>OZ010738.1:130171723-130275332 GCA_963932295.1 Tipula lateralis | reverse complement strand
CTATTATTAATTATTTGGGATAAATTAATAGACTTTCAGTTGGAAAAAAGGCATTACCTTAATATAAACATTTCACTTTTTCTTTTACCTATCAAAACTTGTATAGCTTAATTTGTACTGTGTTTATAATTTATGAAAGATTATGTTTACTATCTTATGTGTTCATTAGATCTATTTACGGATATAAAACGAGCAAAATATATATTCACGGGTAGGCAGAATTCTGGGAAAAAGACATTAATAAATATTTTATATGATAGCAATTTAATTGCTCCACTGGAAATAACAAAGCAACTTTATGAAAGTGACAAGCGCAAATTTAGCCGTGGATATTCAACCCACATTGAAATGAAAACCAAAAATATTCGTAAGATTAGTGTTTAGTTGCTTGTAAGAATATTTTGTAAAGCAATTTAATATTAGCTTCATCATTATTTGTATTTTTTAACCTATTTAAATACCAAAAATTAACTTACTAATTCTAATACAACTGAGTAGAACAAGAAAAGAAAATCTAACCCCAGAAAATTCTAAATAACGACGGTGTCTGTTTTGATTTGATAGTCGAATAAGTAGCAATACTTCTGAGATGTTTTAATTATAGTTATTATGAATTTTCTGTTTTGGAAACATAAAACTAAATAGAAGATATATATAATATTATTTATTATTATTAATATTATTATTATCTGTTGCTTTCAAACATTTACGAATTGTAAGTGATGCTAGGTGACAATGCTCGCTCACCGTGAGAATCATAATACCGAAATTTAGCTTCAGTGAAGTCGCTTCACCCAGTGACATGTAAATGAGAATCATAAATTTTTAAGACAAATTTAATTGTTAAATAAATCATCGGTAATATTTTCTCAAATAGTTTTGTGGCGCGGCTGCAGCTCAGGACATTCTTAACTAGATGACGGTAGGATTATGGTGTAGCAAGATTATTTGATTGTTGCAAGATTATATGTTGCAGATTATTTTGCATCTGTTATCTAGTTTCTAACGGGATGTTTAATACGTAAAAAATTTCTGTTGGTTTATGTCAATAATGCGATATTTTTTGGTAAAAAAAAGTGCTCTGACAGCAGAAAAAGTGCTCGTTTTGCTCGAAACACGTGCGTTTTTGACATAACACGTTCTTTGGAAATGATCTCGAGCACTTTTCAAAAATCGAGATTTTTTCGCAGATTTACCGACACATATAAATTTTTAAATGTCAAAACAATATAAACAAAAACAAAACGCCATTGTGAATTTCATTTGTGAGCTATATTTTGTCGTAAATGTGTGAAATTATCAAAATTAAATAAAAAGTTAATAGCAATAATAATAATGGATTATAATAAAATAAATCTTTATATTTTAAAAGACTTTACTATGAAATTTCTGTTTGTGTAGCATAATAATTTGTATTTTATTTTCACCAATACATCGACAAAAAGGGCAATTTTTTTTCGTATTCTTTGATAAAAAAAAAGTTATATTTTCTCTCATTTTGCAAAGAATATCACATAAGACACACCATGAATTTCGCTCAATTTCATTATCGCGAGCACACAACAGAACACTTTTAAATTAAATATTTACACCACAACCACTGTGACTAATATATATATTTTTTAATTTTCCAGGGTTATGGAAAAAATCCGGAAAATTATTATTTTTAGGATTAGATAATGCGGGAAAAACTACCCTATTGCATATGCTAAAAGATGACAGACTTGCACAGCATGTACCTACGTTGCATCCTAGTGAGTTTGTTCGCTTTAATTAATATTTTTAAATTATTTTAAATTTTGAGATGCATTTTCAAAAATTACCACTTGTTAATTAATTATTGTTAAAAATTAATAAGATTAAATAAAATATATTTTAAACTAATATTACAAAGTGGAATAACAAATAAATTTAAATACGAACATATTCACTATGGTTTATCTCCTTTTTAGCATCGGAAGAGTTATCTATAGGAAATATGAGATTTACCACATTTGATTTGGGCGGTCACACACAAGCACGACGTGTTTGGAAAGATTATTTTCCAGCTGTCGATGCCATCGTATTTTTAATTGATGCGTGGGATCGTGGTAGATTTCAAGAAAGCAAAATTGAATTGGACTCATTACTTACGGATGAGGCACTGTCAAACTGTCCTGTTCTAATACTAGGCAATAAAATCGATAAACCTGGAGCGGCGAGCGAAGATGAACTAAGAAATTATTTCGGATTGTATCAATTAACAACAGGAAAGGTAATAATATTCCAGATGTTTCTTATATTCGAAATTATTTTAATTAATTAATTTTAATAGGGAAAAGTGGCAAGGTCTGAACTTCCCGGTCGTCCATTAGAACTATTTATGTGCTCAGTACTAAAGCGACAAGGATATGGCGAAGGTTTTCGTTGGTTAGCACAATACATTGATTAAACAAATGAATTTAAAAAGATTATTCATTAAAAAATAAATTGTATTAATTACCATCATTTTTTTTAATTGATTGGAAAGTTTATGTTTGTCCCGAAAGTGACTGACACGAATGGTACGGTTGGATTCCTTAATCAAAGCGAAGACGACTACTTTACCCACTTCGCACTGTGAAACCCTCCAAGTTATAGGCGTGAATAGGCATTGAATAGGCTCCTTCCAACGTATCACCTTGTATTAAAATTAACATTTGTTAATTTTAATACAAGGTGTGATACGTTGAAATAAACATTTGTTTTTCGCAAGGATAGTATCATTAAAAAGGTCATAAAATTCTTTTAAATAAAGTATAAGAGTCATGAATGTTTAATTAAAAAGTTTCAAATTAAACAAAACTTTTATTATTGAAATTTTTTTTAAGAAAATCTTTTGTTTAACAGTTAGTCGACGACGGTAAATATTTTTTCTTGAAAACATAGTTCAGACAATTTGCTTTTAGAAAAGCTAATTATGTGTGATATTTGCAAATTTATTTTATCCAAAAAAATTAAAAGTTTCCTATAAAAATTTTGAATTTTGTTTATTAGACACAAGGTATAAAATAAACAGCTATCAACATAAATTCACCGTTAATATTTGGTGTGGTATATTTGGAGATGAATTACTAGGACCTATAATACTTCCAAACAGATTAGATGTTCCAAAATATTTAAATTTCCTACAAAACCAATTCGAAGAAGTCTTGGAAGAAGTTCCCTTGATAAATTTGCGATCTATGTGGTTTATGCATGGCGCTCCACCACATTTTGTAAGAAACGTTAGATCACATTTAATTAATTTGTTTCCAAGGCAGTGGATTGGACGCGAAGGACATTGGCCGGTAATATCACCGGATCTAAACCGGGCCGGTAATATCACCGGAACTATTTAAAAACTAAAATTTATTCTTCTGCTATCCTAAATAAAGAAACCTTGATTGCTCGATGTTTGTTACGAAATCAAACGAGACAGAAACGTAGGAGTTCTCAATTCGTTCATGACGATATGATGACATGATAGGAGAAGTACAAGCCAACACGTTACGGTGATTCTAAGATTGTTACCATAATCCTGGAGTATATTCAGCAGAGTTCCAACTATATATCTGAGAATTTTTACTCCAAAATTATGCGGGCCCAGTCTCTGCTTGCATCCCAACATATAATGTTTGGGAAAAGGAAACAATCACAGAAACGAGTAAGGTGATAATCCACAGCAGAGTCATTGCTAACTACATTACTAGTAAATTATTATATATTGTTAGTATAATCATTTTCACATAGGGATTTGAGTTTGCTATTATTGTTGTTAGTTCGATAGGTAAGGACCATTCTAAATTCATCATACGTATTCGTATCTATCTCCTCGACAGTTAAAACTGGAGTACTTTCTAAACATATTTGGGTCATCTCATCATATGCTATATTTAAATATGGGTCCCTATAATTCCCAATCCATCACCATCTAACGCGTGGGGAGTATAAATTTCGCGATGACCCGACAGCATTTCTATATGCAATATGATGATCTAATACATTGTCAATTCGTTTTTAAGGGAAAGTATTTAGATAAATAAATAGTTTAGTACAGTCATATTTAGCTAACTTGATTATTCATTCCATTTCATTACGCATCCTATCTTTATGTCCGTTTTAGATTTTAGAACAAATATTCACCCCACACACAAAAGTAGATTTCTTGTATAATACACTACAATCCAATGAAAGGAATCACCAAAGCGACCATCCGATTCAGAAAGTTTAAAAGTTTTTAATAGAATTATTTATACAGCAAAATAGTAGCCGCTTATTGAAGTAAAATGAACTTTCTGATCAAGACTACCGATCAAATAATCCCCATCCAATCTTAAGCATTTACTTTAAGATATCCTATCCATTTACACTTAAATAAGAAAATAAAACGAAATTACTTCAATAAAATATTATTTTCATAAAAATAATATACCAAATTTGTTGAAGAGTGTATACCGTAGTATATATCAAGAATATACCAAGACTATATAACCAAGATATATTTTTAAATCGTATCAGGTTCTCCAAATATATAAATGTATAGAATATTACTGTCAGGTTTGGGTGGAGTATATGGCACTGCTCTACAGTTGCTGGATAGAGTTCAGCGGCGTGCCATCCGAATAATTCGAAACTCCAGACTTACGAAAGATCTAGAAAGCCTACAGCACCGCAGAGATGTTGCAGAACTCTGCGTGTTATATAAATTAATAAATGGTAAATGTTCTACAGAATTAAAGGAGAACATACCACCATTTGCTACGCCAGGACGGGTAACACGAGAAACGGTTAATGCGGATAAGTTTACGATGAAGCCGCCGAAACCTCGAACTTAAGGTGAAAAGCGATTTTATTTATAGAATATCTACGAAGTGGAATTCGTTGGCCGGTTTTCAGTTTCCGTTGGAGTATAATGTGCACAAGTTTAAGGAAGTTAGTTTTAGTTAAAGGATCGCGTGATGAGTGCAGGAGCTCTGACTGTTAGAGGGAGCTAGGACAGTCTAAAAGTCCACCCTGCACCCAATTAAAGCTGGTATAGGTCCTGGGAAACGAGAAATAGCTAATAACTTAAAGAAGTCTCTTCGCTCACCTAATTGTTGATAATTTGATATAAACACCGCCCATTAAAGTGTTTTGATAATTTTGACACCAATTCAATTCCGCAAATTTAACCTACATTAGTTTTGAAATTTGTGTTATTGAATCGGTGTCACATATCTTTCGCTCATTGAAATTACATAAATTCTGCAAGTTTACATAAATGAATATGTAAATAGAACATTAGTTTAATGTTTGATGGTTTGGGATTTCTGCGTCCAAAAAATAAAACAATATATTTTAAGTTTAAATATGTATTTTGAGTACTTTACTCGTCCAATCCCAAATTAATTCTAATTATCGTTTTTATAAATTAAAGTAAAAATGTGCGAGCATAAATGCACATAAATGCTTACTTCACAGAAAAGCATTAAAAAATAAGTAAAAAATAAATTGTAAATAAGTTAAAGAAATTGAATATGAAAGTGCATTAAGTGCATAAAACTAATTTATATTTGCAAGGTAAGAAAAAATGTAACAAGAATAAAATATTATTTTAGAAATAAATTACACGTCTTATGTTTCGTTGGAATTTGCATGCCTTAGGATGTGGTGCAGGTTTTCCGCTGATTGCGACATATTAACTGCGCGTGGGATTGGTTGTGTGGGACATGACTCCTCCCTTCCGAGATTGTTAACATCCTAATTGACATATCTGAATTTTCTGAAAATACAACTGAAAGTTGCTACGATTGCAATAATCGTAATTATAGATAATCCTGCTGTGGCATAATGAGTGTGATTTAATGACTTCCGAATGTTGTTTATTGTTTTTATGTTGGTTATGTTGAATTGTTCAAGCTTCTGGAATGTGAGGACTTTATCCAAAGATGTGGTTAGATTAATTTCGTCAAATGGTTGACCAACCGTGATTCGCTGTTGTCTCTGCATTGATTTGCTTGTATACTGATTGTTTTTGATGACAATTGTGCAATCTGTGAACTTGAGCAATTTTTTTCCGTAGATTATTCCATTCTTGTTGCATGATGATGTAAAGTTGGTTCCATTTTTTGATGAAATATACAGATATTGAGGCTGAAGATGGCTAATTTCATCTTCCAATTGAATCTCTGCTGTTTTACATTGTGCGTTTTTATTTAATAGCAGATTAGGAATACAGCTATTATTAGTAGTGTGTAACTGATTTATGTGACAGTAATACGTGTTTTCTACTAAGTTGCATGGGCTATTTATTTCCATATATAAATTTTGGGAGAGGATTAAATGATTTGTGTTTATAATAATTATTTGATTACCTAAGATAGGAATAGTTTTGATAAAGTAATAGGAAAATGTTTCTTGGTGGAAATGGGGAATTTCAATAATAAGTACAATATTTGTATTATTATAATATGCTTTTAAATTTAATAATGAGTACAATTGCTCATCTGACTACCTTAACTTTTTGATTATTTAATATATTTTTGACGTACTCTAGTTCGCTACCATCCAGTATTGTATCTAGAGATTATATTTAGCTTCGCGAATGTTATTATTTCGTGAATCTCACGTAATTGGTCCTTCAAGATTTCTATATTATAGTCTAGCAGGTAATGATATTTCTGTTGTTGTTTACTTTCCCAGCTAGCATACGAGTTGTTGTTTGTATACCTCTTCTAAAATATTCGACATCTGGTTAACGTATATCGTAACATTTTCAAACCTATCTATCATTTGATGATTAAGCTCTACCTGTTCATTATACTTTTCTATTACCTCGTAGTTTCCATCTTGTAAAGTTTTTATTGAATTTTGTATTTGGGTGTAGTCGTTATTGTCTAAGTTTCCTGATATAGACTTGATTAGTGTACCTAATGGATCAAAGACTTCTCTTTTAAACCTGTTCGTGGTTATGGGCAAAATATTATTCAACTCGTTTTGGAGATTTTGAATTTTGTTTTTTGCTATTACTAATAGATAAGTTGGGAGTTTGTGTTTGTTTGTAATATCTTCTATTTTCTCGTAGTTACCCTGAATGTTTTCTAAACTAATTTTTAAGTTGTCTAGTTCTATAATATGTACCAATTTTGTATGTGTTGTTATTACTTTTGCTTCTGCTCTTGGTTGTTGTTTAGGTCAAATATTTCTAGTGATTGAGATTTTACAATGGTGACGAAATATATAAGAGTACACCTGGAAAAAAAAATTAAAATTATCTTGTTATTTTCATTTTTTGATTTTATTTTTGTGCACCGTACGTTTGTTAGTTTTTACGGTAATATCATTGTCTTCAATGATCTTATGCCTTATGTATTTTGGTGCAAGTTTATCTCTGGTGAAATTTCGTTCGAAAATTATTTCGTTTTTATCGAACTTCCTTGGTTCATCTCTCCTTAGATTTAATTTTTCTATTGTTCGTTTTTTGTTTTTATGCGATACCTCCGCTATTGTCTTGTTTAAGACTTCGAAGTTTTTTCGCATTTCCTCAAGATACTCGTTTGGTTGAAAGGGGTTTAGCTTGGGTATATTTTTAATTTCAATATTGCTTCTATGCAATTCGAATGGTGTTAATCCCGTTGTCGAGTGTACTGAGTTATTATAAGCTAATATTGCATCCGTTAATAGTTCCTGTGTTTCAAGGCTCTTATTTTGTTGGAAAATTATTCTGCAAATTTCCGTTACGGTACTATGCAGTCTTTCAACGGGGCTATTACCTGTAGAGGATTTTGCGGTAGTTATGTGAACTTTTACCTCGTAAAACTTTAAAAAGGTTTCCATTAATTCTGATGTAAACTCTGCGGCATTGTCAAATACAAGTTCCTTCGGAATTCCTTCTCTGGAAAATATATTTTTCAATACTTTTACTATGGTGGTTGTCCTTCTATCTGGCAGAAATTCTACCATTCCATATTTGGAGAATTTGTCGATCAGTGTTAGAAATGTTTTTCCTTTCAAGCAAAACGTATCTACGTGAAATATTTCTAACGGTGTTTCTGGTGTTGTTTCTAACGGTCTTTCTGGTGTTGTTTGAATTTAATATTCGATGGATTTCTCTCATATTTATTGGTTTTACATGTTTCACAACTATTAATGTAACTTGCTATTAATTCGTGCATTTGCGGGAAATAGTATTTACGTTTTAATTTCGCATAATTTTCATTAACACCCCTATGAGCTTTCTTATGTTCATTGATGATAATTTCGGCTTGTTTTAAGGAATCGCCTATATCAATCCTTTGAATTTTTGCTCGAACTATTTTCAGACTTGAATCGGAGAAGCTGTTAGTATATACATTATCGATTTGGGCAAATACTGCATCATTACAAAATAATGCTGTGACATGCTTTTTGCGAAGATATTTATTCAGTATGTATATAACGTCATCAGAGTTGTATGTTGATTTTTTAATTACAAAACGCTGAAATACTTCGTGTTTTATAAAAACTGTCTCTTTGATTTTGTCGTGGTTAGGGTCAATGATAATTTCTAATTGGTTCCTAAACTCGTTCAAAGAGGTTGTTGTTTCTTTTATATTGAAACTTATGCTTTTTATTAAATCACTGTGGATTTGTATTTGTGCAAGTTTTTGGATTTCGTGCTGAGTAGCTAAGTCAGACACTTCTGTGACCATATTACCTTGGCACTGGGATAACAATAAGCATTTGCAATATGCTTTAGTACTTGTGGCTGTGTCCATCAAACCACTATGAACTCCTTTGTTCATATTAATATGCGACATGTCATCAGTTTTAAATGTTTCTTTTGAGCGACTTGCGATTGAATCTATTGTTTCAGGAACTTTCAACAATTTAGATTCTAATATTTGATTTAATCTAATGCGAGATAATGCATCTGCATTTGTGTTATTAATTCCCTTTTTATAATGAATAGTAAAATCGTATTCCTCTAATTGGAGCCTCCACCTTATCATTTTAGATGTAGGATCCTTTATATTGAAGAGGTGTATTAGAGGTTTGTGGTCAGTCACAATAGTAAACTTTCTGCCATACAGGTACGGTCTAAAATACCTGCATGCCCAAACTATTCCTAGACATTCTTTATCTATTGTGGAGTAGTTTGTTTCTGCAGAGCCTAACGTTCGAGAATCGCTCCCAATGCAGAATTTGACGCATCCGTCGTTAGCACAAATGGTTGAGTGAAATCAGGAAATTGTAGCAACGGATTGCTTGATAAGATCTGTTTGAATTGTTTTACACATTCAACGAATTCAGTAGTATGTATGATTTTTGAACCTTTTTTGAGACATGATGTTATAGGCTTTGCAAGTCTTGCGTAATCTTTTATGTACTTCCTATAGTAACCTGTAATCCCTAGAAAACTTTGGATTTTTTTTACCGTTTTGGGTATAGGGTACTGCTCAATAGCTTCTATTTTTGATGGGTTTGGTCTTACTCCATCTTTTGAAACTATATGACCAAGAAATCCTATTTCCTTTTGCAGAAAGAATGTTTTTTCAACCTGTATTTTTAAATTTGCTTGACGAAGTTTACTAAATACTTTCTTAAGGTGGTACATATGTTCTTGAAGATTAGGACTAAATACTATTATGTCATACATATAACATAATACCTGCTTGCCCTGCAAATCTCCTAGTACATTGTCCATTATACGTTGAAATGTACTGGGTGCATTTTTTAAGCCAAAAGGCATACGCACAAATTCGTAATGGCCTGATTCGACTGAAAACCCTGTTTTTGGTATATCCTGTGGAGAGATTTCAATCTGGTGGAATCCACTCGCCAGGTCAATAGTTGAGAAATAGGTTGCTTTTCCCAAACTATCTAGGATGTTTGTGATATTAGGCAGAGGGTATTTGTCATCGATTGTTTGGTTATTTAATTTCCTGAAATCGATAACCAACCTCCATTTTTTGTTGCCGTTGGCATCAGTTTTCTTTGGTACCATCCAAATTGGACTGGACCAGGGAGAAAATGATGGCCTAATTATACCATTATCTAACAGTTTTTCTATTTGGTTTTTAATTTCCTCTTTCAGATTTTGCGGCTGTCTGTATTGCTTGACATACACCGGTTTCGGGTCTGATAGTAGTATTTCGTGTTGAATTTGATTACTAAAAGTTAACTTTTGTTTATCATTATAAAAAATGTCTTTAAATTTTTGACATAATGGGATAGTTTTACTTTTTCTTCCTTATTCAGATGCCCTATACTTAACGGAATTTGTAGTTTTTCCATTTCTTGATTTGACCACACGAGATTTATTTCCTCGTATTTTGTATTAAATTGTTGTACGTTTAGTGGTCGTAATAAGTAAAACTGTAGTGAATTGTTTGAAAAATTGATGACTTCCATTAAAGCTATTATACGTTTGGTTTAATAATTTTATAGATCCCTGGATAAATAAATAAATCGTTCTGGATCTTAATTTGGTCTGTATAGAATTCCCCTGTCTTTTGGGTGACTGGTACTTCTATAACTTGCTAGATTTTGGCTCTACCATTATTGGTGGAACACACGACCATAGTTTGAAGTGGATTTCTTCATTAAAAATTTTACTAAAGAGCCGATTTTGCGTTAATGAAATGTCCGCATTTAGCTCATTTAAAGTTTCAAGGCCTAATAATCCATCATATACTTTATTGAAGTTAAATATGTAAAGCTCTATTGGTTTATTTAACTCTTCAAACTTTTTGATAGTTTTCTGCTTAATATGGGTAATGTCATCGTTATAGTTAGCTATAGTTAAGTCTGCTGGTAGTATTTCTTTAGCGAAATCAGGGTGAATAAACGATTTGTTTGAACCTGAATCGATCAAGAATTTATAATGTTGAGTACCGCAGGTCAGAACTATAAAGCCCAATCCACTAGTTTTAATTAGATTCATTGCTACTGTGAATTTTCTGAGGCTTCTGCCTGAAAATTTTCATTCTCAATGGCTGCCTCTATGTTATAAGTCTTTCACTTTTCGATTTTAATTGGAGAATAGGGTTTTACGTATGTACTTGGTTCTGTTTTTACGAATTTGTTATGAAAATTATTTTTATTTGGATAAGAATTACTATAAAACTGTTTTTGATTACTAGTAGTGCCTGGTTCTGATTTAATTTGGTATTTATTTGAATTGTTTGGGTATCTGGTGAAATTTTTATAGGGTTTATTACTTTGTTCCTGTGATGAGCCTTTCAAAGTTTTAATGTTGGCTTCTTTCACGACATGCTCGTATGCGTCTTCTAAACTCTTTGGGTCCCTTGCTCTAAGCCAGGTTCCCAGCGGTTCTTTGAGACTAGCCATAAAAATTATTAAACATGTATTCCTATATTGTTTTAGCTGGTATTCAACTATTTCTTCTTTCAAACCTTTTATTTTCAACTGATTTGAAAGCAGACTATTTATAGAACAAACTTTGTCTTATAACGGTTTTGGTTCTAAGTTTTGTTTAACTAACCCATATAAGTCAAACAATAAATTTGATTCGTCGCGCTTGTCGGCGAATTGATCGATTAAGTGTTTTTTAATGTCTACCTACCCATTCATTCGATATATTATGATTCGTTATTGATTGGTTAGCCCTACCAATAATTTTTTGTCTAATGTTACGTTGGATTACTTTAAATGCGTCTAATTCTTTTATCTCTTCGCATAGGTTTATCTCCATCAAAGGAGTTTATGTTTTTCGTGATGTTGTTCACTTTGAATATTTCGATAACTTTATCCATCTTTATCTTATCCTTATATTTTTTAAATAATTTCCCTAATTCTATTCTCTGTATCGGTGAACTATCTCTATTAAATTCTGTAGGGTTTTCTACGTATTCTCGTAAACTGTCGTTATTTTCTGATTTTGGAGATGTCTTTGTTTGTTCGTCGACAAATTTACGAAAACTTGGTAATTCCCTGTTATATAAATCTTTTTCTGATTCTAACTTATCATTCACTTCTAAAAATTCACTTTCTGATTCTGAATCTGATGTTACAGTAGGCATAGAATTTTATTTTTATAACTGCGCTCACTTGGACACTTATTAACTCACGTAAATACACTACGGTAGATCCACGAATTATTAAATAAAATTAAAACAAAAAAAAATAAAACTATATGTTTTATACAACGCGAAGTACGGTACTTTCGTTGTAAAAACACGAATATAATTCTTAAATTTTATTTTCTGGTTTGTAGTTAGAGATAACGTAAACTACTTATTCTAACACCGTTTATGATTTTAGTTTTACAAGTATACAAATATTTATACTTGGAGAATTGAAATTATGGAAATTTGGAACAAAAGGAATTTACATATATATGGAAAAAAAATCGCTTACCCTGCTAGTAGATTTATTGTTTCCATTTCACAAAATTTGGCGTGCACTCCTGTTTAATGTGATGTGTCAATAAATGTCTATTCACATGTGGTATTTAGCACGAAATTTTTCACGCACAATATGTTTTCACTTTTATTAGTTAATACGAGTATAAAATACTTTTAATTTACACAACACTTTATATTATTTATTTTCACTTGTTTGCCAACTGCGCCAGTTTAATGTTTGATGGTTTGGGATTTCTGCGTCCAAAAAATAAAACAATATATTTTAAGTTTAAATATGTATTTTGAGTACTTTACTCGTCCAATCCTAAATTAATTCTAATTATCGTTTTTATAAATTAAAGTAAAAATGTGCGAGCATAAATGCACATAAATGCTTACTTCACAGAAAAGTAAGTAAAAAAAATAAATTGTAAATAAGTTAAAGAAATTGAATTATTAAAGTGCATTAAGCGCATAAAACTAATTTATATTTGCAAGGTAAGAAAAAATGTAACAAGAATAAAATATTATTTTAGAAATAAATTACACGTCTTATGTTTCGTTGGAATTTGCATGCCTTAGGATGTGGTGCAGGTTTTCCGCTGATTGCGACATATTAACTGCGCGTGGGATTGGTTGTGTGGGACATGACTCATTATGCAATAATGTGTGAACATTATTTAGAATTGGTGTCGTATGCCACCACATATTCTCGTTCATTGAAACCATTACACAATGTTCTACTTAAAAAAAATGCGAACAGTATGTAGCGATTCAATGAACGACATTGAATAGTAAGAATCGTATTTCCATGGATTATACGATATGGAATGGGCAACATGGGAAGTGACATATGCCCGTTACAGCGTGGGGAAAACCCAATCCCTGAGATGAAAAGAGATCTCATACTCTGTTGGAGAAGATTTGTGAGTAGTTCAGTTTATTGGTGACCCAACAGGGTGTTAATAAATATTATTAATATTCTATCAAATAAATATATTAGATGTTAGTTACAATTTTTTCTACTATTATATGTATTACTATTATTATTATTATTATGTCTAATCTTACTTATAATTTACTGTTAATGTATCATTTATCTATGCGCAACTTCATTGTTGACTTTAAAGGTGATATTCTTTCTGTTTGGTTCTTGATCCTGAAACTGGTGAAATAGTCTTCTTTTATCGTTCGTGGTGGCAACAACTTATCAATAACTTCCCAACGAAATTGAGTAACTTGATGGATTATATCTTGGTGTGAAAACTAAGGTAAGTTTATTCTTTCGACGAGATTTAATTGTTGGATGAATTTCGTGTTTCTTCTGTAGGATTCGATTAAGTGTTGCTTCGTGCTTCTTTGTTTTGTCTGTATTGGTTTCTTCGATAGAAGTCAAATTACTTTCACGCTGAATACCAACGAAATGCGCTTTAAGCGAATATTTTGAAGACGTTAGATTATTTACTGGATTTAATAGAATAAATGAACTCCGAATTATTTATTCCTTTTTTCAAGTTGTTGCATTATATGATGTGATCGTATGTGGATATATCGTCAAAGTGAATAGACGTATTTTTGATAGCTATAATTTGTTTTTTTTAAATAATTATAATTACAAAAAGTGTAGTCATTAACCATCTCAAATAACTCGACAAAGTTTTTTTTTGTTTTGTTTTACTTTAACTAAAAGTGCAGTGTTCGTAAAAAAACTATTGTGCATATAAGTTTTATAGTGAAGTGTGAACATTTAATGATAATGACCTAGAACTTGGGTCATTATACTTGGTCTGCGTCTGCACCAAATCGGTCGGCAGTACTTAAAGTCTGGCCATGCAGGAAAATTCACCCTCATCGATGTTTGACCCCATGGATTCGGTGAAGGGTCCATCATTACAACACACAAATGCTAACGCCGTCGGCTCGGGCAACTTTATGAGCACAAGCGACAATCCATTTAAAATAGGTAAACTAATCATGAGATCTCCTATAAGGCCACGAAGTTTCTCTGTAGAAAACTTAGCCAAAACAAAAGAACCTCAGCAGAGTAACAGCAGTTCCCAACAAATATCAGGGAATGATTTAAATGAGAAAATAATAATATCATTACAAGCTGAATTAAGGGAAGCACGAAATGAAATCCATCGATTAAAACTAATGATAGATCAAAGTCACCCACAAACAAATGATTTTACTATACCTGATTCGAGCGAAGAAGAGGAAATAGTAGCACACGAAACAGCATGGCTACTACCAAAATCAAAAAAGAGGAAGCGAATATCAGAAAAATGTAATCAAGCTGGTACTTCATCAGACAAAACTGAAAAAGATCTAACTCAAAATACCAAAACTCAGCCCGAAAAAAACATCTCATCAGCAAAGTATGTACAATTCCAAAAGATTAAAGAACCTAGAAAAGGTAAACAAATTCCGCCTCCTGTAGTACTTAGCAATGTGACAAATTACTCCGACATTAACAAGTCATTACAGGATAACAGCATCAAGTTCCAAGCCAAATTGATGAACAACAAGCAACTGAAAATAAATGTAGTCACCGAGACAGATTATAGAAATCTAACAGAATACCTAAACGGTTCGCAGCAACAGTGGCATTCTTATGAAAATAAACATACACGACCGATAAGGGTTATGGTTAGAAATTTGCACCAATCATGCGACCCAGAAGATATTAAGAGAGAGTTGAGTGAAAGAGGTTTTAAAATCCTTGATGTCGTCAACAAAATTAAAAAGACTAAGCAAGGGGATGAAGAACTAAGAATTCCACTTCCGTTATTTATGCTGACCTTCGATAACAAAGAAGATATTCAAAAAATTTATGAAATAAAACATATGTGCCATATGGGTGTAAAAATTGAAGCGGTTAGAAGTAACCGTACAATTCCGCAATGTAAACGTTGTCAGCGATATGGCCATACTCAAAAGTTCTGCCAACACGAACCTAGATGTGTTAAATGTGCTGAGAAACATTTAACTATTTCTTGTGAGAAACCCAAGAATACTGCAGCAAAGTGTTCAAACTGTGCACAAGCCCATCCTGCAAATTACCGAGGATGCCTGGTAGCGAGAGAACTTCAAAAAAGAAGAAATAATCTAAGTAAACCAACGAATTTACAAAAAAGTCAACCATCAGAATCGTTTAGTCATCATGTAAGAGGTGGTTTATCATATGCGCAAGTAGCTGAGACAGGAAAGGTCAGTTCCGGACCAAATTTGAACCCTACCCATTCGAATACTATGATGGAAATGATGCAAAATGTTATGAATGCCATAAACAACCTTTCTGAAAGGCTACAAAGATTGGAGCAGAGAAATTCTGCTTTATTATACTAATCAACTCTCTCAAAATGATATACCAAGAAAACCTGAGAATTGCTACTTGGAATGCTAACGGTATTAAAAATAAAAAGCATGAACTAGAAGCGTTTTTAAAAATGCAAAATATCGATGTGTGTCTGATATCTGAGACCCACTCCACCAGGCAATCTTACCTTAAAATTCACGGTTACCAACTTTATGAAACAATTCATCCGGATAACCAAGCAAGAGGTGGAACTGCTGTTATAATAAAAAACTATATTAAACACCGTGAATGCCAGCATTATCAATTACCCGAAACCCAGCTTACCATAGTAGAAATTACATCTACCAAGCAACGCCTTCAGATAGGATCAGTGTATTGTCCACCTAGATATAACCTGAAGAAACCGAACTATTTGAATATCCTACAACAGTTCGATGGTAGATTTATACTAGGGGGTGATTTTAATGCAAAGCATGTTGATTTTGGTTCTAGGCTTACAACAACCAAAGGTAACGAACTTAAAAATGCAATAGTAGAAATGGGATGTAACGTCCATTCCACTGGCAAGCCAACATATTGGCCCACGGATGCAGGTAAAACTCCTGATCTACTGGATTTCTTTATATCAAAACAAGTTTCATCAAATTTTATTGAAGTAGAGGATAATTCAGATATGGACTCTGATCACTCTGCAGTGATACTTTCCTTAAGCGACAAGATAATTAGAAAGGAAACGAGACCAACTCTTGCCAATAAAACAACTGATTGGGCGAGCTTCAGATCTGAAGTAGAAAACAAGATTAACTTACAAACACGACTAAAAACTATTCAGGATCTAGAAGAAGAGGTAGAAAATTTCACCGATATCATTCAGATTACCGCTTGGAATAATACTAATGGAACAGTATCCAAAACCATTGGTAAAAGTTACCCAAGAGAAATTCGGAATCTTGTCTTAGAAAAAAGAAAAGCTAGGAGAAAATGGCAACAAACAAGGAGTCCATCTGATAAGACGATTCTAAATAATAAATCACAACAGCTTAAGCGAGAAATTCAGAAGCTAAATGAAAAATCGTTTTCTTTGTATCTGGGAAAATTGACCGCTGATGAAGATACGAACTACTCACTATGGAAGGCAACTAAAAGTATAAAAACCCCTATTACGCAAATCCCTCCTATTAAGAGAAATGATGGCTCGTGGGCTAGAGATAACAAAGCAAAAGCTGAAGAATTTGCTAACCATTTGGCTGATATTTTCAAACCGAATGAGATTGAATCGGATATTATAATCGAAAATGAAAGCAGCAATTATGAGGGTGGAATTCCTCTAACAACCCAAAAAGAAGTTACCAGTGAAATACAATTCAATCTGAAGTCAGCAAAGGCACCTGGATATGACCTTATAACGGGAGAAATTTTAAAGCAACTACCAAAGAAAGCTATCGCTAAACTAACTTACTTGTTTAATGCTGTTATTAGATTAAGACATGTTCCTTCGGCCTGGAAAGTTGCGGAAGTTATTATGTTACCGAAACCAGGTAAACCCCCTAATGAAGCTAAATCGTATCGTCCGATATCACTGCTCCCTATCATTTCAAAGCTAATGGAGAGACTACTCTTGAAGAGAATGAAGCCAATAATAGAAAGTAGAGACCTAATACCGGGTCACCAATTTGGGTTTAGATGCAAACATTCTACAATTGATCAGGTTCACAGAATAACAGACATTATAGAAAAGGCGTTAGAAGAAAAACAAATTTGTTCGACCTTATTTCTGGATGTGGCAGCAGCTTTCGATAAGGTATGGCACGAGGGTTTAATACATAAACTTAATGCTATGCTTCCGGGGCCATATATTGATCTTTTGAGATCATATTTATCTGAAAGGCTTTTTAGAATAAGACAAGAAGATGAGTATTCTGAACTGAGAGAGATAAGGGCAGGTGTTCCACAAGGCAGCGTTCTAGGTCCAGTCCTTTACCTACTATATACAAGTGATATACCACAGCCCGACCACGTAAGCATAGCAACGTTTGCTGACGACACCGCGATACTATCAACAGAGCAAACTGTGGAAGAAGCGGCGAATAAACTTCAATGTGCAAGTGGTGAAATTCGCCAGTGGACCAAGCGATGGAAAATCAAACTCAATGAATTAAAATCTGCCCATGTCAACTTTACGAATAAATCATTGGTTAATCCGCCGACAATCAGCTTAAACGATGTGATGGTGCCGAACGTGAACTCTGCTAAATACTTGGGTATGACTCTGGATGTTAAACTTAAATGGAAAGAGCATGTGAAGAAGAAAAGAAAAGAGCTTGATCTTAAATATAGACAATTGTACTGGCTAATTGGGCGAAGGTCAAAATTAAGCATATGCAACAAAATACTGATTTACAATCAGGTTCTTAAGCCGATTTGGCTATATGGCATTCAGCTTTGGGGCTGTACTAAAAATACTAACATTAAACTTATACAAAACTTCCAGAATAAGGTACTTCGGAGTATAGTCAATGCACCCTGGTACATTCGAAATAGTGATTTGCATCGTGATTTGGAGATTCCAGATATAAAACTCGAAATAAAACGATTTGCATCGAAGCATGAATCGAGACTAATGGAACATGTCAATGCGGAAGCCTCTCGGCTACTGGATAATGAACATTTGGTTAGGAGACTTAAAAGAACCAAACCCTTCGAGCTCGTTAGTATGTGAGCAGCTACCTACCAACGAACAGGCACTGTGCATCGCTGGATCTACAGTGACCACATTATATTTTAGTTTGTAAGAATTCAGATGTAAATTGATGGTTAGTCTGGAAAGACTAGTTTCAATAATATAATAATAAAAAAAAAAAAAAATATGATGTGATTGTTTATTTGTCATGTTGTCATTTCCACTTTGTCATCAAGTGTTGCCGCCTCGACACATTTTGAAAATATTATTCTGAAAGTGTTAAAATTTTCAATCAGACGTCTTTCAATCATGCTCCTTTTATTTGGAATCGCAGGTAATGCATTGCCACCTAGTTAAAATTTTTTTTATAAATTCTCGTTGAGATGCGCTCTTTACATATTGTATTCAACGCTGCAAGAGTAGCTTGTCTTTCTTGAGCTTTTTCCTGATTTTTACTCAACCAAAATTCTTGTATAATATAATACAATACTTAATAAATTATATATTAAGTATTAATATATTATATATTAAGTTTATATAGTTTATTGGATTCATGTATATTGTCAAATAAATTGGATGGATTGCGGATTTTTTTTTCTGCGTGGTGCGTCTGTTTTCTGTAAACAATTTTTTCCCCTCTTTTTTCCAATTTTTAACTTTTATAAATTTTCTTTTCATTCACTTAGGAATGCAGACTGATCCAATATAACAAATTTCTTATGCAAATCGTTGCAGATTTACATTGTCTTGTTTAATTATAGTTTTATTTAAATTAGATCAAAATAAACTTATAAAGTCAGATCTGCACACATTTTTGAAGCCAATATCGTATATGCACAAAAAAATTGTAATTTACTGGTTTTTTTTGTTAAACGCGTACGATTAAAATTACTAGTCTTCATCAAAATGAAAGCTCTTCTTTTTCTATACCTAATAAATAATTTATTGTAAGCAACTACGGGTAACCAACTACGGGTCCTTTTATCTTCATCCTGGCATACTCGTATATATACGAACTAGATCAAAAATAGGGAAAGAAGTTGGATTAAATTATTAAAATTTGGAATGAACTTGTTAAATCATTTACAATTTTGCAAAGGTTTTCCTAACTCAGTAAAACTACATGAGTGATACACATTGCTTTAATAAGTAATTTAACTAAGTTCATTTTTGGTGGTCTTAATACGAATTGAACCATGTCCTCAGGATTTTGATACGTTTGTGAAATCTTGTGGTGAGCACGGTGATGACTTGTTCCTCGTTTCAATGGTTGCATATAAATAAGACTCACGGTATATTTAATTACATAAATTATTTGTACTAATATTTTACATAAAATATTCACAATATTTGTATTATAGTGTATTATATTAATTAAGAAGTATTTTTGATGCGTGTTTTTATTTCGATTCGATTAAGGAATTCTGTGTCATAATCAGGATATTTAATTAGTTATATTTAAATTTGATATACATTTTTTAATACAAGTTATCGTACTAAGGAACAGAAAAAAACTTATTACAAAATCAATGAAAAACTAACGAACATTGTTTTTCAAAGTTAACTTGAATTGTATAAAAAAACTATTTACATGAGTTGTATACTCAACTATTCATTTAAGGTGCCAGAAATTTAGATAATCAATCACAAATAAATTTAAGAGCGAGGTGTGAAGAAGCACCAAAATACCATGCGACACCACAAATACTCCCCTCCCAGAGAGATCGAAGATCTATCGACCAAGTATCAATCTGGTAGGAGCGCTGGATACACGACCTGACCTTGTAATATTTGTCGTTTTCTGTGACAAGTCGAATCGAACCCGTTTGCGAACTTTCGGCTCTTCATTAGAAAATTTAGGTCCGTCGGCTGAAATAATATGTTCTGATTCGTGAGTCGGTACAAGAAGGCCAGTCTGTACAGTTGTAGTGTCCGTATTCTGTGATTGATTGTCAGAGTAGCATGGTTTAAGTCTGTCAATGGAAATTTTCGTATGCCGTCCGTTTAGGTCTAAAGTGTAAAATTTATCTGTACGGTCGATAACTAAAAACGGTCCAGTGTATGGTGGTTGTAAGGATTTGCGTACGGCATCCGTTCGTAAAAAAACATGCGAGCTAGTCAGAAGATCGTTACTGATGAAAATTTTATCCGAAGTATGTCGAGAAGCTGGTACAGGTCGAATTTCATCAAAGTGTCGTCTTAAATTAGTAATAAAGTCAGATTGTAAAATTTGATCGTTCGTAGCGTCTAAAAAGGTTCCAGGAACTCGAGTCGTACATCGTTAAACCAGTTCAGCTGGAGTAGCTTTTAGTTCGTCACTGTAAGTCGTTCGTAATCCTAGTAAGATTGAGGGAAGAACACTAGTCCAATCAGATCGGTTGTAGCACATAATGGCAGATTTGATGACACGATGCCATCTTTCAATCATGCCGTTACATTTAGGATTGTAACTAGTTGTTCTCCTTCGTTCAAAACCGAGTAAGTTAGCCAGTTCGTGAAATAGTTGTGATTCGAATTGCATGCCTTGGTCCGTAACAATGGACTCTGGCACACCAAAGCGAGCTATCCAATGCGAATAGACAGCAAAAGCAACAGTTGCAGCCACTGGAATCGCCTCGGGCCAGCGTGTGTATCTATCAATCAATGTAACGCAATACCGCTGATTATCAGAAACAGGCAACGGACCAATGATATCAAGGTGAATAATCGAAAAGCGTTGAGAAGTTAATTTGTAAGTACCAAGCGGAGATTTTGTATGACGAGAAACTTTAGCCTTTTGGCAAGCTACACAACTTTGAGCCATCTTCTGCGCGTCTTTTTTGATTGACGACCAGATTACATTCTGAGTCAAAAGTTTAATGGAAGCTTTGACGCCAGGATGAGACAGATTATGAAAAGCATCGAAAACTTGTTTTCGGAAATTTAAGGGTATGAATGGCCTAGGTGTGTTACAAGAAGTATCGCAATAAATAACAGTCAGTGGTCGTTCGAAATTTTTGATGACTTGAACCCGTTCATGTGACGGTAATAAACCTTGTCCAGTTACCAAATGGCCTAAAAAGATAATTTCCGTTTTTGCAAAAACACATTTGTCAACATTAATAATTAGTCCATATTCCTCTAATTTTGTAAAAGTCAATTTAATATGTTCGAGATGTTCGTCATATGTTCGAGAGGCAATGAGCACATCGTCCAAATAAACAAAGCAGAAATCCAGACCGCGTAGTGCTGCATGCATAAGCCTTTGGAACGACTGTGCTGCATTCCTCAGGCCGAAAGTCATTCTGCAAAATTCAAAAAGTCCAAAAGGTGTCGAAATTGCTGTCTTCGGAATGTCTGCCGGTTCAATGGGAATTTGATGGTAGGCCTGGACAAGATCTATTGTTGTAAATATAGTGCAACCCTCGAGTCGTTGCGTAAAATCTTGAATGTGTGGAATTGGGTACCTGTCCGGAATTGTGACTTTATTAAGCGCACGAAAGTCTCCACAAGGTCTCCACTCTCCATTCTTTTTAGGGACCATATGCAATGGACTTGACCAAGGGCTGCTACTAGGTCGACAAATCCCGAGTTTCATCATTTTTTCGAATTCTGTCTTCGCGATAATGAATTTGTCTGGTGCTAGTCGTCGTGGTCTGCATGCAACCGGTGGTCCGTTCGTTTCTATTTTATGAGTCACGTCATGTTTTAAAGAATCAATGTTTATGTTACCATGAATGACTGTTGAAAATTTTGAAACAACGTTGAAAACTCCTGGATCCATTGCTGACCTGTCGATCCTAGATACAGTAGTTTGGTCATAGCTGGAAGTAGTACCGGTTGTATACAACGAGGTTAGCGGATCAAAAAGTCTTTGCTTCTGTATATCAACCAGTAGACCAGTTTTACACAAAAAATCCGCGCCGATAATAGGCATCGACACGTCAGCAACAATAAACTCCCAGGTGAATTCGCGGCGCAGTCCAATGTCTAGTCTTAAAAATTTTGTCCCGTAAGCGTCAACTGAAGAACCGTTCGCTGCAAACAACTTGAAGGATGGATCGACCTTTGAGTTCCGAACAAAACGGTCTGGCAATACAGAGACATCTGCGCCTGTGTCTATTAAAAAATGTGTCTGAAGAAAAATTTCGAAAATTAAAAGGCGGTTAGTTTTAGTAATGTCATTACACCCCGCCACTTGTGAATGACAATTTAGTTTTTTGGAACATTGCTATCGGATAACTTGTTTGAACTAAATTTACAATTTGGCTTGCATTTTAAAGCTTTTGTGCCGAAATGATGATGATAGAAGCAAATAAAATTATTTTCGGCTGAAGGATTGTCATAAAATGTATTTCTATGATTTGGAGAATTGTTCCGAGAGTAGTTATTTTTTGAATTCGACCTAGAATGATTAGGATTTCGTGAATTTGAAACAGACCGAGATCTATAATTTTGATTTACAATTTCCGCAATTTCCGATAGCAATGTTCTTTTAAATTCCGAAAGCTTTTGGTCAATGGTAAAATTTGAATTCGGAGTAGAACTGCAGGAAGCAGAAGTCTCTATAGCATCAACTCGCGAGTGATTTATTGTTTCATGCACATTATCAGCCCGTTCTGCAAGGACCAACAGTGAGACGTCATTTTCAAATGGTGTGAGCACCATTTGAACGGTCTGGGGCAACCTCTTCATCCAAAGTTGACGAAGGGTCGCTTCGTTGAAGTTGTTCCCAGCATTCAACTTCATGGCACTCAACAGTTGAGACGGCTTCCTGTCTCCAAGAGCCAAACCATGCATCAAGTTGTTCAACTTGGTCTTTTCCGACTCGCCCAGAACTCGAATTACCTCCGCTTTAAAAGAAGTATAAGGGGTATTTCCCCTAGGACCGGTTATCAAATATGTGAATGTGTCATGCAATCGTGCGTCCAAAGCACCAACCGCATGAGCATACCTGGTCGCTTCTACCGTAATCTCTGCCACTGTGAACTGCTGCTCGAGTATCTCAAACCACACACTAGGATTCTGTGTATATAAAGGTTGGGGTGGTTTGAAGGCCACTCGAGTAACAAATCCAGTATTGGCAGAGACATTAGCATTTATCCTCGACTCAGAAGGAGGAGGATTGATATTCATGTGTGCCACAGCCTTGGCAACAGCATCGTTAATTAGGCTAGCAAGCTGAGTGGCTGTTAGAGACATACTAGTTTCCTCAACTTCATTGCTACCTGATGCTGATGACGGGTCTGCAGCACTGGAGGACGCATTGGTACCTGGCGGGTCGTTCACACCATGAACAACACGCCGAAACAAAAACGAAAGAAAAAGAAATAAAAACGAAAAAACGAACAAAATCAACGCGAAAGACATTTCAAAAAATTAAAACAATAAATATTTTTTAAAACAACAAAAAGGAAAAAAAATTAATTTATCGGCACCGTTAATTAAATAGTTGAGTACTTACAATTTTTTTTTTTTTTTGAAGAACGCTGCAGAAATCCGCCGAAAATTTGTGCCGCCCGCTGCTTTGAATGTTGGAAGACTGTGTATTTATTATGTCCAGTTGATTGAAAAAAACGGCGTCCGCTATTGTTGGTTCTCGATTGTAGATCGTAGATTGTAGATTGTGGATTGTAGTCTTGCCAAATGTTAGTTTTCACAATTGCCCAGCACGAGCCCTATCACGTCGGTGTTACCAATTTGGTGGTCTTAATACGAATTGAACCATGTCCTTAGGATTTTGATACGTTTGTGAAATCTTGTGGTGAGCACGGTGATGACTTGTTCCTCGTTTCAATGGTTGCATATAAATAAGACTCACGGTATATTTAATTACATAAATTATTTGTACTAATATTTTACATAAAATATTCACAATATTTGTATTATAGTGTATTATATTAATTAAAAAGTATTTTTGATGCGTGTTTTTATTTCGATTCGATTAAGGAATTCTGTGTCATAATCAGGATATTTAATTAGTTATATTTAAATTTGATATACATTTTTTAATACAAGTTATCGTACTAAGGAACAGAAAAAAACTTATTACAAAATCAATGAAAAACTAACGAACATTGTTTTTCAAAGTTAACTTGAATTATATAAAAAAACTATTTACATGAGTTGTATACTCAACTATTCATTTAAGGTGCCAGAAATTTAGATAATCAATCACAAATAAATTTAAGAGCGAGGTGTGAAGAAGCACCAAAATACCATGCGACACCACATATTAATTTCACCCACTGATCATGAACAACACTACTGTCCTCTTGGCCACAGTTGGTATTCTACTCCTTCTATGGAGGACCACGGCTATGAGAGTGACTAGAAGTAAGTTGCCATAATAACCAAAAACTCTGTCGTATATACTTTTTCTCAACAGATATTTTTCAGTGAGTGTCAAAAAAGTTGTGAAAGGTAACAGACGTGTTTGCGTCTGTACTAAAAGAAAAAATTCTAAAATATTAATTTAAATTCCAATATGTGTAGTGGCAATAATATGTAGGTGTTTCAGGATGGTTTACTTACCAAGTGACCCTTCTGAATACTTGGAACATGGTGGATTTGGATACAGACAGTGATTTGTGCGATTTTGCAAAGTAAATTTAATACATTGCATGATCTATGTTATTCCATGACGCTACAAATATTGCGATACACATTAACGCTGTTTAATTTAAGACTTCTATGATCGAATAGATTAAACAAGAAACATAGAAAGCGTATGTGAATTGAGCAACTATTGTGGCGACATTGAAAATGTCAAATGTTGATAAACAAAAACGAATCTTTGTTTGTTTTGACGTCCTATGTATCCAATTATTTATGCAAAGAGACATATTGGAATAGTAATTGTGACTTCGGGAGTTGAACATTCTCAGTGTATATTAGTTTTATTAAAATAACAACACAAGCAACAACAAAAACAAGGAGAAAAAAATGTCAACAAAGATAACTGCGGAATGCGGAATGCCGGAACATAACAAATATGAAATTGAAAAAATAAAAGGTGTGGAATGATGTATGTAAGAAGACATCAAAAGCGGAGAGAAGAATATAGGAGCGGGCGGCATTAATGGAAATCACTGACGCGATCCCAGTGAAGCAGAGAAACGATATTATATGATCTCTGAGTGGAATTGATGTTCTACCGAAATCTGGATATGAGTGGAAATAGCGTGTTAAGAGAACATAAATGGAAATCACTGACGCGATCCCACTCAGATCCCAGTGAATCAGAGAAGCGATATTTTATTTTATTTTATTTTTCTCTATTTTATTTTGTTTATATTGTTATTTATGTTTTGTTCTCTCCTGTCTATTTTATTTTTACTCGCTCTATTGTTTTTTTTTGTTTTGTTTTAAAACATATGTATCTACACTTTGTATGTGCTCATATTTGTGTGTATATGCTTATCATACTCGTACACCCATCACACGTGGTATACTGTGATTTATATTGCATACATAATAATGTCCAGATATTAGGTTCGACTTTCAACTCAGGTTTTGGGTTGCTTGAAGGTTTTTTTGTGTTTATTTGTTTTTAGGTGTTACAAGTTAATTTAACGGATACAATATGCTCTATCGGTTTCGGTTCATAAATGAATTTTAGAAACGGAAATGTTCTCTTTCTGGTTTTTATTCATTACGGGCTGGTTCGCTTCGTAAGCTTTCTATAAGCTTAATAGATCAGTGTGTTTCACGGTTTCGGTTACTGGAAATGTACTACGAAATAGGAGGGTTTGGCCGACGTGGATTCAATCTAATGAATAAATTCAATTAATTAATTAGTTAGGAGAACTAATAATGGTTAATGAGGCCAAACTAGGGTTCTATAGAGTTGCCGTGTCATCATTAGTTTAAACGGAAGGCGCCAACGTGAAGGCTGATGAACTCCGACTAGATGTAAAAATATATGGAAACATTTCTCATCTGTTCGCTCTTCCAGGAGAGAAAGGGAAAGGAAGACGGAAAGGAAAGATAGGAAAAAAGGTATTTAATGGATATAATTGTTTGATTAATCTTGATCGAAGAGAAAATCATCAGTTTCGGTCGAAGATGCCCTATCAGAATCATAAATCTGCTCAACCTCTCTTTTCAAAGCTGATTTTCCAACCTTGGCAGCTGTCTCTAAAACACTTCGAGGTTGAGATACACTCCGAAGATCTCGTTTGACAGAATCGTGCCAAGTAAATATTGGTCTACCAACCTTACGATAATGTCGGGTAAATCGCCAATCAGCATTTAATAAATGTCCTCTAGGTCTTCTCAAGACATGCCCCCAATAATAGATTTGATAAGTTGTTACTTTTCGATTAACAGTCTTCCCACGTAGAAGACGCCTAACACAGACTATATGGGGACGATTACTGCAATGCTCTAAAAGCTGTATGAGGAAATGCTTCTCATACCGAGCAACCTGTTGGCTTTAGTTAATACAGTGGCTCGTAAACCATAGGTCATTATAGGCACCACCAACTGTCTATACATCTGTAATATAACAGAAAGAGGTAATGAGTACTGTCTTATAAATCGAATTAACATCTGGACAACCCCACTAGCTTGTCTGCAACGAGTTCTAATTACTTCGGACCGTTTCAGATCCGCTGTCAGAAAAGTACCAAGATATCGCAAAACTGTAGTAACTTGAACATTTAACCCACCTATTAACAATGAAGAGATACTAGAATTAAAAGGTCTTACGAGAACTTTGGTTTTAGACTCATTAATATGTAAACCAACAGAATGGAGAAGTGGGACAAGTTCACTGACAACCCTAGATAATGAATCTAAATCATTATCAACAATAACGATATCATCAGCATAAGCCAATACTAAAGGGAATTTAATAGATAAATCATGATTAAGATGTAAATTTGGCACTATTTCCTCAAGTGTTTGCAACACAGCATCAATGACTAAATTAAACAAAGTAGGAGAAAGGGGACAACCTTGTTTAAAACCTACTCCACGAAAAAGACTGGGTACGTTGCTTACACCATATAATCGAAGTTTTTTCACGCATACAAGTTCGAAGAATTCGATTAACAAGATAATGGGGAATACCAAGATGCGAGAAAATAACACGTGCTTGCGAATGGTCAACAGTATCAAAAGCTTGCTTTAAATCTAGAGATAAAACATAAACGGTTTCTCCAGTCTTCCACTCTTCATCTAGCACACGGCGTAAAACAAACATATGGTCATCAACGGACCGATTACGGATAAAAGCAGCTTGATAAGAACCTACTTCCGAATATAACTCCTCCAATCGGGCCAACAAAAATTTGGCATATACACGATATCCAGTATCAGAGAGAGTTATTCGTCTATAATCCACTATACCTGTTGGACGTCGTTTCTTTGGCAAAGGAAATTGTACGGTCTCCAGCCACTCAGGGGGAGGATTATTAGTTAACCAAACCTGCTGCAATATAAAAACGAAAACTCTCATTCCCTCTTCAGGTAAAGCTTACAGCAAGTCAATTGATACTTGATCTCATCCTGGTGCTGTCCCCGTTTTAATAGAAAATAGAGCCGAATATATCTCCTCACGAGTGGGTGTAGAAGATAATGGATGATGATCACACTCAAGAATCAAAGAAACCTCAGGTCCAGAGGAGCTAGATAATAAATGTTCCCACCCTGAAAGAGGAATAGACACCCCACTAGCCCTATCAAAATCCTGTCTATAACTTCGAATATAACGATAAGTTTGACGAAGCCTATCATAAGGATTGACATCATTTAAATTCTGAAAAAACTCTACACTCGTCGTTTCGGTTTTTGCGGAACTGTTCGCGAACATGGAAACGACAATTTCGTACCAAAAAATCATTCCGAGGTCTCTGCTTGAGGGCACTCTTTAACGCAACTAGAGAAGATTGCTGATCAACGGATAGAGAAGGTTTCTTGGATAAAAGCGAGTTAGATGAAGTTTTAATAGAATAAATAAGACCCCTCCAAAGTATATCCAGAGGTAATGATTCTAAAGTGGAATCATCACCAACAACGGATATACCAACACTTTTCAAACAGCCTAATACACGACTCTGATAGCTACTAAGAATATCAGGATTCTTCAACAATTCTAACTGCCAATGCCGAAAATCTAACTTCTCATAATCCTGATGAGGACACATAGAGACCATCGGAGTACTTTGCAGGATACTCTTCCTCTGGGCGACACTGAAAATCAATTTATGATCAGAAACAAATTTTCTAACCAAGACACCATCATCCCCAATAAAAGAACCCTTTCCGAAAGTACCTTTTGAAGGCTTTAAATATAATTGAGAGTTATCCTGCCTAAACAGAATATGATCTAACTGCGTAGTGGATGTAGGACCCTTCCAGGTTTTAAGACAACTTCTGCGCCCGAAAGTGGTGCAAATTACAAGACGATTCTACATTGCAAAATCTAATAAAATATCACCACGCTCATTAGTTTCCGAATGGTATAAGTTTTTACCAATCACCCTTATTTAACAGATACATCTGATTTAAACCTATATGAGCATTAAAATCACCCAAAACAAAAACATCTCGAGCCTTACCGTGTTTCCGAATAATTCTAGATAACCTGGTTGATAAAAGATGAGAGGTGGTGAGTCTGAGAAATGAGGGAAAATGAGTACATACTACTAACAATTCCCTCAAACCATCAAACTTAATAAAGGCATAACAAAGCCTCTCGGAAACAGGTTCAAAACATCGAACCCGAATTCCACAATTTTGTCTTACCAAGATTCCAACACCATTTCTCACCCCACGATTGGTACGACTTGAAACTTCCAAACCCCTTTTATGACTCAGATACCAGTTATAATTGGGAGTATCGATACGAGAAGCCACAGAATTGGTTTCCTGTATAGCAACAATGTCTAAACCAATCTCATTTAAAATCTTATCAAGACGGAATTGCTTAGACACAGCAGAACAACCACGTATATTCCAAGTTCCTACACAAAAACTTGAACGTTTCTGTACGACTGGGGGAGTCTGATTACTCAAAGGAACGGAATATAATCGATAAAAACTTGAATCAGAATACACCTGCCTAATACGATTAACGGGGGAATAATGAACCCGCGAGTGATCAGAAAAAGCAGGATCAAATAGGCCCTCATAATGGTTGTTACCATAAAGTACCCTAGGAATATGATCACTAACCCCAAAGATGATAGGCGGCACTCCACCAACTTGTTAAACCTCAATTCTGACACTACACATATCTGAAACAGACTGGAGAACCTCTTCACCCCCCCCAAGTCCTATCTAAAGTAAGATATCCAAGAAATCGAGCTAACAAACGATCCTCATCTCCGAGATCGGGCCACTTCTCCCGAGCACTCTGAAGCAGAGTAACTCGATAGAAACTAAGATTTTGACGAATCTAATGACACACATCTTCTCTTAAACATTTAGCAAAAGGAATATGTTCAACACCCCAATGACGTATAGACAAAAGCTGAGTTGTGAGAGAAGAAAATAAACAATTACCATCCTTAGGTACCTGAATTATCTCAAAGCCTTCAAAGCGACCCATGACGTTACTAATTTGAACAAATAATAAGGAAAGAAATTAGGTTAGGATCGAAAAGGAAACGGAGATAACTCAATTGATGGGCAAATGATAATAAACGGATGCAAAATAACTAGAACGTTACACAAATTAACAATTTAAACAGTTGAATACTATTTATAGCACTTCACAAATTTATTATTAATTTAATTAGTTTAACAATAATTTATAGCACTTTACAAATTTAATTTTAATCTGATTAGTCTAACGGTAAACACATATGTATATGTATAACATCAAGTTGTAATAAACAGTTACACAAATATCTACCCACTGAACTCGTGTAAAGGAAATAACTTTGACACCAGATGTCACTCATTAATAACTGGTCAACAAATAAAAACTTCAATGCTCAACAGGGTTACCAGTTTTCATCAATGTCATATCGGGATTTTATAGAAATATTAAATTCCTTAATTATTTTTTCAATTGTGTTAAACTGTATGGGTTCATTTAAACGTAATGGTTTAAGTAAGTTATACTTATTTTTACAGTCAAAATTAAACCATTTTTCTAGATAGTTAATGGCAATATCAAAAAATATATCAGCGTCAGCCTGAAATCTGTTTACTGCAGAATCATTATCACATTTAAACAACTCTGCTCTTGCGATTGAACCATAAAATTGTTGTTTCTTTCTATCAATTAGTGATTGGCGTACTTCGTCCATTATATCATATACATCTAATACAAGTATAGAATTGCTTTGCAATTTTGTAAGTGCTGTCGGAAAAATTGTACCCGTGTTCAATATAAATCCTAAATAGGCTAATGAAAGCTCATCTTTGAAAAAAGTTTTTAGTGCATGTGGTATTGTATTTTGTGATAAAAAGTAGGATTTTATTGGTTCAAAATTGGTGATTTGCCTCTCGATAGCTGGAAGTAGACTGAGCCATCTAGTCGGTACGTGCCGTAATATTTCAGACCATTCGATTTCTGCCCATTCAAAAAATGGTTTCAAAATTGTTATTTTCTTTGTAGATGAACTGAACTCATTGTATATTTTCATAACAATAGATTCTACATCAATTTTGAGTTGATTCGTCGCTTTTTTGAAGGTGTTGTGTAAAATATGGGTGTTACATCCAACAGGAATAATATTCTGATTCAATGTCAGGAATAATTAATCAATACTAATACTAATAATAATAATAATTTGTTTAAGAGTTGTTTGGGATTTTTGGAACACAATGGAGAACCGAAAGGATAACTGCTGGATGGTATTTACGACCAAATTATTCTTTTATTTCAAATAGTACAATGCTATATTAACTAATAATTACCACAAATCGTTTGAATCGTTCATCATAATAGCAGCTACCCAGATAAGGATCCTAACGGTGTAACAATAATCTACTTTTATGATTAATGATGGTATGAATGGAACTGAATTTTAACGTCCTAATTTAAAAAGACAAGAGTGAATGACTAGCTAATAACGACAACAATATACAGATTTATTTATAGTTTAACACAAGTACATAACTGAACTTAAATAGACCTTCATAATATACAATGCTGTCGGGTCATTAAGACGTAACAACCCTCGCGTAGCTGGTGGTGGGATGGAAATAGTGACAACAATAATAAACAGCAAACGATGAGATGACCCAAAAATAACAAATTAAATGCTCCAGTAATAACTGTCGAAGACATTTACATATATTATGATGAACCTAGAGTATTCCTATCCTATCCAACTTACAATAATTAACAAAACTAGCAAACTCAAATCCAAATATAAAAATGAGTATACTAACAATATATATAAGAAGTATATAGTATATATTTCAGTAGGAAGATAACACGCCGGTTATCGTAAAGAATTTCCATAACGTGAGAAATAACTATATCCAGCTTATGTTCAAACTTGTAGTCAATATTCGTCCACTAATAGAACCTAAGCTGAACAGCCAAATAAGTTATCCCCTGGACGTAAATCTTATAGGAAGAATTACACGACCTCATCTCGAGAGATGTGAATTTTTTTTTTATAAATGGCAAAGTGGAAATTCGCAAACTTAACTAAACGTTATCACTGGAAATTCATATTTTCTGATTTTCGAAGATCAAAGGGAATGAAAATAGAGGCGATTATTCTACCATACGAACCAGGATACGGAATGACTCGATTGCCTGGCAATGTGCAGCCCTTTATACCCCGAGAATTTTCTTCGGCAAGGAAGGGATAGTGCACATTAACACAGGGATCGCGACATTCACCCTTGCTGGTGATCGTATAGAAAAATGGTGGTATTACCTGTACGAAAACAGTATTACCGGTAAAAAGAAAAATACTAAAGAGATTTCGTGTCGTACTATAGACACTTTTTTTAAAACCAGACTGGTATTGATAGTCCCTTGGTTTTGTGCGCATCACTTTCAAAGTGAACGCAAATTAACTAAATATGTTTTGAGACTTGGTTATAGTTAGTCCCTTATTTGGGAGCCATTTGAAAAATGGACGCACAAATTTTATTTTTAAGGACTAGATGGTAAAAGCCTTCCTTTGGGCGCCATTTGAAAAAGGGACGCACAAATTTTATATCTAATACCGGATGTTGGTCGGTCCCGTTGTTTGGGCGCCATTTGAAAAGTGGACGCACAAATTTTAATTTTAAAGACTAGATGGTAAAAGCCTTGTTTGGGTGCTATTTGTAAAATGGAAGCGCAATATTTAGTTTGTGAGACTAGGCGACAGTTAGCCCCGCTGTTTAGGCGCCATTTGAAAAGTGGACGCACAAATTTTATTTATAAAGAATTGATGGTAAAAGCCTTCCATTGGGCGCCATTTGAAAAATGGACGCACAAATTTTATTTTTAAGACCGGATGTTGGTCGGTCCCGTTGCTTGGGCGCCATTTGAAATGGGTTAGCCTGTGCTTAGGCATGGCAGACCCGGTTTCAACAATTGCCTCTAGAAACATTGGATCTCGTGTGGCATAGATTCCCGCAGCTCAAATCGGTAGAGGTAGCGGTCGGTAACAAACATCTAGCCTCTGATCCCCCTCCATTATTGAGGTGATATCCCGTTACCAATAGAAAGAGAGACGGAGCAGTAATGCTCGACTATCTCCCGCCTCTTCCGAGACGATTGGTAGACCTGGTATCACCGGTGCCCGGGTGTTAGTGGTTGGCTATTGTTTTTTTACTTATCATTGTATTTTTTTTGCTGCTGTTATTCACTTAAATTTTGATAGCTAAAACTTCTCGTCTTCCTTTTTTTTTATTTTTCTAGCTTGGCCCTCACTGCACTTCGGCTACTGATTCCGCTTCTGTCTCCCTAACTTACTTCCTGAGCCTCACACTCGAGGTCGTCTCCGTCACTCTGAATCCCCCGACTGACTCTCTATTCAAATTTCGCGCGGTATATTTGTTCAAAATTAATCAGTTGAGCGAGAGGGAAAAAGAAAAATTGAAGAACAACCCGGAAGTCTCTTCGCTCACCTAATTGTTGATAATTTGGTATAAACACCGCCCATTAAAGTGTTTTGATAATTTTGACAACAATTCAATTCCGCAAATTAAACCTACATTAGTTTTGAATTTGTGTTATTGAATCGGTGTCACATATCTTTCGCTCATTGAAATTACATAAATTCTGCAAGTTTACATAAATGAATATGTAAATAGAACATTATGCAATAATGTGCGAACATAATTTAGAATTAGTGTCGTATGCCACCACATATTCTCGTTCATCTACTTAAAAAAAATGCGAACAGTATGTAGCGATTTAATGAACGACATTGTATAGTAAGAATCGTATTTCCATGGATTATACGATGAAAGGTATATGGAATGGGCAACATGGGTAGTGACATATGCCCGTTACATAGTGCTTGCTGTTTCATCTGTGTGCATAGAAGGAAAGAATGTAGGACAGGTTCGGATAGTACGACCACAACCATGAGTTTAGTAATATCAAATACAGTTTACTACAGATTAATACACTTTGCAGTTTACTGTCACAGGACCTCCTTGTTACCATAGCTATCCAAAACAATATGGACGGGGTATTGGTGAGTGAAACAAACCGAAGGAAACTACAGGGATGATACTAGAAAGCAAATTTGGAGAGTGATGGCTCACTTATTATATTATCCAAGGATATTGCCATCACTAGATTTGGTGCTATAAAAAGAGTTGTCTAGACGAATTTAGATGATTATGAGTTACTACATTTCACCCAATAAATGGATGGAGGGTTTGCCCAAAGATAAAATTGGTCTGACTATTCGGAATCTAACCAAAGATGTAATTATATCAAGAGACTTCGCCTGGGGAGATGAAGTATTGGACAACAGAGGACAAAATATGCTCACAAACCGCCTCTTGCATTCTTAAACGTATGGGAGCTACTAACCTATGAAAGAGGTATTATGTCTCTTTTCTTGATGTTACTTTTGGCTTCGAAAGAATTGCTAGCCTGCTTCGGAACGAGAATTTATATTGCACAGATACTACAACTATGATACACAGCATATCTGTGGTCAACTGGATATATCTATTAAACAGGAACTGATATGTGCGAGGAGCAACATGACGAAGGCTATATTGAAATCAAAGAAGGAATGCTGGCAATAGCTCTGCAGTAGGGTAGAAGAGAATCTATGTGAAGATGTCTATAAAATTGTAAGCAAAACGTTTGGCTGAACGGTACCCACCATTGCTATAGAAACTATCACCGCCATAGTTAATGAGCTTTTTCCGCTTCACGAGCGAGCAAACCATAAGTCCATAAAGCTGTGAGAATTTTTACCACTCACTAAGGAAGAACTAGAGTTAAACATGAAGGAAAGCGCTGGATCGGATGGGTTCTCAATAGAAGTGGCCAGAATTAGATTCACCCATAAATAATATTCGATGTTATAAATCAAATATTCAAAAATGGAAAATTTTGACGCAACTTGAGAATAACTAGACTGGTTGTACTTAAAAAGGAGGGGAAACCGGATGGCGTGCCTACGCCATATAGACTACTCTGCTTTTTGGACACCTTCTGGAAACTATCTGAACACCTACTGCGCCCGCAGATTAATAGATGAAGTCAACTGAGCGGGAGGACTCGCAGAGAACCAGTTCGGTTTTCGTGCGGGGTGTGCTATCGTAGATGACGGAAATCTTGAGGTTTGTCGATACAGCTGCTGACGGATTTTAAAACGCGCGGTGTATTCCAGTAGTAATGGACGTACGGAATGAATTCAATAGTGCAGCGTGAGAGTTAACTCAGCAGAGGCTTCTTCAAGGGAGCTAGAGTCTAAGGATAGTTCTTCAGAGCTTTCTGAGTGAATGAGGAATCAGTGGAATTAGTCGGCCCCACTATATATAGGGTGTCCCGAAAGTGACTGACATGAATGGTACGGTTGGATTCCTTGATCCAACCGAAGACGACTTTACTTTTAAAGGCATTTTAGAGTGGCCTTCTAACGTATCACCTTGTGTTAAAATTAAATCAATATCTCGAGAAATAACCATCCATTTGTTTTTCATATAATTTAAAAAATTTAATATTCGTGATAAATATCGTGATAAAATTTTCTGGTTGGATCGTCGGGCTGACGACCGGCATCCGTAAAAAACAATGTTAAAAATTTCAACAAACTAAAAAAAATGGGATACCGCCAAAACAATATGTAACTCTAGTTTTGAATTCAATATAGTTTATTAAATGATCGTTGAGTTTGACACAGAGAGTAATGCGATATTCTTTGGTAAAAAAAAAGTGCTCTGACAGCAGAAAAAATGCTCGTTTTGCTCGAAACACGTGCGTTTTTGACATTACACGTTCTTTGGAAATGATCTCGAGCACTTTTTCAAAAATCCATATTTTTTCGCAGATTTACCCACACATATAAATGTTTAAATGTCAAAACATGTGTGTGGAAAATATTTCATTAGCAATGCATACTTGGTCGAGCAAACATCATATAAACCAATGAAGAAAAAAAATTTTAACACGATTTTTTTTCATTTTTACAGGAACATGTATATTTTTTATATAATATTATTTAATATATTATATATGTATTTATATATTTTCATCATTTCAGCGTTTTATCATTTTTAAAAACATCATAATATTAAATGTATAATATTTTATTATTAATAAAAAAATATTATAATAAATCAATGAATTCCATTACAAAAATAAATAAATAAATTATAATTTATATAAATAAATTACAATTTATAAAACTAACATACAAAAATCATATTTTTTACGAATCAATATATTTTATATTTATTTTCTGTGAAAAAATCGTCATCTGTAAAAAATTTCCTTATCTGTAAAACAAAAATCGTTATACATAACCATATTTTTCTATTTCATCTGCACTCTTCAAAATGCAAAATGAAAATGTTGAGTCGAAAACAATAAAAAAATTTTGAACCTCATAAAATATTTTTATTGCTTTTTGTATGCATAAAGGCTGATTTCCATTATGAAAAAAATTTTGTCAGTATTTTTTACTGAAAAAGCAAGAGCGAGAAAAAACTTAAAAATGCCATTAGAGTGACTGAGATCGTTTTTTCCTTTTTTCTTTTTTTTCTTTTGACAGATGCGTGTAACATAACCAATAAATTTCAATTTTTTTTTGGTTTTTAATAAAAAAGAACAAAATACTCTTTAAATCTACAACAATAAATTTAAAAAAAATAAACTAAACATAAGTATTCATTATTTCAATTATTTTTACAATGAATTAAGATGAATGACACAAAACGAAATGTTAAAATTATTCATTGTCACAAAAAATCAGCCATCTTTATTTTTCCTATAAGATATTTCTCCAGTACTGAATAAAAATACTTCTCTTGATATATTTTGTCAGTACTGCTATAATTATTTTCTCAGTAACCATAAAGATTTATTCAGTACTGACTAAATTTTTTGTACTGGAAATATTTTTTATTTCACTCGCACTTTAAGAAAAAATAAATTTTTTATCCCGCCTTGACTATTTTGTCAGTATTTTTTCATAATGGAAATCAGGCTTTAACATATTTCCGTTATGAAAAAATACTGACAAAATAGTCAAGGCGGGATAAAAAATTAATTTTTTCTTAAAGTGCGAGTGAAATAAAAAATATTTCCAGTACAAAAAATTTAGTCAGCCTACTGAATAAATTTGTATGGTTACTGAGAAAAAAATTATAGCAGTACTGACAAAATATATCAAGAGAAGTATTTTTAGTCAGTACTGGAGAAATATCTTATATGGAAAATAAAGATGGCTGAACCGCCTGTAGAATAATTTAATTTACTTTAAAATATATAATTCTTAATGTTAAATATGTTTGTTGCCAGTATATGTGATTTAATTAAGTAATAAATAATTTAAATAATTAAATAATTGTTGATTATTTAATTAAATATGATTAAATCAAATAATTAACAAACTGTTTTAAATTCAATTTTGGATTTTCTAAAAATAGTTATTTCAATTAAAAACGAACAATTTAAATTTAAAACGACATATTTACAAAGGATAATAAAATGTACCTCATTTAAATAAAATTGGAATTTCCTAATTATAGAATATGGACACTAAAACTTCGTCCTAACGAAATTTTTTGGGCGGTACAATATTCTGAGAGGACATTCAAATATTCACATTTTATGGTCCTTATCCTCAATATACTTATTACTTTTTATTACATATAGAATACATTTTTAAATATTGTTGTTATTCAAAATTTTTGAACAAATATCTGTGTATCCGTTAAATATATCTTAATCTAAAAGTGTACTTCTGTGTAATTAAAAATTAATGATTGAGAGTTAAAAATATAAAAAACCATGTCAGAAATTGAAAATACTGTGGAAAATTGGACTCGACAGCAAACATTAATTTTAATTCGTCAGTTCAGGAATAATTCAAGCTTATGGAAGCCAAGTGATAAATGTTTTATGTAATCAGTCTCAGACAAAATTTCAATATAGAATGACAGCAACAAGTAATAATTTTAACATAAAAACCGAATACAAAATAAAAATAAATTAACGCATACATGCGTAAGTAACATCAACAATATATTCTCGTGTAAACGAAAACTGATGTCATTCCGCTGTGCAATTATGTATAGTGTAAACACGGTGTATCACCGTGTTCACACTTTGCATAGTCACATCAAATATTACTTCGTCCCTAATGTCTTTACCAATAAACTATGATGGAGGGGAAAATGTTGTTGATGTTCTTTTTCAACACAAAATTTAGCTGCGGAACGAGTTAATATTTACTAACACAAACATAAAACCATAAAAAAAATTTTAAATAATTTTTTTATTGCTCTTATTTTCAATTTGTATTTTGACGAGCAAACATCGCTACAAAGAAATATTATATCTTTTATGAATTGATTATTTTAGATTTTCCGTTCTTCTTTAAATTCGATAATCGAGATGTATATTATGGAATTTTTTGAATGATACGCGTATAGAATAATTTAATTTACTTTAAAATATATAATTCTTAATGTTAAATATGTTTTGTTGCCAGTACATATGATTTAATTAAATGATAAATAAATTAAATAATTGTTAGTAATTTAATTAAATATGATTAAATCAAATAATTAACAGACTGAATTAAATTCAATTTTGCTTTTTCTAAAAATAGTTATTTCAATTTAATAACAAACCATTTAAATTTAAAACGACATATTTACACAAAGGATAATAAAATGTACCTCATTTAAATAAAATAGGATTTTCCTAATTATAGAACTTAGATACTAAAACTTCGTCCTAACGAATTTTTTTGGGGCGGTACAATATTCTAAGAGGTTAAATTCTCATTTAATAGTCCTTCTCCTCAATATACTTATAACTTTTTATTACACAAAGAATATATTATTAAATATTGTTGTTATTCAAAATTTTGGAATAAATATCTGTATGTCTGCAAAATATATTTTAATCTAAAAGTCTATTTCTGTGTAATTTCAAATTAATTATTGAGAGTTAAAAAATCATGTCAGAAATTGAAAATACTGTGGAAAATTGGATTCGACAGCAAACATTAATTTTAAATCGTGAGTTCAGGAATAATCCATTCTTATGGAATCCAAGTGATAAATGTTTTATGTAATCAGTGAATCACTATCACACAAAATCTCAATATAGAATGACAGCAACAAATAATAATTTTAACATAAAAACAGAAACAAAATGAAAATAAATTAACGCATTCATGCGCAAGTAACATCAACAACATATTCTAGTGTAAACAAAAACTGATGTCATTCCGCTGTGCAATTATGTATAGTGTAAACACAGTGTATGTTCGTGTTAGTAAATTTCAACTCGTTCCGCAGCTAAATTTTTTTATGAAAAAGAACATCAAAAACATTTTCCCCTCCATCATAGTTTATAGGTAAAGACATGAGGGACGAAGTAATATTTGATGTGACTATGCATAGTGTAAGCACGGTGATTTGATGTAACTATGTATCATGTAAACACCGTGTAAGTACGATAAAATAATAAAAAAAGTTTTAGGGTCGGATTTTTTTTCATATTTCGCTATTTCATTTTTATTATGACTATTGATGGATGAAGGCCAGCTCTAAAAAATAGATGTATACGCTTATACAATAGGTGTAAACAAATTTGTATGGGTCGATGTTTTTCTTCGTTAATTTTTTATTATGTTAAGAATGACAAAATTTTTTTTTTTAAGACCGTTGTGTTTTGTAGTCAATAATCGAAATAGTGGTTTCTAAATACAATATTTTCTACAATATAAGTCTTTATATACTCGCAAATATTTTGTATTGGGAAAGGAAAAAAATTCGATTGCTCTTAACTCGAAGTTTAATTATTTTGCAAAATATTTTTTTTATAAAACAACACATAAATTTCCATAAACATAATTTTTCCTTTAGTTAAGAAACCTTTCTTCGCAAAGCATCAAATTATAATGAAAATTATCTAATATAACTCAAATTTTTGATGACGATTTGAGTTTTTAAGTGTAATCGATAAAGTGCGCAGTGAGGTTGTGTAGTGATGGATGAATGTAAACAGGCTTATTGACAATCATTTAGCGATAAAGCACCTTGACTTTTCATACAAGCATCAAGCAGCTTTTTTTGTGCTCGAACTAGGTTTAAATACCGCTTGATTGGGTATCTAGTAGCCACACCCATCATCAACTTCACACAATAGCTCTATGTATGTAGCAAACTCCTGTAGTGTTACTCCGATTCTTTGAGAACGACATTTGAGGTCCATCCTGTATAGCTCTCGCTTGTGATCAGCACCATATTTTCGTGCTACACTGCACTACAATGTACAATGAGGTGCATCCGTATGCAAAATAAAACGTTTATTCGGAACCGGATACAAAAGCAATGGTGCTGTACATAATCGCTGCTTCAGTTCGTTGAACGCCTCTTTGTGTTCATCATTCCATTGGAACGATTTGTTCTTCTGTGTCAGCTTGTGTAAACTTGTTGGCAAATCCTGGTACAAATCGTCGATAATATGTGCATGGTCCGATGAATCTACTTAGTTCATGTAAATTTTGCGGTCTTGGCCAATCCTTTACGGAGGAGATCTTGTCATCATCTGTATGAATGCCACTTGTTGTTATTTTGTGTCCCAAATATTTGACTTCATTTGAAGTCCTTTCCCATAACGATGATGTCGTCCAAATATACCAGGCATGTTTTCCAGTGGAACTGTACGCGTTCCATTAGATGATTAGCCGATCGAAAGTCGCAGGGACGTTACAAAGTCCAAATGGCATGACATTGAATTGCCATAATCCCATACTGAACGCTGTCTTTTCCTTATCTTCGTCTGCGACCTCCACTTGCCAATAACCGCTCTGCAAATCCAATGTCGAAAAAATTCGTGCTCCTGCCAATGTATCAAGTCTGTCGTTGATCCTTGGTAATGGGTGTTTGAGCTGGTTATGATGGCTTACGTAGCGTAATGCACGATTCTGAAAAGTACTATACACGATGCTAGTTTTACAGAATGATGATTTTTATTATTTTTTATGCGTCATCATCAAACGCTTCTCGTGCTCTCGACTTACCACTAACTAATTATTCATTTTATTTTTACTATAAAATTCATTGATTGATACAATAATAATTATGATTTACACCAGCTTTGCCTCAAACCATTGATTAATGACAAATTACATTTACTTTAGATGGCACCTTCATACGTTAATAGTAATTTCTATTACATTTATAATCTATAAAAATATGTCATAAGACCTATTACATTAAAAATATACTATTTAGAATATTAGATAATTTATATCAAAAGATGACAATAACAATACAAGAAAGTAGATCATAATGTCGAAAATTGCATTATTGGGATTATGTGAAGTGATAAGATTATGTTGTGCAGCCAGTAAACTTCCAAATGGAAAACTACTGTCTTCTAGGACCGGTTGATGACTTAATCTTATGTTCATTGGCGTGAACATTCTCCCGGGCGATTAAAGAACCCAGTTCTTCAATGATTAACATTGGTTGACTGCTTGTTAGATGATACGGGTAGTTTTATGATGCTGGTAATCAGTCGTATTAGATTAGAGTTTGATGTCTTGACTGTTACTACATGTATACGTTCGTCTCGACCATGCTGAACTTCTATAATTTGTCCGAGCAACCATGAACACGGTGGTAAATTTTTGTTCTTTATTATAACAATATCACCTACTTCAAGGTTGTCTTCTGGTTTGTTCCATTTTCTTTTCTGTTGAATGGTATGTAAGTATTAAATCTGATATTTTTTCCAGAAAATTTGGACTTGCTTTAGGATACGCTGCCAGTGATTGAGTCGATTATCTGGTTTTTCAGATGTATTTTCGTCAGGGGCTGCAATTAACGGTTTCATTATTAAAAAATGACCTGGAGTCAAAACATTATCGACTTTATCGGTTTCAAGAATGGGCCAAAGAGGCCTTGCATTAAGAATTGCTTCAATCTGACATAAAATAGTCTGAAGTTCACGTATATAAAGTTAGCCCATGATTTCATCCCAGAAAATATCGCGATAGTATATCATTTAAGTGTCAGCCCAGGATTTTACTATCATCCCAAAATTTTGTATCAAAAGAATAATATATATGTTACGGTTAAAACCCGAAATGCGGCGAATGTCCGAATTTACCCGTAGATGTCCGAATTTACATATCCCTTTGGTAAATGTATGTTCAATCTACGTTTATCTGTAAATTTAGACTATATTCACATTTATTCTTTAATTTTTTGTATTAATAAATGATTTCGTAGCAGACCCTAGAATGATTTCGTAGTAGACCCTAGAATGATTTCATTGAATTCTAAAGGCTAACGGCTTCGGTAACTCTCACGGGCACGCGGGAGGTCACTGCGCTCTCCCCCCCCTCTCGCTTAGCCCTCCGAGGGGCTTTAGATTTCAACTTCGAGGGACCTAGGAGCCGGGATAAGCAAACATGTCGCACTGCGTGCCGCACATAGGAACGGGTTATATAGAATCTATTAATGGATTTCGGTACACTTCGGGTCACATTTTGGTAAATTCGGACATTTACCGGTAAATTCGGACATTCACCGATTTCGGGCTTTAACCGTAACATATATAATACCAAGATAGCAAATATTTTAACTATAACGACAGTTTTTTACTATCATCCCAGAAAATAATTTGTGTTAGTTCAAGAATATCGTAGATAAATAAAATACGAAAAAACCCCTATAAAATTTAATAATGGAATCCGATACAAAATAAAAAAATATTAATAATACATAATTACCTAATAAATGGTTACACAATAAAGAGAGATTTGAATTTCAAAGGGACCTCATTTGAAAATTCGCCTTGGAAGTGATTATAAAGTGTCATCTCAGAGGATTGCAAAATTATGTCACGAACCTATTAGAGAATAACTATGTTAAAAATTAGATTGTTGAAAATACAAGCCATGCGTTTAACATATGTAATGACCCACATTCGAAAATTTGTCTGGGGGTGATTATAAAGTGTCATCTCAGAGAATTGCAAAATTATGTCACAAATCCATTAGAGAATAACCATGTTAAAAATTAGGAGAATCCTACCGTTGCGTCATAGTTAGATCGATGAAAATACAAGCAAAGTGTTTAACATATGTAATGACCCAAATTCGAAAATTCGTCTGAGGGTGATTATAAAGTGTCATCTCAGAGGATTACAAAATTATGTCACGAACCTATAAGAGAATAACTATGTTAAAAATTAGGAGAATCCTACCGTTGCGTCATAGTTAGATTGAAGATAATACAAGCCATGTGTTTAACATATGTAATGACCCACTTTCGAAAATTCGTCTGGGGAGTGATTATAAAGTGTCATCTCAGAGGATTGCAAAATTATGTCCCGAATCTATTAGAGGATAACCATTTTAAAAATTAGGAGAATCCTACCGTTGCGTCATAGTTAGATCGATGAAAATACAAGCAAAGTGTTTAACATATGTAATGACCCACATTCGAAAATTCGTCTGAGGGTGATTATAAAGTGTCATCTCAGAGGACTGCAAAATTATGTCACGAACCTATTAGAGAATAACTATTTAAAAATTAGGAGAATCCTACCGTTGCGTCATAGTTAGATTGCTGAAAATACAAGCCATGTGTTTAACATATGTAATGACCCACATTCGAAAATTCGTCTGGGAGTGATTATAAAGTGTCATCTCAGAGGGTTGCAAAATTATGTCACGAACCTATTAGAGAATAACTATATGTTAAAAATTAGGAGAATCCTGCCGTTGCGTCATAGTTAGATCGATGTTAATACAAGCCATGTGTTTAACATATGTAATGACCCACATTCGAAAATTCGTCTTGGGGGTGATTATAAAGTGTCATCTCAGAGGATTGCAAAATTATGTCACGAACCTATTAGAGAATAACTATGTTAAAAATTAGGAGAATCGATGATAATACAAGCCATGTGTTTAACATATGTAATGACCCACATTCGTAAATTCGTCTTGGGAGTGATTATAAAGTGTCATCTGAGAGGATTGCAAAATTATGTCACGAATCTATCAGAGAATAAACACGGTAAAAATTAGGAGAATCCAACCGTTGCATCATGTGTTTTACTTGGACATATTTTTCCATATTAAAAAAACTGTAAAGGACTCTTCAACGGCAATCGTAGAGATACGTACCTTTGCCATGATTTTACTATGCCATGTAATGATAGAAAAATTTGCTGTTTATTTGTGTCTCATGGTATTTATGAATGAATTTCAGGAACTGAGATATTCACTTCGGCAAATTTCTATATTCCAAAAACAATAAATTAAATTGTTCACTCGGAGAATGACCGATTTTTTTTCTATAAAAGGAAAAAAAAATTTATTCTGCTAATTTGTATCAGACTTTGTGCTGTTCACATCGTGTTTTCTGTGATTATTAAATTGTTTTTCTGTGTGTTTAATATTCTTGAATAAAATAATTTTTTTTTTAAACTATCGACCCCTGCTTTCCTATGGACATCTCTTATAATTTGACTTTTTATATAATTGCCTTCAGCTTGCTTTTGGATTTAAAACTGATTATACATATTATAGTATTGATTTATATTTATAACGAATCTCGCTTTTTCTCTGGACATTCTATATAATTTCTTAAATATTTTGTTCGAATATCTTTATGTTTATTTTATTGCTTATTCTAATAACATATTATTTCAAGTAAATACACATTTAAGGTTAGAATAATCTACTTTTTTACACAAAGTAATTACTGCCGATTTTTTGTTTTATTCAATTAACCCGTCTGTTATTAAATCTTTATTTTATTTAAAGTGATTGATCATTCTGAGTTCTTTAAAATTTATCATAACTTAATTGTAATTAAAATGGCATTTTCTTCATTTTCAGCAATGTAATTATTCGATTATTCAGGACGCTATATTAAAACATACCGATGACATTGAAAACATAAAGTTAACTAAATCAACAAAAAACTCTTTATATTTTAATATTTGTCAATCGATAAGAGATTTTAAATGCAATGATAGTAACCGTCTGAAATTGAAAAGGTTGATTAAAAATGTTAAATTCTACAAAACATTGCAATACAAATTTTAAAATCTAAATGTACTTCTCAATTGGAAACCAGTACGACCACTAAAATAAGTATAGGTGAAGACGAAATACCTAAAAGCGTGAACAATGAACAATCTTTTCCTTCAGTTCACAATAATACTACTGATGCCGTAACAAATAATAGTGTTGACGTAGGATTAGATAACGAAAATGTTTCACTTAGTGATTCCAACGATAGCTTTGAGAAACAAACAAATGTCATTACCAATCAAACACTCAAACACTTAATAGTTCTGATATTGAAAATTTTAAATATTTTCAACTTAAACCCGAAAAACTACCTATCAAAAAATCTTCAATTATAAGAAAACGTTCAAATAATACTCAGTATAAAGTTTATGTCGGTAGTATTAAAATAAATGATAATGAATGGTCAGAAATTTACTGTGTTAAAACTTAAAGGTTAATCACTAGTAAATATTCCAGTATTTTATCAGAGTTATTATGCAAAAAACAGAATGCTTAATAAATATTAAATCTGTTGATTACTTAAAATCATCCCTTAATATTCTAGCATATTGTGGACATAATAATTGTAAAAAATATAAATTAATGAATAAAAATTTAAAATTTGGAAGTTTAGTTATCAATAGTACGTCAAATAAATTATGCCACGAAACAATGAAAACAAGACAATTAAGGGGATCAGAGCGTGTTCATTTGAAAACTGAAATTTAAAAAAAAACAGCCGAAGAGGTTTATGAAAATATGATTAACGCTAAAGATTCAGCCTTTCTATCAAAATTGAACACATGTCAAGTCAAGTCTCTAAATGTATTGAGACAAGCTCGTTCCGAAGGATTAAAGGAGCAAGATAATGAGACAAATGATCTCTTAGATCTCTTCGTTGATTCAAAAGGTTAGTATTAAACCTTTTTATGTCGTTTGTTATAAAGACCACCAAATCGGAATGCTAATATTTTTATTAAAGCAAAATTTAAAACAAAAACTTACTGTTTATTTAGACGCAACGGGAGGGTTGATAAAACCACCCGATAAAAGTACATCTACTATACTTTATTATGCTTTAGTTGTTCCTGTAAAGCTTATTGAGTCAGAACCAGCAAAACCGTTTTCATTAACCGATATGATCAGTTCGAGCCATAATATAGATACAATTGGGGCATGGCTACAATCATATCGGATAGAGTTAGAGTACAAATTAAGAATATGGCCTGTTTTTGAATCAATTTTTACTGATTGTAGTTTTGCTGAAATAAATGCTATCATGGATACGTTCAATAAAATGGATCTTATCCAATATTTAAAAATGTCTTATTCAGCTATAATTGATAATACGTTAAATTTTGATATAGTAAAGCTTCATTTATGCGTAGCGCATTTAATGCATAATATAACCGCAGATATAAATAAAGCATATCCAAAAAAAAACGATGACAAAACATATAAAAGAAATATTCGCTTCATTATTTTTATTTAATAATTTTAATTTAATCAAATTGGTATGGAAATATTTCTCTTATATACTAAATTCTAAGTATGTACTAGATAAACTTACACATTATATAGACAAAAATGTTAATTTGGTTGAAGAAGTTACTTATAATAGTAAAATCTGGTTGGATGATAACGAATCAGAAGAAACGAGAAATTTCAATAAAACATTAATATTCGCAAAGTCCCTTTTATCAAATATTTAAATCAATATCTGAAAGCAGTGTTTCAGAACCATTTGTTTTAGAAAATAGTACCTCATTGAATTTGTATTATAATACTAGGATTATAATCCTGCATTACTTCAGACACTCATTAAATAGTATCTCACATTTTTCCCTCTTTGGTCCGGTATTTTCCATTCACAGAGACTAAGCAATAGCCATGCCGAAAACTATTTTGGAACCATAAAAAGGCGTGTTCATCGTAATGCTGCATTGGGAAAGCTTCCAACTAAAGCTTTAAGATTTATCAAAGAAATTAATAAACGTAACGAATACATTGTTAAGCGATTAAAAATTAAAATCCCTAAGCAATATGTAAAATCAAAAAAACTACCTAAATCCGAAAATAGAAATGAAAATGAAGAAAAATCTTATGGTTCAATAATGAATATGGAAGAAAGCTGGAAAAAACCAAACACTTAAAAGAAAATTGCATCTTTCATCATCATATGCTAAATTCATTGAATTCTATACCCGTGCAGGAAAAGAGAGGTCGCCTTATTAAAGCATTAATTAATAATAAAATGTTTAACGACGAGCCTATCAAAGTTTTGAAAAATAGTACACTAAAGACAAAAGTTAAAAGTCAGTACTTATCGTATCTAAGAAATGGTTCCATAACTGGAGAGAATTATTTTAACACTTGTGCTTTCGATTCGCTTAAATTTTTCGCTAAGTTTTTTAAATTTAGATACATTATCTTCGTTTATAAATTTAGAAAACGATTTTATAAAACTAGTCCTAGCTTTAAAAGAAGATAACATCGCGAGAGCAGAAGAATATAGATTCTCAATTCTAACTAAAATTTATGACATTAGGAGAGATTGCACTAGCAATATAACCAAAGTGTCAACATTTATTCTAAAATTACTAAATTTTTATAGTGCACAGTCAGAATTAAAATGTGCAAAATGTAATGAGACGGTAATAGATTTCCTTAATTACATTCCAATTAATTTTTCAAATTGGATAGTTATGGATTGAAACATTTACCCGACTGTTTAGAAGACAGTAATTTACTGATTTGTCCAAACTGTAAGAATGAGTATAAACGAGAAATTTTTACCAACGAAATCGTTTTTATTTATGTAGAGCCTCTAAAAAATGTATCGTCAATCCCTATTAGTGAAATACCTCAGGAATTGACCGTTTTCAATGAAAATTTTAAAATCAATTCGTTTGTCAATTATATACCATCCAGTTCTTATGTCATTCTTCCTCATTATACATGTTACTGTTATCGACAAGAACGTTGGGAGATTTATGATGACATGAAAGAATTCGTTTCCCCAACACGTATATCGACACATAAAGTAATTCCTTATTTAATTGTCTAAAAAAAATAGGTTCTACTGGAAAGTAAAATTAAACATTTTTAATAAAAACTATAATTTTATAAATATATTAAACTATTATTTTTTATTTATTGCTCGTATATATTTTGAAATAAGTGACGTAGATTTATTCAGTCATGAAAAAAATAATCTATGGTCGTATCTATGGCCTTTACCTCGTCTCAACTAAAACCTTACGAATAATTTTAACAATTGGTGCACATTGTTGGTGGTCAGCCCAACCAATGTTTTTGCACACAACCGCCTTTTTAAGTCATCCGGTGCATTTTAATTGTTGGTCAACGGCAAGAAACCAACTCGAGACCGCAGCGTGATGAGAAACTCTCTCAACCATTAAGCTACAACTAGCGATCTATTCAGTTAAATATTCTAAATGAATCCAGATGAGCTTATAATTTTAAAACTATAAAAACTTAAAAAAAATTTAGAAAAAATGTGAAAAAATATAAAAACATAATTAAATAACTATTACCATAGTGATCCCAGTGAAGCTTTTTCAAAGATCTTATATATCAAAGCACCTTTTGAACTAATGAAATCCTATTCACCGATAATAATAGATAGATTATCTGCATGGCCGATGGCTTTTTAGTTTGTTTGTTAAAATCCTTGGAGTTATTGTACTGTGTTCTAAAGCATTAAATAATTTTCTCACAGCTATGATCAATCAAACTTAAAATACATTTACTCAAAATAAACGATAATTTTGCAACCCTCCAACATGACACTTTATAATCACTCCCCAGACGAATTTTCGAATGTGGGTCATTACATATGTTAAACGCATGGCTTGTATTTTCATCGATCTAACTATGACGCAACGGTAGGATTCTAGTAATTTTTAACATAGTTATTCTCTAAAAGGTTCGTGACATAATTTTGCAACCCTCTGAGATGACACTTTACAATCACTCCCAAGACGAATTTTCGAATGTGGGTCATTACATATGTTAAACACTTTGCTTGTATTTTCATCAATCTAATTATGACGCAACGGAGGATTCTCCTAATTTTTAACATGGTTATTCTCTAATGGATTTGTGACATAATTTTGCAATTCTCTGAGATGACACTTTATAATCACCCCCAGACAAATTTTCGAAAGTGGGTCATTACATATGTTAAACGCATGGCTTGTATTTTCATCGATCTAACTATGACGCAACGGTAGGATTCTAGTAATTTTTAACATAGTTATTCTCTAATAGGTTCGTGACATAATTTGGCAATCCTCTGAGATGACACTTTATAATCACTCCCAAGACGAATTTTCGAATGTGGGTCATTACATATGTTAAACGCATGGCTTGTATTTTCATCGATCTAACTATGATGCAACGGTAGGATTCTCCTAATTTTTAACATAGTTATTTTCTAATGGATTTGTGACATAATTTTGCAACCCTCTGAGATGACACTTTATAATCACTCCCCAGACGAATTTTCGAATGAGTTCCTTTTAAAATTCAAATATCTCTTTATTGTGTAATTATTACCATTTATTAGGTAATTATTATTTATTATTTTTTGTTTTGTATCGGATTCCATTATTAAATTTTATAAGGGTTTTTTCGTATTTTATTTATCGACGATATTCTTGAACTAACACAAATTATTTTCTGGGATGATAGTAAAAAACTGTCGTTATAGTTAAAATATTTGCTATCTTGGTATTATATATATTATTCTTTTGATACAAAATCTTGGGATGATAGTAAAATCCTGGGCTGACACTTAAATGGTATACTATCGCGATATTTTTCTGGAATGAAATCATGGGCTAACTTTATATACGTCTGAAGTTCTTCATATACATACGTAAAATTGCTACTTCCAGTGGCTCGTATTAAATGACGTTTAACGGATTTAACCAAAGATTCCCATAAACCTACAAAAAGAGGTCCAGCTGATGAGATAAGATGCCATGCGATTTCTTGAGTAGCCAGATACTCTCCAATTTCTTCTTTATGCGAACTAAAACTGAATTCCATCTCTGATAATCTTCGTTTTGCTCCTACGAAATTGGAGGCATTGTCGGAGTATAAATTTGATGGTCTACAAATGCTTCAGTAGACAGATTACTGACTACTTCGAGGTGAACGACTTTAGTTACCATACAAACAAACACTGCTAGGTAACCTTTAGTAGTTCTTGCACCTCTTTTTCGATGATCCAGTTTGGTATTGGGCCAGCAAAATCTACCCCGACGTTGTAATATGCTTTTAATGGGGACATTCTAGCACTGGGTAACTGTCCCATTAGTTGCGTTTCTATTATTCCCCGATGTCCGATACATGTAATGCAGTTATTGACCAATTTTCGGATAATAGTTCGACTGCCAATAATCTAATAGTGTTGTTTCAATAAAGCGGAGAGGAGTGATGGTCCAGGATGGAGAAATCTGAAATACAAATATTTAATGATTAATAATGATACCTGATGTTTTGACGGTAAAATTATTGAATGTTTGGCTCCATAGGATCCTGTTGAATTTTCAAGTCGTCCTCCGACTCGTATTAAACCATTTCCATCCACAAAAGGTGAAAGACTCTTGAATTTGGCTAGCATCTGATGCGTTCCTGATTGTAACGCTTTAAGATCCACGGAGAATTCCTCTTCTTATCCCCACTTCAAACACCAAATAGTCTCTTCCTTCAACTCTATGCTTTAAAGAAATCCTTCTTGTGACGGCGTCTTCAACTTTTTAACTAGAATGTTAGTAAATCTTCTAATGTAAGATAGTACTCGAATATTTTTTGTCCAAAAAGAATAATTAGAACTTAATTTCTGCAACAATGTCTCTCTTGCCTTCACTTCTAACAGTTTCAATATCTTAGCTCTTTCTTCTTCAGAGACCGTTTTATTGTTGATGGTGAAATCGTTTTGCGGTATATTGTCTCCAGTCAGCCATTTTGGCCCGTTCCATCACTATTAATGGCCTACTAATTAAGAAGGATATATTCCTTTGCTTGCGTAATCGGCCGGGTTGTCCTTGCTTTTACAATACGACCAGTGTTTTCTTGGAATAATGTGTAATATTTTTGAGGTACGGTTTCCTATGTAACACTTCAACTTTCTCGGATGTTCCGATAACCACGCAAGAACCGTCGTGGAGTCGGTCCATGCATAAATGTTAGTAATCGGCAATGCTTCTGTTTTCCTTATTGACTTGATTACATTTGCTAGTAGTAGAGCTCCACATAATTCAAGACGAGGTAACGATATTTGCCGCATTGGTGCTACCCTTGTTTTTGCGGTTATTAATTGTGTTTTATATCTTCCTGATATATCCTTGCTTCGATTATAAATCACAGCCGTGTAAGCCATTTCACTTGCATCTGAGAAGCAGTGAAGTTGGAGTTCCGTTTGTCCACAATTTCCTACGAACCTCGGAATTTTAAGACTCGTCAACAATGAGCACTCCTCACGCCATTTTCCCCATTTATTGGCTATCTCTGTGGGTAGCATATCGTCCCATCCAAGTTTCTCCAACCACAGCCTTTGGAATACAATTTTTGTAACCACTATAACTATAGTGCCAGCCATCCCATCGGATCGTAAACTCTGGATGACTCTGACAACATGGAACGTTTCGTCGTCAAAAATGGTTTAGTTAAAGCCGTATTGAATGAAAAGACATGTGTTTCAGTACACCAATATATTCCAATAACCTTAGTAATCATTGAATCATCTGAAATATCGACAATGCTTGTAGAGGTTACATCAGTGGAAAAAATATTCTTGTGGTTTGATTGCCATTTTCGTAAGTGAAACCCAACGACCTTGAGAACAGTTAATAACTTCGCCTATGCCCAGTTTCCTTGCATCTTCGATATTTTCTGCACCGCACAGAAAATCATCAACATAGAAATTTTTAGTAATTATATTCGCAATGTCTGGATAATCTGGTCTAGCAACGTTGGCAACTTTTGTGTAGTGCTAGATATGGAGCTGACGTTACGCCGTAAGGCACGGTGCTTAGTTTATAAATATTTTCGTACCGCGTTATCTGCTTCTGATTTTCACAATATTTTTTGATAATTCATATCTTCTGGCGCTATGAGTATCTGACGGTACATCTTTTCTATGTCAGCTGCGTGTGCAATTGGATATGTTCGAAACCTTAATATGATAACGGTGGTTGAATGGTCGGGCCAGTTAATAGAAAATCGTTTAAGGATTTTCTATTTGATGTTTTACAGGAAGCATCGAAAACGACACGTAATTTTGACGTTGTACTCTCCTGTTTAAATACCACATGGAGAGGTAGAAATAGATTAACGGTCGAACTAGATTCTGCCCAAGATTCTTCTGAAATCATTAAATCGCAATAAGCCCTTTTTAGTTTATTATTTTTGGCAAACTTCTGCTCCATTGACTTTAGTCTCTTTATCTTCTTTAAATGGAAGACTAACCATATATCTGCCTTCGGGTGTTTGCACAGTGGTTTTCGCAAAATGCCTTGCGCACATTTCTTCTTCTTCTGAAAGTTCAATTTGTTGTTGCTTCGGTTTCCCAGAATTTTTGTAAAGTTTCATCGATGTTAAGGTTTATGCTGTGGTTTGGGCGTGGCTCAATTACTGCTATTATGGCTGTAATTTACCTGATATGACCCATCCAAATAGAGGTTTTTGCGCAAATGGTAATCCTTTCGGTCCTGATATTTGTTGATGTCCTATAACTTCAAAGAAGCAATCTGCTCCCAGTATAATGTCAATTTCTCCCGGGTAGTATAATTTAGGATCCGCCAACTCCAGCTCGTGCGTGTATTCCCATCGAGTGATATCAATATAATTTGATGGCAATTTTGAGATCAGTTTATCCAAAATTAACTTCTTAACTCTTAACTTTAACATCTCGTTATAAATCGAGCATAAATTTATGGTACACGTGTCTCTTGATACGACATTTGAAGTTGCTACTCCACTGATACATATGCGCGCATTTTGAGGCGACAACTGCAGCTGATTAAAGCATTTTTTTGAAATAAGAGATACTTGTGAACCAGAATCAACTCGACATTGTATCATTTGTCCACTTAGAGTTTAAACCTGAACTCATGCCGTTGGAAGAAGTGCTGGTTGCATCTGAACTGGTATCGTGTTTTTCTCACTGTCTTCAGTAGTAGCATATCTAGTAATCACTGCTTCTGTACTTTCTTCTAGAGATGGATCGGCCATAATATTTTTACTTGTAGTTACATTGTCTAGCTTGCTAGTTTGGTGTAACAGAGTGTGATGGCGTTTCCGGCATTGGTTGCAATTAAACCGTGACATACATGAGGCTGCAAGATGTTTTCCATACAAACAATTATGACAGCGACCTTGTACATGAATGTGTGCGATGCGCTCGTTAATTGACATTTCGTTGAATTGGTCGCATTGGAATATCGAATGGTTTCCAGAACATACAAAACAATCGCGTTGCACTGATGCTATATTAAGTTTCACTAGTTTCTTTGGCAGAATATTCGATCTATTTTGAACCTTTGAAATCACTTCGCATCCCTCTAATGCATCACAGTATTTATTGAGAAACTCAAAGAATTTCTCTAGAGTAGGGAAATCTTCTTCGACATGCTGTGCCCAGGCTTGTCTGGTTTAATCATCAATTTTGTTAGTAAAATGTAGATGAGCCACAGATCTCGTGAGTCTGCCCGACCACCTAATGCTTTTAACCCTCTTACTACTTCATCCGACACATCACATATATTGCGCAACACTTTCGCTGTACCTTGCGTGATTGGTATTTGCTGCATGAATGTCTTTATTAAAGATGTCACCACATGTTGTACCGTTTCCCCACGGGAAACCATGTTCCATGTCTCCGTGTAGTTTGCTTCGGTTACCTGGAGATGCTTGATCCGGTTTGCTGCATCATCTCTGAGTAGTCCTTTTAAGTATTGAAACTTATGTGCATCCGACATGATATCATTGTGGTGAATAGCGCTTTCAAACAGATCTTTGAATGCTGGAAATTCATTGTACTTTCCACTGAACTGGGGTATTTGTAATCTTGGGAGTCTGATATTATCTGGATTTGAATACACCAAACTGCGTTCGTGAGGGAGATTTTCAAAAAAACTACGCTGTTGGTCGGCAAAACGTGTCATAGTTTCGTTTAACTGTGCTTGGATTGTGTTAAACGATGTGTTTCTCTCCGTTTCAAATTTCGTCAAAAAAGGTTTTAACTTGAAATACTTTTCCTCCAACTGCGCGATTTCTAAATCTTCAGTAGCAGAGTTCAATTCCACCAACAATTCCTCCTTTTCTCTGATTTCATCGAAGGTTTTATCCAGCACTTCTAAACGTGTTCTAATTTCTTCAATGGTTGTGCCACGTGTTATATTTTCTATAAAGATCTGAATGCGGGTCATCGTTCCTTTAGCAAAATCACGTTTTTGCTTATCTGCTGCTATCTTCGAAGCGTTATCCGTCGTTTTGTTACTTCTTTGCAATGTACGGTAATATAATGATCTTATGCTTGAATTTTCTTATGCTCAATTAGAAGAAATAATCCAACTTTAGTAAATCTTTGGCTGATTCCCGGTTTTTTGTTGTATCCGGCTCGAAGGAACAATGTTTGAGCTGGTTATGATCGCTTAGGTAGAATAATGCACGCTTCCGAAAAGTACGATACACGATGCTTGTTTTACAGCATGATGATTATTATTATTTTTTATGTGTTTGTTGATGACGCTTCTCGTGCTCTCGACTTACCACTAACTAATTATTCATTTTATTTTTACTACAAAATTCATTGATTGTTTCAATAATAATTATGGTTTACACCAATTTTGCCTCAAACCATTAAATAATGACAAATTACATTTACTTTAGATGGCACCTTCATACGTTAATAGTAATTTCTATTACATTTATAATCTATAAAAATATGCCATAAAACCTATTACATTAAAAATATACTAGAATATTAGATAATTTATGTCAAAAGATGACAATAACAATACAAGAAAGTAGATTATAATGTCGAACATTGCCTGTTTGGGAAGTGATACGATTATGTTGTGCAGCCAGTAAACTTCCAAATGGAAAACTACTGTCTTCTAGGACTGGTTTAAGTCATCTTATTTCATTGGCGTGAACAATGGGTAACTATCCTTCTTGGTAACTGTCTTGAGCTTCCGATAATCAACGCAGAATCACATGCTTCCATCATTCTTTTCCACCAATACTATACTGGTGAACTCCATGAACTCGTTGACTGCTCAATTCCTCCCATGATTTTGCCGCAGTAGTACCGCAGCACTTCCTTTTAACGCCACAATTAATGCTGTCACTCGATCCTCCTCACACCAGCCATTCCTTGTGGCCGCCATTTCAAACTGGAGTTTGAAGATGTTGATGAGTGTGAAGTTTGTGCTAAAAATAAAAACAAAAAATTACACTGTTAAATTTATTTTTTTCCAATAAGAATTTAAATATATACCAAAAAGTGTGAAAGTTTGGGGAGTTCAGTGTTAGTCGTCACACTGAGTGGACGTGTTTTTTTCCACTCGGTGTTTAATTAAATAAAATAAATCCGTTTGTGTGTGTACGTGTGTGTTTGTGGCTTAATTTTTCGAATCTCAGATGAGTATCGCTATTATATTATAGTATATTTTATTATATTTAATATTAAATTATATTATATTATAAATTGCATTATATATTTAGGTTTTAGTGTTTATATATATTATTGTGATGTACATATATCGTATTTGTGTGTGTCAGTTTGCATCGTGTATACATTGCCAGTAATGGTATTGGTATATAGGAGTTATATACATCATTTGCAATATCACACACACACACAATTTTCCGTTGCAAACGATTGAATGCGACACGTGTGTTTTTGTTTTGTTTCGTCTGACGAACCAATCCCATAATTCGATCTTCATACATTTCCCTTTCCTCTGACTCTCTGAGTGATTTTTGTGTTTTGTTTTGTGTATCATAATGTATATATTTATCAAGGCATACAGTGGAGGGGATTTTTGGAGACTTTTGAATTGTAACGCGTCCACTGCATGTGTATTTGTGTCTTACAAATAAATTTGACTAATGCAACTAAGAAAACAAAAACAAAATAACGTGCTATATAAAAATTTAACAAAAATTTATATGCAATCGTTTTCAAGGATATCAAAATTTAGACTATAGAATGTGCATTTGTGTTTTCCACAACTGATGTATATACATCAGTTGTGGAAAACACAAATGCACATTCTATAGTCTAAATTTTGATATCCTTGAAAACGATTGCATATAAATTTTTGTTAAATTTTTATATAGCACGTTATTTTGTTTTTGTTTTCTTAGTTGCATTAGTCAAATAAAATTTTAAATATTTGACTATGTATTTCCCTTCCCTTTTGTTTTATATATTTTGCTTATATATAGATCAATAATATTGCAACGCGTATACGGGCAATGTATACAGGTTTGATCTTGTTTAAATTTGTGTATATATAATATAATATATAAATACATACAGTGCCTTACATAAATTACTGGTTTTTGGTTTTGCTATTTAATGGGTTTGCATGTAATGTTCTTGCATTTAATCATTGTTTGAGAATTTAAATTTAGTTTTTGGCTGTAATGCTATTAGGATTTTAATTCAGTGCCATGTATAGATTAATGGTCGAAGGGTCAGTTTTTATACGACTAGGGAGGTGACTTGTATGTGGGGGCTGTGGAGCGGAGGCACTTTGTGGTGAGGAGTGGATTGACATATTTTGGAGTGGGTTCCGAGTAGGTAGAGCAGGCACGGTAGGGAATCGAAAATCAATTGAATATATATTTGTTGGTGGTGAATGGATTTTGGCAAGAGTGGTTCAGTTGTGGGCGTTTGAATTGTGGGTGTGTTCGGGATATTTTCTGTAGCGGGACTTTTACCTGTACCAGTGGGTAGTATAGCGGGACATTGATCTGGATTGGAGGTGTGGACTTGGTTCGGTTGATGTTTGACGGCTATTTGTCTGAGTACTTTATGATGTTATGGTGAATCTTCTGGTTTCCAGTGGATTTTATTCGTGTTTTTAGTTTCATATGTAAGCGGGGATTGATTTTCTGGTTCCCAGTAGATTTTATTCGTGTTTGAAGTTTCATATGTGAGCGGGGGTTCTCGGCCGTTGCCGTGGCAGGATTGATTTTTATGTTTGTCTTAGTTGGGTTTAGTTTTGGAAGCTGTAGATGTGCCGAGGGGTGCGGAGCGAATAGCTAGCGTGAAGTTCAGATATCGATCGAGGTTGGTCCCTTCATCATGTTCTTGTTCGGTTTCGGCTCGGTCCGGAGTATGCTGGCGTCCACCGAAACTAGCCGCGGTATCGGGGATTCCTATTGAACTGCAGGATTGATTGTTTAGTGATTCTAGGCGACGATTGGGGAGTTGTTGCAGACTCGTTGACATTTGAGTGTTGATGGTTTTAATTTTTCGTCGTTGGAATCGGGTCTGCGCTTGAATTGGCCGTGGGTTTTGGGATTGAATGGTTTTCGGCCGTAGTCCCGGGGTGCGTTTCCGGTGATGGTGAATGTGTGTCTTGCATTGGTTTTGAGTGTCCTTGTTTTGGAGAGTTTTAGATCATGTGTATGCCTACGTTCGGGGTGTCACTTTACTGTAGATGTGGCGGATCTGCTTCGATTGTTACTGTTTATGGGTTCAGTAGCCGCTTATTCAAATTTGCTTTATTTTAATGGAGGAATAGTTGGTGTTGACTTCGAGGGGCTCCATTCATATCATTTCATAGGAAGTCGGATTTGAGTGCGAAATTGAGTAAGTTGAGGTAATGTGTGAACAGCACAAGAGTGCATGTGGTGACACATAAGTAATAAGGAAAGTGTACACATCCTCAGGGATTTTGTAGGACAGGATTGTTTAAATTTGATGCAGAACATGAGTCTGTATCTTTCATTATCGGAGGTATATTTTGGGATTGTGGTTGAGGATTGTTTAGTCTGGAAGTTTGTGACGGGTCGGGCGGGGATTTTATTTTAGTGGCGGGGAGTTGGAACTATTAGAATGTTTGGGTGTCGGCGGGATTGTCGCATATGTAGTGGTGATTTAGAAGCATTCAATTTTGTAGAGTGTCGGGAGCTTTTGTTATTTTGGCTGGATTTTTGAAGGATGTCGCGCAGGAGGGTCTTGGAGGAAGCGGTTTTGTAGGTATTGTTAGCTGCATGCAAGTAATTTGTTCTTTGCCTCATGGTACTGCTGTGGTTGAGGAGGAGGGGGTTCCGGGGCTAGATTTGATTGGGACGGGCATGAGGGTTGACCTAGTTGCGGTCGCGGCTAGGAGCCTCTGTTGGCATGTGGGGGTTTGGACGCTTAGGGGGGCTGGATGATTGGCCGGAATGTGGGGCGTTTGGCTGGATTCCCATTTGTTTGATGTCAGTTGAGATAGGTCTGCACTTTTTATTTATCTGTAGGTTGATGTTCCTTTGTTGAGTGTGCTTTGAATGAATTTTTAGTTTGGAAGCTTACAATTGGGTTCTCGTGTTAGAGTTTGTTTATTACAAATAGATGTATGCTTGGTGGAATGTGGAGTTTGGATCGTGTTTGGTTTGCTTGAATGGATTTCGCTCCGGGGGTGTCGATTTCCTCCACTTTTGGGGTGCTTCTGCTCCATACTGTCTGCATGTATGTGGCAACCCTGCCTGTGTTAATGCCTGTGTATCGTGCATACGTGCCTGTGGGTTATCCATGCGTTATTTAAATTTATTAAGCTTCGTATTAAGTTTTGTATTTGGATTTAATGGTGCTTTTTGCAAGTTAATATCAATTGTTCTTTTTTGATTTATGAACGGTAAAGTTCGCAGCGGATCTACTACATTTGTAGAAAAGTGACATCCCTGATCATGACCATTAATAAAAGAATAATAATAATAATTTATGGAAAAGGTTTGGTTTTAATTATTTACATAAGTGTTAATATGTTTATAGTTGGAGGGGGTTTACAAAGAAAGTTTATTTTATTTAAAAAAGATGTTGCATAATTTTGGAATGAAAAACGTTTTCAGAAATTTATTTTGATTTTCTGACAAACATAATCTACTATTATGTATCATCAGCGTAATGGTTGACGTGTACTTAATCTAGCATACCATATTAATTTAATTTATGGTTACAGATTCAGAAGCCGTAAGTTAATTAAATAAGAGTTTTGTATTTTGTTTAACGTTGATTGGTGTACGGAATTGAGTTTAAATTAAATAATAAAATTAATAATAATTAAGTTACAGATGCCTATCTAGTAAATTTATTTTTAGAATTTGTGTAGATGATTTAATTTTAATACGTTATAGCTAACTTCAACTGCAGGTTATAGCAGCTAACTTACTCAATTATTAATTTAGTTAAATAACTTACCCTATTCACGAATTGACAGTTTATTTGGTCGTCATAATGTATGTATATGAAATGCGGTCGGGTCATAAAATAAATAAATATTGCCCCTCACGTTAGATGGTGGTGGATCTGAAAATTTAGGGATTCAACTTTATATGCAACATATGATGAGAGGACCCCAGGATAATTAACCTAAATACTCCAATTTCAATTGTTGAGGTAACTCAAATACATATGATGGAATAAGAAATGTCCTTCCTATCCAAATGAAAATAATAACCAATGTTAATGTGAAAAGGATATAGATTTTACTAACAATTTATATTATTTTAATTATTATGTAACAGGAAAATGGCTCTACTGAAGATTGTCGCTTAGTCTGATTTGTTTTTCTGATAAGCATGTAACAGAATTATTGCAACATTATCGTAATGGATGGCTTAAACTATCATACCCTATTAATTAAATTTTTTTAGATACCTGAGCCATAAGTTAATAAATTTTCTTTCAGAGTTCTGTACTTATGTTTTAATTAGATTACTTGTGCGGGCGGGAGTTGAAATAAATAATAAAATTAATTAATTAACCGATAATAATATGAATTAGTTACAGATTCCTGAGCGACTAACTAATAAGTGTATTTTAGAATTTTAATTGTAATTTAGTTTTAATTTTATTCAAAATACAGCAGAGCAGATAGGTGATGCGGACCGAGAATGCTGATTGGCGATTGCAGATTAGTAGATTAGAATTGTGATTGTCTTGTGATTGTCTGATAACAGTAGTTTAGTAAACGATTTGCCAGGTGTCTGTAACCGGGTCGTTCTCTCCTTACTAACATACCTTTCCATCCTTATCTATTGTTTTATGTAAACGGCTGTAGGAATAGGCCCGGCGTTATCCGGGAATCTTGCCTAGCGCTTGGTTTTACAGTCCTATCAATCAATCAATCAATCAATACCAAAAAGTGTGAAAGTTTGGATAGTTTGAGTGAAGATCAAACTTGTCTAGTAGGTTTTCAAATTGCCAAATCATTAAACGTGGTATGTTGTAACATAATATAACCAATTTTGAAGACCATAATTATGTTCTACGATGTTATAAAAATCAGCAAATAAATTGAAACAAAAAAGTCTGTATTGCCGATCCTAGAGATTTCCAAGGGTTTCGACTATATTTTCGAATACCTTAACTAGTTTTCATTTCATTAGGAAACAGACATTTAATTGTGACGAGATTTGCTATGGATTCCGGCACTTTAAATTTTTTTTTCAATTTTAGCGCATCACAACCTTCTGGTTCTTGTTTTCATATGATTTGGCATAATACCATTATAACGAGGTAAGATCATCTTATTATGATGAGAATTACTCAATTTTTCGCATAATTCAAAAATTCGAAAATTTCGGTTATTTTTTAACCGGTTTCGGTTATTTATTAATTGTATATCTCTGATTCTACAGATATCCAAGGATATCGACAGATAGCTTATTGAATTATTGTTCTATGTGCAAAATTATATTAATTCATGACGAGATTTACTATCATTTCTAGAACCTAGAATTTTAATGAATTTAACGGAATTTGATACGCATTTAGAATTAGTTAAACATTGGTATTGCCACAATCAAAGGATCCTGATACATTATTATATTGATTTGTATCCTTACAATACGTTCTCATACCAACAACTCCTTGTGGCCACGATTTCAAACTGGAGTTTGAAGATGTTGAATGGTGTGGTTCCATTGAACGTTGGTGGCTTCAATTTTATTGAGCTGGTTGGTCGAGCAATTTCAGCGCTGCCGTTGGTTTTGAGATCCATTAGCTCTTGTTCGATCTTTATTATTCGTTGGTCTGCCGCTTCAAATTGTTGATCCATTTTGTGATCAATCTCCATTATTTAACCGCGCTCAATTTTCGATTGACATCCTACCTTAAATCTTGTTTAAACTTGTCCAGTTGTTCCATTCGTGTTAGAATTTGTTGCTGTCCAGTTAACATTTTTTCCTGATCGGCTCGCATCTGCTCCTCCAATCTTTCTTGACCGCTTGTTATATCGGTTTTGAGACCGCTGATCATCTGCTCTTGCTTGGCTATCATTTGTTGCGTCTGAAGTTGCATTTGTTGCTTAGCCGCCAAATATTGTCCCATATCGAAATCTCCAGATGTTGTTGGAGTAGTTTATTTAACAACGACATTCTGATCAACCGCTTTGGTCGTTGATTCTGTAGTCACTTCAACTGTTTGAATTGGTTGAATCCGATGCCCCCAAATTAAACTCATTTTGATCTGGGTCAACATTATCATTCAAACAACTCATTTCAATTGCCCGCAGTTGGTAGATTCCGTAGCCCCAGCTCCTTCTTCAAATCTGCCACTTTTAAGTCCATTAATTTCATTTTGGATATTCACAATCCCACCGCTGTCACCAATTGTTACGATTTCGCCGAGTCTTTATTTAAATTATTTATCCGGTTCGATCACTGGACAAGCTGCGGCAGTTGGAGCGGGAGGTACCGGGTTCGAATCTCGATAGGGGGAGGATGCAAATGGGAGTTTTCACCGCTTGATTACGATCGGTGGTGTAAATGAACAAAACTATGACCCCCTGTTGCAGTGCAAAATCCATGGGCCGACGTATCTTCCATGTCAGTACTATAGGCTGACATGGGGCTATGCAATGTGCAGATGGTTAAGGAATTCGGACCTATAGCCGTACGTCCTCGATTTGGCTGCAAAGCGTAAGGTAACGACGTAATTAAGCGAACCGCGAAAGAGTTGGGAGTGCCTTGAGCCCCAAAACAGATGGCATAGAAATAAACATAAGAAAAAAAAAACTTTATTTTTACAATACATTTTTTTCTCATTAAATTCCACAAATACATATTTCACAAATAATTATTATTACACTAATTTTCCACAATAATTATCACTACAATTATTTTAACACTTCACTTTCACTTTTTATCACTTCCCGATATTAACACTTCGAAATTCAAAATTGAACTGTTCCGTAACTCAAATGTCTACACCTATTTATACGACACAAATACTTGTAGAACATTCCATTATTTTCCATCTCTACACTTCGCGAATACTCGTTGCGTCGTATTTGGTTCGCTCCCGCCTGTTTCATTATTCTTTTATTTTGTTCGTATGTGTAAACATTTAGTTACAGGGTAACCCCTACTGCTATAATTTACTATTACTATTTCTAATTATCACTGGTGACATCAGTGATTCGTCACAATACATATTAGACGAATTTTAAAAGAAGCGTGTGGCGTAATACGAGAGCATATTCACGATAGGTATTTAGTAGGTTGCACAAAGATTAAGCTTTATGAATGAAACATTCTTTACCAGCTTCTAAATACAATAGCTTTTTTATAATGCTGCCAATTCTTATTCTTGAATCTTTCTACAGAAAAAAACTAACAAGAAGTATTCAAATCTTATAAGCTAACTTATAAAATTTTACATGTAATAACCAATGTTGATACTTATTATTATAGTTCACAATTTTAAATTATATTGATCAAAGCATTTACATAAAACAAATTTAAAGATTCATAAGTCCAAGTGGGTCTACTCTTTTTGGTTGTCTATATTTCGGCTGTTTTAATATATTCCTGGCCAATTGATTGGATGAACCTGTAATTTAGAGTAATATTTCGTACTATAGTCTCTAATGGCATCTTTAATGGTTTTAATACTAAGGTCCTCGTGGATGTTGGTGTTTCGAATATACCCTGGAGCATTCGTGATACTGCGAAGTATTTTCGCTTGTGTTTGTTGCAAATACAATAACTAAATTATATCCATTTTTCGATAAAGAGCGCTTGAAAACTAAACTACAGGCAGTTTATCAACAAACAATGATTTTTCAGTCCGCAAAACTATTTATGAGCTAGTCAAAACGATTTATAATAACAATTTAGAAAAAACACTCGAAGCAGTTATTAGCCTTTCGATAATAATAATAACCATACCGATGTCAAGCGCAGTATCATAACGATGTTTTTTAAACGTTGAAACGTGTAAACTCGTATTTAAGAAGCAGAATGACGCAATAATGATTAAACAATTTAGCAGTATATTTAATTAAAAGAAGCCTGATCAATGAAATAGACAATTTTAATGGCAGAGTTCTGTATAGATAACACCAAAGATTATATACTATAAAGATAATTCAATCAGAGTAACATTTTAAAATACAAAAAAAAATATTCCGGGTACCGCTACATAGTGACGAGTACCTCCGTTCTATAGAAAAAAAATACAAAAAAATCGTTCATATTGTAAATTTTTGCTTTGGTTGGGTCATCTTTATGTAAAATAATCTTTGATAACACTAAGAAGTATTTAATTTTTCAATAAAATTTTACAAATTTAATTTTTCATAAAATTTTATATAATTTTGCCCACCCACGTTTGAAACCCACGGACCGCTACTGAAAACAGCATATAACGTAATCAAACCAGCAGTTAAAATTCGACGAGTCGAATTAGAACCAGAGAACTATAACTCGAGATATAATGAGAAATGAGCAGTAAATGAGGCATCGACAAGGTTCCGGGATAGCAACCATAGAATCAGATGTTGAGCGTTCAATAAACTAGGTCATATATAGCTAGATTGTTGGGAAATTAGACGTAAGCGAGCAAGAACACCGTCGCCTATGTACCGTAGATCCAATCATGAACACAGTAGATCAGAAGAGAAGGCGAGTCCTGCAAGATCGCAGGCATTAAAAGAGAGATTGGGTTGCTTCGATTGTACCATTCAACAACGGGAAGGAAGTGCTCACGGTAATACAGATGCGCTGTCAAGACGGACACGTCTCATACATAGCAAACATTGCGGACGAGTGGAGAAAGAACATGTCGTTGATGTGAGACCCATGCAAGTGTTACCATCCGATGAGTGGACCAACAAAAAAGTCAGAAAGCAGCAATCAGAAGATCCGGATTTATCGATCATATTCAAATTCGTGGAAGACCAGCACAAACCATTATGGAAGAAGATTGCTAACAAGAGTCCTATAGTTAAGGCATATTAGACTCAAAGGGATAGTCTGTTAATTGAAGATGGCTGTTTAAAACGGGGTTGGGAAAGTTCCGATGGTAGAAATAAAAAATCATTAGCGGTGTTGATACTCAACAACGTAAATAATTTAAACTTTATTGTAATATTTTCAACATTAGTAATTTTGCTTCTTCTTCAAATATAGTGTATGCACATTATACACCTCACGTGTAACATAATGACTTATTAGCAAAATTACTGTATGTGCATACATTACATACATATATTAATACATAGGATATGTATACATTTTTAATTATAAATTACGCTTAAGTAAACAAATTTATTGTATAAATATCAAAGAAAACTTAATAAAAGATCAGTTGTAAATCAAAAACCATTTCATATATTTGTGAGCCCTCACCAGTGGTAAGCCACAAATATATAATATATTACAACTACACAAACATTGGTCCTTCGAGCCATAAACAACAGCGCTTAGAAATACACCATAAAACCGTATTCACGTAGTAATCAATTTAAAAAAAAAACATGGACACCGTAAAAGCTTTGTGTGAGCAAACCAATTAAAAACCAACATTAAAAAAGATGGAGCTGCCAGAAGACCAAGGCAATATTGTGACGATCGACTCACAAATTTGCAGTTACTCTTCGATAAATTTTCAACGACTGATGCTGCATTAACAGTCTACCAAAGGATCATCCTTACATCGCACAGCATTTCTACGATCAAGTTAAACAAGCGTTCGAGGAAACAAAAAAATACTACAAGAACCTAGGCAAAAGGTGGCAGGAGATGAAGAAAACCCCGATTGGGACAAACACGTCGGAGATGTTCATCGTATGTACTAAAAGATGAGCAACAACCAGGCCAGTCTGATTTAAAAGTGGTTTAAGTTGATGATCAGGATCAGCAGAGGCGCTATAAGGTCCAACACGCCAAGGCTAAAATATTTCGAACAAATATCAACGCCATACATCAAATGAAAGATGCGGTACAGCACTCAAGAGCGTATTACGAGTTAAAGATCAAACTATTAACCGACTTCTGGATCTCTCTTACCAACAATCACGAAGAGATCATTGGAAATGCGAATGATGGTGAGCTTGATAACGAATACTTCAGCCAATAAACATACGAGAACCTACAGCGAGATTATGAGTTTACGATCATTTATCTTCCAGATCAACTATAAAACGTTGCTAATAAAGATTTCCAACAACAAGGCCTAATAAGGTCCATAATAAAACTTCCAAGGATTGAAATACCACACTTCAATGAGGATTACAATCAATGGACAAGCTTCCAAAATCTATTCAATAAGACTATCCATTGTAATGATAATTTATCCAGTGAAGAAAAGATGCATTATCTACTGCCAGTAATTGGAGGAGATCCAGCGAAGCTCGTAAACCACCTCAGTATATCGCACGAGAACTATTCCACAGCTTGGAATATTTTATGCTCCAGATACGATGATAAACGGCTTCTCACCAATACATACATAAACACCATCTTTGAACTACCAAACTTATCATCAGAATCCGCTCATGGTCTCAAACTGATACATGATAATGTACTGGAATGCTTGTACGCAATAAAAAACCAAGGAATCAACACAGACTCTTGGGATGTTATTTTGTTGAACATTTTCATAAGGAAATTGGACAGGGAAACCCACCGAGACCTCTTTGAAGAACCCGAAGGAAATTCAAACGGTGAAAGATGTCCTAACCTTCCTACAAGTAAGGTTCCAATCTCTGGGAGTAAAACTATGCATGGGAGGGATTCAGTTAACTCTGTCACATCTTAGAAACAAATATTGGATCACAAACGGCAGAAACAGCATACGTACTGAGATAGCAAAATGTATCACGTGTATTCGGTTCAACGCTTCAACAAGACACCAACTTATGGCAAGCTTACCCAAAGAACGAGTCATGCCATCACGTCCATTTACTAACAGAGGAGTTGACTACGCCGGACCAATCTCAGTTAGAGTTTCCAAAGATACAAAGGATACATATCACTATTTGTATGCCTTGCTACTAAAGCAGTACACATAGAGATTGTCAGTGATATGACCAGTGCAGCCTTTATCGCAGCCTTAAAGAGATTTACGGCCCGAAGAGGTTTTTTTGCAATTGGAGGCACAACCCTCACATATGAAGAGTTAGCAACGGTTGTATCGCAGATAGAAGCATGCCTCAATTCAAGGCCACTTACGTCAGTTTCGTCTGATCCAAATGCGTTGATATTAACACCGGCACATTTCTTAGTTGGTGATTCACTACTTAACATCTCAGAATCGAATATGCTGAATGAAAACATTCCTATCAATCATCGGTGGAGATTATTACAAAAAAGGGTTCAAGATTTTTGGAAACGCTGGTCAAAGGACTAACTAACCGAACTACAACAAAGAACTAAATGGACCAGCAAACAACCAATGGTTAAAGTAGACGACATTGTTTTAATAAAAGATAATAACTTACCACCATTAAATTGGCCCTTGGGAAGGATCATCGATCTACATCCTGGCAGCGATGGTTTGACTAGGGTGGTCACAGTAAAAGGGGGCAATGGTTCCATATTCAAAAGACTCATTACCAAAGTAAGTGTCCTACCTCTCGACACCGAGAAGTCACAAAATAAGTCAGTGAATGAGTCCCGTACCAAGAATGAGTTCCTACAGCCACCAATCTCATAGTTCTACCATTACTTCTACTAAGCTAAGTGGCGATCACTACACTGCCTAGTCCAGTATTCTCGACCGAACAACTGATGTACAACATCACCACTTTTAGTCATCAACCTGGACTGTATCTGGAAAATTTAAGAAATCTCCGATTTACCAATCAGCAGTGGAAAATAGTAGTTTACTTCAACCTCACATCCTACTATTCATTTGATGTCATACAGAAATCTGGCGAGAAACATAGACCAACTTTGCATGGAAACAGCTGAAGAAAATCATCAGAAATGCTCTGCAACCAACACTCAGCTCATACATATTCTAACTGAAATCGAGGACAAGAACGCAATACTTCACTACAGACAAAAGAGAAGGAAACGTGAGATCCTAAATATCGTGGGCAAATTGGCAAGTGACCTAGTTGTTGTTTTGGATGATCGGGATGCGAAGCACTATGAAGAAGAAATACAAAAGGTTAAACTAAATCAACAATACCTTTTAATGATAGCCAAGGACCAAACCTTTATTGCTGACGCAACTCTAAACATCTTAAAACGAACCGATGAAGACAACAGACGTCATTGGCAAGATATTACACGACAAATAGGTTCTGTATTAGGTGATACCAACAACATTCAAAAATTGACGTCTTTAACCTTTCATGCACTACTTCTCATGCTCGACTTCAAAGACTCTCAACAAAAACCAATTGATGTCCTTTTAAATTCAAACAACAAAGCAGTGAGCACATCAATCTAACCACCAAATCAACTAAACAAGGCCCTTCAAGATATTAAACATCATATGCCTCCGAACGTTCTGTAGCCGTCCCAAAACGGAAACTATGAATTATTGAGCCTGTATCAAATTATGTCATGCAGAGAAAAACTAAGTGGTCAATATTTAATTTTTGAATTAAAAGTTCCATTGATGAACGCGGCTAACTATCAAGTATTTAAACCTATACCTCTTCCTACAATCGAAGGCGTCTTCATTCAGGCATGAATGAATTATTTGGTTACGTCCATACATCGTGATGAATATTACATGATGTCAAAAGACGAGTTTAGTCATTGCAAACATAGCAACAACGAATATATTTGTATGTTGCTACACCCCATTCATTCCATATACAACAACAATTCTGTATGCGAATTAGACTTATTGGCATCACAACAACCATTCAACTGGCACATTGTAAACAAGGTACATGGATAAAGTTGAGAAATAATAAGTGGATTTTCTCAATTGGTCAAGAGCGGCAGGCTACTATATCCTGTGGTGGTGGCTTCGTAGCAGTACAATTACCACGCAATGGAATAATTTCTCTCAAAGAAGGATGGACTTTAAAAAAAGGGTCAATCTTTCTAAAAACTTATAAAATCTACAAGGAAACCGTAATTGACTCGTCGTATCTACCGAAAGTCAACCTATCGATGAAATGGATGCAAAGGCGTACAAACAACTCAATTAAATTGGAAAACTCAACTTTAGTGGATGATATAACGGAGCTGCACAAGCGAATACAACAGTTACGAGAAGAGCAGCTGCCAGTATCACACCATGACATTCATCATTATTCTTTTCTCTATGCAATTATTGCCTTTAGCATAATCACCTTTATTATCTACAAATGTCGAACCAAGAGAAGACCTCCGCCGAACGAGGCCTATAAGTTAGAAAGCACGGTCCCGGAGAATGTTGATACTCAACAACGTAAATAATTTCAACTTTATTGTAATATTTTCAACTTTAGTAATTTTGCTTCTTCTTCAAATATGGTGTGTGCACATTATACACCTCACGTGTAACATAGTGACTTATAAGAAAACTACTGTATGTGCATACATTACATACATATATTAATTCGTAAGATATGTATACATTTTTAATTATAAATTACGCTTAAGTAAACAAATTTATTGTAAAAATATCAAATAAAACTTTATAAAAAGTCAGTTGTAAATCAAAAACCATTTCATATATTTGTGAGCCCTCACCAGTGGTAAGCCACAAATATATAATATATCACAACGACACAAACAAGTGGTGGTACCAAGGATCCGAATTCCAGAAATTTTGAGGGAATATCACGGAAGAACAAGTAGTGTCCATCTAGGCATCAATAAGACTATGGCAAAAGTCCGCGAAAGATATAACTGGGCAGGATGCAGACAATCGGTTGCAGAATGGTGTCAAAAACGTGACCTGTGCATGGCAGTTAAAGGTCCTGCAAAACGAAGCCATGGAAAAATGCAGCAGTATAACAGCGGAACACCATTTGGCCGGATCGCTATTGATATTGCAGGTCCATTAATCAGTGACAGAGGAAAAAATTATGTTTTAGTGGTGATGGATTATTTCAGTAAATGGCCTGAAGTCTAACTAATACCAAACCAAGTAACAAAAATCGCTAACGCCGTGGTAAATAATTGGATAAGTCGATATTGGGTACCTATGGAACAGCATTCAGATCAAAGCCGCAATTTTTAATCAGTATTATTCCAGGAAATGTGTCAATTATTGGGGATTAACAAAACAAGAACAACACCATTTCATCTTTACTCAGGCGGCATGGTTGAACGGTTTAACGCTACGCTAGAAGATTTTCTAAAGAAAACCGTGGATAGAAACCAGTGAAATTGGAACCAAAATATACATTTTGAACAGAGGATTTGAACAAGGGCAATTAGTCTGGCTACACAACTTACAACGGAATAGAGGCTTATCACCAAAATGCAACCTGGCTGGGAAGGCCCATATAAGGTGAGTACCAGAATCAATGATGTAATCTATCGAATTCTGAAGGGCATCCGAGGAAAACCAAAGATTGTACATTTGGAAAGGTTGGCTCTCTGTAGAGGAAGAGAATTGGATCTTATTCGGGACGAAAAGGTTTGGGTGGAGGGTGGTGCTACGGACGCGTGCGACTTATCTATGATTGAATATAATAACTAATTGTTCGCAATTGGAAATCAGCATGAATCGCAGTATACAGACGAAATAATAAACAAATGGAAACTTCTACTATGACCGAGAAGTGGGAAAATTGAGTATAAATACGCGGACAGAAAGCGTAGAGTTTCAGTTTGAATTGGAACAGTGATAAATTAAAATCGGAAAAAAGCGATAAAAAGTGAAAGTAATAGTGATATAAAAGTACTGTAAAAGTAAACTGTGGTAATTTTAATAAAAGTTAGTGAAAACAAGGGAGTGGTAATTTATTATTCACAATTCAGTGATTGACCCGTGGATTGGTTTGAATCCGTAATAGGAGAGAACGTACCCATTATTTTGGGTTTTGACGTTTAATTCTTCGACATCGTAATTTAAAAAACACTGTTAGATACTTATGACTGTCGCTGTTAAATTCATCAATTTGTAGCTAATACTTTTTTGGAGCGGGAGGCAGATATAAAATCAGAGGTACCACTATAATAAAATCTATACCATTATTTCTTGTTGTTTTCAATCTCAATTTTATAAGATACTGTTTCCATAGTAATTTATCTGTCAGGGTGTCGCTGGGGGATCCTCGAATAGGGGATTATTCAGTGACCTCGTGAAGGAGCACCAAATGATGCTAGCCGCCATGACAAGGGTGAAGAAGATGGGAGCATCACTGTTGAGAAATGGTGGAAGGTGTTTAAAGCGCTTAGCGACACCTTCCTGAGGTTTGTAAAAGCACATCCGGGGCCTCCATCTTACTGCAGAGATGCGGGTTGGTATCAGGGGCGCGCAAAACTTATTGCTTGTCTGGATCAGAGATCAGTGGATCTGTACAGACAAGCGATAGAAGGAATAGACGAGTTGTGGCCAGGCACGAAGCTTGCGGCTGTAAGCAAGGAAGAAATTCGTTGTAGGCGAAGGGGGTCGCGTTTGGCTACCAATCAAACCAGAAAGCAGGAGTGAGGTGCTGGAGACCAATAGGATCAGCAACCCTGATCTTCCGACAGAGAATTGGAAGGTCGTTAGGCAAGAGGAGGCCAAGGGAAACTTTCGTTTGTCAGTATTGGCGATAAACAGGGAGTCCCCTGCTCCTCTTGCCAAGTTAAAAGGGGTTATCGGTTTCGGGTCGGTAACCCTTAACGTTTATAAACGAGATGGGGAGGCGGGTACGAGCACCCAATCAGCTGGCACGCCCTCGAGCGACAGTGAAGCTCTGGGGTAAGGAAATCTTCTAACTCTGGGCTCTGAGGAGAATGTCTCAGACGATGAAATGAATAGTTCGGTGGTGGCGATGGACAGTGCGACGGCAGATGCCGGCAAATTAACCTTCATCATTCGAGGTTTGCATCGGCAGCTCTGCTCCTGAGACTGACTAGATCAGATGAGGATATAATCTAAATCCAGGAACCTTGGTTTAACAAAACCAAGATGTGTGGTCTTCGAATGAAGCGGTATAGTATTCTTTACTCAAGAGGGTCTGAGAGGATCAAATCCTGTATTCTAGGGAAGGATAACCTAAATATTTTCTTTCTTTCCCAGCACAGCGATGGGACTATAACGGCGGCCAGTCTGAAGGTTGGTAACAACAAAATCTGGCTGGTGGCGGCCTACATGGGGCAGGAGAAGGAGGATCCACCGGATAACCTAGGGGAACTGATCCTCGAGGCGAAACAAAGTAAAACCGGTATGATTCTGGGCTGCGATGTTAACGCGCATCATACGATCTGGGGAAGTTCGGACATCAATGAAAGGGGTGAGACACTATTTAATTATTTGTTGAAAATGAACCTGTATGTATGTAATATTGGGAGAAAGCCCACTTTTATTATTTAAAATAGGAAGGAAGTTCTGGATGTGACCTTCGCATCAGAGAATATTTTTCATACGATTGTAGAGTGGAAAGTAGAGAAGGAACATTCCTTCTCTGACCACTGTTAGGTAACCTTTAATTTCAACATTTGCCCTGCTTCCCAGAAATCTTTTAGGAATCCTAGGAAAACAAACTGGAGTAAGTATAGGGAAGTCCTTAAGCGACTAACGCCGTCGGCTGTCCCGGAGCCTCCAGTGCCCATTGAGGATATGGACCGCATGGTGGAATCCGTTACCAAACAGAGGTTACCTAATTAACCCTGATGGTTCGTGGACCGATTCCAGTGAGGAATCCCTCAAGATTCTCATGGACACTCACTTCCCGGGTAGTTTAGACAACTCGATGGAACTGAGAGCGTCGGGAGTAGCTTGTTCGCTGCGCGCATCGGATATCGTAAGTAAAAAAAGAATTCTGTGGGCCATAAAAGGGTTCAAGCCGTACAAATCGGCTGGACCGGATCGGCTTATACCAGCAGAAATACTGAACAACTCGGAAATAATGCTCCAGTGGTTGGAGGCGATCTTTAACGGTTGTTTAAAGTTGGTCTGCATTACGAGGCAATGGATTGAGGTCAGGGTGGTTTTTATTCCGAAAACGGGAAGAGGAAGGCTATCCAAAGGACCTAAGACTTATACCATTATCAACCTTTCTGTTGAAAACCATGGAAAGGCACAATGGTAGAAACACATATTAGAATGAACTTAAAACAGGATAAATTGTCAGCCTCTCAACATGCGTACTGTAAGGGTAAATCGGTAGATTCGGCCCTACATGCCTTGGTACGCACAATTGAGAGATCATTTCACTCAAAGGAGTATTGTTTGGTAGCTTTTCTTGATATTGAGGGCGCCTTTAATAACGTTCAGACAGATGCAATTCTGAAAGGATTATCGTTCATGGAAGTGTAATCCTCCATAATCAAGTTGATCAGTCATATGCTGGGAAGCAGGACTGTAAACTAAGAATTAGGGGAGTCAACTATAAGAAGGCGGGTGGTTAGGGGAACCCCACAAGAGGGAGTCATGTCTCCTCTTTTCTGGAACATGGTGATCATTGGCTTACTTCTGGAGTTGGAGAGGGAGGGTATAGGAGTGGTTGCCTACGTTGATGACGTGGCGATCATGGTATCAGGTAAATTCTTACCGACCATTAAGGAGGTAATGCAGAATACGCTTCTTATAATTACTAGATGGGCTAGTAAATGTGGATTGGGAGTCAATCCATCTAAGACAGAGCTGGTACTCTTCACTAAGAAATATGAAATTCCGGTAGTTGACCCGCCTACCGTAAATGGCACTAAACTGGCCTTTACTGATAAAGCGAGATTTCTGGGTGTAACCCTAGACAGTAAACTAATCTGGAAGCCAAACATCTCGGAGAGAATTAGCAAAGCTACGACGGCGATGTCTTCGTGCCTGTTTGCTCATAAGCGGGGCACTGAGAACAACACCTACTCAGGCCTTAGAGGTCATGTTACACCTTCTTCCAGTGGAGATCTGTGGCAAACAGATGGCGGCTAACATAGCCACAAGACTAACGGCCGTGTCTAAGTGGAAACACCTTCAGGCAGGTCACTCGGCAATAATTGGTTCGCAAAAGAAGGAAATGGCAAACCTTGACAATATTACGCCGATATTATGCTTCGAAAAGGGTTTTCAAACCTTTATCCCTTCAAGAAAATTCTGGGGAAATAAGCTAGCACTGGAAACCGAAGCTATATAATTCTAAGAAACGGACTAAGAAAGAAGCTATACAATTTCTACTGTGGAGCATTAAATATAAGCACTACCGTTCGTTTCACTGACCACTGCAGCGTGTACCAGGCGGAGATAATAGCGATTGAGGAAGTCTTGAGCTGGTTGAGGCATAACGTGATATCCAAGCGGGATATGTGGATACGATTAATGTGGACAGTCAGGCGGCTATCAAGTCGCTGGAAGCAGTGCTGTTGAAGTCTAGGGTGGCATTGGACTGCCATTCGTCTCTTAACGAGATGAGTAAGCATTTCACAATTCCGATTATCTGGGTCCCCGGCCGCTCTGACGTCAAGGGCAACTGCAGGGCAGACGAACTAGCTAGGCAAGGTACAACTCTTCAGCTGAAGCCTGAAAGGGCCAATGTGGGAGGGCCTACAGCGGAGCTTAGACTGGCTTTGAGAAAAAGGGCAGAAGCTTTAGCACTGGAGAGGTGGTCTAACACCCTCACATCCGAGAGAGCGAGACAAATGTGGCCAAGGCTGGATTTGAATCGCTCCAGAACCTTAATCTCTCTGTATAGGAGAGATCTAAGAAGGATAGTAGGAATATTAACGGGACACTGCCTTTTCGGTGAACATGCAAGAAGGCTGGGTCTAGAAACAAATGACTTCTGTAGAAGCTGTATGGACGAGGAGGAGGAAGAGACGCTTGTTCACTTCCTGTGCTCTTGTTCTGCACTGACACTTCTGCACTGAGAAGACATTTACACTTGGCTAGGTATGTCATGTCCTTTCAGATCTTGCAGATATTAAGGTGCGGGACATTTTACGCTACATTAGTAGCTCAGGATGGTTCCAATAGAGTGTTAGGGGTATTAAGGGACTAAGATCTAAGAAATACCACTATGCACTATTGAAATCATATTTAAAATACAAAATAACTAAACGAAAACTAAAGTTGTTATTTTAATTTCTTTTATTTACGTTTTATAACAAGAAATAGCAATTTTATATACTAATCTTTTTAATTAAAACTATTAATATATTTTTATTACTATTAAGAAACACAATTATTCCACTATTAGCGGACATCCAGTAAAATGATTTGTTGACATAGTGAAAATATACTAGCATTTTAAGTAAAACACAGCACTTTACATATTTTTAATTTTTTTATGATATACTTATCATGTTTTTTTCAAACAAAATAAAACTTTAAAATTAGTTGTTTTAATTACCTTTTCTTTATTTCTCGTTTTATTTTATACATACATCCTGTTCTCATCAATCATCACGTCACTTTCAATTTTCATTTTGTTGAATTTTGGTGTTCTATCTATCTATAGTTAATCTAAGACTACCAGTAACACATTTAGCTAAACAGGTTTCAACAGTTCTTCGGTTGCTTCTAGTTGTTTCACGCGGTTCGACCCAAACGTTTTAACCGAATACAATCTGTAAAGCCAAAGATCCAACTTCCGCAGGCTGCTTCTTTCCGCTCAGATACAGTGAATACATTGGGACATCGCGGATAGAGTTGATGCATGAATCTGCCGATGACTCATCTCGGTTACGGTGTCGATTCTATTTCTTGTAATGTTTTCGTGACCCTTTGCTTTCTCGTTTTAAGCGGTATGCGATGGAGAGAATTCTGCATGTGATTATAGGCTGCTCGGCCGTAGATAAGGTTTGCAAAATTCCTGCGGTTGGTCCTTAAATATAAAATATCGCTTGGTCTCCGGTTAAATTCAAGAACCAGCATCACTTTTGACCACTACTAAATATACCATCTACTATAACCCCTTACAATTGACTCTTACATTTACTGCATTGAATAAAAGCCATTCGTTACAATCTTTTATACAACACGGGTAACCATAATTTTAATTATTATTAAAGAAAATTGTTTAATAATTAAATTTATATTTTATTTTAATGTATGTCATTAAATGATTTACAATATGAAAAACGAGAGACTTCAGTTTATGTTAATTTTAATCAACAATGTATATTTGCCAAAAACATACTAACAATTTAAAATAGAATCTATATAACTTTTCTTCAATACTCAATAATTTATCGGTTTTATAAAAGGAATATTAATAGTTTAGTTTATTATCTCTAACAGTTATATTGGGTAAATCAGCATTTAAATTTAATTCAATTGGTTCCAATGAAATATCTTTCCTTAACCAATTATTTAAAGCCCTGTGGTTGGGGGCAAACATGTTTCGTAAATATTTCGAACGAAACATGAGATCCATAGAATACCTCCACAGTGTCCAGAGCTTGTCGTAGGAGGCGACTAAATCTGGTTGGATCGCTGGGCTGACGACCCACATCCGTAAAAAAATATCACTGTTAAAAATGTCAACAATAAAAACAAAGTCGGATACCGCCAAAACAAGAATGACCCCCCGAAAATGGGGAAAGAATAATGTTCAAGTGGCAAGTACATTCTTTCCCCACAAAAACATTCATTTGGAAACCTGGACACCTCCACGTAAAACATCCCGAAGCCAAATTGACCATGTGTTGATTTCAAAAGGGCGGGCTCGGGTTGTCCAAGACGTGAGATCGTATCGGTCGTCAACAAAATTCGTAGGCAGTGACCATTATCTAGTCACTGCAAAGCTACGATGGAAATTTTCGTACAAGTCAGGGAGGATAGCAGAATATAAAACGCGATTCTCCTATGAAGGTCTGATAAATGAAGCAACGCAAAGAAAATATCACGATCATGTCAGCAATAGCATTATGCAATCCAATTACCAATCTGATGATGTGAACAGTGTCTGGGAAGTATTGAAAACTTCGGTTGTCGATGCCGCCCAGCACATTCTCGGTGTAGTGAAAACTAAGCCCAAAAATGATTGGTTTGATGAGGAGTGTCGTCTTGCTGTTGAGCAACGTAATATAGCCCACAATGAAGCGCAGACTCGATTTACAATTGCAAGGAAAAACAAGGTAGTTCTTGCTAGGAGGACAGCTAAACGCATTTGTAGACAGAAGAAGCGCGAATGGTGGAAGGCCAAGGTCTTAAGAGTACAACAACTCAGCAATGAGCACAATTCGCGTGGTTTCTTTAAAGGAATCACCGAATTGCACCATACCTTAAGATCTCGGTCAACTGCCATTCGGGACCAGGATGGAAACCTCTGTGTTAACGTCGATGCGGTACTCGATACATGGCGTGAACATTTTTCTGATCTACTTAATGTTCCACATGTATCACAAGCTGTATTTGAATACGCTCAAATACAGACCGCAGAGATGTTCATTGAGGATCCATCCTATGAGGAATTCACAATGGCCATGCAGAGACTAAAGAGAAATCGTTCACCAGGAGTTGATTGCATTAATTCAGAGCTCTTGATATTCGGAGGGCTAACTTTGTGGAACTGTCTTTTCGACCTTGTTCGATTGGTATGGCGAAATGAAGTTATGCCTGACGAATGGAAAGTAGCCGCGTTATGCCCAATATTCAAAAAGGGTGATCGCATGAAATGCAAAAAAATTATCGCGGTATAGCTCTCCTTTGCACAGCATACAAGTTACTGTCTTACATAATCTTGGGAAGAATTACTCTTTTAGCGGAGGAAATTGTCGGTGACTACCAAGGAGGATTCCGTCAAGTACTAAGTCTTTCCAAGTACTACGAAACATCTCGCGATGTACACCAGGTATTCCTAGATTTCAAGCAAGCCTATGACTCGATCAATCGAGAGAGGCTATGGTATGCGCTTGAATATTTAGGAATACCACAAAAATATGTACATCTGTGTAAAATGACAGTAACGCAGTCACAATGCTGTGTCAAAGTTGAGAACAGGCTATCGAGAATTTTTGCAATTACTTCTGGTGTTCGACAAGGAGATGCGCTGTCCCGATACTTTTTAATCTCATATTGGATGAAAGAGATACTTGATCCACTGGAACAGTTTTCAGCTTCCGTTGGTCTCAAAATCAATGAGTCCAAAACCAAATATCTGATATCTGGTTTTCGAGACCAAGACGCAAGTGATTTCAGTAGTGGTAACCACACGTTTGAAGGAGTGATGAGATTCAAGTATGTAACGAGAACCAGTAGTTTCCTATTGGTGGTTACTAGAAATTTACATACTCAGAGGCTTTGAGGCGGTCATACATGGCCAGCTAAAGCTCAGGGTTGGGCGTGGGGTTTCTCAAAGCTTGAGTATGTCTTGTCAGATCGCAAGGAAAGGATATAAATGGAAAAAAAATAAATTAGATAGGAAAGGCAACCAAACAGGAATCAACTTATCACTTTTAGACTGTGGTCAGACTTACCATCCTCTATACCCGCTTTTACGCGTTTAGCACTTCATGATAAAAAGCAACAGATCGAAAACAAAGCAAGATTATATCCAGCGAAAGAAAGAAAAATCACAATGGATTCTATACTATAAGTTAAATTCATATATTTAGAATTCAAGAGACAAAAAACAATATAACTTAATTAAATTACCTATGACGCCATTATTAAGCTTAAATTTATATATGTATAAGGAAAAATAAACTTAAATAAAATTTCAAAAAAAAATTAAATAACTTATAATTAAGTGAGTTTACTTAATATTAACTTAACTAAAAAAAAATTATATTAAAAAGTAGTAATATAAAGAAAACCTGATGTGTTGAAAAGAAAGTGCTGCTATACATCAAAATAGTATCTCCAAAACCGTAGTTTCCGATGGTTAAATTTTTTTTATTAGTTCATTTCGAAGGATTAAATTTTTTTTATTAATTAATTTATTTCCAAGATTTAAATTAAAATTTTTATTTATTATACACCACCATTTTTACGCAGAGCTTTAATTAATTGATTCGACACATATCAAATTGTAACGTCCAAGACATGTGCTCACATTTTCACTTGTCTTCCCATAAATCTTAACTATTACTCAATAATTAATATTTCGATACATTATTTCATCACACTCAAGATTTAATGTTTTATTGCAAGTATATATGCATTAAGACATGTGGAAAAAAACACAGTTTTCCATCATACCATACACTCACTAAATGTTTTTCAACAATCAACCAGTTATGTTTTTATTTTCTTACTGTTTACAAATTTCACATATTTTTTTTTTATAATAATTTTATATTTTAAACTTTATATAGTAATTTTATACATTAGCTAATTTAACTTTATTCTTAAGTATGTTTTTCCTTTAAGTTTTTTTTTCTTAGCTAGGAAACTACTTTTTAATCTTATAATTTGTTTTTCATCCAAAAATCAGACTAAAATTCCCTCGTGAATTAAACTGAAAAAAAATATTAAACTGAATTTATAATTGAGAAATATAAATTTAAAAGAAAAATTCAAAAATAATAAGAATGACCGAACGGCATGGCTGTGAATTGATACAGTGGTCGTCCGGGAACAGCAAAGGCTGTCTTATCTCTTGACCTTTCATCGAGCGGAATTTGCCAGAAAGCGTCCTTCAAATCCAAACTTGAAATAAATTTGGTTTTATCCAGACGCCCCAGCAAACCGTCGATAATTGGTAAAGGATAAGCATCCTTCACTGTAACCTCATTGACTTTACGTGCATCAAGACACAGTCGAACCACGCCGTTCGTCTTGCGCACCACTGCGATTGGTGAACACCAAGAACTAATACTCGGCTCAATCACCCCTAGCGATAACATACGGTCAAGCTCCTTATACATTTCCGCTTTTACTGCTGGCGATACAGGGTAATGTCTTTGCTTTACTGGCTTTGCCTCGCCCACCTCAATGGAATGAGACAGCAATGTAGTTCTTCCTAAGCCAAGTACAAGCGAAGACGGAAATGTTCGTATAACCTGATCTAAAATAATTTGCTGATTCTCACTTAATGAATGCTGTAACGAATCGTTATCCCTGATTTCTTTGTCACTATAGAGTTCTGCTGAAGTTTTGTTTATGGTACCATCAAAAGTTGAGGTAATTGATCGAGAATGGTTTGATGAGATTGGCACAAATGAAATCTTAATATCAAATGTACGCCAGAAATCGATGCCTAGATATAATGGTTGGGTTAGGTTAGGTGCTAAATGTAGGGTGACGACATTTGTTTTACCACCAAGGCACACAGGTACGTTAATATAACCAAGGATGGTTTCTACATGTCCATTGGCAGTTTTCACTGATGATGGTAAATAATAAAATTTAATAGTAGGATCATTTAGTACACTTTCGCAACCCTTGCCTAAAATAGAAATGTTCGCTCCGCTATCTAATAAGCCTATGTGTTTTTGACCAAAAATTTGTACTTCGACATAAGGTCGACCGTCTAATCCATCAGATATGATAGATGCATTTATTTTCTTCCTTATTGATTTTTTTAATTTCCAATATTTAATTATCCGCGCTGTTTGATAATTATGCCGTTTAGCTGGTGACTTGATTGATTGTAATTTAGAACTATTAGGAAATGACAATTGGTTTAGATTTACTGTGGACGGCGACAGATTTCGTAAAACTCCGGGTCTGTATTGCATACCGAATCCACCATTACCTTCTTCGACTTGGGACCAGAAAGATTTCTGTTTCGGGCCCCCGCATACCCGTTTCCCGACTTTTGACGACAATATGGACATTCGGGTTTAATAACACCTTTATTCCCACATCCAAAACAAAATCTGTGACGTATAGGCACAGGACAGTCAGGATAAAAATGATTGGGCTGTGAACAATTCCAACAGCAATTCTGTATTGATGACTTTGATACAGACTTAATATTTGGGTCAAGACTGCTAGTTGCGTTTAATTGCACGGCTGCTAAATCATTTCTTATAGCTAAGTTTGTTGTTTCTTGGGTATCTAATTCGCTTACATATCGTTTTGGTTGGCAAAGAAGTTCAGGAACAAAACTAGTTCGATTCCAAGTATCCTCATGGGCCACGCAGCGACGAACCAACTCATCTACATTCTCAAAATGAACTTCAGTCAATCGATCCTGTAATCCAGGGCGCATGTTTTGTCGAATAATACGCATTAGTTCAGCATCTGTCAAAGGAATCTCTAATTGGAGAGATAATGAAATTAAATCACTATAAAACTCATAAAAAGAATCACGTGGTTTCTGTTTCTTGGAATCAATTTGATAACGTATATCGAAATCAGAGCGTCGATCTTGGAAACGCTTTTTCAGTTCTGTTTTGAGAGTGGGCCAAGAAATATCCGTATTTCTTTCAATCATGGTCCAATACCATTCTACAGCTGATCCTCGAAGGACGTAATGTAATTCATTAACTAATCGATACTCTGAGATGCTTTCGGATTTAGCTATATGTTCTATTCTTACCAGAAATCTTTTTACATTGATACCGGTAGGAGAACCATCAAAATGAATATTCCATTTTGATAAGGATCTTCCAGAATTATTTGGTACATGAGGAAAACTATAAAGATCTTGCTGTCTAAATTGATTTGCATAGTTAGGTACTTTAAGATTATTAACTTCTGAACTAGTGGATTTATGATCTGTATTTGGTGGTGGATGCTCGGCGGTACTATTCATCCGCTGATTTATAGGTTTAGATGGTCCTGGTTGCTGATCTGCTTCATTGTTCGAAAGAGTATCTTTTATACTAGTGTTAAAATGCTCCTTTAGCGATGAAGCTTTCGACGTCTTAGATCCATTTACAGAATCTTCATCCGACTCATCATAATCTGTATCATCAGTGCCTATTTCGATTTCTTGCAGTTTTGTTATACTTTCGTTTAATGGTACATTTAATCTATTCGCGGCATCTACAAATTCTAACAATTGTGTAACTTTAGTTTTTGTTTCAGCAACTTCCCCAGCTACAATTTTAGACTTGCTTAATCGATTTAAGCGATTGAGAACATGTAACAATCGAGAATTCAACTTTAAAAGATCGTCTTGAGCATTTTCTTGGACCGCAGTTTCTATAAGTTCGTACAAACTTCTTAGTTTTGTCGATAATTTACCTAGTTCGCGTTTTGGGTTCTTTCGCGCTGCTTCATGAGGTCTATTAGGAATCAGACAGGAATGAAGTTTCTCTAATTCTAACCTTTTCTTTAAATTAATTAGATTCTCATTTGCTGACTTGCCACTAATTTCACGTATACTACACTCAAGTGAAAATTCATCAAATTCTAGATGTTCAATATCCATGATAACAATTAAAAGAAAATTCACCATAAATCCAAAAAAAATGTTTGTTAAAACTAAATATATAATTGAAAAATAAAAAAAAAGAAGAAACAACACTTATTAAATATAATTATAATGATAATAATTACTTATGAATATGATTGAATATATAGATATTTCGTGAATCTGAATGCAAAAAAAATTGAAATATTAATTACGATACAAATGCGAGTATGTATAAGGTAGGTATGGACTTTGACCACAGTTCAGTTTGGAAAAATAATTATTTTGTTGTAAGTTGATTCTTGTTTGAGGGATTGGAAAGGAAGAAAAAAGGGAAAAGACCAAGAGCAAATAAACAGACCATGCTCTATAATAGAATGATTCAACACTTTTTTTTTTTTTTTTAGAAAAATTGATACACTCTTGATGGTATGTTTCATGGAGTTTACTTCTGTTATGCTTATCACCATACACCGTAATCAACACTAAAGTAGCGGAAACCAATGCGAGAAACACAACAAAAAAACTTTTCATAAAATGTGATCCGATTGTCGCTATTCAAACATTAACAATCGATAGTCGATAACTAGAATTAATGCGCACATGCGATTGAATCACAAAAAAAAATTATAACATTAAATTGGGACTTAATAAACTAGTATATCATAAGAGACTAACAACTGACTCAATTTATTATAGATAAATGTAATAAAGATCTAAAGTTGCGTACATGACATAATAGAAAATTAAAAAAAAATTAAAATGAATGGAAAAAATCAAAAGCCAATGTGTTTGGGCGCCATCTGTAACGAGAACCAGTAGTTTCCTATTGGTGGTTACTAGAAATTTACATACTCAGAGGCTTTGAGGCGGTCATCTATGGCCAGCTAAAGCTCAGGGTTGGGCGTGGGGTTTCTCAAAGCTTGAGTATGTCTTGTCAGACCGCAAGGAAAGGATATAAATGGAAAAAAAATAAATTAGATAGGAAAGGCAACCAAACAGGAATCAACTTACCATTTTTAGACTGTGGTCAGACTTACCATCCTCTATACCCGCTTTTACGCGTTTAGCACTTCATGATAAAAAGCAACAGATCGAAAACAAAGCAAGATTATATCCAGCGAAAGAAAGAAAAATCACAATGGATTCTATACTATAAGTTAAATTCATATATTTAGAATTCAAGAGACAAAAAACAATATAACTTAATTAAATTACCTATGACGCCATTATTAAGCTTAAATTTATATATGTATAAGGAAAAATAAACTTAAATAAAATTTCAAAAAAAAATTAAATAACTTATAATTAAGTGAGTTTACTTAATATTAACTTAACTAAAAAAAAATTATATTAAAAAGTAGTAATATAAAGAAAACCTGATGTGTTGAAAAGAAAGTGCTGCTATACATCAAAATAGTATCTCCAAAACCGTAGTTTCCGATGGTTAAATTTTTTTTATTAGTTCATTTCGAAGGATTAAATTTTTTTTATTAATTAATTTATTTCCAAGATTTAAATTAAAATTTTTATTTATTATACACCACCATTTTTACGCAGAGCTTTAATTAATTGATTCGACACATATCAAATTGTAACGTCCAAGACATGTGCTCACATTTTCACTTGTCTTCCCATAAATCTTAACTATTACTCAATAATTAATATTTCGATACATTATTTCATCACACTCAAGATTTAATGTTTTATTGCAAGTATATATGCATTAAGACATGTGGAAAAAAACACAGTTTTCCATCATACCATACACTCACTAAATGTTTTTCAACAATCAACCAGTTATGTTTTTATTTTCTTACTGTTTACAAATTTCACATATTTTTTTTTTATAATAATTTTATATTTTAAACTTTATATAGTAATTTTATACATTAGCTAATTTAACTTTATTCTTAAGTATGTTTTTCCTTTAAGTTTTTTTTTCTTAGCTAGGAAACTACTTTTTAATCTTATAATTTGTTTTTCATCCAAAAATCAGACTAAAATTCCCTCGTGAACCAAAAATGTTCTACTTTTATATCCATCATCAGTGACCATCAATTATCAATCATAAACGGAATAATCCCGTAAAAGTATCATATACACTTGGATCTCTCATTACTCACGATAATAATGTGGGAGAGGATATCAAGGTTCGCCTTGCCGCTGGCAATCGGGCTTTGTATCCTCTACGTCCACTGCTGAAATCAAAATATCTTGCAAATACGGATAAGCTGAAACTGTACAGAGTGTTGATCAGACCCGTTGTCATGTATGTATGTGAGAGTTGGACCTTGACGGATGAGTACGAAAGATGGCTTCTAACATTCGAGAGAAGAATCATGCGTGTGATATATGGCCCAAAACGCGACGTTGATGGCACATACCGAGTTCTATTCAATCACGAGATCAGGAATTTAATGCAAATTCCTGATATCGTGCATGAAATCAAAGGACAGCGAATACGCTGGCTCGGTCACGTTCTGCGTGCTGATCCAAAACGAATTTCGGTAGGCGAAGAGGTCGCTGTCGGCGACGATGGCTCCACGGCGTAGAGAGCGATCTTGCATCTTCTGGTTGCTTGCAACAATATGAAGAGCTGGCTCGTGATCGAAACCGATGGAGCCAGATAGTTGACACGGTACGGGCCAATTATGGCCTGTAAAGACCGATAATATATAACCAATTATCATCTTTGGATTTAATATTTAACGGTACAGGCATTTCTAAATCATCTGAATCAATTTCATTTTCAGAAAGTGATAATGATCCTCCAGTACGTTGAAAATGAGGTGGTTTTTCTATATAATTTGATGGTTCAGAAATATATCCATCGAGATGATGATCATCAAACTCATCGTCAGATGATGATGACTGTTTATCTGCATATGTTTCGGGCACTTTACAAACAATTTGAGCTAAATCAGTAAATGTATATCTAAAAATACAATTATTACATTTTCAATACCTAGAATTATTTTATAAGATGACTTACTCATTAAGGGAATGGGATTTTGAAGAAACTTCTTTATTTATCCATTTATTAAACCGGGAAAGTCTACCAGTTTTAGCCATTGCCTCAAAGTAATTTTTTCCATGCACATAACCAACATCACGAATTTCATCAAAACTACCAAATGCCAGTGGTTTTGTATTTATCAATTGGCGGACGTATATATTCACAGTAATCACTTTTCTTCACCAACTGTAAGAAAAATTATCTATTTCAGAACCAGAAAAACTTATTTAAGATATTTCACACCTCCAACTGACGTACGCATGAAACATATGCCAATCGACTTTGAATATCGGGTAGATTAGGAACTTTAACCGGCGATGTAAATGGATTTAATCTTTTATAAAGTAACCACCAACCAGATAAATCATCGCCATAATCGGTTAAATCAGTATCATCTTGTGATCCTACATCAATTGCAATAATGTGTGCTGCTCCTTGTGCTCTTATGACATCAGCTAAATAAAATATTTAAAATAATCAATTGTTATCATCAAAATTTTCCTAATTATTAATTATTAAAAGGATATTGTGTTAAAGAAATTATAAAGTTATTTAAATATTATTATATATGTACATATATAACACCTGTAAAGAGGAAAGAAACCAAGCAATGTGATCATGTAAAACGGTAAGACATATTATATGCGTATTAGATAAGTGCAGCGCTGATCGTCACACGAAGTGGGTGTGATTTTTGCTCTACAGTGCGTAGCATAACTATATAACCACTCATTTTTGCGAATTTCTTAACTAATAGGTTTCCAAGCGTTTAATTCAAATTCTTGAAAAAGAACATAATACAGTAAAATACAATAAAAAAACGGTTTCAATATTCAACTGTTTTAAACAAAAACAACAAATATTTGAATAACCATAGTAGTCTTATGTTAATTTTTTCGCTGTTATAAATTATAAAATTTTTAGTATTAGTTAGCCTTGCTTGCAGAACCTGGGCTTGCAGCGATAAACAAAAAGGTGATCTGTTTGCCGAACACCTAGAAATAACCTTCAAACCACCAACTGGGCAGGCAGAGAATAAATATTTAACACAGATAAGAAAATAGACGAGGTACTTGTCCTACCAGTCACTGTGAAAGAAATCAAACAAGAAGTAAAAAAACTTAAAGATAAAAAAGCTCCTATATATATTTATATATATATATTTATATATATATATTTATATATATATATTTATATATATATATATATATATATATATATATATATATATATATATATATATATATATATATATATATATATATATATATATATTCAATATGATTGGCGAATTACATTTTATTTTTATATATGTTTGTGTTGTGTATTGTATGTGGGTTGTATATACATCAAAACCGACTGTACTGTGTGTTCACACAAGCCAAACTTTATGCATACATATGCTGTAGAAGCATATCAACCTTTAGCCTTATTGGTGAATACTCTTCTATTCGTACACGATTGTGAATACAATATAGAAAAAATAAACAAACGCACACCATCTTACCACACCGCACACACTATTAAGTAAAAATGTACAAAAAAAATGTTAAATAAAAAGGAATGAGCGTGTCTAACCCTCTGTTGTCAAACTCAACGATCATTTAATAAACTATATTGACGTCAACACTAGAGTTACATTATCGCGGAAATTATAATTTAATTGCAAAATCGATTTCCAGTTTTTAGTGGAACAGGACAAATTAAAATATTCAAATTTTAAACAGCACATTTATCTTTTATCGCAATTAAACATTCATACCGTGACGTACATGAAAAATGCACACCAACTTTTTCGAGCAACGATACACCTAAAGACATGAAAATTTTAACTCGAAAAAAATATTTTAATAAAATCTAATGAAAATAGATAAAAGTTTTAATTAAAAAAATTTGAATTTCGAATTAAAATACATTCATTCCTATTCAACTCATACATATTTTATTTTGTTTGAAAAACCTAACCTCGCATTTACGCAAAACTAACAACATTCATTCGATGTTATCCACAATATCACACTATTGTGTATTATCCACAATATTATACTATTTATTTACACAACAATCAATCTATATCTATATTTATTATAAAATAAAATAATTTTTTTGCATAAATAAAGCAGCCTAGATGTCATTTTCATTGTTCATCAAAATTAACATTATCATTTTAAGTCAGTGAAGTTAGCCCGAACTTTCAGCCCGAAAGTTTTTGGTTCGTTTCCTTGCTAAAATGTATGTCTATCCCGAAAAAGTGTTATTATTCAAAAAAAATGTCTCATCCCGAATCGAATTTAATACATTAAAAATTTCAAAACCAAAAAAAATATTAAACTGAATTTATAATTGAGAAATATAAATTTAAAAGAAAAATTCAAAAATAATAAGAAATGCGTTTCAATTATTATTTTTAAAAAACATTCCGTGTACTTTTTTAATCATTGTTATACAAAGATATACACCTTAGATCAAGAGTAAAAACCACTCGTCAGATAAAGCCAATATGCAAATGTTACCTTTAAATCGCCAGGTTCATATCATGGAGATACAATACAATTTCATTACGTCATATATTACCCTTATTTAGTGGAGTGTATGATAATGGGTCAAATTGTAAAATTTCTACTCGCTTTACTAGAGATAAACCCTCATAGTGGCATATATGCACAGATAGATCATTATGTTGGTCGTGTATCCTTAAAATCCCAGGTCCATATCATGTAGATACAATACAGTTTCATTACGTCATATATGAAAAGAGTGAGACACTATTTAATTATTTGTTGAAAATGAACCTGTATGTATGTAATATTGGGAGAGAGGCCACTTTTATTATTAAAAATAGGAAGGAAGTTCTGGATGTGACCTTCGCATCAGAGAATATTTTTCATACGATTGTAGAGTGGAAAGTAGAGAAGGAACATTCTGACCACCGTTATATAACCTTTAATTTCAACATTTGCCCTGCTTCCCAGAAATCTTTTAGGAATCCTAGGAAAACAAACTGGAGTCGGCTGTCCCGGAGCCTCCAGTGACCATTGAGGATATGGACCGCATGGTGGAATCCGTTACCAAACAGAGGTTACCTAATTAAGCCTGATGGTTCGTGGACCGATTCCAGTGAGGAATCCCTCAAAATTCTCAGGGACACTCACTTCCCGGGTAGTTTAGACAACTCGATGGAACTGAGAGCGTCGGGAGTAGCTTGTTCGCTGCGCGAGTTACGTACTGCAGAGTCCTCCACATCATCATGAGTTACTATAATAATCTATATATTTAACCTAAACCCTAATTAAGATAAGATAATATATTGTAAACAATAATATCACGAGATAATAAATTGTAAACAATAAATAACCAATAGATAAGCATGAATCACATTCTGTACTCATGCAAAGTTAAGATAATAGATTGTAAACAATAAAATATAACCCTTAGATAAGCATGAGTCACATTCTGTACTCATGTAAAGTAAAGCCTAATATAACTACACTATAAATACCAACTAACACTAGATGTAAGATTCAGAATTATTGTGAACGTTAAACCTATAACATAAAGAAATAAATTTGTATTCAAGATATCTTAATAAAATTAATATTTTTTTATTCTTTAAACTTGCTTGAATACGTAATTGGCGCAGTTGATAGCGGATATTTTTTAATATCCAAAATATTCGAAATCGCGAAGTGTTAAAATCAGTGAATAAAAATTAATCACAAGTTTTTATAAAAAAAAAAAAAAAATCAAAAGTGTTTTAAAGTTGTGATACGATTTAGAGTATAAAACTAAACTCATATCGAAGGAATATCGGTAGTAGTGATCGTGTTAACTAAAACAAAAAAAAAAAAAAAAAGAGTATAGAAAAGTGATTATATCGAACACTGAAAAGAAAAATAGTGAAAGTGTTGAAGCAAAGGAACATTGCAGAAAGGTACACATACACATCGCATCGAATAACACCTACGTTATGAGGTTAACAGCATTGCTAATAGTCATTTGGTAAGTCAATTTTATATATATGTTCGGAAATAGAAAATCCTCCCCTAATCCCCAAAACAGTAGTGCTCACAGTAATTCTCAAACGTTCGCGGCATACGAACATAACTTAGAAGAAACCAGCAATTCCAGGGCATATGGAATTGATGATTTAACAGGAAAAATTAATAATATTTCATTAAAAAATAATAATTTCGATAATACCACGGTTTATGGTATAACCGAAGAATTAAATAATAAAAGAATTTTTTATCAAAATAACAGTGATAGTAGTAGTGATAGTGCTAGTGATATAAGTATTAGTAATCAAGATAAAATGACTGACAAAGAGATAGCCAAGATCACAGAACTATATAACGCTTTACGTATACCTGATGTAATTAAAGACCTACCAAAATTTAGTGGTAGCAAGCATACATTATATGATTTTATTGAAAATGTTGATGATATCTTGGACAGCTGTAATCAAATTACAGGAAGTGAAAACGGGCCCCGAACATTTCTTAGGGCAATAAGAAACAAAATCATCGGTGAAGCCGATGAAGTTCTAAATATGTATGGGACTCCTCTTGATTGGAGTGCTATTAAGGAAAATTTAATTACTCACTACGCAGACAAGCGTAATGAAACAAGTCTAATTCGAGACCTTCATACTATATATCAAGGTAACGATACAGTTGAAAAGTACTTTTCCCGTATTATTGATATTCAGTCAACAATTATTAACCAGGTAAAATTAAACAACACTAACCCCACCGTAGTTTCTACAAAACAAAATCTATATGAGGAAATGTGTTTAGCCACATTCCTAGCTGGTCTAAAAGAACCACTGGGTTCAATGATAAGAGCCATGCAGCCTACAACAATTAATGAAGCGTTCAACCATTGCATTAAAGAACAAAACATGCACTATATAAAAAACAAATCATCGACACACCAATCTACATTAATACCACCCAGGCGAGTAGTACAACAAATTCCAAGGTTCAGTAATCAAATACCACAACAGTTCCATAACTCATTTCAGCCAAGGCTACCTATATTTCGACCGGAAATGATTCGGAATAATTTTAACCAGAAGCCATTCCCTAATCAAAATTACAACGAACATACCAGACCTATCTATAATCAAAATTATTATCAACCTAAACCGCATAACTCTTTACTAAAACCTCAACAACTATATAGGAAACTCGAACCGATGGACACTACATCTAACAAAAATCAATACAAACAACCCATGAGGTTCCCAAACCAAAACTTTGGTCATAACAAACCTCAGAATCTCTTCCAATCTTCTGGACCACCTCGATTCCAATCACAAGAACTCTTCCATATGGAAAATTATACCGATATCGATCCTAATCAATACATTGCAGAAGAGACACCGCAAAACATAGACTACCTGCCCAGTCTAGACCATGCAGTCCAAGATAACTCCAATTATCAACATGCATCTCAAACCGATGAAAATTTCTATCCAGAAATTGATGATCAGGTTTTTCAGGAATTAGCCTCGGAAAATCAATCGGGTTCATAAATTTAAACACGCATCAATCTTCCCTACTTCCATATATCCACATTAAACTCAATCCCCATAAAACCCTTAAAATGTTAATAGATACCGGAGCCAATAAGTCATTTATTGATCCCCAACACGTCCATCCTTCACGGATTGAAACTATTTCTCCAGTTAAAATAAAAACATTGTTTCAGACCCATGAGGTAACTAGTCAAGTAACAATAAAAGGATTAATGGAACTTAAAACTCGAGAACCGTTAAAATTCCTAGTGTTCAAGTTCCATAATTATTTTGACGGACTTATAGGACTAGAAACAATTCAACAACTAAATATTAAATTAGATTTTCAAAAATCTACACTTGAAACAAATGGCGCAATCATACCTCTTATTTTCAAACCCAATTTCATCTCAAAAAATTACACCATAATGCCTAGAAGTAAATCAAGTATCAGCGTTCCAGTCGATGTACAAAATGGAGACTTTTATACCAAACCAATACAAGTACAAGATCGATTAATAATACCAGAGGGAGTTTATCAATCAAACAATTGGTATGCGTTAGTGGAAGTAGTTAACTTTTCAGATGAAGAAAGATCCTTTATGATAGAACAACCTATCAGGGTAGAAAAGCTGCAAGACAATTATCAAGTAGAAAGTTACCACTCCTCAGTTTCTAATATTAGCCAAACATCCCAGAACATTTCGGAATTAATTCGTACAGACCATTTGAATGTAGAGGAAAGAAAAGCCATATTGAAACTCTGTAAACAACATGAAGAGATATTTTTCAAGGATTCACACAAACTCTCATTTACAAACCAAGTAAAACACGAAATCAACCTTACCAATGAGAGACCTATCTTTAGTAAAAGCTACAGATATCCATTTATCCACAAGGAGGAAGTCAAGAAACAAATCGATAAAATGTTGGATCAGGGTATTATAAGACCGAGCTATTCTCCGTGGTCATCACCAATTTGAATAGTCCCAAAAAAGGCAGACGCTAGTGGGAAAACCAAATGGAGACTCGTAGTTGACTACAGGAAACTGAATGAGCAAACCATAGATGATAGGTATCCTCTACCTAACATTACCGAGATACTGGATAAACTTGGTAAATGTATGTACTTTACCACACTAGATCTGGCCTCGGGATTCCATCAAATTGAAGTAAAGAAAGAGGATATTCCAAAAACCGCCTTTACGGTGGATAACGGTCATTATGAATACATCAGAATGCCGTTTGGTTTAAAAAATGCTCCATCAACGTTCCAACGTGTTATGGACAACGTCTTAAGGGACCTTCAAGGAAAAATATGCCTATGTTATATGGACGACATAATAGTGTTCTCCACATCACTACAGGAACATATAGAAAGTCTTGAACAAGTATTCCAAAAATTGGAAGGAGCCAACTTAAAGGTGCAACTTGACAAGTCCGAATTCCTCCACAAGGAAATTGCATTTCTGGGACATCTTATAACAACCGAAGGTGTTAAACCGAATCCCGATAAGATAAAAGTCATAAAAGAATTCCCCGTACCAAAAACGGAGAAGCAGATTAAATCATTTTTAGGTTTATTAGGTTACTACCGTAAGTTTATTAAAAATTTCGCGAACTTAACAAAACCAATGACGGAATGTTTGCGAAAAGATAGAAAGATTATCCTCAGTGCTGAATACATTGAATGTTTTGAACAATGCAAAGAATTACTATGCAATAATCCGATATTGCAATATCCGGATTTCTCTCAACCATTCATACTAACTACAGATGCAAGCAATGTAGCACTCGGAGCTGTCTTATCCCAAGGTATAATAGGACAAGATAAACCTATATGTTACGCCTCACGAACATTAACAAAAACAGAACAGAACTATAGCACAATAGAAAAAGAACTATTGGGAATAGTCTGGGCTGCAAAATACTTCAGACCATACCTGTACGGTCAAAAATTCCAAATAGTCACAGATCACAAACCATTGACTTGGCTTTTTTCTCTTAAGGAACCAAACTCAAAACTTGTGAGATGGCGATTAAAACTCGAGGAATATGACTACGAAATAGTCTATAAAAAGGGTACAAAAAACACTAATGCTGACGCACTATCCCGTTTGGAACCAGAAACTTTCAATGAATTAAATGTCAATTCATGCGATGAGACGGAATCCATAAATTCTAACGAAAACCTAACAGTATCACTAAACAATAATCAGGATGACATTATCCCAACCACCGAAACCGTATTGAATGAATTTAATACACAAATTATCCTTGAATTGGATACTAGATTCTCAAGTTTAGATTTAAAATTTAGGAAATTATTCGGTAAAAAGACAAGGTATCACTTCAGACACACACAGTTCAACGAAAACATAATCCTGCAAATATATAAAGAATATATCCAACCCAATCAACTAACTGGATTGACTTGCAACGAAGAAGTATTTCAAATCATAAATAAAGTTCATAAGGAACATTTCACAGGTTCTAAAATTAAATTAATCCGTAGTAAACTAGTCACAGAAGACATAGAAGACGAAATCCAACAAAATGATATCATATCCAGACAACATCATGACGGAAACCATAGAGGAATTACGGAAAATTATGAACAACTCAAGCGAAAATACTATTTTCCTAAAATGAAGAACCTTATTAATAGCATGATCAATAAATGCGAAACTTGTCAAATATTGAAATACAACAGAAATCAAAGGCCCATTGAATTAGAAATATCGGAAACTCCAACAAAACCTTTAGAAATACTTCACATGGATATATACTCCATAAATAATACTAATTTTCTAACTATATTGGACAAATTCTCAAAATTCGGAGCAGCATATCACACGCCAGATAAAGACGGGCAAGAAGTAGTAAAAATATTAACACAATACATATCCAATCATGGGATACCGAACAAGATAGTTACTGACCTAGGTACTGAATTCACTTCAAAGATATTTAAACAATTTTGTCAATTATATAAAATTGAGCTGCATTTCACGTCCGCTAAAAGTTCTACAGGTAATTCTCCTGTCGAACGTTTTCACTCAACTATAACGGAAATTTATAGAGTAATCTATTCAAAAAATCATGCGAAGCTAGCCCAAGATATTATGAACGAAGCTGTCTTAACTTATAACAATTCAATTCACTCAGTAACAAAACTCACTCCTTTCGAGCTAAAAAATGGACATTATACGAATGCAAATCCATTCCCAGATAAAAAAGAGCCCGATAATGAAGTAGACTATTTACAACACCATATAGAAGATTATAATAAATTAACTACCCTAATAGCAAACCGCAATAAGCAGCAAAAGAAAAATCTGATAGATAAATTAAACAAAAAACGCGTAAAACCTCCAATATTTAGAGAAAACGAAACAATATATGAAAGAAATAATAGACGTAATAAACTGGCCGCTCTCTTCCAAAGGCATAAAGTAAAAAAAGATAATAAAGTCACAGTAACTACAAACAAAAGGAAAGTACATAAAAAGAAAATTAAACGTCTTTTGCAGGTACACAAAGGGTTACCTCACTCAGGAAATGGAAATAATTGACTACGACCAAAATAAAGGAATAATACCCATCAAAATGGGAAATGCAAGAATAATAACGGGATATAGCAGATTACTTCACGTCATCAACCTTCAGAGTTACGAACACAGCTTGCTTAACATTAAGTCCAGTATAGCAACAATACAGGCATTAGTAAACAGCAAAACTGAACTAAAAGTAGTTTATAAAATCAGATTAGATGTACTAGCAATGAAATTTAAAAGGTTAGAGGATAATTTAGATCATTTAAGACCAAGATTTAGGAACAGAAGAGGTCTAATCAACGGATTAGGATCAATTCTAAAATCAATCACAGGAAATTTAGACAATGACGATTACTTAGAATTAGGAAAAGCTATCACGGAAATCAACAAAAACCAAGACATATTGCAAGAACAAGTTAATACTCAAATTACAATAAATACTAAAATGATAGATAGATTCAACGAGATTCAGAAGTATGTAAATGACCAGACCCGTAAAGTAGAATTTGAGATAAGAAATTTAGAAAATAACACTCAGAACTTAGTAAATATCCTAAAACTAGATCAACACTTTCATAAAACCATACACAACATGGAATTGCTGGATGATCACATAGAAGATATAATTGAGTCCATTAGCATGGCAAAACTCAAAGTAATATCACGTCATATCTTAAATCATGACGAATTAGATTATATCCATGCACATCTAAATAAATTCGGAATAGAATTAAAAATAGAAGAAAGCGTTTACGAATTACTCTGGTTACAAGCCTACTATAATCAATCCCAAATAATATTTTCGATCCAAATTCCAAATTTTTACCCTGAAACCCTACAATATTATAAAATAAAAACTATCCCTATAAATGGAACCTATACTTTAGAAATTCCCTATCCCTCGATAATCCTCAATGAACATATATATCAATTTTTGGCAAACCCATGTGATGAAATAGAATCCATGCAGTATTGTACTAAACAAGAAGTCGGAGATAGCAAAATTAGCTGTGTACCACAGATAATCAATAATAGACCAGCATCATGCAATCTAACGAAGCAGGAGTTCAAAGAAGAAATTGAACAATTACTACCCGAATATTTATACATTGCTACAAGAAAAGAAAAAATGTTTCAATCTACGTGCAAGCAAAATCAAAAATCGATACAGGGAATCAAAATGGTTCACTTCCGCAACTGTACAATAGAAATAAACCAATCAAAATACACCAGTGTCGCCAGAGCATTTTCCGGAAACATCGAAATATTACAACCATTCAATGACCTGAATATCACTGCCATTAGGACACCAATATTACTATCCCATTTACATAATTGGACAATTGACAATGGCAAAAGGATAGATTTATTACATACTCGATCAAAACAAGAGATGAAACATAGGAACATCTTCACCGGAATTCTCGCCATCCTAATTCCAATTATGTTCTCGTACATAATAATTAAATTTATACTTCACAAGAAAAGTAGAAAATCGTTTCAAGTTCAAATACAACAGGAAAACATCGCAGAGACTGTCGAGCTGCAACACAAGAACAACCCTAAGGATCCAACTGTCAAAAATCAGGGATTTTGGACGCCTCTTAGGGGGGAGAAGTTACGTACTGCAGAGTCCTCCACATCATCATGAGTTACTATAATAATCTATATATTTAACCTAAACCCTAATTAAGATAAGATAATATATTGTAAACAATAATATCACGAGATAATAAATTGTAAACAATAAATAACCAATAGATAAGCATGAATCACATTCTGTACTCATGCAAAGTTAAGATAATAGATTGTAAACAATAAAATATAACCCTTAGATAAGCATGAGTCACATTCTGTACTCATGTAAAGTAAAGCCTAATATAACTACACTATAAATACCAACTAACACTAGATGTAAGATTCAGAATTATTGTGAACGTTAAACCTATAACATAAAGAAATAAATTTGTATTCAAGATATCTTAATAAAATTAATATTTTTTTATTCTTTAAACTTGCTTGAATACGTAATTCGCGCATCGGATATCGTAAGTAAAAATAGAATTCTGTGGGCCATAAAAGGGTTCAAGCCGTACAAATCGGCTGGACCGGATCGGCTTATACCAGCAGAAATACTGAACAACTCGGAAATAATGCTCCAGTGGTTGGAGGCGATCTTTAAGGGTTGTTTAAAGTTGGTCTAAATTACGAGGCAATGGATTGAGGTCAGGGTGGTTTTTATTCCGAAAGCGGGAAGAGGAAGGCTATCCAAAGGACCTAAGACCTATACCATTATCAACCTTTCTGTTGAAAACCATGGAAAGGCACAATGGTAGAAACACATATTAGAATGAACTTAAAACAGGATAAATTGTCAGCCTCTCAACATGCGTACTGTTAGGGTAAACCGGTAGATACGGCCCTACATGCCTTGGTACGCACAATTGAGAGATCATTTCACTCAAAGGAGTTGTGGTGTTACCTGGTATTTTGGCGCTACTTCACAGAATACAACTCATGTAAATAGTTTTTTGTATTATTCTAGTTAACTTTGAAAAAACAATTATTTTTGTATTATTCAAGTTAACTTTGAAAAACAATATTCGATAGTTTTTCTTATAGAATAAAAAGAGTCGTTTCTGTTCCTTCGTCCGCATAACTTGTATTTTTAAAATGTAAAAAGAATAAAAATGTAATTATAAATAAAGATTATTGTTATTAAATAATTAGTTTATTTTAATTTCAATAAATAATTTATATCATTTTAAATTTGGTGACCCCGACGTGATGGGTCTCGTGCTGCGCAATTGTAAATATAACCATTTGGCCAGAATACTATCTACAATCTATAATCTACAATCTGCAATCTACTATCTACAATCTACGATCTACAATCTGCAATCTACCATCTACGATCTACAATCTGCAATCTACAATCTACGATCTACAATCGAATCTACGATCTACAATCGAATCTACGATCTACAATCTACAATCTGCAATCTATAATCTACGATCTACAATCTGCAGTCTACTATCTACAATGTACGATCTACAATCTACAATCTGCAATCTACTATCTACAATCTACGATCTACAATCGAATCTACAATACGATCTACAATCTACAATCGAATCTACAATCTACGATCTACAATCTACCATCGACGATCTGCAATCTACAATCTACGATCTACAATCGGCAATCTACAATCTGAAATACTCAATCTATGATCTACAATCAACAATATGCAATCTACATTAATCAATCACAGAATACGACCACTAAATTGTCACAGAAACCGACTAATATTACAAGGTCAGGTCGTGTATCCAGGGCTCCTACCAGATGGTTACTTGGTCGATAGATCTTCGATCTCTCTGGGAGGGGAGTATTTGTGGTGTTACCTGGTATTTTGGCGCTACTTCACAGAATACAACTCATGTAAATAGTTTTTTGTATTATTCTAGTTAACTTTGAAACAACAATTATTTTTGTATTATTCAATTTAACTTTGAAAAACAATATTCGATAGTTTTTCTTATAGAATAAAAAGAGTGGTTTCTGTTCCTTCGTCCGCATAACTTGTATTTTTAAAATGTAAAACGAATAAAAATGTAATTATAAATAAAGATTATTGTAATTAAATAATTAGTTTATTTTAATTTCAATAAAAAATTTATATCATTGTAAAAGAGTATTGTTTGGTAGCTTTTCTTGATATTGAGGGCGCCTTTAATAACGTTCAGACAGATGCAATTCTGAAAGGATTATCGTTCATGGAAGTGTAATCCTCCATAATCAAGTTGATCAGTCATATGCTGGGAAGCAGGACTGTAAACTAAGAATTAGGGGAGTCAACTATAAGAAGGCGGGTGGTTAGGGGAACCCCACAAGAGGGAGTCCTGTCTCCTCTTCTCTGGAACATGGTGATCATTGGCTTACTTCTGGAGTTGGAGAGGGAGGGTATAGGAGTGGTTGCCTACGTTGATGACGTGGCGATCATGGTATCAGGTAAATTCTTACCGACCATTAAGGAGGTAATGCAGATTACGCTTCTTATAATTACAAGATGGGCTAGTAAATGTGGATTGGGAGTCAATCCATCTAAGACAGAGCTGGTACTCTTCACTAAGAAATATGAAAATCCGGTAGTTGACCCGCCTACCGTAAATGGCACTAAACTGGCCTTTACTGATAAAGCGAGATTTCTGGGTGTAACCCTAGACAGTAAACTAATCTGGAAGCCAAACATCTCGGAGAGAATTAGCAAAGCTACGACGGCGATGTCTTCGTGCCTGTTTGCTCATAAGCGGGGAACTGAGAACAACACCTACTCAGGCCTTAGAGGTCATGTTACACCTTCTTCCAGTGGAGATCTGTGGCAAACAGATGGCGGCTAACATAGCCACAAGACTAACGGCCGTGTCTAAGTGGAAACACCTTCAGGCAGGTCACTCGGCAATAATTGGTTCGCAAAAGAAGGAAATGGCAAACCTTGACAATATTACGCCGATATTATGCTTCGAAAAGGGTTTTCAAACCTTTATCCCTTCAAGAAAATTCTGGGGAAATAAGCTAGCACTGGAAACCGAAGCTATATAATTCTAAGAAACGGACTAAGAAAGAAGCTATACAATTTCTACTGTGGAGCATTAAATATAAGCACTACCGTTCGTTTCACTGACCACTGCAGCGTGTACTAGGCGGAGATAATAGCGATTGAGGAAGTCTTGAGCTGGTTGAGGCATAACGTGATATCCAAGCGGGATATGTGGATACGATTAATGTGGACAGTCAGGCGGCTATCAAGTCGCTGGAAGCAGTGCTGTTGAAGTCTAGGGTGGCATTGGACTGCCATTCGTCTCTTAACGAGATGAGTGAGCATTTCATAATTCCGATTATCTGGGTCCCCGGCCGCTCTGACGTCAAGGGCAACTGCAGGGCAGACGAACTAGCTAGGCAAGGTACAACTCTTCAGCTGAAGCCTGAAAGGGCCAATGTGGGAGGGCCTACAGCGGAGCTTAGACTGGCTTTGAGAAAAAGGGCAGAAGCTTTAGCACTGGAGAGGTGGTCTAACACCCTCACATCCGAGAGAGCGAGACAAATGTGGCCAAGGCTGGATTTGAATCGCTCCAGAACCTTAATCTCTCTGTATAGGAGAGATCTAAGAAGGATAGTAGGAATATTAACGGGACACTGCCTTTTCGGTGAACATGCAAGAAGGCTGGGTCTAGAAACAAATGACTTCTGTAGAAGCTGCATGGACGAGGAGGAGGAAGAGACGCTTGTTCACTTCCTGTGCTCTTGTTCTGCACTGACACTTCTGCACTGAGAAGACATTTACACTTGGCTAGGTATGTCATGTCCTTTCAGATCTTGCAGATATTAAGGTGCGGGACATTTTACGCTACATTAGTAGCTCAGGATGGTTCCAATAGAGTGTTAGGGGTATTAAGGGACTAAGATCTAAGAAATACCACTATGCACTATTGAAATCATACTTAAAATACAAAATAACTAAACGAAAACTAAAGTTGTTATTTTAATTTCTTTTATTTACGTTTTATAACAAGAAATAGAAATTTTATATACTAACCTTTTTAATTAAAACTATTAATATATTTTTATTACTATTAAGAAACACAATTATTCCACTATTAGCGGACATCCAGTAAAATGATTTGTTGACATAGTGAAAATATACTAGCATTTTAAGTAAAACACAGCACTTTACATATTTTTAATTTTTTTATGATATACTTATCATGTTTTTTTCAAACAAAATAAAACTTTAAAATTAGTTGTTTTAATTACCTTTTCTTTATTTCTCGTTTTATTTTATACATACATCCTGTTCTCATCAATCATCACGTCACTTTCAATTTTCATTTTGTTGAATTTTGGTGTTCTATCTATCTATAGTTAATCTAAGACTACCAGTAACACATTTAGCTAAACAGGTTTCAACAGTTCTTCGGTTGCTTCTAGTTTTTTCACGCGGTTCGACCCAAACGTTTTAACCGAATACAATCTGTAAAGCCAAAGATCCAACTTCCGCAGGCTGCTTCTTTCCGCTCAGATACAGTGAATACATTGTGACATCGCGGATAGAGTTGATGCATGAATCTGCCGATGACTCATCTCGGTTACGGTGTCGATTCTATTTCTTGTAATGTTTTCGTGACCCTTTGCTTTCTCGTTTTAAGCGGTATGCGATGGAGAGAATTCTGCATGTGATTATAGGCTGCTCGGCCGTAGATAAGGTTTGCAAAATTCCTGCGGTTGGTCCTCAAATATAAAATATCGCTTGGTCTCCGGTTAAATTCAAGAATCAGCATCACTTTTGACCACTACTAAATATACCATCTACTATAACCCCTTACAATTGACTCTTACATTTACTGCATTGAATAAAAGCCATTCGTTACAATCTTTTATACAACACGAGTAACCATAATTTTAATTATTATTAAAGAAAATTGTTTAATAATTAAATTTATATTTTATTTTAATGTATGTCATTAAATGATTTACAATATAAAAAACGAGAGACTTCAGTTTATGTTAATTTTAATCAACAATGTATATTTGCCAAAAACATACTAACAATTTAAAATAGAATCTATATAACTTTTCTTCAATACTCAATAATTTATCGGTTTTATAAAAGGAATATTAATGGTTTAGTTTATTATCTCTAACAGTTATATTGGGTAAATCAGCATTTAAATTTAATTCAATTGGTTCCAATGAAATATCTTTCCTTAACCAATTATCATCTTTGGATTTAATATTTAACGGTACAGGCATTTCTAAATCATCTGAATCAATTTCATTTTCAGAAAGTGATAATGATCCTCCAGTACGTTGAAAATGAGGTGGTTTTTCTATATAATTTGATGGTTCAGAAATATATCCATCGAGATGATGATCATCAAACTCATCGTCAGATGATGATGACTGTTTATCTGCATATGTTTCGGGCACTTTACAAACAATTTGAGCTAAATCAGTAAATGTATATCTAAAAATACAATTATTACATTTTCAATACCTAGAATTATTTTATAAGATGACTTACTCATTAAGGGAATGGGATTTTGAAGGAACTTCTTTATTTATCCATTTATTAAACCGGGAAAGTCTACCAGTTTTAGCCATTGCCTCAAAGTAATTTTTTCCATGCACATAACCAACATCACGAATTTCATCAAAACTACCAAATGCCAGTGTTTTGTATTTATCAATTGGCGGACGTATATATTCACAGTAATCACTTTTCTTCACCAACTGTAAGAAAAATTATCTATTTCAGAACCAGAAAAACTTATTTAAGATATTTCACACCTCCAACTGACGTACGCATGAAACATATGCCAATCGACTTTGAATATCGGGTAGATTAGGAACTTTAACCGGCGATGTAAATGGATTTAATCTTTTATAAAGTAACCACCAACCAGATAAATCATCGCCATAATCGGTTAAATCAGTATCATCTTGTGATCCTACATCAATTGCAATAATGTGTGCTGCTCCTTGTGCTCTCATGACATCAGCTAAATAAAATATTTAAAATAATCAATTGTTATCATCAAAATTTTCCTAATTATTAATTATTAAAAGGATATTGTGTTAAAGAAATTATAAAGTTATTTAAATATTATTATATATGTACATATATAACACCTGTAAAGAGGAAAGAAACCAAGCAATGTGATCATGTAAAACGGTAAGACATATTATATGCGTATTAGATAAGTGCAGCGCTGATCGTCACACGAAGTGGGTGTGATTTTTGCTCTACAGTGCGTAGCATAACTATATAACCACTCATTTTTGCGAATTTCTTAACTAATAGGTTTCCAAGCGTTTAATTCAAATTCTTGAAAAAGAACATAATACAGTAAAATACAATAAAAAAACGGTTTCAATATTCAACTGTTTTAAACAAAAACAACAAATATTTGAATAACCATAGTAGTCTTATGTTAATTTTTTCGCTGTTATAAATTATAAAATTTTTAGTATTAGTTAGCCTTGCTTGCAGAACCTGGGCTTGCAGCGATAAACAAAAAGGTGATCTGTTTGCCGAACACCTAGAAATAACCTTCAAACCACCAACTGGGCAGGCAGAGAATAAATATTTAACACAGATAAGAAAATAGACGAGGTACTTGTCCTACCAGTCACTGTGAAAGAAATCAAACAAGAAGTAAAAAAACTTAAAGATAAAAAAGCTCCTATATATATTTATATATATATATTTATATATATATATTTATATATATATATATATATATATATATATATATATATATATATATATATATATATATATATATATATATATATATATATATATATATATATATATATATATATATATATATATATATATATATATATATGTATATATATATTCAATATGATTGGAGAATTACATTTTATTTTTATATATGTTTGTGTTGTGTATTGTATGTGTGTTTATATACATCAAAACCGACTGTACTGTGTGTTCACACAAGCCAAAATTTATGCATACATATGCTGTAGAAGCATATCAACCTTTAGCCTTATTGGTGAATACTCTTCTATTCGTACACGATTGTGAATACAATATAGAAAAAATAAACAAACGCACACCATCTTACCACACCGCACACACTATTAAGTAAAAATGTACAAAAAAAATGTTAAATAAAAAGGAATGAGCGTGTCTAACTCTGTTGTCAAACTCAACGATCATTTAATAAACTATAATACATTGACGTCAACACTAGAGTTACATTATCGCGGAAATTATAATTTAATTGCAAAATCGATTTCCAGTTTTTAGTGGAACAGGACAAATTAAAATATTCAAATTTTAAACAGCACATTTATCTTTTATCGCAATTAAACATTCATACCGTGACGTACATGAAAAATGCACACCAACTTTTTCGAGCAACAATACACCTAAAGACATGAAAATTTTAACTCGAAAAAAATATTTTAATAAAATCTAATGAAAATAGATAAAAGTTTTAATTAAAAAAATTTGAATTTCGAATTAAAATACATTCATTCCTATTCAACTCATACATATTTTATTTTGTTTGAAAAACCTAACCTTCTCGCATTTACGCAAAACTAACAACATTCATTCGATGTTATCCACAATATCACACTATTGTGTATTATCCACAATATTATACTATTTATTTACACAACAATCAATCTATATCTATATTTATTATAAAATAAAATAATTTTTTTGCATAAATAAAGCAGCCTAGATGTCATTTTCATTGTTCATCAAAATTAACATTATCATTTTAAGTCAGTGAAGTTAGCCCGAACTTTCAGCCCGAAAGTTTTTGGTTCGTTTCCTTGCTAAAATGTATGTCTATCCCGAAAAAGTGTTATTATTTAAAAAAATGTCTCATCCCGAATCGAATTTAATACATTAAAAATTTCAAAACCAAAAAAAATATTAAACTGAACTAATTGAGAAATATAAATTTAAAAGAAAAATTCAAAAATAATAAGAAATGCGTTTCAATTATTATTTTTAAAAAACATTCCGTGTACTTTTTTAATCATTGTTACACAAAGATATACACCTTAGATCAAGAGTAAAAACCACTCGTCAGATAAAGCCAATATGCAAATGTTACCTTTAAATCGCCAGGTTCATATCATGGAGATACAATACAGTTTCAT
>OZ010738.1:130156723-130166723 GCA_963932295.1 Tipula lateralis | reverse complement strand
TCTTTTGTAGGTATATAGATATTTGTCAATTTTATTGGGATTTTGATAATATCTATCTGAATTTTGACTAGGAAATAAATTAAACAAAACGTTAATTTTATTATTTCCAAAAATAATTAAATTGATGTTTCGTTTAATTTTTCGAAATAGAATTAACGAATTAACAATTATACAAATTTTGTCAACCGATATAGTCAATAAAATTATGAATTGAATAATATAAAATTTATTTATATTTATATGTTTATTAAAATTTATATTTTCGCAAATATATTTTAAATTTGCCAAAAATTAAATATATTTTAGGTCAATTTTTTTCATACTGACAAGTAAACATACAATACATTACAATAACAGTAACAGACAATGTACCATCAAAAACAAAAAGAAACAAAAAAATCAACGTAAACAAAACAAAAAAAATAATTTTCGTGACTTTGTGTATTCTTTGTGTGCTAGAGTGTTTTTCCTATACAAAATTCGAATGCAAAAGAGGAGTTACGTTATATAATCACTGTTTATACATTTTCTCGAATCACATTGAACCATTTTGATCATGTGATCATATTCGATAAACGAAATATTATCGAACTAACATATTAGCCGAAAATAAAAATAAAAATCAGGAAAATTTCTTATGAATGAAAAATTTTAGCATGTATCAATAAATGGGAAATTTATTGTACAGCTGTCTTGATAAATAATCATATTTAGATGCCTCATATACAAAAATTGATGTTAAGGCCTATATTGTAAGATACAACAAAGCAAAGTCAAAAAATTGCGAGAAATCGACAGTTTACGAACGAATTGTACAAATTTTGTTGTTTTCTAACCCTTTACTCATACTAACTCATAAAAGAGAATAATCGGCCTGATCTTTAGTGGTATTGATACATGTATACATATATACATATATACATATATACATATATACATATATACATATATACATATATACATATATACATATATACATATATACATATATACATATATACATATATACATATATGGAGGTTGGCAAGCCCTGTCCTAAAATGGAGCTAGTTAATATTTGCTCTAAATTAAAAAAAATAAAATAAAATAGAAGATACACATTATAATGGGTAAAAGTTGTTGTGAACATGTGATAACTAGTGAAATAGTGAAACAGTGATAAATGAAAAAGACTTGAAGAAGAAATATGATCTTATTCAAAAATTAAAAACATTTGTCATATGTGAATAATATCTACGTGTACACAATTTAATTTCTTGTTGTTGTGTTGTGTAATGTTTTTTATTTTGTTTGGTGCAATAACTTCATTATGTGTATTTTACTTAACACGTAATAAAGTCAGGGCAGTATAACTTAAAGTAAAAGAAAACCAAGCGCGACGGACCCACATTGGGCGGCTCCTTGGTCAACGTCTGTTTTTTGGACCAAAACATGCAGAAGCGTCTGCTCACCAGGAGGTGCGGCTTCAAACAGCGTCTGTTCCTCATGTTAGAGGCGGCTGAATCTTCTTCTACCTGGCAGTAGGTATAAAATGCTAGGGAAAGGATACCCCGATCAAAAAACCAAGATGGAAGATAAAGAAAAGAAAACTTTTACGGTGCAGGGAGTCGGAAACCCAGTACCGGCGGAATTGTTGAGTGAGCAAGCGGGCTCAACACCGTCGAGATCAAACAACCGCAATTCACCAGTGAAGGTGCCATTGACTCCCACGTTAGTCGCAGTCATGGCCGAGGCAAGCGTAGCTGCAATGAGGAATAGCACGCTTACTGACAATGGGAAAGCCACCGTAGGCGTCAGTGCAAGTGGGGGAGTAATATTAAGTCCGTTTGAAAGGAGCAATATTATGCAGAGGTCGCCAATTAAAGGAATACCTGACAGCAGCAAAAGAGCGAGGTCATCACCACCCAACCTTAAGGGAGCAAATGAACCTCAAATGCAATCAACCAAACGTCAGTGTGACAGCGACAGGAAAAAATATGTGCAGGTGAGTTCCTATCTTCCAACCGATTACGATCGAGTGAAAGCCTCGGCGGTCGGTGCAAGCCCCATGGATTCTGGGAAGGAGCTAAATGTTGCTGATATTATAGTGGTTGGCAGCCAGGAGAACAGGTCGGGGGGTTTCGTGCTTTCAGCACCGAAGCCAATAGAGTTTGGTGGTACCAACCCCGGCAGCGAAGGTGATCTTCCCAGTGTAGGACTTCGCCTTGAGACACCGCAATACATGAAGATGGATTGCCTAATAAAAAAGATCGCGGACTTCGTTGAACCGAAAACGAACGTCCATAAGGAGATAAAAAGACTGCTGGCTAGCATACAAACAGTGTATGATAGACTAGGAGTGGAGCTACACACCGTTTCTAACGAAACGCAAACCAGTCCGACCGTACAGAGAAGCTGGGCACAGGTCACCAAGAAGCGAAACGCCGCGTCCCCTGATAACAACCCACTGCGGGCGGTCAAACAAGCACAGAGGCGCACGAACACCGTGCCAACACCACCCCCAAGAATCGTGAACTCAAGTTTGAGAGGGGAAACCAGTGGGAGCGACACCAGGTGGGTGGAGTTACCTCTCCAAACGACATCCGATCCGAGGCGTGAGCAGCAGAAGAAGCACGCAGGAACATCGGCTGGCGCAGTCCTTGAGGATGAACACTGGCAGCTGGTCGGCCGGAGAAAGGAGAAGAAGAAAAAGAAGGCACCGGCAAAAGTTCGACGGAAACCACCTCCGCCGAACTCGTTAGTGGTCCACAAGGCGCAGGACGAGACGATCTACGCTGCCATTATACAGAAGGTGAAGACAGACCCTGCCCTGAAAGACATCGGGCAAAAAGTGGAAAGAATGAGGAGGACGGCAGGAGGCAACCTGCTGATCATGTTTGCGAGAACAGAAGAGAAGGAGATGGAGACCTACCGGGCAACCATTAGGGAAACCCTCAAGGACGAAGCTACAGTGGAGATGAAGATCCCGGAGTCGGAGATAGAAGTCAGAGACTTGGACGAATGGGAGAACAAGGAAGAAGTGGTCAAAATTCTGAAAGATCACATCCCGGACCTGAAGGACCTCACCACAGATGCCATGAAATCCCTAAGAAAAAGCTGGGCCTCGACGCAGATAGCAGTGGTCTGCCTGCCGGCGGTTCACGCGAGGAAAGCTGCGGAGCTTGGCAAGATCAAAGTAGGCTGGGGCACAGTCCGCATTCGAGAGAAAGTGACACCAAGCAGATGTTTCAAGTGCTGGCATTTCGGCCACAAAGCTCTTGATTGCAGGAAGAGAGTGGACCGCAGCAAGACCTGCTTTGGGTGCGGTCTAGAAGGGCACAACGCCACAACGTGCAAGGAGCCACCGAACTGCATTCTGTGCAGGGAGAAGAATCCAGAGAGTGACTGCCACCATACAGCCGGAGGATGGAAGTGTTCCATCTTCCAGAACGCCAGACGAGCTGTCCTGAGTGCGAAAAATGAGAGTACTCCAACTTAATCTCAACCACTGCAAGGCAGCCCAGGACTTGCTGACACAGCGAGTAAGAGAACTGGGCGTAGACGTGGCTGTGCTGTGCGAGCAGTACAACGATCTCGAAACCCAACCATGGTTCTCAGACAGCGCCAAAAAGGCAGCGATATGGGCATGTGGTAGACTGCGCTTCGAGCAGCTATCAACTAACCCCACTCCTTGGTTCGTTCGGGCCAAGATAGGTGGGGTACACCTATATAGCTGCTATGCTCCACCGAGTGCTTCGGCTGAAGAGTTCGAGAATTTCCTGGACACACACACTAGCAGAGGACGTGAGAAGACATGATCTGGTCGCAATTGCCGGTGACTTCAACGCTTGGTCCATTGATTGGGGCAGCCGCGAGACGGATAGAAGAGGCGAAGCCCTACAAGAGGCTTTCTCACCACTGAACCTCATTCTCATGAACGAGGGAACTACGAGCACCTTTCGCAAAGGCGCCGCGAGCTCCATCATCGACCTGACGTTCATTAGCAATGCTCTTGCAAAAGGGGGCTGCGAGTGGAGGGTAGATGAGGAGTTCACTAATAGCGACCATCAAGCTATAATCTGGGAAATCAACACCAATTCCAGAAGCGGGTGGCGTCAAAGAATCGAAGGAGGCAGCTAGTGGGATGGAATACCAAATGCTTTGATGCAGAGACCTTCAGATTGATGATGAGGGGATCACCAGTGCCTCAGACAACAACTGCTGAGAGCATTACAGAAGAGGTGGCAGCGTCCCTGGAGGCAGCCAGCGACGCGTCGATGCCAAGGTGTCGCCCCAACAATGGACGAGCACCAGTCCACTGGTGGACCTCGACCATCGCACAACATCGGCGAGAGTGTCTTAAAGCAAGAAGACAACACCAGCGCGCTCGCAAGAGAGACAGGAAATCAACAGAGGAACTGAGACTAAACTACGAAGAAAAAAGGCGTCTTTTAAGAAACGCCATCAACTCGAGTAAACGAGAATGTTGGAAGGAACTCTGCGCGGAGTGGACTGGGACCCGTGGGGCAGGCCGTATAAAACGGTCATGCATAGAATTAAAAGCCTACCCGCAACAACACCAACTTGTCCTAACATGCTGCTCAGAATAGTTACACACCTATTCTCGGAGAAACCAGAACTCCCCGATTACCACCAGGAAGAAATAGTGGGCACCCCCGGAGTCACCATGGAAGAGCTCACGAAGGCCTGCACTAGATTGCAGAATGGCAAGGCACCAGGACCAAGCGGCATACCCAACATCGCACTTAAAAGTGCAATTGCTGCCAGACCAGACATGTTCATAAGCATGTACGACGCCTGTCTACGACAAGGCGTGTTCCCGACCCGATGGAAGCAGCAAAGGTTGGTTCTTCTCCCTAAAGGAAAGAAACCACCGGACGACCCAGCATCTTTTCGTCCACTTTGCATGCTAGATTCGGAGGAAAAGAACCTGGAGCGGATAGTGGCAGACAGATTGGAGCAATTCATCGATCCTCAACTTTCTGAATTCCAATTCGGTTTCAGGAAGGGGAGATCGACCATTGACGCACTGGAACTCGTCACGAACATCGCAAAGGAAGCCATCTCAGGAAAGAGATGGAAAGGCGGTTCCAAGAAATATTGTCTCATCGTCACACTGGACATCAAGAACGTGTTCAACTCGGCCCGCTGGGATCGGGTTTTGGAGGCTCTTGAGCGCATGGGAGTGCCCTACTATCTAAGAAGGATGGTCAGATCATATTTCAGCGATCGACTTCTGCACTACGAGACGGAGCAAGGACCTGCAGTGCATAGAGTCACAGGAGGGGTGCCTCAGGGCTCTGTCCTGGGGCCACTCCTGTGGGACGTCATGTACGACGGCCTCCTCCACCTGGAGATACCGGCGAAAACCACACTAGTGGCTTTTGCGGACGACGTGGCGGTTGTCCTTGTAGCGAATCAACTTGAGGAGCTACAAGCCGCATTCTCCACCACCATCAGGAGAATAAGACAGTGGATGCGATCGGCAGACCTGTCATTGGCGGAGCATAAGACCGAAGCACTTCTAGTGAGTAGCCGGAAGAAAATGGATACTATCACCATAAGGGTAGGCGACCATGACATCCAGTCACAACCACACATCCGGTACCTAGGAGTGGTCTTGGATGCGAGGCTTAACTACAAGGAGCATATCATCACCGCGAGCAGGAAGGCAACAGCAGTTCAGGGCGCACTGTCACGAATAATGCCCAACATCGGAGGCCCCAGGCAAAACCGGAGACGACTACTGGCAACCGTAGTTACCTCCATCCTGCTGTACGGAGCACCAGTGTGGGCTACATCGCTAGAATTAACAACCTACCGCAAGACAATGTCATCAGTCCAGCGGCTCTCAGCGATCAGAGTGGCGTCAGCTTACCGAACAGTATCACACGATGCAGTCCATGTCGTTGCATCATGCCCGCCTATCGACATCTTGGCAGGAGAACGACTAAGGCAACATCGGAGGAAGAAAGAAGAGCAGCGTAAGGTCCTCTGTGACGAGGAGAGACCTGAGAGTCTTCGTCTCTGGCAAGAGAGATGGGACAGCGCGACAAAAGGTCGGTGGACACATCGGCTGATCCCAGATGTCACTAAATGGGTCACTCGCCAGCACGGGGAAGTCGGATACTACATCACCCAGCTCTTGACTGGGCATGGATGCTTTCGGGCATACCTCCACAGATTCAAGAGAAGCGACTCCCCAAACTGTCACCACTGCCGCGATGCGACCGAAGATGCGGAGCATGTGTTCTTCAAATGCCCCTCCTACGAAGGGACACGGGTTGAACTGGAGAAGAATCTGGACCTCGCCATCAGTCCAGAAAACATAGTGGAGTGTATGCTGATGAGCCAATCGGCATGGAATAAGATAGCAGAGTACGCGGAGTCCATCATCAAGGACCTTCGCACTAAGTACGAAGAATAGACGAACATCAAATAAGAACGCCCCGGCGAAGTAGTATTTACAAAGAGTGCCGCCGGAGAACCACCGTTCCAGGAGTAGGTTTAGAGGTGTTAGGGTAGGTTTAGTGCGGTAAGAATCCCACATAACTCGCCTGGCAGGTAGACGGTTTATCCAGGCGAGTACCTTTTGAAGGTTCCCCCCTGCACCTCATTAAACTAAACAAAAAAAACAACATATATACATATATACATGTATATATACATATATTTATTTATATATATACACAGATATTTATTTATATATATATATACATATATACATACATTCATATATACATATATACCTATATACATATATATATATATATATATATATATATATATATATATATATATATATATATATATATATATATATATATATATATATATATATATATATATATATATATATATATACATATATATATATATATATATATATATATATATAATATATATATATATATATATATATATATATATATATATATATATATATATATATATATATATATATATATATATATATATATATATATATATATATATATATATATATGTGTGTGTGTGCATATATACATATACACATATATACTGGTGGAGTTTGTAAAACCGAGAAATAACGTGCATAGCGAGATCAAGAAGATGATAAGCATCATTAGCACGCTTTATGGCTCAGTTAGAAATAAGATAAACGTTTTGGAAAAGCAGTGCCAAACTTCACCGATCAATTATGACGGGGAGAAAAATTTAGTTCGTCTACAAACGGTGAGCAGGAAACAACTAAGACTCCGCAAGCTAATCCTCGGAACGTCCTGCAAGCAGTTCGAATGTCGGAGGCCCTTATTAACAAGGAGGACGGAAACAAGAAGCAAAATACTACGACCTCTAGGTCGCATAATGAAGAAATAAACACCACGAGATCAAATCAAGAAGAGGATGCGACAGTTGCTTCAGAACAAGAATGGCAGAAAGTAAAGGGGAAAAGAGCGCCAAAAAAACGAACACGTCCGCGAAGAAAACGGGCTGCTAATAAAGATGCGCTGCTAATAAAGAAGAGTGAAGGAATCTCATTTGCCGATCTGCTGCGGAAAGTTAAGGTGGACCCGACGCTAAATACTCTTGATAAAAGGGTATCAAACATACGTCAAACTCATGGTGGAGATCTTATGCTGGAGCTACAAACTACAGGAGACCAGTCGAAGACCGTCCTGCTTGGAGAACAGTTAGCGAAATCGATCCAGGGCAATGCGTCAGTTAAAACTTTGTCCCAGGAGGCGCTACTGGTGATCAAAGATATGGACGAGGTTACCACATCTGAAGAGGTGAGAGAGGCTCTGGAAGCTCAGTTTGAAGGTGTGACCTTTCACACCTGTGTCTGTATTGTTAAATCACTCACAAAGGCTTACCGAGGAACGCAGACAGCGGTTGTTAGCCTCCCTAACACTATGGTTGGGAAAGTGTTAGAAGAGGGCAAAGTTCGAATCGGCTGGGTTTCCTGTCAAATCCGGAAAAAATAGAGGTGACTAGATTCCTTAGATGTCTCGGTTATGGGCATCGGTCAGGAAACTATAGAAGTGAAGCAGATAGATCAAAACTTGATCTGCATTATATCCAACTTCTTCAATTAATTTTGCCACTTTCGCAGGATATTCTCTAGCAGCTTTCATATTACCAAAGACCTTTCATTTTGACGTTGTACAAGGCATGCATTTCTAAAAAATAATGTAACCATCTACCGAAATCCGGTTTTTAGTGTTATCCTCGGTCCAAGTTATTAAAGCTTTCTATATTTGTTCCAATGCTACATTTCTTGAATACGAAGACGTCTTAGAGCTGTTTAGAACCTTATTCGAAGAAAGAACTACACAGAATGAAATACAAAGCAGACGAAACAATGAATTATTGAACGTCGAATGGGATTCCTACTAATAATATCAAACACTGCAAAAAAAAATTCGTAATTAAATAATTAAATAATTTTTTTTGTGGCCGTGTAAAAAAAATTCCGACCGTGTAAAAAAGGTTTACTTTATTTTTTCCTTTCGTGTTATTTCGAAATCGTGTAAAAAAGACCGTGTAAAAACAGGATTGGGTATATATATATATATATATATATATATATATATATATATATATATATATATATATATATATATATACATATATATATATATATATATATATATATATATATATATATATATATATATATATATATATATATATATATGTATATATATATATATATATATATATATATATATATATACATATATGTATATATATATATATATTATATATATATATATATATATATATATATATATATATATATATATATATATACATATATGTATATATATATATATATATATATATATATATATATATATATATATATATATATATATATAGTGCCATTAAATGTTAAATCAGTATATCTCCCTCACTATCACGTATTTAAATGAACAAAACTATGTGTTAAGACGAGCTCAACAGTCATTTATAGAAAAACTACAACGACTAATAATTTATTACTAATCAGCATTTATAACATTGTTATTAAATTGCATTTATAAAATTTACTTCTTTAAATTTACAACAAAGGTTGGATCAAATAGTGAATTCAGCGAAACTCTAAAAACCACCCAACGATTGAAACAAGAAATTCGGATGCGATCGTTATAAAGGAAAATGCGACTGGCTGAGGAGATAGTGGAAAGCAGCAACACCAGCGTTAGACCAGCATTAAAAATTAAACTAAAAAACATGGATAGGATGATGATGCAGATCATGGACCTTCATGAACAAATTTGCATAGAAATCTCCGAAGAACAGGAAGCTAACCTAAAATATTTCATAGGCCAACATTATGAAAACTTAAGCGAGCAATACGAAAAGGTAGTAAAACAATATAACAACATTGTTAGAAGAAGAACAGGGTGAAGTAAAGCCACTGGAAATTCGTATACCACCAGTAGAAATCCCACATTTTCATGGAGACTACATGAAATGGTTAGGTTTTTCAGACACGTTCAAACGGTTAGTTCATGACAACAACAAGCTAACCAAGACGCACAAAATAAACTACCTTAAAAGTCACGTGGGAGGATCAGCTGGAAAATTATTAAACCATTTGGAACCCACTGGAGACAACTACGATACAGAGATACGAGGGAGATTCTGGAAAACCGCTTCAACAAAAAAAGATTACTTTTATCTAATTTATTAAACACTTTATTGAATCAACACACGAGTAACACAGAACCCGCTACTGCAATTAAAAGTCTACACGATAAACAACCGAGTGCCTATACGCCATCAGGAATACAGGAATTAGAATTGAAACATGAATCCTTTCATAATATTCACGTTATTGAAAAAATTAGACAACCAATCCCGACAGCTATACGAAAGCTCTTTAGAAAACACAAGAGAATTTCAAGAAACAAGCCAATTTTTGAAATTCCTAGAAAAGCGCTTCCAATCTTTGGAAGCAATGGGTAACAACAAGTCAATACCAACTCAACAAGTGAAAATTCAACCACAA
>OZ010738.1:129984223-130151723 GCA_963932295.1 Tipula lateralis | reverse complement strand
TTAAATTCAAATAATAATTTTCTTTTTTGTAATTTATTAAATTTTTTTTCTTTTTTAATAATAATTTTCTAAAACAGCACTCTGCAAAATTACAAACGGCAGTCAATTTTCAAAATTTGTTGAAGAAATGGAAATAAAATCCAGACATCGCTCAGTATTCAAATTTTTGAAAAATATTATTAAAATAAACTAAACTACAAAACTTTAAATTTATTTACTTATTAAAACTTGAAATTTATTGTTTTAGCACACCACCAAACGTCAAACATACCGAAATTAATACAAAAAATAATAGTTACCAACTTAAAAACAACAAAATATAGAAAATAACGAATATGAGTTTATCACTCACTCAAAATAAAGCGACAATCATAATACCAAAATATGACTCGAGTGACAATACACGTCACGGCGAGTGAGGTGAGGTGACATTCATAATAGGGGTATAAATAACATACATGCACACAAATTATTTATGTATACAGAACATGTTAATAGTTGAAATATCGCCTATTTCATTGAATTTGAAAGTATTTCTACAAAATAAATTAATAATTTAAGAATAAAATCATGCTTTATATATATTCTTAAAATAATTAGAATAAAATTAATATGATGAATAATAATTTTTGTAAATTATTTAAAACTTAAAAATTATGTGTAGTAAATATAAATAAAATGTTAAAGTAATTAGGTTTTTCATATTACCTGGAACATTATTAATGTAACAACCATCTAATAGCAAGTGCCCATCATTATAATCACAAAATGGTGGATATATGCCTGCAATAGACATACTTGCCCGAACATATCGCCATAAACATCCTAATTTTAATTTTATTTATTTTAATATTGATAAAAATATATTTTATTTCATTTCTATTTATCATTTTATTTATTTAAGAATTAAATGATTAGAAATGAAATGTTTACAAAAAAATAAAAAATTATATAATATGAAATTAAATAACCGATTTTTTGACAATACAGTGAAATAGTTCTGAGGTTTTTACAAATTACAAATTAAGATACATCAATTCAAAAATTAAGTTTCGGATTTTCAATGCTATTTATCTAAGGTATAACTGCAGTTAAACCAAAGGCTTGATATGGTATTTTATTAATTGATTAAAATAACATTCAAAAAATCGATCAAAGTGCTAACAAGCAAAATTAATTAGTAGAACAATTTTGTTTAATTATATTTAAAATCAAATATTTTTCTAGGATATAGGCGATATTTTTGTTAAATAAATTAGATAAGTACATTGATATTTTTTGCAAGCAGAAAAGAACAGAAAAGTAATAAAGATTATTATATAAATTAATGACTAAATATTAAAGGTTAATCGTTAAAAATTTATATTATAAACATATTTTATTTTTATAAACCTTAATTTTTTAATAGACTAATTTATTTATAATATGTTATTAGAGAAATGATGAAGTCTTAATATTGAAAGATTACATATTTCGTACTATACAATTAATTGTAAAGAACAAGAATAAAATTTATGGGCATTTTTAGTAACATTGTGGAAATTGAATGAAAGCAAATAAATAAGCGTGTATTTATCATCGCGTAGTGAGTTTAATTTACGTTTAATAAGGTGTAGTAAACAATTATATAAAAATAATATTTCCTGAAATATGCAAATTATCTATGTTTAAGTTTAGATATTTAAAAGGCTTTTCCTGCTGCTAAGGTTACAAACCAATTATGCTTTATACATTTGCAAAATAATTATTGGACAAAACATTCGCACTAGAAGTTATATTTTTTATTTAAGATAATTAGTTAAAAATTAGCTAGATATAAGAGCGGGTTTTCAAAAATAAAAATGAATGGAAAAAATATTTATAAAGACGTAAATATTTTTTACGTCTTTATAAATATTTAGTTTATAAATATAATTTAGACATTCATTTTTCGCTAATCTTTTACTAAAATATTTGTTAGAATATTGTTACAAATCTATTATGATTCGTATTCAGATTAGCACAGACGCATATCAAAATTTAAAAGAGCTTAATCGCTAACTAGTCACCCTCTTTATTTATTTTACATTATAAGCTCAATAAATTGAATAATATGTCAATGATCTTCTGAACACAACTTACTACATTTTACTGACTATCCAAGGTTAGCCGTTAGCCACTAGAAAGGGCTATGACACTTATCTTCACTAAACTTTAAAAACTTTGGATAATACAATACTTGTTCCATACAGCGACACTTGTTACATTAGTCAGATGGATAAAAGTCAGAATTCTCAGTTAGTTTATTCTACTGAAATAGTCAATATAGTGATGCATTAATTTGTGTGTGTACACGACATATTTTTCACTCACTTAAATGATGTTTCTTCACTCGCTGTATTGCTATCTCGTTAGTATAGTGTTTAACTTAAAACTCGTGAAAAAGATATATACCCATATTACTCACAGATATACATACCGAGAAAACGTGGGAGATAAAAAGAATCTTTACGTGTTATCAAAGACAAATGAGTTTATATTTTTTGTTACATATTGTACATAATATATATTGTTATAATGTGAAAAATTTATTTACATATTTATATTTTTGTTGTAAGATTCTGGTTGGAATTTTTCAAAAATAAACAAAAAAATATTTATAAATTACCACAAATTTTCTTAAATATAACTCTGCTCGAAATAACAATTGAACTGATAGCATCTCTGGATATCCTGGTGGATTTTGTTAGTATCGCAAAACCGAAAGCAAAAGGAAAATCGATGCTGTACTAGTGAGTGGAAATTAATGAATGGAATGAGTATTTCACTGAAAGAAATAATTTACATCAAACAAGTAAACGATTTTCTTAGTTCTAGAAAATCAAAATTCTATCATGTTTTGCCTAATTTAAACATAGTTTAATTGATTCGAGCAATTAATATATAAAATAAGTAAATTTTATCATCATTCAATAATAGGTCAATTTACATAAATAAAGAAAAATTTACTCATTTGAATCGATTATTTATATGAGTATTTGACTACTTTTGTGGTTATTTTATTATATTTTGAACAATATTTTTGTTTCAGTTGAAAATGAGTAATAGTATATAATAGTATATAAATAGTATATAAATAGTATATAATAGTAGTATATAAATAGTTATAGTAAAGTTTTATTATATGAAGAACCTGCTAAACTCAAGATAAAATTGCATAGTCTTCACAAATTTTGCTTAACTCATGCATTAGTGTCGTAGATATGATACGTATAGTTAGTTTTAGTGTTAAATCCACGAAATCGAGAGAACAAGTGAAATAATAGCGTCAGTTTTAATACGTTCATTGTACAAACATAATAAATCTTCATTATCAAGTGTTTTATGAAGAATATTAGTTGTCATTAATTATAGCTAAGGACACGAATACAATTTATGTTTAAAATATAGCTAGTGTTAGTAATTAGCATAGAGACGTAATTTTCTCATTAAAAATATGCAAGAAAAAAAACAAAGCACATATTTTAAATAAAAATTGTTTGCCAGTTAAATATGGTTATACACTATTTAAATGCCTCACACTATTCTTTGGTTATCCTATTACCAAATAATTAAATCAACGGAAAGTGGAAACTATCAATACATCATTTACTATTCCATTCTAACATGCTTATTTTACAACTCATCGTCTTCTTTTATTTATGTGGACGATCTCATCAACGCAAATGTATTTTTATTTTGGTTTGTTCATTATAATTTAAGTTACAGATTAACAGGAACAAAATATTATATTAACACTGATCATGCATTTTCGCACAGATGATAGAAAGGTACAGTAGATAGACTAGACGTGTGTACAACGAGATAACAAAATAGGCAATACTTTATCATCGATTTTGCAACATACGAAGTGTGTGTTTATGTGTGTGTGTGTGGATTGTTTGTATGCAAGTACACACTACAGTCGGCTTTGAAGTACAACGAAGAACTATAAACGGTTATAGTGACCATTTGAATCGAAAAACCATAATTTCTTTGAAGCGTATGTCGAAAAAAGTTTCATGGTGATATAATACAATTTTATGAATGTTATTACAATTTTATGATGTTTCGATTCGGCTTGATATGTTCTCAATTAGACACCATTTTACATATGAATGTGTTATAAATAGGATTAACATAATTTATAAATAGGATTAAAATTTGGAATTATATATATATATATATATATATATATATATATATATATATATATATATATATATATATATATATATACATATATATATATACATATATATATATATATATATATATATATATATATATTTCAATATATATATATATATATATATATATATATATATATATATATATATATATATATATATAAATATATATATTTTTTACGGATTTTAAAGGCACTTAGTGGCCCGTACCGTGTCAACAAGCTGACTCCATCGGTTTCAATCACGAGTCAGCGTTGATATTGTTGCAAGCAACCAGAAGATGCCAGATCGCTCTCTACGCCGTGGAGCCATCGTCGCCGATAGTGGCCTTCAAAAGGCTACTTTTAAAGATCACTGTATCATTCGTTTCGGATCAGCACGCAGAACGTGACCGATCCAGCGTTCTCGCTGTCCTTTGATTTCATGCACGATATCAGGAATTTGCATTAAATTTATAATCTCGTGGTTGAATAGAACTCGGTGTGTGCCATCAACGTCGCGTTTTAGGCCATATATCATACGCATGGTTCTTCTTTCGAATGTAAGAAGCCATCTTTCGTACTCATCTGTCAAGGCCCAACTCTCACATCCATACATGGCAACGGGTCTGATCAACACACTGTACAGTTTCAGCTTATCCGCATTTGCAAGATATTTTGATTTCAGCAGTGGACATAAAGGATCTAAAGCCAGATCATGCAATACTAATAATGTATATACAGAGTGTTAAAATAATCTGTTGTCCTGTATGGATTGGGGAGTTGAAATTTGATGGATTAGTATAAGAAATAGGTTATAATGTTCAAGACAAGATCAAGAGCGTAATGCAAATACTTGATTCGTGCATGGAATAAATGGAGAGCGAGTATGTTCACGTATGTCCAATTTAGAAATTATTTTTATTTTACTTTAATAAACGGCTACTTTGCTGTATAATTAATTCTATTACAAACTTTTAAACTTTCTGAAACGGATGGCCGCTTTGGTGATTTCTTTACATTGGATTGTAGTGTGTTATACAAGAAATCTTTTGTGTATGATATGAAATAATGTTGTTTGTTCTAAATTCTAAAAACGGACATAAAGATAGGATGCATGGAATGGAGTGAATGATCAGGCTAGCTAAATATTACGGTACTAAATTATTTATTTATTTTTATACTTTTCCTTACAAACGAATTGACAGTGTGTTAGAACATCATATTGTATATGGAAATGCTGTCGGGTCATCGCCAAATGTTTATTCTCCCACGCGTAAGATGGTGATGGATTGAGAATTATAGGGACACATCTTTAAATACAGCATATGATGAGATGACCTAAAGATGTTTTTTTTAATTACTCCAGTTTTAACTGTTGAGGCAATACGAATACATATGATGAATTTAGAATGGTCCTAACCTATCCAACTAACAATAATTAACAAAACAAACAAATTCAAATCGAAATGTGAAAATGATTATACTATTAAAATATTATAATTTAATAATACATAATGTAGTTAGCCCTGTGGTTGGGGGCAAACATGTTTCGTAAATATTTCGAACGAAACATGAGATCCATAGAATACCTCCACAGTGTCCAGAGCTTGTCGTAGGAGGCGACTAAATCTGGTTGGATCGCTGGGCTGACGACCCGCATCCGTAAAAAATATCACTGTTAAAAATGTCAACAGTAAAAACAAAGTCGGATACCGCCAAAACAAGAATGACCCCCCGCTTAAATACCCGGATACGAGAATGAGGATCGGCACGTGGAACGTGCAGTCATTAAGAAAACCTGGCGCGTTGAACGGCCTTATCACATGTATGAAGGAGTATCGGCTGGAACTCGTAGCGCTCCAAGAAACTCGATGGCCTAAAAGTGGAGACCATGTGTCCCAAGGCTATACGTTGCTACACAGTGGAGATGACCTCGGAAATCTTGGAGTTGGCTTTCTCATTGGGCCGCAGGTAAAAAAGGCTGTGTTGGATTTCCAGGCAGTCGATAATCGAATGTGTAAGCTTCATTATTTAATATGAAATTAAATAACCGATTTTTTGACAATACAGTGAAATAGTTCTGAGGTTTGCTGCTAAGGTTACAAACCAATTATGCTTTATACATTTGCAAAATAATTATTGGACAAAACATTCGCACTAGAAGTTATATTTTTTATTTAAGATAATTAGTTAAAAATTAGCTAGATATAAGAGCGGGTTTTCAAAAATAAAAATGAATGGAAAAAATATTTATAAAGACGTAAATATTTTTTACGTCTTTATAAATATTTAGTTTATAAATATAATTTAGACATTCATTTTTCGCTAATCTTTTACTAAAATATTTGTTAGAATATTGTTACAAATCTATTATGATTCGTATTCAGATTAGCACAGACGCATATCAAAATTTAAAAGAGCTTAATCGCTAACTAGTCACCCTCTTTATTTATTTTACATTATAAGCTCAATAAATTGAATAATATGTCAATGATCTTCTGAACACAACTTACTACATTTTACTGACTATCCAAGGTTAGCCGTTAGCCACTAGAAAGGGCTATGACACTTATCTTCACTAAACTTTAAAAACTTTGGATAATACAATACTTGTTCCATACAGCGACACTTGTTACATTAGTCAGATGGATAAAAGTCAGAATTCTCAGTTAGTTTATTCTACTGAAATAGTCAATATAGTGATGCATTAATTTGTGTGTGTACACGACATATTTTTCACTCACTTAAATGATGTTTCTTCACTCGCTGTATTGCTATCTCGTTAGTATAGTGTTTAACTTAAAACTCGTGAAAAAGATATATACCCATATTACTCACAGATATACATACCGAGAAAACGTGGGAGATAAAAAGAATCTTTACGTGTTATCAAAGACAAATGAGTTTATATTTTTTGTTACATATTGTACATAATATATATTGTTATAATGTGAAAAATTTATTTACATATTTATATTTTTGTTGTAAGATTCTGGTTGGAATTTTTCAAAAATAAACAAAAAAATATTTATAAATTACCACAAATTTTCTTAAATATAACTCTGCTCGAAATAACAATTGAACTGATAGCATCTCTGGATATCCTGGTGGATTTTGTTAGTATCGCAAAACCGAAAGCAAAAGGAAAATCGATGCTGTACTAGTGAGTGGAAATTAATGAATGGAATGAGTATTTCACTGAAAGAAATAATTTACATCAAACAAGTAAACGATTTTCTTAGTTCTAGAAAATCAAAATTCTATCATGTTTTGCCTAATTTAAACATAGTTTAATTGATTCGAGCAATTAATATATAAAATAAGTAAATTTTATCATCATTCAATAATAGGTCAATTTACATAAATAAAGAAAAATTTACTCATTTGAATCGATTATTTATATGAGTATTTGACTACTTTTGTGGTTATTTTATTATATTTTGAACAATATTTTTGTTTCAGTTGAAAATGAGTAATAGTATATAATAGTATATAAATAGTATATAAATAGTATATAATAGTAGTATATAAATAGTTATAGTAAAGTTTTATTATATGAAGAACCTGCTAAACTCAAGATAAAATTGCATAGTCTTCACAAATTTTGCTTAACTCATGCATTAGTGTCGTAGATATGATACGTATAGTTAGTTTTAGTGTTAAATCCACGAAATCGAGAGAACAAGTGAAATAATAGCGTCAGTTTTAATACGTTCATTGTACAAACATAATAAATCTTCATTATCAAGTGTTTTATGAAGAATATTAGTTGTCATTAATTATAGCTAAGGACACGAATACAATTTATGTTTAAAATATAGCTAGTGTTAGTAATTAGCATAGAGACGTAATTTTCTCATTAAAAATATGCAAGAAAAAAAACAAAGCACATATTTTAAATAAAAATTGTTTGCCAGTTAAATATGGTTATACACTATTTAAATGCCTCACACTATTCTTTGGTTATCCTATTACCAAATAATTAAATCAACGGAAAGTGGAAACTATCAATACATCATTTACTATTCCATTCTAACATGCTTATTTTACAACTCATCGTCTTCTTTTATTTATGTGGACGATCTCATCAACGCAAATGTATTTTTATTTTGGTTTGTTCATTATAATTTAAGTTACAGATTAACAGGAACAAAATATTATATTAACACTGATCATGCATTTTCGCACAGATGATAGAAAGGTACAGTAGATAGACTAGACGTGTGTACAACGAGATAACAAAATAGGCAATACTTTATCATCGATTTTGCAACATACGAAGTGTGTGTTTATGTGTGTGTGTGGATTGTTTGTATGCAAGTACACACTACAGTCGGCTTTGAAGTACAACGAAGAACTATAAACGGTTATAGTGACCATTTGAATCGAAAAACCATAATTTCTTTGAAGCGTATGTCGAAAAAAGTTTCATGGTGATATAATACAATTTTATGAATGTTATTACAATTTTATGATGTTTCGATTCGGCTTGATATGTTCTCAATTAGACACCATTTTACATATGAATGTGTTATAAATAGGATTAACATAATTTATAAATAGGATTAAAATTTGGAATTATATATATATATATATATATATATATATATATATATATATATATATATATATATATATATATACATATATATATATATATATATATATATATATATATATATATATATATATATATATATATATATATATATATATATATATATATATTTCAATATATATATATATATATATATATATATATATATATATATATATATATATAAATATATATATTTTTTACGGATTTTAAAGGCACTTAGTGGCCCGTACCGTGTCAACAAGCTGACTCCATCGGTTTCAATCACGAGTCAGCGTTGATATTGTTGCAAGCAACCAGAAGATGCCAGATCGCTCTCTACGCCGTGGAGCCATCGTCGCCGATAGTGGCCTTCAAAAGGCTACTTTTAAAGATCACTGTATCATTCGTTTCGGATCAGCACGCAGAACGTGACCGATCCAGCGTTCTCGCTGTCCTTTGATTTCATGCACGATATCAGGAATTTGCATTAAATTTATAATCTCGTGGTTGAATAGAACTCGGTGTGTGCCATCAACGTCGCGTTTTAGGCCATATATCATACGCATGGTTCTTCTTTCGAATGTAAGAAGCCATCTTTCGTACTCATCTGTCAAGGCCCAACTCTCACATCCATACATGGCAACGGGTCTGATCAACACACTTTACAGTTTCAGCTTATCCGCATTTGCAAGATATTTTGATTTCAGCAGTGGACATAAAGGATCTAAAGCCAGATCATGCAATACTAATAATGTATATACAGAGTGTTAAAATAATCTGTTGTCCTGTATGGATTGGGGAGTTGAAATTTGATGGATTAGTATAAGAAATAGGTTATAATGTTCAAGACAAGATCAAGAGCGTAATGCAAATACTTGATTCGTGCATGGAATAAATGGAGAGCGAGTATGTTCACGTATGTCCAATTTAGAAATTATTTTTATTTTACTTTAATAAACGGCTACTTTGCTGTATAATTAATTCTATTACAAACTTTTAAACTTTCTGAAACGGATGGCCGCTTTGGTGATTTCTTTACATTGGATTGTAGTGTGTTATACAAGAAATCTTTTGTGTATGATATGAAATAATGTTGTTTGTTCTAAATTCTAAAAACGGACATAAAGATAGGATGCATGGAATGGAGTGAATGATCAGGCTAGCTAAATATTACGGTACTAAATTATTTATTTATTTTTATACTTTTCCTTACAAACGAATTGACAGTGTGTTAGAACATCATATTGTATATGGAAATGCTGTCGGGTCATCGCCAAATGTTTATTCTCCCACGCGTAAGATGGTGATGGATTGAGAATTATAGGGACACATCTTTAAATACAGCATATGATGAGATGACCTAAAGATGTTTTTTTTAATTACTCCAGTTTTAACTGTTGAGGCAATACGAATACATATGATGAATTTAGAATGGTCCTAACCTATCCAACTAACAATAATTAACAAAACAAACAAATTCAAATCGAAATGTGAAAATGATTATACTATTAAAATATTATAATTTAATAATACATAATGTAGTTAGCCCTGTGGTTGGGGGCAAACATGTTTCGTAAATATTTCGAACGAAACATGAGATCCATAGAATACCTCCACAGTGTCCAGAGCTTGTCGTAGGAGGCGACTAAATCTGGTTGGATCGCTGGGCTGACGACCCGCATCCGTAAAAAATATCACTGTTAAAAATGTCAACAGTAAAAACAAAGTCGGATACCGCCAAAACAAGAATGACCCCCCGCTTAAATACCCGGATACGAGAATGAGGATCGGCACGTGGAACTTGCAGTCATTAAGAAAACCTGGCGCGTTGAACGGCCTTATCACATGTATGAAGGAGTATCGGCTGGAACTCGTAGCGCTCCAAGAAACTCGATGGCCTAAAAGTGGAGACCATGTGTCCCAAGGCTATACGTTGCTACACAGTGGAGATGACCTCGGAAATCTTGGAGTTGGCTTTCTCATTGGGCCGCAGGTAAAAAAGGCTGTGTTGGATTTCCAGGCAGTCGATAATCGAATGTGTAAGCTTCGCTTGCACATGCGATTAGCCAACCTGTCAATTGTTTGTGTACATGCGCCCACTGATGTAAGCCAACCCCAAGATAAAGACTCATTTTACAATAATTTGGATAATCTGATGGGCTCTATACTTGAGCACGATGTCAGATTGGTGATTGGTGACTTTAATGCTAGAGCTGGCAGAAATCAGACCGACTTATGTAATAACATAGGTCCGTACTCCCGACACGAAACTGCGACCGAAAATGGGGAAAGAATAATGTTCAAGTGGCAAGTACATTCTTTCCTCACAAAAACATCCATTTGGAAACCTGGACACATCCACGTAAAACATCCCGAAGCCAAATTGACCATGTGTTGATTTCAAAAGGGCGGGCTCGGGTTGTCCAAGACGTGAGATCGTATCGGTCGTCAACAAAATTCGTAGGCAGTGACCATTATCTAGTCACTGCAAAGCTACGATGGAAATTTTCGTACAAGTCAGGGAGGATAGCAGAATATAAAACGCGATTCTCCTGTGAAGGTCTGATAAATGAAGAAACGCAAAGAAAATATCAAGATCTTGTCAGCAATAGCATTATGCAATCCAATTACCAATCTGATGATGTGAACAGTGTCTGGGAAGTATTGAAAACTTCGGTTGTCGATGCTGCCCAGCACATTCTCGGTGTAGTGAAAACTAAGCCCAAAAATGATTGGTTTGATGAGGAGTGTCGTCTTGCTGTTAAGCATCGTAATATACCCCACAATGAAGCGCAGACTCGGTTTACAATTGCAAGGAAAAACAAGGCAGTTCTTGCTAGGAGGACAGCTAAACGCATTTGTAGACAGAAGAAGCGCGAATGGTGGAAGGCCAAGGTCTTAAGAGTACAACAACTCAGCAATGAGCACAATTCGCGTGGTTTCTTTAAAGGAATCACCGAATTGCACCATACCTTAAGATCTCGGTCAACTGCCATTCGGGACCAGGATGGAAACCTCTGTGTTAACGTCGATGCGGTACTCGATACATGGCGTGAACATTTTTCTGATCTACTTAATGTTCCACATGTATCACAAGCTGTATTTGAATACCCTCAAATACAGACCGCAGAGATGTTCATTGAGGATCCATCCTATGAGGAATTCACAATGGCCATGCAGAGACTAAAGAGAAATCGTTCACCAGGAGTTGATTGCATTAATTCAGAGCTCTTGATATTCGGAGGGCTAACTTTGTGGAACTGTCTTTTCGACCTTGTTCGATTGGTATGGCGAAATGAAGTTATGCCTGACGAATGGAAAGTGGCCGCGTTATGCCCAATATTAAAAAGGGTGATCGCATGAAATGCGAGAATTATCGCGGTACAGCTCTCCTTTGCACAGCATACAAGTTACTGTCTTACATAATCTTGGGAAGAATTACTCCTTCAGCGGAGGAAATTGTCGGTGACTACCAAGGAGGATTCCGTCTAAATCGGTCAGTCACTGATCAAGTTTTTTCGCTGCGGATGATTCTTTCCAAGTACTACGAAACATCTCGCGATGTACACCAGGTATTCCTAGATTTCAAGCAAGCCTATGATTCGATCAATCGAGAGAGGCTATGGTATGCGCTTGAATATTTAGGAATACCACAAAAATATGTACATCTGTGTAAAATGACAGTAACGCAGTCACAATGCTGTGTCAAAGTTGAGAACAGGCTATCGAGAATTTTTGCAATTACTTCTGGTGTTCGACAAGGAGATGCGCTGTCCCGATACTTTTTAATCTCATGTTGGAATACATCCTTCGTAAAAGTGCAACACCTCAGGACAACATCTTATTCCGACAATCCAATCAACTTCTTGCGTATGCAGATGATATCTGTGTGATTGGATTAAATGGCAACGGAGTGAAAGAGATACTTGATCCACTGGAACAGTTTTCAGCTTCCGTTGGTCTCAAAATCAATGAGTCCAAAACCAAATATCTGATATCTGGTTTTCGAGACCAAGACGCAAGTGATTTCAGTAGTGGAAACCACACGTTTGAAGGAGTGATGAGATTCAAGTATCTTGGATCTCTCATCACTCACGATAATAATGTGGGAGAGGATATCAAGGTTCACCTTGCCGCTGGCAATCGGGCTTTGTATCCTCTACGTCCACTGCTGAAATCAAAATATCTTGCAAATACGGATAAGCTGAAACTGTACAGAGTGTTGATCAGACCCGTTGTCATGTATGGATGTGAGAGTTGGACCTTGACGGATGAGTACGAAAGATGGCTTCTAACATTCGAGAGAAGAATCATGCGTGTGATATATGGCCCAAAACGCGACGTTGATGGCACATACCGAGTTCTATTCAATGCGTGCTGATCCAAAACGAATGATACAGCGATCTTTAAAGGGAGAACCGCCTTTCGGTAGGCGAAGAGGTCGCTGTCGGCGACGATGGCTCCACGGCGTAGAGAGCGATCTTGCATCTTCTGGTTGCTTGCAACCAGTGGCGTAACTACAAATTTTTGGCCTCTTCGCAAAACTTATTGTAGGCCCTTAGACTATCCTCCCTCCACCTTGCATATCTTTCCCTTCAGAGTAATAAAAAATGTTCATCAAAAATTAATTTATTTTTATTTTCAATTTAGAAAAAGATCGCTCGAGCAGCATTTCGAACATGCAAAATCGTCTTTCCATACGTTTCTTGGCTTCAACTTGTATGTCACCCAATTTCCCATCTTTTTTGGATGAATCCCAAGGCTTTCAAACGTCTGGAAATTGTTGCTTGATCAACTTCCATCTTGCGTTTGACATGAATCTTGATCGAGTAATGCTTCGAATTCTTCAGCTTAAAACTTTTTAGGCTGACCAGGATTCTCTTTGTTCTTAATGTCAAAATCACTACTTTTGAAGCGATTAAACCACACAAAGCACTGTGTTTTTGCAAGAGCATGCTCACCATACAAATCCACGAGCAAACGATGACTTTCAGCTGCAGTTTTGTTTGCGAAAAAGTGACTCAACAAAACTTCCCGCAAATGCTGTTTTTTTTCGTAAATTTGATCAATGATCATGGATGTCCACAATCAAAACAAAAACTTTTAGCAGGTATTAAATATTTACAGGTATTGAATAGGGTTATCAAAAGACATATGTGTCCATGATGTATTATAACGCATAAACAAGTAATAACATCTAGTATCAAATTTCGGATCACATAACAAAGACCACGGGACCGCGTTCCGCGTTGCAGCGGGCCCCCTATCGTTGCGGGCCACCCTGCCACGCGGGATTTGCGCCCTTGTAGCTACGCCACTGCTAGCAACAATATGAAGAGCTGACTCGTGATCGAAACCGATGGAGCCAGATAGTTGACACGGTACGGGCCAATTATGGCCTGTAAAGACCGATAAAAAAAAGTTAGCAATGACTAGTGCAGTGCATCATCACCTCAGTCGTTTCTGTGATTCTTTCTTTTTCCTAAATCTTATATGTTAAGATGCAGGCAGGGCCTGGGCCCGCTTAACTTTGGAATAAAGAAGTTTTCAGATATCAATTTCGAATTCTGTTAAACATATTCCAGGATTATGGTAACATACCTAGCATCACCGTTACTGGTTGGCTTGTACTTCTCCTATCATATCATATCATTGTTAGTATAATCATTTTCAAATTGGGGTTGGAATTTGTTTGTTTTGTTATTATTGTTAGTTGGATAGGTTAGGACCATTTTAAATCCATCATATGTATTCGTATTGCCTCAACAGTTAAAACTGGAGTAATTAAAAAAAACATCTTTAGGTCATCTCATCATATGCTGTATTTAAAGATGTGTCCCTATAATTCTCAATCCTTTATTATGTAACGCGTGGAAGAACATAAATTTAGCGATGATCCGACAGCATTCCCATATACAATATGATGAACTACTACACTGTCAATTCATTTGTGAGGGAAATTATAAAAATAAATAAATAATTTAGTTCAGTCATATTTAGCTAACCTGAACATTCAATCCATTCCATTATGCATCCTATCTTTATGTCCAATTTTAGATTTTAGAAAAAAACATTCACACAATACACAAAAGATTTCTTGTATAACACACTACAATCCAATGAAAGGAATCAACAAAGCGGCCATCCGGTTAAGACATTTTAAAAGTTTGTTATAGAATTATTTATACAGCAAATAAGCCGCTTATTAAAATAAAATAAGCTTTCTGGTCAAGACCACCGGTCAATTAATCCCCATCCTATCTTAAGCATGTTACTCAAGAAATCCTATCCATTTACACTAAATAAAACAAAATTGTTAATAAAACAAAATTGTTTCAATAAAATATTTTTTTCCATGGAAATAAAAAGACAAAAGTTGTTTAAGAGTGCAACATAGTGCACATACCATGGTATATATCAAGTATATACCAAGAGTATCTACCCAAGAGCAAAATAGTGGACTTTATTGACAAAATAAAATCAATAGGAATATAAACCGTTCCGTTAAAAGCACGACTTTCCTTTTTGTATTGAAAAGGTATATGCTAAATCAACATTTTAGCCAATTAAAATCTCACCAATTAATGGGTGATATTTACTAATCATTTATATTATCATCAATATAACGATCGTATAATGGAAGTGATCGTATTAAAACAATCTTCAATCCCTTCTCAATAGTCTTACAGATATAACCTTAATTCAAATTTCATATAAGATTCAAATGTGAAAGCATCATTTGCAAAACTATTTAATAATAAAACCATCAATATGGAACGTTTTACTGTATGTATATATGGTATATACGTATATAACACCTGCACAAAATATAAAATAAAATAAACAAGAAATTCTCTAAAACGATAGGAAAGAATTTTGATGGACGAAACGAAAAATGTGTTATATATGAGTTGGTTAGTTATTAGTATATATGTTAGTTGCGATTAAGTTATGGTAATACTATGTTTCATGACATGTATCTTTGGTATTCCTCAACAGCAAATAAACTGGAGTACTTTATTTATGTTACATCTATGTCTTATCTTATGCTACATTTAAAGATGTGTTGTTGGGAATAACTCTACACCATCCAACGCGAAGGTTATTTATATTTGTCATGAACCGACTGCATTTTCATACACAAAATGATGATCTAATACACGATTAGTTCGTATATAAAGGATATTATATAAAGGAATAAATAAATAGTTATAAATGGAACCTGATGCGATTTTTTAAATCGCATCAGGTTCTCCAAATATATAAAACCTTTATTAGACCGTGCATATAATATTGCTGTCAAGTTTGGGGTGGAGCATATGGCACTGCTCTCCAGTTGCTGGATAGAGTTCAGCGGCGTGCCATCCGAATTATACGAAACCCCCCAGACTTACGAAAGATCTAGACAGCCTACAGCACCACAGAGATGTTGCAGAACTCTGCGTGTTCTATAGATTAATAAATGGTAAATGTTCTGCAGAATTAAAGAAGAAAATACCACCATTTGTTACGCCAGGGCGGGTAACACGAGGAACGGTTAATGCGCATAAGTTTACGGTGAAGCTGCCTAAACCTCGAACTGAAGATGCAAAGCGCGAATTTATTTATCGAACATCTAAGAAGTGGAATTCGTTGTCTGGTTTTCAATTTCCGTTTGAGTATAAAATGCACAAGTTTAAGGCAGCTATCAACTTTTACTTGAAGGATCGCGCGTTGGGTGCAGGGGCTCTGACAGTTACAAGGAGCTAAGTCAGTCTAAAAGACCGCCCTACACCCAACTAAAACAAAACGTAAAAAAAAATAATAATAAATAAATAAATAGAAAAGTCATATTTAACTAACATCAACATTCATTCCATTATCCATTATATCTTTATGTCTGCTTTTTAATTTAAAAACAAACATTTATACATAAAAGTTTATAAAATACTACCGTTGTATAAAATACTACAATTTAATCAAAATCACTAAACCATCCTTTTCAGGGCTTATTGAAAGCTGCTTATTGAAAATAAAATGAACTTTCTGATCAAAACCGGCAACTTCTATCCAATCTTAAACATGTTACTCAAGAAATTTTATTAATTTATACTCCTATAAATAATACAACATTATTTTAATAAAAGATTCTTTTAATAGAAATAATAAGACACGAGTTGTACAAAAGTATATATTGCAGTTTCTTATTTGAATCAAATATAGGAAAGAACAATACAAATCGGTTTCGTAAAGAAACACTAACAATAATAATCAGTCCTCGGTATTAGTAGTTAATTCTAAATGAATCAACCTATCCTTCAACGATTCAACGAATATTCAACACACTAGCCAGTTTCATTCCATTCAATCTCATTTAAAATATCTTACCAATGAAAAGGTAATTTCTACTAAACGTGATATGATACTAACAGGCAACTAATTCAAAAGACAATGATATGGAAGGAATCAATGGAATATGTCATTCCAGGTCCTGCCTGCGTCTAAACAAAATATGGTTTATAAGAAATAAGGCTGTTAATCACACAAACAACTGATGGCTTGGTCTTTTGAGTCATTATCTAACTACTTATTTTTATTAATTATGTTAGTCAGATCAATCCATGTTAGAGAATTGAGTTCGTTAGTTATGAGTATGTTAGTTGTGATTAAGTTATGGTAATGCTATGTGGCATCAAATTATTTATCTTTGGTATTCCTCAAAAGCTATAGAGTATTTTATTTCTGTTACATCTACGAGTTATCTCATCTTATGCTGTATTTTAATATGTTTTGTATCCTCCAAACCTACACTAATCAACGCCAGGGTAATTAATATTCGTAATGATCCAACAACATTTTCTAATACAATGTGATTTAAATACATTTAATATCAATGTATTAATATTTAATATTCGTTAATTAGGGAAACTCAATAAAAAAAATAGTTTAGTACAGTCATATTTAGCTAACCTGCGCATTAATTCCATTACATTATGCTCCTATTTTTATCTCCGTTTCTAGATTAAACATTCACACAGTACACGACAGTGTATTTAGAATAATTTTGCTTATTGACAAAATATATCATTATTGCATTTTATATTATTTCTCCTAACATTCTCTTATTTGTGTTGGTTAGTTTTTACAGTAAAATAAACTCTTTGATCGAGTAACATCAATCCAACCTTAACTATGTCACTCAAGAAATCTTATTTATTTATATTTATATAAATAATAAGACAAAACTTGCCAAAGAAGATATTTGATTATAAAAATCAACAAGAATAATATAAGTTTTCGCTAAATCAAATCGTCAACACACTTGCGGTTTCAATTATTAAAACTGCAAAATACATATACACAACTACAAATGCACTATACAAATACACACAAACAAATATATAGAAAGATAAAAAATGCAAAATATAAATGATTAAGGCCCGTTGCACATTGTAGCTTTTAATTGTAAATAAAGAGTTTTAAATGAAACTTTGCACACGTAAGCTAAACTATGCAAGCTATGTTTTTCTGTTTTGAGCGATGCAAACTAACTTAGCTCGAGTTGTCTTGGCATTACAGATGTCAGCTACACACACATTGATGTTTTTTTTATATACAAAATATTTTTTATATACTATATTTCAACAGATAACTCGTAGCATTTTATTTGCACATGAATGTCAAGTGTGCAGCGGTATGAGCTAAACTAAGCTAACGAGAACTATTTTTTCGCTTAGCTTAGCTGAAATGTGCAACGGGCCTAATGAAGAAAGCCATCGCAAGAGTGTGAATGTGGTTCCACCAGCCTGCTTATTTATTTTGCACGAGCACAATCAAATGAAAATATCAACCTTTGAGTGTATAAATATATATATATATATATATATATATATATATATATATATATATATATATATATATATATATATATATATATATTTATATATATATATATATATATATATATATATATATATATATATATATATTTATATATATATATATATATATATATATATATATATATATATATATATATATATATATATATATATATATATATATATATAAATATATAAATATATATATATATATATATATATATATATATATAAATATATATATATATTTATATATATATATATATATATATATATATATATATATATATATATATATATATATATATATATATATATATATATATATATTTATATATATATATATATATATATATATATAAATATATAAATATATATATATATATATATATATATATATATATATATATATATTTATATATATATATATATATATATATATATATATATATATATATATATATATATATATATATATAAATATACATATATACATAAATATATATATATATTTATATATCACAAGATATAAAATAGTTATATATATATATATATATATATATATATATATATTTATATATATATATATATATATATATATATATATATATATATATATATATATATAAATATATATATATATATATATATATATATATATATATATATATATATGTATATATACATATATATATATATATAAATATATATATATATATATATATATATATATATATATATATATATATATATATATATAAATATATATATATATATATATATATATATATATATATATATATATATATATATATATATATATATATATATATATATATATATATATATATATATATATATATATATATATATATATATATATATATATATATATTGTTACGGACACGGGTGACATCGATTGAATAGAAATACTAAGCTCGTATTTGGAAACCAGCATGAATCGCAGTATACAGGCGAAATAATAAATAAATGGAAAATTCTACTATGACCGAGAAGCGGGCAAAATGAGTATAAATACGCGAGTAGAAAGCATAGACATTCAGTCTGAATTTGGAAAGCGATAAATTAAAATCGGGAAAAAGGAATAAGAAGTGAAATAGTGAAGTAGTAAAAGTATCAGTGTAAAAAAAGTACTGTGAAATTGAACTGTGGTGTTTTATAAATAAAGTTATAGTGAACAACAAGCAAGTGGTTTGAATTATTCACAATCCAGTGATCGAACCGTGGAGTGGTTTGAATCCCTACTAGGGTAAAACGTAACAATTGGTGACAGCCAGTGGGATTGTGAATAAGGAGACATGAAGCTATTGGAGTTGAAAGTTTCGGAGCTGAAGACCGAGCTGAATTACAACGGGTAGCAAAGCAGAATTACAGGAGAGACTACAACAAGCTTTGCTGGAACAGAACATCGATCCAGACCAGTACGAATTTAATACTGGCGTACCTAATGCGGAGGATCCAGTGGAAGTGGCAACAAATGTCGGTGCAACCATTGCCCCAGCAGCAATAAATAAACCTACTCCAGCACCTACAAATTTCGATATGGGGCAGTTAATGGCGGCGATGCATCAAATGATGACTGGCTTGGACAATTTGAAATCCGAAATGAGAACCGGCCAAGAAAATTTGCAGACTGAAATGAGAACCGGCCAAGAAAATTTGCAAACCGGTCAAGAAAATTTGAAAACCGAAATGAGAACCGGCCAAGAAACTGTGCTAGACCGGTTGGAAGAACAAGAAAATATTCAACGGCATTTTATATCCGAAGTGAGTGAAAAGTTCCGTGAAATGTCCACCTCGTTTAATGCCAAAGTGGATACAGTTAAATGTGAAATGAACGAAAAATTTGAAGCGACTGATGAAAGGATTTTGAAACTAGAAAAAGAGATTATAGATATTAAAAATAATGGCGGTGATACTCAAATCCAGAAACCAGTCAGCGGAATTAAATTAAAGCCTCCGACATTCGACGGAACAACGTCGTTCAACATTTTCAAATTGCAATTTGAAACGGCAGCTGTAAGAAATAATTGGTGTAAGGAAGACCAAGTCGCAGCTCTCATAGTGGCGTTAAAAGGCGGTGCGGCAGATATGCGGCAGATCGTTCCAGAAACCGAACGCGGGGACTATGATCGAATAATGCTAGCCTTGGAAAGAAAATATGGTGCTGACCATAAACGAGAGCTATACAGGATGGAGCTCAAGGGTCGTTTTCAAAGAATTGGTGAAACGCTACAAGAGTTTGCAGCAGACATTGAGCGATTGGTGCACCTCACCCACTTTAATATGGCTCCCGAATACACGGAAAGAATAAAAATTGATGCGTTTACTGATGGAATTCGTGACGTAGAAACCAGACGAGCGGTAGTGTTAGCATCAAAGACCACATTTGCGGAGACCATCGCTTGTGCCTTAACAAACGAAACTGCCTTTAACATAATCAAACCGGCAGTTAAAATGCGACGGGTCGAAGTAGAACCAGAGAACTATAGCTCGAGATATAATTTGAAAGGAGCAGTAAATGAAACTTCAACGAGGTTCCGGGATAGCAGCCATAAGATCAGATGTTGGGCCTGCGATAAACTAGGTCATATATCACCAGATTGCTGGGAAATTCGACGTAAGCGAGCAAGAACACCGTCGCCTATGTATCGAAGGTCCAATGAGGACAACAAAAGAGTAGAAGAGAAGGCGAGTCCTGCAAGATCGCAGGCGTTAAACGAGTAAGAGTCAGCTTTAAGGAGCGAAAGCTGACTCCCACAACCGAATGTTCCATGACCTTCATCCCTGTTTCCCGATTGGCGAGGGGTGGAGATAGTTTGACAATACGTGGAGAAATTGATGGCAAATCTAGTGTGATAACGTTAGATACGGGGGCAACACGGACGATTGTGCGGGCTGATTTGATAGATAATGAACTTCATCCAATTGGCGGGTTAAAACTGCAAACAGCAACCGGCGAATGTGCAGAAATCAAAGGAGAAAAGGAAGTGACCATACGAATTGGAAACAGAAACTTCTGTCACGAAGTTTTGGTGGCCGATACTATAGATGAAGTTATTTTGGGTATGGACTTCATGAAGAAGAACCAATTCGTGTTGGATGTGGGAAAAGAAACACTAAGTTTTGGTGATGTTGAGCTGCCGTTACAATTGGATAGCAAGGAGCCAATCGTCAGGCGAGTTATGTTGGACCATCGAACAAAGCTGCCACCACGCTCAGAAACAGTAATTTGGGGTAAATTGGATGGAGGTCCTGGGACACGAAAGTTGTGGGTTGTAGAAGCCAGTGACGAAGACCAACAAGTAAGAGAAATAATGCTTGGTAAAGCATTGATAAAACCGGATCATGACAATAGAGTACCATTGAGGGTTCTCAACTTATCGGACAAGACTAAAACCATCAATAAGGGGACTATTATCGGTAAATGCGAAGAAATATCCACTATAGTCAAATGTGAAGAAACGAATCCGAGTGTAAAGGCTAAAGTTCAACGGCAGCAGAAAATCGTGGAAGAATTGACACAGAAGTGGACGGAACAACTAAGTCCAAAACAAAAACAAGCTGCAAAAGTGTTGTTGGAAAAATACACGTCAATTTTCTGTGGTGATCCCGAAGATAATGGTAGAACGAACTTAGTTAAACACCGGATCGACACCGAGACAGCAATGCCAATTCGACAAGCTCCAAGAAGATTACCATTGGCAAAACAGTCGGAAGTGGATCGCATGGTAACGGATATGCAAACGGCAGGGGTGATTGAGCAATTGACTATTCCATGGAGTTCACCTGTGGTATTGGTACAGAAGAAAGATGGCAGCATGCGATTTTGCGTCGATTATAGAAAACTCAATTCGATCACTAAGAAGGACAGTTATCCGTTACCGAGAATTGATAATACATTGGATACGTTGGCGGGTGCACGATTATTTTCCACTTTAGATCTACAAAGTGGATATTGGCAGGTGGAAGTCGCAGAAGAAGATAAAGAGAAAACGGCGTTCAGTGTGAGTAACGGATTATGGCAATTTAACGTTATGCCGTTTGGATTATGTAACGCTCCTGCGACGTTTGAAAGGCTAATGGACCGAGTGCTGAAAGGGTTACATTGGAAAACGTGTTAAGTGTACCTAGATGACATCATAGTTATGGGTAAAAACTTCGAGGAACATTTGCAAAACCTGGGCGAAGTGTTCGAGCGGATTCATTCAGCAGGGTTAAAATTGAGTCCAAAGAAGTGTGCCTTGTTCCGCAACGAAGTTAAATATTTGGGACACAAGATAACAAGGAGTGGTATACATACAGATGAGGATAAAATCTCAGCTGTCAAGGATTGGCCAAAACCACAGAATATACACGATCTGAGAAGTTTTATTGGGCTTTGCACGTACTACCGACGATTCGTACCGGGATTTGCTGACGTTGCGAAATGCTTACATGAATAACGCAAAAGAACAAGCCATTCCAATGGAATAAACAGCATGAAGAAGCGTTCAGCGAGCTGAAGAAGCGGTTGTGCACAGCGCCAATACTTGCATACCCAGTACCAAATCGACGATTCATCTTGGATACTGATGCAAGTAATAATGGTATTGGAGGGGTTTTGTCTCAAGAAATAGATGGGAAAGAACGGGTTATAGCTTATTTTTCGAAAGTTTTATAAAAGCCGGAGCGAAATTATTGTGTAACAAGGAGAGAGCTGTTGGCCATAGTACAATGTATAGAGCATTTCCGGAAGTATCTTTATGGCCAGTCATTTCTCATAAGGACAGATCATGGTGCTCTAACATGGCTGTTACAGTTTAAGAATCCGGAAGGACAGATAGCCCGGTGGATCGAGAGATTGGGTTGCTTCGATTATACCATCCAACATCGGAAAGGAAGTGCTCACGGTAATGCAGATGCTCTGTCAAGACGACCATGTCCCGTCGATTGCAAACATTGTGGTCGAGTGGAGAGTAAGGAACATGTCATTGACGTAAGACTTATGCAAGTGTTACCATCCGATGAGTGGACCAACGAGAAAATCAGAAAGGAGCAATCAGAAGATCCTGATCTATCGATCATATTAAAATTCGTTGAAGATCAGCACAGACCATTATGGAAGGAGATAGCTGATAAGAGCCCTATAGTTAAGGCATATTGGGCTCAATGGGATAGTCTGGTAATCGAAGATGGTTGTTTAAAACGAGTTTGGGAAAGTTCCGATGGTAGAAATAGACAATTATTGGTGGTGGTACCGAGAATCCGAATTCCAGAAATTTTGAGGGAATATCATGGGGGAACAAGTGGTGGCCATCTTGGAATCAATAAGACTCTGGCCAAAGTCCGCGAAAGATTTTACTGGGCAGGATGCAGACAATCGGTCGCAGAATGGTGTCAAAAATGTGATCAATGCATGGCAGTTAAGGGTCCAGCAAAACGAAGCCATGGGAAAATGCAGCAGTATAATAGCGGAGCACCATTTGAGCGGATCGCTATGGATATTGCAGGTCCATTTCCTACCAGCGAAAGGGGAAACAAGTATGTTTTAGTGGTGATGGATTATTTCAGTAAATGGCCTGAAGTCTATCCAATACCGAACCAAGAAACAACAACAATCGCTAACGCCGTGGTAAACAATTGGATTAGTCGATACGGGGTACCTATGGGACTGCATTCGGATCAAGGCCGCAATTTTGAGTCAGTGGTGTTCCAGGAAATGTGTCAGTTATTGGGGATCAATAAAACAAGAACACCTTTCCATCCTCAGTCAGACGGCATGGTTGAACGATTTAATGCTACGTTGGAAGAATTTCTAAAGAAAACCGTAGATAGAAACCAGCGTAATTGGGACAAAAATATACCACTGTTCCTACTGGCATATCGGTCAGCAACACATGAAACAACGGGAACAACACCAGCTACCATCGTTTTTGGAAATAATTTAAGATTACCTGGGGACTTGAAGTTTGGGGCGATTCCAACGACAGCTTTGTGTGGACAAGCGTACGTCGATAAATTGAAGGAAGATATCGACGAGATACACAGATTTGTTAGAGAAAGGATACAAATTTCAAGTGATAGGATGAAGGCACGATATGACATCCGTGCAAATAATAGAGGATTCGAAGAAGGACAGTTAGTCTGGCTTCACAACTTGCAACGGAAGAGAGGCTTATCACCAAAACTGCAATCTAGCTGGGAAGGACCATACAAGGTGATTACAAAAATCAATGATGTAATCTACCGAATTCAGAAGGGTATCCGAGGAAAACCAAAGGTTGTACATTAGGAAAGGTTGGCTCTCTATAGAGGAAGGGAATTGGATCCTGTTCGGGACGAACAGGTTTGGGCGGAGGGTAGTGTTACGGACACGAGTGACATCTATGATTGAATAGAAGTACTAAGCTCGTATTTGGAAACCAGCATGAATCGCAGTATACAGGCGAAATAATAAATAAATGGAAAATTCTACTATGACCGAGAAGCGGGCAAAATGAGTATAAATACGCGAGTAGAAAGCATAGACATTCAGTCTGAATTTGGAAAGCGATAAATTAAAATCGGGAAAAAGGAATAAGAAGTGAAATAGTGAAGTAGTAAAAGTAACAGTATAAAAAAAGTACTGTGAAATTGAACTGTGGTGTTTTATAAATAAAGTTATAGTGAACAACAAGCAAGTGGTTTGAATTATTCACAATCCAGTGATCGAACCTTGGAGTGGTTTGAATCCCTACTAGGGTACAACCAAAAACTATAAATATATGTACAAAGACTTCTCATAATAACATAAAAAAGTATACATTTTCAAATTGTTGTTTTACAGTGCAACTTCTAAAACGAAAAAATTTTAAAATGAGAAACAAAAGCATACAATTATTTTACTACTATAACAAGGTTTGGATTGCAGTCTCCTTTGATGCGATCGTACCCAAATTAAAATCGGTCGTACCCAAAATAATTTACTCGTTTTTTGTATGAAATGGAACGTCTTTGTATATTTATATAGTCTTTGGTACAACGTAACACTATATATATATAAATATATATATATATATATATATATATATATATATATATATATATATATATATATATATATATATATATATATATATATATATATATATATATATAAATATATATATATATTTGTATGTATATATATATATATATATATATATATATATATATATATATATATATATATATATATATATATATATATATATATAATATTTTTTATGATTCAACAATGTAAGAAAACATTTTAACAAAAAATTATGTTTTGTGCAATAGAGAATCTGCAGAACAAATAAATATTATAGAACTATTATAATTAATTTGATATTGGTAAATCGATTATTTATCTAACAAATAATCTATTTTTGTTGTTCTTCAACATGTGATTTATCTGGACAGACCTTATTGCCTTGTAATAATACAAGGTAAATTTTTATATTTCAAAATATGTAAAAGATAAATATATAATACAGATTAACCGTAATCCATATTAAGTCATGCTTATTGCTTATTAGCAATTAAATAATTATTACACACACTAAGCAAATAATAATGTTGTTAAATTAAATAAATAATCATCTAATAACTAGAAATTACCTGGTAAATTATTCACATATCCTCCATCAAGTAGCAGATGGCCGTCTTTCGGATCACACAATGGTGGCATGTAACCGCTTAATGACATTGACGACCTTACATAACGCCATAACGATCCTTCGAGATTTTGTATTATGTTTTAATATATTTATTTGTTTTGTAAGAAGTATGTTAATTGTAAAAATCTCAGAACATGTTTGGTTAATCAAAATTTCGAAAAAATAAATTACTATATATACATTAAATTTCTGTTTTATTTAGAAGATTCTAAAGGGCATAAATCAAAACTTTATGAAACAATTAGATTTAAATAAAATAGAAATTTAAAATGTATGAAACACGTAATTCTATAAAAAGAAAATATATTTTGCTTACCATGGGTATGAACCCTTGCGCAACTAGCAGTTATATCTGTGGTTAGTGTGAAATATGGAACCCATAGATCTTCAATATAGATATCACCAAATGTACCACGGATAGTTTGATTAAAATCTTGTCCAGAAAACATAGATGTAATAGGGTATGTTAAGTCTAACAACTGCCTTCCCCATTGAGTCATTTTCTATATAAATTTAAATAATGATAATTAAATTAAATTTAAATACAAGTTATTAAACAATTACCTTTGACCATTCCCTAGCTTTTTGAGTCATTGTAGTAATATTTTTCTCCGAACACCATAGAGCACCCATAAATGCTCCAATACTAACACCACCAACCATATCTACAGGTATCCCTGCTTCCTGAATTGCTTTTAACATTCCTACGTGAGCTGCACCTCGTGCACCACCTCCACCAAGTACAAGTCCAACTGAATTTCCTGTTAGCCATCTTGCTAATCTTGAAAAATCGGAATGCATATTTGGTTCAGACATAAGTACTTTACTATATAATTCATTAATACGATATTGACTTCTACGGGTGAACATTCTTTTTGCACATTGTAAATGATGATGTTTTGTTACCCAAGAACGCATATTTAACCATTGAACTGTATTTGTAGGTTTTAAATTATTTCCCTCGTGATGTAAAATTACTAATTCCTTTTGAGTTCTCATAGCAAGTCGATCAATTTCACGTTCCATCTTACCAACAATTGGTGGCCGATCACACAAACCAACAATTAAAATAACATCGGCTTGACGCATACAACGCTGCGTCCATGCAGTTAATGAATTGTCACATTGATACAGAGCAATTTTAACCCGATCTTCTTGCTGTGCCAGCCAACTAGTTAATCGATACTCGTTGCTCGATTCCATTATACTTACCCCTAATGTTTTACGAACTACTTCAGAAGTTAGACGAAGAGCAGGTGCTGAAATAATTTTTGTCACTCATAAATAAAATGTATTTTCAAAAACATATGATGAATTACCGATATTGGAAAGTGAATGATACAGTTCATAAGTAAACGCTGTCAAAGGAACATCATCACTAATTGGCACAACGGCAACAGTTGAAAATTGATTATTTACCGGAGTAGATTCTACGGGTTGCCTGGTAGTCGATCCTTGCATTGATCCTAAAATTCTATGTCCTAACAAGCTGATTAATTGTGTTACAACATTAGGATACCTAAGCTTTATGGCATTAAATAACCCTTCAGGCAATTTGGCTAATTCTGAGTCTCGAACAGCCATTATGGTTGTACTGCGTGGTGTCTCCGTTATCATTTCAACAATACCTATTAAATCACCTTTACCATATTCAGCAATGATTTCCTTTTTACCGCTAGAATGTGTTATAACAGAACGTAAGCGACCACTTAATACGATATAAGTACAGTCACTGGGCTCATCCTGTCGATATACTGCTCGACCAGATTCTAAAAATACCCAATCTAGTGCAAAGTCACACTTAATTTGATATAAATAATTATTGACGTTTTTTACATTGATAGGTTATAAATACCTGGCGCACTAAGGGTGACAATCGCTTTATAACACTTTTAGCAATATCTAAGACAATTGCCGGTTTTTCCCTCAGCAAACTAAAATACAATTCATGTTTGAAAATATAAATAATTAGAATCGGATAATTAACACATACTGATAAATAGTATCCTTTCGTAATAAAGCCACTCGTGATAAGTTACGTGCCCTAATCGTGTAAAGACTAGCTTCGCCTGTTAATACAGCCATTCCTCCAAATAACTCACCGGCATGTATTGAGTGAGTATGAATTTCGGTTTTTTCTTTTGGTTTCGTTCCTGGTATTTCACAGGAATGCTGTGTAACTGCTAAATTTCCGCCCATTACATAAATTAAACAAACTTCTTCATGATGTCCCTCCTGAACAAGAATAGTACCCCCCTGTACTTCTCGTACCTCCACATTTTTTAATAAACACTCTATATCATCATTATCCAATCCTAATTCTTTTAGAAATCCTTGTATCGCTATATTTTTTAATAATTTTGTATCGATCTTATCGATAGGTAATGATGGGGGTAAAACTGATATGCGTCGATTCTAAAGAAATGTGTTTTAGTCCGTAATATTAAGAAAAAAGTTATTACGATGATATATTGTACTTACGCTACATTGTGATAGATCATTTATCATATCAGGTTTGTGTTCATTTGTAGAACCAAGAGACAAAGAATGTGTGATATCCTGAGAATTTGATTTTCGATGACCTGGAGAATTTTTTAACACAGGAATATTTTTCTTTGGTACTTTTATGTTCTACAAAAAAATAAATAAATACTTATTATTTTAAGACTATTACAGCAAATTAAATACCTGTATGAGTTCAACACTTAAACCTAAATAATTTCTTAAAGCTGTAAATGTTACTCTTTGTAATCGAACCATAATAACTTGCACTACTCTCACCAAAATGTCAGGGCTATCTTTAAACACATCTGAAAACGCATTGACAGGGAGTCGAATAACTTGTGTGTTATCTTCCACAGCTCTCGCTGATACAGTTTTATAGACACTTATATTTCCAACTAGAACATCAATAAAACTAAGTAACGAAGTTACAGTTTCTCCAGGCCGAACTAATTTTAATGCCAAACTACTACCATCTGCATTATTTATCGATACTGAAACTAAGCCCGTTTGTACGATATAAAGACTGTCATCTTCATCACCAATGCTAAATAATGTTTCATTAGCTTTTAAGTTTATAATCTCGGTATGCTTGCAAAGTTTTAAAAATACAGGCTTTTCAAAATGTCCAAAAACACGTATACTTTGTAATAAATATAAGGCATCAGGTGGAACTTTTTCTTTACCCTCAATCGTTTCTTCTAAGTATTCCGCCGGAGGTTCATAAGATTTTAACTGTTGTGGAGTATTTTCTTTGCGTAGTTGTAATATTTTTCGAGCAAACTTCATAACAGCTTTTCGCTTTTTACCTTGGCCGTTATAAGCTTCTCCTGATAAATTTTTTACTTTGCGTAACATTCTACGACCATAAAAGAGCATCTTATCACGTTTACGAAATCTCATACGGGATGAAGATTGTGATGATTGCAAATGTAAAAATCTTAATTTTTCTTTTACTCGTTGTTTCCATTGTTTCCAATAATAAAATGCATAAATTGCAATCAGAAGAATGAATCCCAAAAGTAAGCTCCAAACCAGCTGTAATAAGAAAAAATGAAAATTAATTTAGTTTTTGCTGTCTACATTGAGCTTTTCTAGTATACAAATTTGCAAAGCTGAAATCTTATAATAAAATAATTTATGGAGTCCTTAACGACTTAATGTACATAGTAGGTGGTCAAGCCCAACGAATGTTTTTACACACAATCGCGTTTTTATGTTATCTGTTGCATGTTAATTTTTGGTCAACGGCGGGAATCGAACTCGAAACCGCGGCGTGATGAGAAACTCGGTTAACCATTAAGCTACAACCGCTTAATGGTTAATCGACTTCTTATAGAAAGGACAATTATTTTCATCGCAATTATACGCGATTTTGCACTTAATTGAAGCATGCATGTAATAAAACTCTGTATGGTAAAAATTCATGAAAGTGAACGGTTTGATGGGTTCTTCTCAATGATGCTCTACAATGTTGTGCATCATTGAGAAGAACCCATCAAACCATTCACTTTCATGAATTTTTACCATTCAGAGTTTTATTACATAATCAGGCTAGGAGAGTAACAAGTGTAACGTGATGGAAAATAATTAACATACAGTACAAACTTGCACCGATTATAACCAAATAAGGCAAAAATTTAGAATAAAAATTAAGAGATCTCGTATACCTAAACCAGATAATTCAAAAACAGAAAATGTTATGCAATTTAATTGGAAATGAAAGAAAAGGTTTCAATCAAATAAAATAGTTAGATATTTCAATTCAAAACAAGTCCTTATTGTGGACAAATAAATTAGTTAATATTAAATATATTTCGGCAATCAAGTTGCCATTTGAATTATATATTAATAGTTGCATTCCAATCGACTAACCTCTAGTACCCGCTAGTGAACCGATAGTAGTTCTAGCGGTTGGTAGATTGGAAAGCAACTAATATCTAAATATTTTATTTTATTGAATTTAAAGGTAGAATAAGTCACACAATAGAGAAATTTAATATGTATATGAGTTTTAACAATTATAAGGTTTCATTCGCAGCATAAATTGTTTTCATTGATATTGAAAAAGTATCACAAATCAGGAAAAACGTTGGAAAGTAATGAGATGGGTATGTCCTCTATCCAGGTTTGAGTGGGTTTGATGGATGGTCAAAGGAGAGACGACGTGATAATTTGCAATGTATAAAGATAAATACATTTTTTTATGCTAACGGAAGTTACAATCATGGTGCATTACAAAAATGTCCAAGACCTAGCATCCGTTACAACTTGGGGATCACTTAAACCACATTGTGGCAAATTTTGATTAAACATTTTAGCTTATACCCTTATAAAATCAAATTGTCTCAAGAACTAAAGCCTCTTAATTATTTGAAGCCCCGAAACTTCTTCGATTGGGATCTACGAAAGTTTGACGAAAATCTTGTAATTCAGCCACTAAGCCAAAAATTCTAAGAAAATAAAAAATTATAGGCTAAGGATTTCTGGCTTTGTAAACTAGCAAACTATGCGTAGTTATACAGCTACAAAACCACATGAACTTTAAGCGATACACCATTACAAAAACCTATGGTGTGGATTTCATGCCGGAGGTGTGATTAAACCACAATTTATCGTCGATGAAAGTAATGCTACAATCAATAGAATTCATTCTCATGTTATCCAGCCTAGAAGACTACTTTTAGCCAGAATTGAAAGTACTTGGAATCAGTAATGTGTTCCAAAAAAATAGTTGTACATTCCACACAGCTGGTCAAACAAATGATCTATTGAAGGAACAGTTTGGTAACCGTATAATTTCGAGAAATGTCCCGTTAATGGATTAATGGTCATACGGTAAGTTCATTGGTTTATGCATGCTTGGCCAACAACGTAAGACGAGCTCAAAGACAATATCAAACACGAAATTTCCAACGTTACAGTCGATTTGTATGAAAGTGATGGAAAATTAGCTTTAATGAATGTCACATCAAAAGTGTTCGTGGTTATCATATGAACCCAGGTGGCGCAGTGGTTTAAGCTGTTGTTGGAACGGGAGGTACCGGGGTTCGAATAGTCAGTACTATAGGCTGACATGGAGCTATGCAATGCGCAAATGGTTCTAGGAAAACTCGCCCCTATAGCCGTACAAAGAGTGGCATCACAACGGACTATAGCTGGTCTAAGTGTGCGAAAGCAGTCCCAACAACCTATCATATGAACGAGATCGGATTCCTAGTTAAAAATATATTCCTCGAATTTATCGTGTAACATGTTAACTGCAACTGAAAAAAGTTTCAGCTCAATACCTCAATTATCCTGTATTTTATTAAATACAAAATAATTGTAATTATTGCAAAATCCTTTAATATAAATCACACGATCCAAATAGGAAATGGTAAAAAATATACTATCTCACTTTTAGAATTGAATCAAAATGAACAGTACAATACGAACTACTCATTTTTTATTTGAAGTAACATGTATTTGACTAATAAAATAATATACTGTACACAGTATATTATTTTATTAGCCAAATACATGTTACTTCAAATAAAATCAATCAAATTAATTAAGACACGAACAATCAGTTGTGTAAGATGTTGTTTGTACTATGCATAGTATATAAATTATTGATAAAATTAACCTTCGTACTTACATTACTTTTTAAAGTTGTAAAACAAGCGTACCAGGCATCGGTGATCATTGTGCTATAATCACTATAAGATGATTTTAATAATCCAACAATGTCCATTTTAATTTTTTTTCCAGAATTTTAGTAAGGAACATATAGATATAACAAATAGAATTAGTTATTATTGATGAGTGGAGTTTTTTATACAGACATCATTTAGTAAACATTTTAAAATATTATTAAGCTTGATTTGATTTAAAAACACAATATCAAAACTTAATTTATTTTTTAATTTAAAACATATGGTACAGTAAACACTGCGCAAATAAACACCAGAAAATTAAGCAAATATTTTTATTCAAGATATAATATTTTGTTATAAATTAAATGACAAATGACAGCAGATTAAAAATACTTATTAAGTGGTAACTATAGAGAACGTAATAAAATAAACGTAACGTAACGAAAAGAATGCGAAAATATGCCTGCCATTTTATCGCCCCATGTCTAAATTAACGTAACGTAAAAAATATAACGAAATTTCGTCCATTTACTATTTGTCAACTTAAAAACGTATTGATGCGATTTTTTACGTGCAAACTAAAAAAATTAAAGACAAACGTTCGAAAACAACAACCTGTGTTCTGTAATAATTGTGTTCGAAACTAATTTTGTGATATAATAGTTTTATTGTAACTGTTATAAATTTGTAATTATTTACATATAATATTGTTAGGATAATCATTTAAATTATATACAAATATAATATACATATATTGAAGAAGTTATTAAATGTCATATGTTGTTTAAAAAGTTATGTTTAAAATCAACTAAATATTCAAAAATACCTATCGACTGAAAGAATTTTACGACATTAAAGTGGTAACTATACAGGACGTAACGTAACTTCGGAACGTAACGTAAGAAAAATTAACAGTGCGAATATATGCCTGCTCGTGTATCGGCCCATGTATAACTTAACGTAACGTAAAAAATTTAACGAAATTTCGTTCATTTATTATCTGTCAACTTAAAACGTATTGATGCGATTTTTTACGTACAAACTTAAAAAATTAACGGAAAATGTCAAAAAACTAAAACAAACACGACATTATTCTGTTTTCTGTGATAACAAATGATTGTGTTCGGAAATAATTTTGTGATATAATAGTGTCACGAATCACAGATGTCACCTGTGATAATTAAGAAGAAAATAATAGCAGTAGGGATTACCCTGTAACCAAATGTTTACACATACGAACAGAATAAAAACAAATAATGAAATAGGCGGAGCGAACCAAATACGACGCAACGAAAATTCGAGAAGTGTAGAGAAGCAAAATAATGGAACGTTCTACAAGCCTTTGCGTCGTATAAATACGTGTAGACATTTGAGTTACGAGACAGTTCAATTTTGAATTTCGAAGTGTTAATATCGGAAAGTGATAAAAAGTGAAGTGTTAAAATAATAGTAGTGATAAATATTGTGTAAAATAATAGTGAAAATAAATATTACTGAATTATTTGTGAAATATTTGTGTAATTTTTGTGGGAAATAAATTTAATTGAAATTTAATCTTTGCGAGTTTAATATTCACAATCCAGTGATCGAACCGGATAAATAATTTGAATAACCACTCGGCGAAATCGTAACAATTGGTGACAGCGGTGGGATTGTGAATATCCAAAATGAAATTATTGGACTTAAAAGTGGCAGATTTGAAGAAGGAGTTGGGTCAGCGTAATCTACCAACTTCAGGCAACCGCAATGAGTTGCAGTTGAGACTCCGTACAGCTTTGTTGGAAGATAATGTTGACCCAGATCAACATGAGTTTAATTTTGGGGCACCGGATTCAACCGAGGTGCAAGCGGTTAAAGTAACAACAGAGTCAACGACCAGAGCGGAAGACCAGAATGTCGTCGTTAAAGAAACTACTCCAACAACATCTGGAGGTTTCGATATGGGACAATTAATGGCCGCAATGCAACATATGATTGGAGGTCTTAAAAATGAAATGGTTAGTGTGCAGGAGCAAATGATCGGCGGCCTCGAAGGGAAAATAACAAGTGGTCAAGAAAGTTTAAAGGAACAAATGCGAGTCGACCAGGAAAGATTATTGGCTGAGCAGGAAAGCATGAGAACCGGTCAAGAGAGCATCATCGAACGGTTGGAGCAGCAAGAAAAATGTGTCAACGAGAAGTTTCGAGAGCTTTCCGTTACGTTGAACACAAAAGTCGATACCATCAAAATGGAAATGGATCACAAATTGGACCAACAAATCGATGTGACCGACAAACGATTCATGAAGATCGAACAAGAGCTAATGGGTCTCAAAACCAACGGCAATGCTCAAGTTAGTCGACAAACCAGCTCAATAAAGTTGACCAACGTTCCAAGAGCCACCAAAGTGGTGTGGTTCCTCGAACGTTGGTGACCAAGAGCCACCAACGTTCGAGGAACCACACCATTCAACATCTTCAAACTCCAGTTTGAAATGGCGGCTACCACGAACGGTTGGTGTGAAAGGGATCGAGTGGCAGCATTAATTGTGGCTTTAAAGGGAAGTGCTGCGGAGCTCCTACAAATCGTGCCAGAATACGAACGAGAGGATTACGGCAAAATCATGTTGGCTCTGGAGCGCAAATATGGTGGTGACCATCGACGGGAGCTACATCGTATGGAGTTGAAGGGACGATGTCAGCGGGTTGGAGAGACGCTCCAGGAGTATGCGGCTGATATAGAGCGGTTAGTGCATCTCGCCCACTACAACATGGCAGGAGAATACACGGAGCGGATCAAGATCGACGCTTTCACCGATGGAATACGGGATCCGGATACGAGACGTGCTGTTGTGTTGTCTCCAAAAGCAACGTTTGCGGAAACCATCGCGTGTGCCCTAACCAACGAGACTGCAAACAACATCATCAAACCAGCAGTCAAGGTACGTCGTTTGGAAGTGGAACCAGCAGTCAGTCACAAACAGGGCAATAACATCAAACCAGCAGATAACTGGCGGACAACGAGATTCCGGGATGGAACTAGTAAAATCAGATGTTGGGTTTGTGACAAAATAGGACACATCTCAAGGGAATGCTGGGAGATAAGGCGCAAACGGGCGAGAACGCCATCGCCGATGTACCGAAGGTCACCGGAGGAACGAAGAATACCAGCCGAGGAGGAACGCCAAACAACAACGAAGGCGTTAAACGAATTGGCAAAAGGTGGTGATAGCTTGATGGTGCGAGGCAAAGTAGAGGGACGATCCAGTTTGATAACATTGGACACCGGAGCAACGAGAACGATTGTGCGGCCAGATTTCATCATGAATGGAGTTCGGACAATGAAAGGGTTCAAGTTACAAACGGCGACAGGCGACAGTGCGGCTATCAAAGGAAAGAAGGAGGTTACAATACGAATCGGGAACAACAGTTTTCGACATGAAGTTCTGGTTGCGGATATTGTGGATGAGGTCATCCTGGGAATGGACATCATGAAGCGAAATGGATTCGTATTGGATGTCGGACGGGGAACATTGAGCTACGGTAATGTCGAACTGCCTTTGGAACTGAACAACGGGGAGGAGCCAATCGTAAGGAGGATAACATTGGATCATCGGACGAAGCGACCACCACACTCGGAAACGGTTGTTTGTGGGAAATTGGATGGAGGAACTGGAACACGACGAAGTAACGGATTATCAAAGAAGATAGAACCTAGATGGGAGGGACCGTACAAGGTCAGAACTAACGACATGATCTATAGGATCCAAAGAGGGGTACGAGGAAAACCCAAAGTTGAACACCTGAAACGACTGGCGTTCTATAGAGGAAGAGGTCTGGATCCTGTTCGGGACGAACAGGTTTGGGCGGAGGATAGTGTCACGAATCACAGATGTCACCTGTGATAATTAAGAAGAAAATAATAGCAGTAGGGATTACCCTGTAACCAAATGTTTACACATACGAACAGAATAAAAACAAATAATGAAATAGGCGGAGCGAACCAAATACGACGCAACGAAAATTCGAGAAGTGTAGAGAAGCAAAATAATGGAACGTTCTACAAGCCTTTGCGTCGTATAAATACGTGTAGACATTTGAGTTACGAGACAGTTCAATTTTGAATTTCGAAGTGTTAATATCGGAAAGTGATAAAAAGTGAAGTGTTAAAATAATAGTAGTGATAAATATTGTGTAAAATAATAGTGAAAATAAATATTACTGAATTATTTGTGAAATATTTGTGTAATTTTTGTGGGAAATAAATTTAATTGAAATTTAATCTTTGCTAGTTTAATATTCACAATCCAGTGATCGAACCGGATAAATAATTTGAATAACCACTCGGCGAAATCGTAACAATAGTTTTATTGTAACTGTTATAGATTTGTAATATAGTTACAAATAATATTTATTTGTTAGGATAATTATTTTAAATATATACGAATATAATGTACAGATATTGAATGTTATTTAATGTGATATACTGTTTAACAAGTTATGATTTTAAAATCAATTCAATATTCAAAAATACCTATCGACAGTAAGAATCTTACGACAAGTATGGTTCAAACGTCAAAAAAACGTAACGAAATTAGATTCGTTAAAATTCTTACGTTACTTTTTAAGTTTTTACGTTATCTCTGGTTAGCTCTTAAGTATGGTTGAAACGTCAAAAACACGTAACAAATTAGATTCGTTAAAAATTCTTACGCTACTTTTAAAGTAAATAGCTTATCTATAGTTAGCTCACTTTTAAACTTAAAAAGTAACTAAGAATTTTTAACGAACCTAATTTGTTACGTTTTTTTGTCGTTTCATCCATACTTGTCAAAAGATATTTGTGGATATTTAATTGATTTTAAACAACATATCATTAAATAACTTATTCAATATAGGTGTATAATATTCGTGTGTAATTTGAATAAGGATAGTCATTTTTTTAATGAAATTTTAGTACCCATATTAAATGATTATCCTAACAAATATTATATGTAAATATATTACAAATTAATAACAATTACAATAAAGTTTTTATATCACAAAATTATTTTCGAACACAATTATTTGTTACCTCAGAACACAGAATATTGTCTTGTTTGTTTTGGTTTTTTTTACATTTGCCTTTAATTTTTTAAGTTTGCACGTAAAAAATCGCATCATTACGTTTTGAAGTTGACAGTTAATAAATGAACGAAATTTCATTAAATTTTTTACGTTACGTTAAGTTATACATGGACCGATACACGAGGAGTGCCCCTATTCTGGTTTTCCCTGGGAATTGGAAATTGGGAAAAAAAATTTCCCAATTCCCAACTATAATAATTCCCAATATTTTATTCCCCAATTCCCAAAAGTGTATTCTGGCGTGCTGGGAATTATTTCCCCTCTGTGAAACAAATAGTTTTAAATGTTCGCCACTAGAGTACCTTTTTAATGGTTTTTTTCATGGTGCGCTATGTTATTATATTTGAATATGATCCAAATATTGACGGATGAATAACAAATTTACTACGTTTACATTATTGTTTTCGAGTGTTGTTTTCGAGTATTGTTTTCGATTTTTGGTACTTATCGTGAGGCAACAACAAAAAATAAACTGAACGTCTTCGATTCATCCATATTTGTTTTGATTTGTTGTCATTCATATTTGTTTTGCTGTGTTTTCAAACTGTTGAAAATTGTGTTTCTTTCGGCAACACAACAAACACTCTTTTTTGATCGGTATTCACCGGTTTATCAATTTGAATGGGGAGTTCGTAATCCTCAACCTCATCCTCAAGTGAATCGTCTAAATATTCTATATTATCACAGTCTGAATTCATTTTATATAAAATGTTTTTGTTCACAATAAATCAAGATATAGTTTAATTATCACCAATTTCACTACACTGAATCACAAGTATCTATAATCACAATTAAATATATATTATATATACATATAATATATATATGTATATATATATATTAGTTCACAAAATGATTATCACAAAATTATTACAAAATAATCAATAATTGATTTTCACACTTTGCCGCTCTTATTTGGTTTGTTTATAATCTATTTTGGCGTTTTCAAATAAATATCGGTGTCGATAAGTTTAATTTTTAATATTTAAAAAAACTACCAAAAACATTTAAATATATATTTTTTAATCAATTTTAATTATTAAGTGTATCAATTACAATTCAAAATATTAATAAAAAGAAAAAAAAATTAAAAATATTTTCGATAAATCGATATTTTTATTTCGAAAACAACGAAAAAGATGTATGAGCTACATCTTTTTGTTGTTTTCGAGTATTGTTTTCAAATAGAAACGATAACTTTTTATATGGGAAAACAGCAACAACAATCTCATGTTGAAAACAATACTCGAAAACAACACTCGAAAACAATAATGTTAACGTAGGGTAAATGTTTCATAAAAAATAATTATTTTCCACAATAAATACAACAATCATTAAAATACTTCAGTAATTATCACTTTCAGATATTAACACTTTAACATTTAAATTGAACTGATTGTTTACTTCAAATATCTTTATTTATATGACGTAAATCCTTGTGGAACATTCCATTACCGCTTGCATCTCTACACTAAGTGGCAGAATTAAAGAAGGAGTTGTGCCAGCAAAATCTATCAACTACGTGCAACCGGAACGAGTTGCAGCTTAGACTTCACGCTGCTTTGGTAGAGAAAAATGTTGACCCTGATCAACATGAATTTAATTTGGGGCACCGAATTCAACCTAGATTCAACCGGTTGAGGTATCAATGGAATCAACAACTAGCGGAAGACGAGACTGACCGCTATAGACGAGACCGCTATAATACGAGAAACCACTTTAAACAACACCAGGGGTGTTTGACACGGGGTAATTAATGCATTTATCTGTTATGCAACAAATGAAAGTCCAAACACAACAAATGATCGTATTAGGCTACTAACTGATATTATTACCGGTCAAGAAAAGATGCAGGAGCAAATGGTTACCGGCCAAGAAACCTTGAAGAAAAAAATGCGTGTCGATCTGGAAAGCATAAGAACCAGGCAAAACAGCATTATCGAACCGTTGGAGCAGCAAGAAAAATGTGTCAACGAGAAGTTTCGAGAGCTTTCCGTTACATTAAACGAAAAAGTTGCCACCATCACAATCGAAATGGATCCGAAATTTGAGGTGACCGACCAACGATTCATGGAGATCTAACAAGAGCTAAAGAATCTAAAAACCAACGACGGCGCTCAAATTGCTCGACCAACCAGCTCAATAAAATTGAAGCCACCAACGTTCGATGGAACCACACCATTCAACATCTTCAAACTCCACTTTGAAATGGCGGCCACAAGGAATGGTTGGTGTGACGAGGATCGAGCAGCGTTAATTATGGCGTTAAAAGGAAGTGCTGCGGAACTACTGCAAATTGTGCCGGAATACGAACGGGAGGATTACAGGAAAATCATGTTGGCTTTGGAGCGTAAATATGGAGGAGACCAGAGAAGAGAGCTACATCGTATGGAATTGAAGGGAAGACGTCAGAGGATTTGAGAGACGCTCCAGAAGTATGCGGCTGATATAGAACGGTTAGTGCACCTCGCTCACTACATGGCGGGTGAAAACACAGAGCGTATTAAGATCGACGCTTTCACAGATGGTCTACGCGATCCTGATACGAGACGTGCAGTTGTATTGTCACCAAAAGCAACGTTTGTGGAAACCATCACGTGTGCACTTACCAACGAGACTGAAAACAACATCATCAAACCAGCAGTCAAGGTACGTCGTGTGGTAGTGGAACCAGCAATCGGTCACAAACAGGGCAATAACATCAAACCAGCAGATAACTGGCGGACAACGAGATTCCGGGATGGAACTAGTAAAATCAGATGTTGGGTTTGTGACAAAATAGGACACATCTCGAGGGAATGCTGAGAGATAAGGCGCAAAAGGGCGAGAACACCATCGCCGGGAAGGAGGCAATAGTAAGGAGTGTAAAATTGGACCATCGGACGAAGCTACCACCACACTGGGAAACGGTCGTTTAAGGGAAATTGGAAGGAGGTGCTAGAACACAAGGGTTGTGGGTTGTGGAAGCCAACAGTGACGAGCTACAAACCAAAGAAATTACCATCGGAAAAGCTTTGGTGAAACCGGATTGTGACTTTAGAGTTCCGATACGGGCTCCTAATTAATCGGATATGACAAAAACAAGCAATAAGGGAAATATCATCGGCCGAGGTGAGGAAGTATCCACGATTATAAAATGCGAGGAGACGAATCCGTGTGTAAAAGCTAAGGATCAACGACAACGGGAAATAACGGAGGAACTAACACAGAAATGGACGGAACAATTAACATCTGAAGGAAAACAAGCAGCAAAGAAGTTGCTCGAGAAATATATGTCCATTTTCTGTTTGGCCTCGGAAGATAATGGCAGAACAAACATAGTTAAACACCGGATCGACACAGGAACATCAACACCAATTCGACAAGCGCCAAGAAGGTTACCATTGGTTAAACAAGCAGAAGTGGATAAGATAGTAACTGATATGCAAACATCAGGAGTAATGAAACAGTCGAACAGACGAAGATAAGAAAATTGTTTGGGTAATGGATTATGACAATTCAATGTCATGCCATTTGGACTTTTTAACGCCGCTGCGACTTTCGAACGGCTAATGGAACGCGTACTTAAAGGACTCCACTGGAAAACATGCCTGGTTTATTTGGACGACATCATCGTTATGGGAACGGACTTCAACGAGCATCTACGAAATCTAGATGGAGTATTCGAAAGAATACAATCAGCTGGATCGAAGTTAAGTCCGGAGAAATGTGTATTGATCCGGGATGAAGTCAAATATTTGGGACATAAAATAACACCAAGCGGCATTCATACAGATGAAGACAAAATCTCCGCCGTAAAGGATTGGCCAAGACCGCAGAATTTACATGAACTAAGGAGTTTCATCGGACTATGCACATATTATCGACGATTTATGCCAGGATCTGCCAACATCGCAAGGAGTTTACACAAGATGAAGCCGTTCCAATGGAGTGATGAACACGAAGAAGCGTTCAATGAACTGAAACAGCGATTATGTACAGCACCATTGCTTTCGTATCCGGTTCCGAATAAACGGTTTATTTTGGATACGGATGCAAGCAATTATGGTTTGGGAGGAGTGTTGTCACAGGAAATCGATGAACAGGAACGGGTCATCGCATATTATTCAAAGATCTTATCGCAGCCAGAACGCAACTACTGTGTAACAAGAAGAGAATTGTTGGCCTGAGGATTATTGAAATGTGTGGAACATTTTAGGAAATACATCTATGGCCAATCATTTCTATTAAGAACGGATCATGGCGCCATGACATGGCTACTTCAGTTTAAAAATCCCGAAGGACAAGTTGATAGAATCAGCGCAATCGATAATCAGAACAATGTACGATGATGATAAAAAGTTTTTCGATAAAAACAAAACCCTTTTACACGTTTTATTAATATTTTATTATAATGACTAGATTGCAGAGAAGATCGGAATAGAACGAATAAAGTTACAATTCAAAAACAAAAATATTTCATTCTTAAGGTGTGTTCATAGCAAGTAAAGGTGTGTTCACAACAGAAACTTAACTAATTGAACATATGAATTCAACACTTCTCCTCAATTATTAGTTTCCAATAAACCACATAATAATCTTAATTTTTCAAGTTGATTTGCTGCTAGAGGTTTTGTCAACATGTCACCTATAATTTCTTTGGTTGGACAATAGATGCATGCAACTTCTCTCCTGTCTACATGATCTTAAACGAAGTGTCTTCTGGTATCAATATGTTTTGATCGGCTCGATAGTTTTGGATTTTCAATCAACTTCAGACAAGTCTGATTGCCTTCAAATATTGTTGTTGACATGTTCAATTTTTCACCAAAATCGGTTAATATTCGTCTAATCCAAATTGCTTCCCTACATGCTTCTGATAACGAGACAAATTCAGCCTCAGTTGATGAAAGCGACACACATGTTTGTTTTTTGCATGACCAGCTTACTGCACCTCCAAACACAAAAAATATGTATCCGCTATTGGATTTTCTGTCTACCCGGCATTCAGCCCAATTCGCATCGGCATATCCATGAAATAATTCGTTATTATTATTGTTCAATACTAATTTTAATTTTGAAGTCCCTTTTAAATATTTAAGAACACTCTTTAGCTCCATCCAGTCGGTTTGTGTAGGTTTACTTGTACGTTGTGCCAATATTGAGACGCTTGTTGAAATATCAGGCCGAGAGTTTACTGAAATATATAGCAAACATCCTATAAGCTTCTGGTGTGTATCATTCTTCAGTAAAACCTCTGATAGACTCTCATAGCTATCATAAGTAACATCGAGTAGAATTCAGAAGTCCAAAATCATTGACAGAAAGTCCTAAATCAGCAACCACTTTATTTATATAACCAGTTTGGCTTAATTGAAAATTTCCATTTTCATCTCTGGTAATTTCCTGTCCAAGATAGTGCTTAATATCTCCCAAATTTATGATTTTGAATTTCGACTTTAAAACATCTTCGACGTATTTCAACTGATGTTCATATTTACCGGCTACAATAAGGTCGTCAACATATACTAAAACATAGCATATCTTTCCGCTTTGATTTAATATGTATAAGCATGGATCATTTACTCTGTACAAATTTCGCATCTACTAATGTTTGATCTAGTGATTCGTTCCAAAACCTTGCGGATTGTTTTAAGCCATACAGACTTCTTTTAAGAAAACACACGTAGTCTTCCTTTCCGTCAATAACAAACCCTGGTGGCTGTCTCATAAATATTTCCTCTCGAAGTTCCCCGTTTAGGAAAGCCGTTTTGGCATCCAAATGTAACACTTTCATTCCATATTTCGCTGCCATTGAAAGCAAAATCTTAATTGTCGTTTGCTTTACAACAGGTTTGATCATAATCACTGCCGAATTGCTGCAAGAATCCCTGTGCTACCAGTCTCGCTTTGCATCTGCTAATTCCTCCATTTGAGTCAGTTTTCAATTTGAAAACCCATCTACAACCAATAGGCTTTCTATTTGGTGGTAACGGTACAAGTTCCCAAGTATTATTCTCTTCTAGAGATTTAATTTCGTCTTTCATTGCATCGACCCACTTTAGTTTTTCAGAACACACAACAGCTTGTCTATACGTTTTCGGCTAATATTTCTCCTCCTCAACTTTGTTGATCTCTTCAATAAGCCTTTTCGGTGGATTATTTTTATTTATTCGATTCGAGCTGCGTATTGTGTTTGTTTCAGTGTCCATCAGTTGAACCTCAGGTTGATTTTCGACGTTCCTACTTGGTTCTTCCACATCAATAGAATTATCGGCACAATTGAAATATAATTCGCTGTGATCATTACCCACATTTATCTCTTTAATGAAATTAGTATTTTCTGCAGATTTTTCTCTTTCACTTTGGGTTGTTTCTGCTATATTCTCTTCATTTTTCTCGTCAAAATTCCAGTTACTGAATTTTTCGACAAATTTCACATCACGACTGATGACTACCTTGCCATTTGATTGATTATAGCATCTGAATGCTTTCGACTCCTCGTCGTACCCAACTAAAATGGCTCTAAAAGCCTTCGAATCTAATTTTCGCCTCTTTTCATCTGGCACATGGACATAACAAATTGTACCAAATTTCTTGCAATGTGAAATATTTGGTTTTTTATTATACCAATTTTCAACAACCAATTTTTTCTCTCTGCTACGCCGTTTTGTTGTGGCGTAAATGGCGCCGTTCTTTGACATTGAATTCCCTCTTTCGCCATGAATTTCAAAAAATCTTGGTTGATGTACTCGCCACCTCGATCTGTTCGAAGAACCTTTACTATGCGGCCAAACATATTTTGCGTCATTGCGATATATTCTGTAAATTTTCCAAATACTTCATTTTTATTTTTAAGAAGATAGATCATAGTGTATCTTGAGTGATCATCTATGAATGTCAAAATATATCGCTTCCCAAATGGCGTTTGTCTGCATTGGTCCGCAAACGTCTGAATGAACAAAACAGCTTTTGCGTGATTTTCCGTTTTTGATGTAAATTTTATGCGCGTCATTTTTCCTTCAAGACATATTTGACATAAATCCTTACTACAATCACTGCCACATGCCGAAAGTTCAATATTTTTGAACAATCCAGCGGAGCCCAATGATTTTACCACTTCAATATCACGATGCCCGAATACTCTATGCCAATAATGTGCACATTTTTTCTTATGTTCATCAACGAAATATACTCGTTCAACTTCCTTCAGAATATACAGATTATCACACATCTCACCGATTGCTACCTGCCGTGTTCCAAAACTAATTTCACAGCGTTGATCCGAGGTAAATGAACCAACAAAACCTTTGGCAATTAACCTTCGAACAGAAAGCAGGTTTCCGCTTATTGATGGAACCCATAATACATCATGAATTTTCACTTTATTCTTTTCACCTATTCGGTTAATAACCTCAATTGAAATCGATCCTTTTCCGTAGACATTAACTTGCTGTCCATTAGCAACGAGAATTTTTTCACGATAATTCGAATCAAACTCGGTAAAATTATTCTTGTTTGAAGTAAGGTGACAGGTTGCACCGGAGTCGATTATCCAGCCATTTTGCAGTTTTGAGGTTAGAAATAAAAATTCTGTAGAACCACCCTCAATTAAATTCACTTGTTCTTTTTCGGTGATCTTTCCTGATCTCTTTTTGTCCTTCACCCATTCTTTAAATTTTTCGCAGTTTCGCTTCATATGTCCCTCCTTATGGCAAAAAAAACAGCTTTTGCCACCTTTTATCTTATACTTTTGGTTGTTTACATTCAAAGCCATTCCATTACTGACATTTCTATCCATTCGTCGCTTATGTTCCTCAATAAGCTTTGTTTGCACGATAGCTGGTGTCAATTCGCCTTCAGACCGCGATTCCAATGTAGTTACTAATGTTTCATAACTATCCGGTAAACTTCCCAACATTGTTACTGCCTTCCAGTCACCTGGTTTTAGTTCCAATCCAAAATCAATCATTTGTTGAAATAGCTCGTTTATACGACCAATATGCGATTCCATGTCACCTCTTCTAGTCTCAAACGCATAATTTGCTTCATGATTCGAACCATGCTGTTAGCTGTACCTTTTTCATGATATTCTTTCAAAGAATTCCAAGCCTTCATTGCTGTTTTTGACTCCCGAATGTGGATTAATTGATCATCGTCCACGTTGAGTCCGATTAACGAATAAGCTAACGAATCTTTCTTATTCCAATCATTCAAAGGATTCGGTGCATCTGTTGACGTACACTCCCATACATTTTCTTTTGTTAGTAACAGCTTCATGCGAAATTTCCAAACAAAATAATTCGAATTATTCAACTTTGCTATCGCGGACAGTAAATCTGTCCATCATCATTTTAACGTAAAACACAAACAAATTTTAATTGCACTTGTAAAGAAAATTTTAGTTTACACTTGTTCTGGGCCCAACCTGATAGAATCAGCGCAATCGATAATCAGAACAATGTACGATGATGATAAAAAGTTTTTCGATAAAAACAAAAACACTTTTACACGTTTTATTAATATTTTATTATAATGACTAGATTGCAGAGAAGAACAGAACGGAATAGAACGAATAAAGTTATAATTCAAAAACAAAAATATTTCATTCTTAAGGTGTGTTCATAGCAAGTAAAGGTGTGTTCACAACAGAAACTTAACTAATTGAAAATATGAATTCAACACAAGTAGCACGGTGGATTGAGTGATTGGAGAGTTTTGTTTACGAAACGTCGGAAGGGAAGCGCTCATGGAAATGCGGATGCATTGTCAAGACGGCCATGTCGAGTGGATTGTAAATATTGCGGTCGGGCAGAAAGCAAGGAAAACATCGTCGACATCAGACTAATGAAAGTGTTGTCAGCTGATGAATGGACCAACGATGTTAGATACAAATAGAAACGGGAGGATCCAGATTTGGGAGTCATTATGAAATTCATGGAGGAAGAACATCGTCCCACATGGAGCGATATTGGGGATAAAGGCCCAACTATCAAAGCTTATTGGGCCCAATGGGATAGTTTAACCATGGAAGACGGCTGCTTAAAGCAAACATGGGAGAGCTCCGATGCCAAGACAAAGCAATCGTTGGTAGTAGTACCAAGAATCAGGATGGTGGAAATATTGGAGGAATACCACGGAGGCCACCTAGGAATTAACAAAACGTTAGCCAAGGTACGTGGAAGATTCTTCTGGGCAGGATGTAGACAGGCAGTGGCTGAATGGTGTCAAAAGTGTAACCAATGTATGGCAGTTAAAGGACCGGCAAAGAAGAGCCGTGAGATTGGCCTCACCATTTGAGAGGATTGCCATATATGTTGCAGGACCATTCCCCACCAGCGAAAGTTGATTGATTGAATGTATGGCAGTTAAAGGACCGGCAAAGAAGAGCCGTGAGAATGGCCTCACCATTTGAAAGGATTGCCATAGATGTTGCAGGACCATTCCCAACCAGCGAAAGTTGATTGATTGATTGATTGATAGGACTGTAGGACCAATTTCCGGATAACGCCAGGCCTATTCCTACAGGCGTTTACATAAAACAATAGGTAAGGATGGGAAGGTATGTTAGTAAGGAGAGAACGACCCGGTTACAGATACCTGGCAAATCGTTTACTAAACTACTGTTAGCTGACAATCACAACAATTAAAATTCTAAAATAAATTTATTAGTTAGTCGCTCAGGAATCTGTAACTAATTAATATTATTATCTATTAATTAATTAATTGATATATTTCAACTCCCACCCGCACAAGTAACCTAATTAAAACATAAGTACAGAACTCTGAAAGAAAATTTATTAACTTATGGCTCAGGTATCTGAAACAATTTAATTAATATGGTATGATAGTTTAAGCCATTCATTATGATAATGTTGCCATAATTCTGTAACATGCTCATCAGAGAATCAAAATAGACTGAGGCGACAATCTTCAGCAGAACCATTTTCCTGTTACATAATAAGTAAGAAAGTATAAATTGTTAGTAAAATTTATATCCTTTTCACATTAACATTGGCTATTATTTTTATTTGGATAGGAAGGACATTTCTAATTCCATTTTATGTATTTGAGTTATCTCAACAGTTGAAACTGGAGTATTTGGGTTAATTATCCTGGGCTCCTCTCATCATATGCTGCACATAAAGTTGCGTCCCTATATTTCCAGATCCACCACCATCTAACAAGGGGGTTAATATTTATTTATTTAATGACCCGACAGCATTTCATATACATACATTATGACGACCTAATAAACTGTCAATTCGTGTATAGGGTAAATTATTTATATAAATAAATAATTGAGTAAGTTAGCTATAACCTGCAGTTGCAGTTAGCTATAACGTATTAAAATTACATCATCTACACAAAGTCTAAAAATTAATTTACTAGATAGTAATCTTTAACTTAATTATTTTTAATTTTACTATTTATTTAAACTCCAGTCCGCACACCAATCATTGTAAAATAAAAATACAAAACTCTGAATTAATTAACTTACGGCTCCTTAATCTGTAACCATAAATTAAATTAATATGGTATGCTAGATTAAATCACGCTGATGATACCATAATATTAAAATATGTTTGTCAGAAAATCAAAATAAATCTCTGAAAACGTTTTACATTCCAAAATTATGCAACATCTTTTTTAAAATAAAATAAACTTTCCTTGTAATCCCTCTCCAACTATAATTATATTTACACCTACATAAATAATTAAAACCAAACTTTTCCATAAATTATTATTATTATTTTTATATTAATGGTCGTGATCAGGGATGCCAATTTACTACAAATGTAGTAGATCCGCCGCGAATTTCACCGTTTTAATTGCACAAACAAATTTTAATTGCACTTGTAAAGAAAATTTTAGTTTACACTTGTTCTGGGCCCAACCTGATAGAATCAGCGCAATCGATAATCAGAACAATGTACGATGATGATAAAAAGTTTTTCGATAAAAACAAAAACACTTTTACACGTTTTATTAATATTTTATTATAATGACTAGATTGCAGAGAAGAACAGAACGGAATAGAACGAATAAAGTTATAATTCAAAAACAAAAATATTTCATTCTTAAGGTGTGTTCATAGCAAGTAAAGGTGTGTTCACAACAGAAACTTAACTAATTGAAAATATGAATTCAACACAAGTAGCACGGTGGATTGAGTGATTGGAGAGTTTTGTTTACGAAACGTCGGAAGGGAAGCGCTCATGGAAATGCGGATGCATTGTCAAGACGGCCATGTCGAGTGGATTGTAAATATTGCGGTCGGGCAGAAAGCAAGGAAAACATCGTCGACATCAGACTAATGAAAGTGTTGTCAGCTGATGAATGGACCAACGATGTTAGATACAAATAGAAACGGGAGGATCCAGATTTGGGAGTCATTATGAAATTCATGGAGGAAGAACATCGTCCCACATGGAGCGATATTGGGGATAAAGGCCCAACTATCAAAGCTTATTGGGCCCAATGGGATAGTTTAACCATGGAAGACGGCTGCTTAAAGCAAACATGGGAGAGCTCCGATGCCAAGACAAAGCAATCGTTGGTAGTAGTACCAAGAATCAGGATGGTGGAAATATTGGAGGAATACCACGGAGGCCACCTAGGAATTAACAAAACGTTAGCCAAGGTACGTGGAAGATTCTTCTGGGCAGGATGTAGACAGGCAGTGGCTGAATGGTGTCAAAAGTGTAACCAATGTATGGCAGTTAAAGGACCGGCAAAGAAGAGCCGTGAGATTGGCCTCACCATTTGAGAGGATTGCCATATATGTTGCAGGACCATTCCCCACCAGCGAAAGTTGATTGATTGAATGTATGGCAGTTAAAGGACCGGCAAAGAAGAGCCGTGAGAATGGCCTCACCATTTGAAAGGATTGCCATAGATGTTGCATGACCATTCCCAACCAGCGAAAGTTGATTGATTGATTGATTGATAGGACTGTAGGACCAATTTCCGGATAACGCCAGGCCTATTCCTACAGGCGTTTACATAAAACAATAGGTAAGGATGGGAAGGTATGTTAGTAAGGAGAGAACGACCCGGTTACAGATACCTGGCAAATCGTTTACTAAACTACTGTTAGCTGACAATCACAACAATTAAAATTCTAAAATAAATTTATTAGTTAGTCGCTCAGGAATCTGTAACTAATTAATATTATTATCTATTAATTAATTAATTGATATATTTCAACTCCCACCCGCACAAGTAACCTAATTAAAACATAAGTACAGAACTCTGAAAGAAAATTTATTAACTTATGGCTCAGGTATCTGAAACAATTTAATTAATATGGTATGATAGTTTAAGCCATTCATTATGATAATGTTGCCATAATTCTGTAACATGCTCATCAGAGAATCAAAATAGACTGAGGCGACAATCTTCAGCAGAACCATTTTCCTGTTACATAATAAGTAAGAAAGTATAAATTGTTAGTAAAATTTATATCCTTTTCACATTAACATTGGCTATTATTTTTATTTGGATAGGAAGGACATTTCTAATTCCATTTTATGTATTTGAGTTATCTGAACAGTTGAAACTGGAGTATTTGGGTTAATTATCCTGGGCTCCTCTCATCATATGCTGCACATAAAGTTGCGTCCCTATATTTCCAGATCCACCACCATCTAACAAGGGGGTTAATATTTATTTATTTTATGACCCGACAGCATTTCATATACATACATTATGACGACCTAATAAACTGTCAATTCGTGTATAGGGTAAATTATTTATATAAATAAATAATTGAGTAAGTTAGCTATAACCTGCAGTTGCAGTTAGCTATAACGTATTAAAATTACATCATCTACACAAATTCTAAAAATTAATTTACTAGATAGTAATCTTTAACTTAATTATTTTTAATTTTACTATTTATTTAAACTCCAGTCCGCACACCAATCATTGTAAAATAAAAATACAAAACTCTGAATTAATTAACTTACGGCTCCTTAATCTGTAACCATAAATTAAATTAATATGGTATGCTAGATTAAATCACGCTGATGATACCATAATATTAAAATATGTTTGTCAGAAAATCAAAATAAATCTCTGAAAACGTTTTACATTCCAAAATTATGCAACATCTTTTTTAAAATAAAATAAACTTTCCTTGTAATCCCTCTCCAACTATAATTATATTTACACCTACATAAATAATTAAAACCAAACTTTTCCATAAATTATTATTATTATTTTTATATTAATGGTCGTGATCAGGGATGCCAATTTACTACAAATGTAGTAGATCCGCCGCGAATTTCACCGTTTATAAATCAAAAAAGAACAATTGATATTGACTTGCAAAAAGCACCATTAAATCCAAATACGAAACTTAATACGAAGCCTAATAAATTAAAATAAGGCATGGATAACCCACAGGCACGTACGCACGACACACAGGCAATAACACAGGCAGGGATGCCCCATACATGCAGAAAGTATGAAGCATAAGCACCCCAAAAGTGGAGGAAATCGACACCCCCCGGAGCGAACTCCATTCAAGCAAACCAAACACGATCCAAACTCAACATTCAACCAAACATACATCTATTAGTAGTAAACAAACTCTAACACGAGAACCCAATTGTAAACATCCAAACTACAAAGTCATTCAAAGCACCCTCAACAAAGGGACATCAACCTACAGAAAAATAAAAAGAGCAGACCTATCTCAACTGACATCCAACAAACCGCAATCCATACAAACACCCCACATTCCGGCGAATCTTCCAGCTCCCAACAAATCACGCTCGCGTCTAAAACACCACATGCCAACAAAGGCTACCAGCCGCCACCGCAACTAGATTAACCCTCATGCCCATCCCAATCAAATCCAGCCCCAAAACCCCCTTCCCCCCAACCACAGCAGTACCATGACCTAACTAATCACCAGCATGCAGCTAACAATACCTACAAAACCCGCTTCCTCCAAGACACTCCTGCACAATCCCAGCCCACTCCAGAATCGGGCGACGTCCTCCAAAAATCCAGCCAAAACATCAAAAGTTCCCGACACTCAACGAATGCTTCCAAACCACCACTGCAAAAGTGCTACAATTCCGCCGACACCCAAACCTTCTAATAGTTCCAACTCCCTGCCACTAAAAAAATCCCTGCCCGACCCGTCACAAACTTCCAGACTAAACAACCCTCAACCATAATCCCAAAATGTACCTCCGATAATGGAAGATACAGACTCGTGTTCTGCATCAAATCTAAACACTCCTGTCCTACAAAATCCCTGAGGATGTGTAAACTTTCCTTATTACTTATGTGTCACACCTACGCACCCTTGTGCTGTACACACGTTACCTCAACTTACTCAATTTCGCACCCAAATCCGACTTACTTTCAAATGATATGAATGGAGCCCCACGAAGTCAACACCAACTATTCCTCTTTTTAAAATGTAGCAAATTCGAATTTACATTAACAGTAAAAATCTAAGCAGATCCGCCACATCTACAGTAAAGTGACACCCTGATCATAGGCATACACATCCTCTAAAACTCTTCAAAACAAGGACACTCAAGCCTGATACAAGACACAAACCTGCATTCTCCATCACCGGCAACGCACCCCGGGACTACGGCTGAAAATCATTCAATCCCGAAACCCACGACCAATTCAAGGGCAGACCCGATTCCAACGACGAAAAATTAAAACCAACAACATTCAAATGTCAAAGAGACTGCAACAACTCCCCAATCGTAGAACCACTAAACAATCCCCTAGAATCACTAAACAATCAATCCTGCAGTTCAATAGGAATCCTCGATACCGCGGCGAGTTTCGGAGGGCACCACCAGACCTCAAACCGAGCCGAAACCTAACAAGAACATGTTGAAGGAACCAACCTCTATCGATACCTAGAACTACTCACCAGCTATTCACTCCGCACCCTTCAGCACCTCTGCAGTTGAAAGAAAGCTTCCAAAACTAAACCCAAGTAAGACAAACACAAAAATCAATCCAACCACGGAAACGGCCGAGAACCTCCGCTCACATAAGAAACTTCAAACACGAATAAAATCCACTGGGTACCAGATGATTCACCAGTGGCCCTATTCTGGTTTTCCCAGGGAATTGGGAATTGGGAATTTTTGATGTTTTTATAACAGTTGGGAATTATTTTTTCCAAAAGTGTATTCTGGCTATTGGAAAAATATTTCGTTTGGAAAAAATAATTTTCAATTATAACAGTTTTGACGTTTATTTTTCCCTATTAAAATTGTTGGGAATTCATATTTCTTATGGTAAAATACTCATAATCATAATACTAGAGTATAAATTTAAATTTTTTTTTATTATTTCTTAAAAGCAAAAACACATATTTTTTTAAATTTGATCTTATCTGCCCTAAAATATAAAAAAATTAGCTCATTCACAAATACTAATAATCATAATAAATAGCGAATGTAGAAAATAATTCCGACCCTAAAAAATGTTTAATTGTTTTTCAAAAGCGAAAACACCTATTTTTTAAATTTGTTATTCATCCGTCAATATTTAAATCATATTCAAATATAATAACATAGCGCACCATGAAAAACCATGAAAAAGGTACTCTAGTGGCGAACATATAAAACTATGTGTTTCACAGAGGGGAAATAATTCCCAGCACGCCAGAATACACTTTTGGGAATTGGAGAATAAAATATTGGGAACTATTATAGTTGGGAATTGGGAAATTTTTTTTCCCAATTTCCAATTCCCAGGGAAATCCAGAATAGGCCCACAGGACATAAAGTACTCGGACTAATCTCAGCCCATCAAATATCAACCGAAACAAGTCCACACTTCCAATCCAGATCAATGTTCCGCTATACAGGTTAACGTCCCGCTCCTGAAAATGTCCCTACACACCCACTATTCAAACGCCCACAACTGAACCACTCATGCCAAAATCCATCCACCACCAACAAATATATATTCAATTATAAAATCCTAATGTGCCATTTTACACTACACTCTCGCGTCAATTTCGCTTTTTCGTGCAGCAGAGTTTTTTTTTCATATTTATCTATGTGTGTGTAGAAAATATTTCATTATCAATGAATACTTGGTCGAGCGAACATCGTATAACCAAATGGCGAAAAAAAATTTTAACACGAATTTTTTTTTTCATTTTTACAGGAAAATATATATTTTTTAATAACCCATTATATATTTATATTATACATGTATTTATATATATTTTCATCATTCCAACGTTTTACCATTTTTAGAAACATCATCAATATAAATATATTGTTACGATTTCGCCGAGTGGTTATTCTGATAATTTATCCGGTTCGATCACTGGATTGTGAATATTAAACTCGCAAACTTTAAATTTTAACTAAATTTATTTCCCACAAAAATTACACAAATAATTCCTTAATATTTATTTTAACTATTATTTTACACAATAATTATCACTACAATTATTTTAACACTTTACTTTTCACTTTTTAACATTTCCCGATTTTAACACTTCGAAATTCAAAATTGAACTGTTTCGTAACTCAAATGTCTACACGTATTTATACGACACAAATACTTGTAGAACATTCCATTATTTTTCTTCTCTACACTTCGCGAATGTTCTTCCGTCGTATTTTGTTCGCTCCGCCTATTTCATTATTTGTTTCTATTCTGTTCGTATGTGTAACCATTTGGTTACAGAGTAATCCCTATTGCTATAATTTTCTTCTTAATTATCACAGGTGACATCTGTGATTCGTGACCGAATTCCAGTTCCTCCATCCAATTTCCCACAAACAACCGTTTCCGAGTGTGGTGGTCGCTTCGTCCGATGATCCAATGTTATCCTCCTTACGATTGGCTCCTCCCCGTTGTTCAGTTGCAAAGGCAGTTCGACATTACCGTAGCTCAATGTTCCCCGTCCGACATCCAATACGAATCCATTTCGCTTCATGAAGTCCATTCCCAGGATGACCTCATCCACAATATCCGCAACCTGAACTTCATGTCGAAAACTGTTGTTCCCGATTCGTATTCTTTCCTTTGATAGTCGCACTGTCGCCTGTCGCCGTTTGTAACTTGAACCCTTTCATTGTCCGAACTCCATCCGTGATGAAATCTGGCCGCACAATCGTTCTCGTTGCTCCAGTGTCCAACGTTATCATACTGGATCGACCCTCTACTTCGCCTTTCACCATCAAGCTATCACCACCTTTTGCCAATCTGGAAATGGAGATGAAGGTTATGGAGCATTTGGTTGTGGGAGTCAGCTTTTGCTCCTCAAAGCTGACTCTTACTCGTTTAACGCCTTCGTTGTTGTTTGGCGTTCCTCCTCGGCTGGTATTTTTCGTTCTTCCGGTGGCCTTCGGTACATCGACGATGGTGTTCTCGCCCGTTTGCCCCTTATCTCCCAGCATTCCCTTGAGATGTGTCCAATTTTGTCACAAACCCAACATCTGATTTTACTAGTTCCATCCCGGAATCTCGTTGTTCGCCAGTTATCTGCTGGTTTGATATTATTTCCCTGTTTGTGACTGATTGCTGGTTCCACTTCCACACGACGTACTTTGACTGCTGGTTTGATGATGTTGTTTGCAGTCTCATAAGTTAGTGCACACGTGATGGTTTCCGCAAACGTTGCTTTTGGAGACAATACAACTGCACGTCTCGTATCGGGATCCCGTATACCATCGGTGAAAGCGTCGATCTTGATCCGCTCAGTGTATTCTCCTGCCATGTTGTAGTGGGCGAGGTGCACTAACCGCTCTATATCAGCCGCATACTCCTGGAGCGTCTCTCCAACCCGCTGACATCGTCCTTTCAACTCCATACCATGTAGCTCCCGTCGATGGTCTCCTCCGTATTTGCGCTCCAGAGCCAACATGATTTTGCCGTAATCCTCTCGTTCGTATTCCGGCACGATTTGGAGTAGTTCCGCAGCACTTCCCTTCAGCGCCACAATTAATGCTGCCACTCGATCCTCTTCACACCAACCATTCCTTGTGGCCGCCATTTCAAACTGGAGTTTGAAGATGTTGAATGGTGTGGTTCCATCGAACGTTGGTGGCTTCAATTTTATCGAGCTGGTTGGTCGGGCAATTTGAGCGCTGCCGTTGGTTTTTAGATCCATTAGCTCCTTTTCAAGTTTCTGGAATCGTTGATCGGTCACCTCGATTTGTTGATCTATCTTTCGAGAATTTCTAGATTCATACTCTTCCAATTTATTTTCCATATCAATTTTGACCGTATCAACTTTTGCGATCAACGTAACGGAAAGCTCTCGAAACTTCTCGTTGACACATTTTTCTTGCTGCTCCAACCGTTCGATGATGCTCTCTTGTCCAGTTCTCATGCTTTCTTGGCCGCTTGTTATTTTTCCCTCGAGGCCACTGATCATTTGTTCCTGTTCAGCACGCAATGCCCTTTGCTCGGTAATCATTTTGACTTCGAGGCCGCCGATCATTTGCTGTTGAACGGAAACCATTTCAGTATTAAGACCTCCAATCATATGTTGCATTGCCGCCATCAATTGCCCCATATCGAACGCTCCTGGTGTCGTTGGAGTGGTTTCCCGTACGATGACATTCTGATTTTAATTTCATGTTGATCTGGATCAACATTTTCTTTTACCAAAGCAGCGCGGAGTCTCAGCTGCAACTCATTGCGGTTGCCTGAAGTTGGTAAATTACGCTGGCCCAACTCCTTTTTCAAATCTGCCTCTTTTAAGTCCATTAATTTCATCTTGGATATTCACAATCCCACCGCTGTCACCAATTGTTAAGATTTCGCCGAGTGGTTATTCAAATAATTTATCCGGTTCGATCACTGGATTGTGAATATTAAACTCGCAAAGATTAAATTTCAATTAAATTTATTTCCCACAAAAATTACACAAATATTTCACAAACAATTCACTAATATTTATTTTCACTATTATTTTACACAATATTTATCACCACTATTATTTTAACACTTCACTTTCACTTTTTATCACTTCCCGATATTAACACTTCGAAATTCAAAATTGAACTGTTTCGTAACTCAAATGTCTACACGTATTTATACGACACAAAGGCTTGTAGAACATTCCATTATTTGCTTCTCTACACTTCTCGAATTTTCGTTGCGTCGTATTTGGTTCGCTCCGCCTATTTCATTATTTATTTTTATTTTGTTCGTTTATGTAAACATTTGGTTACAGGGTAATCCCTACTGTTACAATTTTCTTTTTAATTATCACAGGTGACATCTGTGATTCGTGACAATATGGTATATATAAACAATAAAATTAAAAAAACTCGTGTTTATTTTTCAAATCAATTATCACTTGCGATCCTGGTAGTTCATGTTGTCGTTAGCTTGTAACGGGCATATGTCACTACCCGTTGTTGCCCATTCCATACCTTTAATCGTATAATCCATGGAAATACGATTTTTACAAATTCAATGTCGTTCATTGAATCGCTACACTGTTCGCATTTTTTTTAAGTAGAACATTGTGTAATGGTTTCAATGAACGAGAATATGTGGTGGCATACGACACCAATTCTAAAGTATGTTCGCACATTATTGCATAATGTTCCATTTACATATTCATTTATGTAAACTTGCAAAATTTATGTAATTTCAATAAGCGAAAGATATGTGACACTGATTCAATAATACAAATTCAAAACTAATGTAGGTTAAATTTGCGGAATTGAATTGGTGTCAAAAATATCAAAACACTGTAATGGGCGGTGTTTATACCAAAATTATCAACAATTAGGTGAGCGAAGAAACTTCCGTATTTTTCTTCAATTTTTTTTCCCTCTCGCACAACTGATTAATTTTGGATAAATACCACGCGAAATTTGAGTAGAGGGTCAGTCGGAGATTCAGGTGATGGAGACGACTTCGAGTGAGTTGGGGATTCGAAGTTGATAGAAAGAAGCGGCATTGGCATCCGAAGCACAGAGAGGGCCAATTCAACACTAGTCACAAAGAAATAGAAAGAATAAATACAACCGAAGACAACCGAATTCTAAAATTTTTTTTCCTGGAAAACAGTAAGGAATACTATGGTAAGTAAATAATAACAGCCAACCACTAACACTCTGGCACCGGTGGTACCGGGTCTACCAACCGTCTCGCAAGAGGCGGGAACACAGTCGAGCACTACTGCTCCGTTTTCCCTTCTGTTGGTAACGTGGTACCATCTAACCCCTCTTACTAACAATTGGGTTTTTTTTGCTGGTAATTTTTCTTAAAGATGGTGCAGCCCTAAGCACGCCATCTAACTACGGGGAATAACACCCCAAACCTTCGCATACGGTGGTATACGGACCACAATTTTCTAATCTTATTCAGGCAGATGTCACACACATCTAGCCTCTGATCCCCCTCCATTATTTCGGTTCTCTAGGTCTCTAGAGATGGATCTCGAAAACCCCGACCGCTTCCTCTACCGATCTGAGCTGCGGGAATCTATGCCGCACGAGATCCAATATTTCTAGAGGCAATTGTTGAAACCGGGTCTGCCAGGCGTAAGCACAGGCTAACCCGTTTCAAATGGCGCCCAAATAAGGCTTATTACCACCTAGTCTTGAAAAATACAATTTGTGCGTCCATTTTTCAAATGGCGCCCAAACAACGGGACCGACAAACATCCGGTCTTAGATATAAAATTTGTGCGTCCATTTTTCAAATGGCGCCCAAACAAGGCTTTTACCATCTAGTCTTAAAAACTTCTTTAGTTAATTTGCGTTCACTTTGAAAGTGATGCGCATAAAACCAAGGGACTGTCGATAACAGTCGGGTTTTAATTAAAGTGTCCGTAGTACAAACTACGACATGAAATGTCTTGTATCTTACAGCTACTACTGTTTTCGTACAGGTAGTACCACAGTTTTTCCATATGACCACCAGCAAGGGTGAATGTCGCGATCCCTGTGTTAATGTGCACTATCCCTTTCTTGCTGAAGAATATTTCGGGGGTATAAAGGGCTGCACATTACCAGGCAATCGAGTCATTCCGTATCCTGGTGCGTATGGTAGAACAATCGCCCCCTATTTTCATTCAAGAATTAAAAAATATGAATTTCCAATAGACAACGTTTAGTTAAGTTTGCGATTTTCCACCTTACCATTTAATTAAAAATTCACATCTCTCGGGATGAGGTTGTTTTAGTTCCTCTTAGTATATTTACGTCCAGAGTACAACCCATTTTGCTGTTCAGCTTAGGTTCTGTTAGTGGACGAACATTGACTCCAAGCTTGAACATAAGCTAAATGTGGTTATGTGCTACGTTGTGGAAATTCTTAACGATAACCGGCGAAATTCTTAACGAAAGTTGTCATGCTAACCAAAATACTGTTGAGTCTTTCAACAGCCGGTTATTTTTCAGTAGGAACGACAATCCTACTGAAAAATAACCGGCTGTTGAAAGACTCAACAGTATTTTGGTTAGCATGACAACTTTCCTGTCACTCTCATAGTCGTGGTCCTCCGAGGTAGGAGTAGAATACCAACTGTGGTCAAGAGGACAGTAGTGTTGTTCATGATCAGTGGGTGAAATTAATGAACTTAGTTAAATTATTTATAATAGCAATGTGTATCACTCATGTAGTTTTACTGAGTTAGGAAAACCATTGCAAAATTGTAGATGATTTAACAAGTTCATTCAAAATTTTAATAATTTAATTTCTTTCCCTATTTTTTTTTTTTAATCTAATATCCGTATACATGTATGCAAGAATGAAGGTAAAAGGACCCGTATTTGCTTACAATAAATAATTTATTAGGTATAGAACAAAAAGGTTTCATTTCGATGAAGATTCGTAATTTTAATCGTACGCGTTTAACAAAAAAACCAATCACATCGCATTACATTTGTTTGTGCTTATACGATATTGGCTTCAAAAATGTGTGCAAAACTAACTTTATAAGTTTATTTTGATCTAATAATTTAACCAGACAACGAAAATCTGCAACGATTTTTATAAGAAATTTGTTATATTGGATCAAACTGCATTCCTAAGTGAATGAAAAGAAAATTTTTACAGACGACGCGACGCAACACGCAGAAAAAAAAGACACGCAGAAAAAAAGCACTAATTTATCACACCAACAAATGGTTGTGGGATTATAAAATAATGATTCAAAACGAAATTAATATATTTAAACAGATCGAATTGGACAAATTTTTGATAAAATATATAAATATTGAATCTTTCAAGTTTTGGACTGTATCACATACGTAGAACAAGCAAGTTAGATCTGTTGGTTTCATTGCCAACATACACTTCTTAAACATGATTTCATACAAGTTATATTATAGTCATTATTTTTTTTTGTAAAATCACAATTTTATGAATTGCGGTGTTTTTTGAACTGTCAGCAATATTGAAATAAAAATAACAGAAAATGGCAGGGAGTGAGAAAAAGAATAGGAAGTGAGGTTAACCCAATTCAACACTATTTACTATTGACAAATAAAAGTAGAGAATAGTAGTCCGTATTGTGAGGAATTGAGTTAGCGCCACGCCAACATATAAGAAAGGTTGGGTTTTCATAAAAATTAGATAAGTAGAAATAGTTTCAGAATTAATGTTAAATAGGCTAGAGTTAATAGTAGTTTAAAATAATAAAATTAGAGATACTAATAGATCCAATAGATGAGGAATTGAAAGTGCGATGTTTGGAAAATTTTGGGAAACAATAGTCCGTGATGGAAATAACATGAATCCCGACTATGGAAGCGATCCGAAATATGAGAAACGTCACAATTACTGTAGGGTGGAAGATGCACGTTTAAACTGAACTATAGTGTTGACATATTGAGATCGGTGGACGGCAGACGATTATAATTGTAAACGCGTCGAACTGGAAAATTAAAAAATTTCCGAAATACATTCAGTTAATTCAACCATATTGGACGAGCAATGATGTTAAAAAAACGGGCTAAACTTTCTTGTGATGCGACTTAGTATATGAGACGTAAACTTTTATCCCGTCGAACGATACAATACACGGGGTTGTTCAAAAAGTGTGGAGACATGCACAAGAAATGGTCAATTCAGAATGAGTACAATCTGAAAAACAATTATTTTGCGGCATACCGAACTTGATGGAAGTTTAATTGCGCAATCGTTTGAAGACATATAAACCTTCAACGCAGGATATGTTGCGCAAAGATTTGAATTTGGTCATTACACAACTGATGAGCAAACTCTTCGGAAAGTATTCAAACCAAATTAAAAATGAAGCAATGGAGTATTCATTTAACAATGAGCACAATGAATTATTATTGGATTTGTTTATATAATGGCGACATGCATAAGGCACCTACTGATGTATGGCCTGAAAGAAATATTAGAAGATGAATATGAACCACCTTACTTACAAGCTACCAGTGAAATCCTATTATCATCAAAGTTGTTGGTATCATCCAAAAGACGGTTATCTTCTAAGGAGTAAATTTTAAGATAAGCTTAAAGGAGAATAGTACCAAAATGTAAACTTCTCATGACGAAAATATTACGATTATCAACGAGATGAGCAAGAAGACAACTGATCGGCAAATTCAATGAGGAAATTAAAAATTTGAATTCAAAAACTAAATCGACGTAAACAGCAAGCTAACCGAAACTACGAGGCCAGTTGCAAGTATCAATGTGGCAGGCTTGGGATGGAAGAAAAAGGATGAACTTGCGATAGAAGAATTTTGGATGAACAAAAAAACGAGCAGGCAAAAGCTGAAGAAACATAAGCTACACTTGCAGCGTTGAAGAATAATATTTTCAAAATGTGTAACAGTTCAACCAATCTTGTGTCCATTAATTGTAATAAAACAAAATCAATTGAAAACTGTTGACCATAAAATAAAAGATTTCAACGGGATCGGAAAATATTGTCATCGTTGTTCCCCCAGCTCAGTTCGTAGAGGTATATTATTCGTGGGTTTAATTTATATCTTCCATGAACTCCGTTCCGTGTTTGATGACAGATAATAAGATAACCTGCTTTATGCAAACCTCTCACAACCACTTACCCATTCACAGTCCAACCCTTTTTCAACTATTTTCTCATATCATCTTATTAACCAAGCAAGAGTGAAGAAGAAAAAAAAGAAAAAACAGATGCACCACTTAGGTTTCACGTTATAAACTTTAATGAACGAGATTTCAAATTTCTTAACCTTTCATAGGTCTCAAAACATTAATATGGGAAATCCTAACAATATAAATGTAGTTGATTTCACAAATATTTTTGTTAAAACTAGATTTACTTATATTTATGTACGCGTACCCCAAAAGAAATTACATTAAAACTAAATATATAAATTGAGAAAATTCATTAATGAGTAGAATAATTACTTAGTATAATAATATAATATAATAAAATAAAAAGATATATATAATAGTTAAATAAACAAAAGAAAAAAAATGAAAAACTTATCAAGTTTGGATGCGGTTATTGCAGCCGATGTGTGGATCCAAAATATTGATGGTTTGCCCAGCGCTGCATATACGATATATTTTTTTGATGTATAAAGTTGATTGATATAACGTATTTTATATGCGTTCTATGATTTTCCAAATGAATATTATATTTTCAATCAGGTCGGTGTAAATGCATTTAATATATCGGTTTGCTTCGGATATATTTGGTAATACCGATAATATTAGTTTTGTATTACAGCTACAATGTTTTTGAGATAATCGTCCTTGCACGTGAAATTGTGACCATCACTTAGCACACCAACGAACACCGTTAACATTCAACTTGTAACTTATAGTTAGGAAATGTTCTTTACATTATTTACTGGTATTAACCCACAACATTCATATTATTATGTGTATGCACATACTAATACATTAATTTTGTATTATATAATAGTTTAGGACTAGCAATTTTGTAAGTCCATTTTATCAAAAGTTCTGATCTCACAAAAAACCTCTTTCATATAAAAAAAAACGTGACACACAATTGAGTAGTAACTTCAATAAATTTTTTTTTTTTATATCTACGAGAACACTTTATTTGTGACCTTTTTGGTTTCAAAGCTACTGATCAACTCTCCCAGCACATTCTTTTTTTCGCATCATTTCCAAAAAAAACTCGAGCGTTATCTTTGTGGGAGGAGAAATTGATTGGGCAGGTTTTAAAGAAAAGCATTGCAATTAGTGAGAAAGGTCATAAAAATTTAGTCAAAAATTACATATCGTAAAAAAAAAATAACTTAAACACCCAAAAATAATTGTTAGTACGTTGACGTGTTTAAAATTGTACAGCGGTCATAGAAATTCTCAAAAGTTAGAGCTGTAACAAATCGTGTGGACGTACCCACGAAACCCTGAGAACTCATTTAAGCCGGGCAATAGTTATTATAGGATTTGAATTTGGAAGTGAAAAGTTAATATTGATTTGAATGTAATTTAATTTTAATTATTAAGATTTACGTTGTTATATCTCTAGCATGGAAGATACCAATGCTTTTTCCGTTTCTTTCCAGTTCATACGCTACCTTGCCTATTCTTTTTAGAATTATAGCTGGAACTGATTTACGAGCAAATTTTGAAGTAAATTTTTTATTGGCATCACTAAGAATGTAGTTCTTTACGAAAACTTTTTGTCCTTCGACGAATTCACGGTTAGTACTGCGCAAATTGTATACATGAGCTGCTCTATCATATGCCTTTTTTAAATGCAATAGAATAAGTTCTTGGCACTTATTCATTCGATTCGCCTTACATTGTGGAGAGATGTCTCGTTCACCCATCATGTTCAACTCTCCAAGCAAACGATACTCAGTTGCATGTGATATGATGTGTTGCCCAAAAAGGATGAAATGTGGCGAAAACTTAGTTGACTCATGGACAACATTGCGCAAGGCATGACCGATTTCAGGAAGATGCATGTCCCAATTACGATGATCATCGTTAATATATGCTCTTATAGAAGCTAAAATGGATCTATTCACTCTCTCCGATAGGTTGGATTGTGGACTGTACTTTGGGGTGTGGGTGTGTGTTATTCCATATTTATCAAGTAAATCCCTTAGCAACTTGGAGTTAAATTGTTGAGCGTTGTCGGACACAATTGTCTCGGGCACTGAGAACTGAAGAAAAATTACTTTTTCTAAAAAATTACAAACGTCCTTAGCCGTGGCTTTTCGCATAGGTCTAAAGAATATATATTTACTGTAATAATCCAAAACGATAAATAAGTAAGCATTTCCATTTTTGGAATATGGATAAGGACCCAAAAAATCCATGTACAACCGTTGCATGGGGCGTTCCACTATTATCTGATTTCCCATTTTTGGTTGCGTAATGTAATTGGTAGCTTTACAGGTTTTACACACTTCACACATCGACACATACGACTGGACTTCCACTGGCATTCTTGGCCAATAATAATACCTCTGTAATTAATTGAGTGTCTTTTTAATCCCAGGATGAGCGGAAGATGGAGGATTGTGTGCCAAATATATTAATCCGATTCGTAGTTGAGAAGGGACGTATAGTTTCCATGGGGGTATATCGGAATTATCACCATTGCAACCCGAAACATTTACATAAACCTTACTATCCTGCACAATGAGGTTTTTCATCGGGTTAGGTGCTCGTTGAATGGTGTTTATAAGGTTTAAATATTCAGTCGATGAAAACTCTGGAGAATTAAAATCTAATTGAAGAGCGTCTGATTTTAGTAAAGACTTCAAGTTTTCAAGTTCTACCTCTTCAACGTACATACGGGATAGACCGTCTGGTACAATATGAGAAGTGCCTTTTCGATGTTGAATGGAAAAGCTAAAAGCTTGAAGCTTTAAGCTCCATCGAGCCAATCTTCCATCCAATTCCTTGTTGTTCATCAACCATTTAAGAGAGGCATGGTCGGTGATTATGGTGAAGTGGCTACCCTCAATGTAAACCCGGAAATGCTTTACACTGAGAACTGCAGCATAGCATTCCAGTTCGGTTATGGAATAATTTTGCTGTGACCTATTCAATTTCTTCGACATATAGGCTATTGGGTGCTCTTCACCATCATTACCAACCTGCGTCAGCACACTGCCAACGCCTACCTTACTCGCGTCGCACTGAATGCAGAAAGGTTTAGTAAAATTAGGGTAGACCAAGACTGGGGCTGTGCAAAGAGCATGTTTTAATGAGTCAAACGCTTGTTGAACTGTAGAAGACCAGACCCATTTTTTTTGTGTTTTTAACAAATCCGTCAAAGGAGCTGCAACCATAGCATATTGTGGTATAAACCTGCGGTACCATCCGGTTACACCAAGAAATCGACGAAGCTTTTTAATTGTATTTGGAACCGGATATTCAGCAATAGCTTCTACTTTCTTATAGTCTACCTGCAGGTTGCCGTCTGATACGATGAAACCAAGATACCTAATTTTTTTCAGTAGGAACTTACTTTTATCTAGATTGACAGTTAAACCTGCGTCCTTTAATAGCTCTGCCACCTTTTTTAAAAGTTTAATATGTGTTTCAAACGTCCCTGAGGTGATGAGGAGATCATCCAAGTACACAAATACTTGGTCTTGTAACTCATTGGAGACCACCTTGTGCATTAGTCTGCACATTGTTTGAGGTGCATTGCATAACCCAAACGGCATCACGGCAAAATGATATAACGGACGGCCAGGGACGGTAAACGCGGTTTTATCTCGGGACTCCTGTTCCAACGGGATCTGCCAGAAAGCATCTTTCAGGTCGATGCTAGAAATGTACCTAGTTTGATCCAGTCGGCTCAGGAGTCCATCGATAATCGGCAACGGATACGCGTCCTTGACCGTAACCGCATTTAAACGTCGAGCGTCAAGACATAACCGAACCTTGCCGTTGGGTTTCCGGACCAATGTCACAGGTGAACTCCAAGAGCTGTCTGACTCCTCAATCACACCCAGGGCCAGCATACGATCAATTTCCATGTAGAGATCATTTTGCACTGGTGGACTTACGGGATAATATCGTTGCTTGATAGGTACGGTTCCTTCCATTATCTTAATTGTATGGCTTATTTTATTGGTTTTGCCGAGGCCTAGTTCTGAAAATGATGGAAATTCCTTTTTAATGTTTTGAAGTAAACGTTCCTGATCAAAAGTTAACATATGCTTGTTTGACTCACTATCAAGATCATCATTATTGTTGGATAAGGAAGAGATGCAGGAAAAAGACGGTGTTGTTGACATATTTAGGGACGGCATAATATTAAATTTGCGCCAAAAATCTATTCCAAGGTATAGATGCTGCGTCAGCGACGGAATTATGAATATTTTCATAAAATATTCCTTACTACCATATTTGATCGGAGTCCATAAGTATCCAAAGACCCTTTTGATATCTCCTCCAGCAGTTTTAATAGTGGACGGAATATAATGTATTTTATACTGATGGTTATTCAGGAAATATTCACTACCTGCTCCGAAGCAACTTTCACTAATGGCAGAATGCATATCTTTTTTACGCTTCCAATATATTTGCACGCGGTTTCTTTGTTGCTTTGTTTGAGGTCTAATAAGAGTGGTGGTGGAATTAACAAGAATGTTATCGACTAACAGCGACGTTGTAGGACAAAAAAAGGAATTATTAAAATTTTCCGAAGTGGAATTAATTTTTGAGTCTATTTCAACTCGGGGTCGGTATTGCTGGCTGTATCTGTGCGGGTTGGTCTGGGTTGTATTTTGCGAGGTACCACCTTCCCAGTAGTGTGGTTCCTCCCCACTTCGTTTCCCGGATTACATCGGAAACAATTTGGTTTATAAATGTCTGGACGGCCGCATCCATAACAAAACTTAGTTCGCTCACTTGTGCAGGTATCAAACGTGTGTCCGATATTACGACAATTCCAACAAATTGCTAGAGAATTTCTATTTTCCATTTGGCGGTTGTTAGATTGTTGAGGAAGTTTTGAATTCAAGACCTCTACAAACTGAGAATTGTAATCTCCTCTAATTTTTTGATTAGACATAATTTCATCTTGACAATTAATTTCACTTATTGATCTGCGGGTACAAAGTAGTTCAGGCTCACAATTAGTGCGTTTCCAAGAATCTTCGAGCGCTATGCAATTTTGCAATAATGTATCAATAGAGTCTATTTTGAAATTAGCTAATGCATTTTGTAGACCAAGCCTCATATTTCGTTTTAGCATATGTAGCGTTTCCAATTCCGAAGGAGGCGTAGAGTATTGTAAATTTAACGACTGAATTGAATTATAAAATTCGATAAAGGTTTCTTTATTTCGTTGTTTACGGCTCTCTATAAGGCGACGAATGTCATAGTCAGTTCGATGATCTCTAAATCGATTTTCGAAGTCTACTTTTAACTGAAGCCATGTAATGTGTGGACGTAAACGGATATGCAGCCAATACCAATCGGCAGCAACTCCTTTTAACAGAAGGCACACTTCATTTCGAAGTTGGTAATCTGGTACAGCGTACGCAGCAGCAAGATGACTGACTCTAAATAGAAAGTCATTGATTGACAACTCGTCAGCACTTCCACTGTAGGATATGTTCCATTTACTTACCGGACTGCCGTTTTGGTGACGAATAGGAAAATTAATGTGGTTTTCCTTTCCGGAAGATGTTGCCACGTTAGATGCTGGTTGGAAAATAGCTTGACTGGATTGTGGTCTATCACTAGGTTCATTATTTTGATCATTACTAAAAACATTACCCATTTCCACTGGAAACTTTACATTGTTTAAATTAAGAAGATTAGGGAGTACTTTTTCTTGGCGAGTAGATTCAAATTCTAGTTCGTCATCCGATGTTAAATATTCCTTTTCAGGTAAGTCGATTTCGTCATTAATTTCTGATGCGGTTTTATTAAGCTCGGGTTTCTTTCCTAGTAACGCATCAATCATAACCAAAAGATTCTGACCCTTTTCCATTAATGTTAAACACGATTGTTTGTAACTCCTACTACTGGTGGATAATCGATAAAGTCTTTCAACTACATGCAATATTCTGGTGGTTATCCGATCTAAAGATTTACCTTGGATCTTAGTGACGTCTGTTATATTAGACAGTATTCGACGATGCTCTATTAATTTGTTAGTGCATAGTTTAATTTCGTCCTTTGGTCTTTTCTTTGCGGCAGTATGGGCATGTACCGGTTTGAGTGGATCGTGTTCCGCTTCCTGCCTCAAAGCTTCTTGTAGAGCTTGTAAATTTGCAAGAGGAGTACTCGTTAGCTTCCGAACTGTGCATTCGATTTCGAATTCGTCTGGCGCTAAATAATTAGCTTCCATTTTCAGACAATAATTCCAAATAAATAGAAAAAAAAATATAGAAATAGTAAAAGTGATTAACTTTCCAAATTCAAATAATACAATTGGTGGAGTTAAACTCAGAGTTACTGTAGTAACTATCAAATAAAAACTATGGTAAATAAGGTATCAAAAAGGTAACTCGTATTTTGAAAATATGTAGTACAAAAAAAAATAGTCAAAATGCGAATATAAATTATTAAAACAATGTGCTGCGAAAGTAATCCTCAGAATGATATGATAATAGATTGTGGACTATAAATAGGCCGAAGCTGTGAGAGTTGCTGGTCATCATTAATTATCAACGAAAAAAGACTCATAATTATGTATAGAATCTTGGATATTCATTAACAAAATTCAAACACCTCAGTGGAAATTGTTAAAAATTGTCCAAAATTCAATTTAATTTTATTGTGTTCACCAATTTTAATGAGGTTATCAATATCCAATTTTATAGTTAATGTCAAATACAGTAAAGTAGAAATAACATAAAACAGATAGAAACCGTGCAAACTGATAACAATATAAATGATGTTCTAAATGTGGTTCAATTTTAATTTTCAAGAGAATCAATTGCTTCCGTGACATACAGTATCAAATCCTAACTAGCGGAGAAAACCGTTGTCACTTCAGCAAGTCAACCTTGAAAATTCAATTGAATACATTATGATTATGACTGACATGTGTTCGTAGACAGTAAAAGTTTGTTAAGCCAATGCGGTAGTTTTGGGCGCCATTATGTAACAGTTCAACCAATCTTGTGTCCATTAATTGTAATAAAACAAAATCAATTGAAAACTGTTGACCATAAAATAAAAGATTTCAACGGGATCGGAAAATATTGTCATCGTTGTTCCCCCAGCTCAGTTCGTAGAGGTATATTATTCGTGGGTTTAATTTATATCTTCCATGAACTCCGTTCCGTGTTTGATGACAGATAATAAGATAACCTGCTTTATGCAAACCTCTCACAACCACTTACCCATTCACAGTCCAACCCTTTTTCAACTATTTTCTCATATCATCTTATTAACCAAGCAAGAGTGAAGAAGAAAAAAAAAAGAAAAAAAACAGATGCACCACTTAGGTTTCACGTTATAAACTTTAATGAACGAGATTTCAAATTTCTTAACCTTTCATAGGTCCCAAAACATTAATATGGGAAAAACTAACAATATAAATGTCGTTGATTTCACAAATATTTTTGTTAAAACTAGATTTACTTATATTTATGTACGCGTACCCCAAAAGAAATTACATTAAAACTAATTATAAGAATAAATTGAGAAAATTCATTAATGAGTAGAATAATTACTTAGTATAATAATATAATATAATAAAATAAAAAGATATATATGATAGTTAAATAAACAAAAGAAAAAAAATGAAAAACTTATCAAGTTTGGATGCGGTTATTGCAGCCGATGTGTGGATCCAACATATTGATGGTTTGCCCAGCGCTGCATATACGATATATTTTTTTGATGTATAAAGTTGATTGATATAACGTATTTTATATGCGTTCGATGATTTTCCAAATGAATATTATATTTTCAATCAGGTCGGTGTAAATGCATTTAATATATCGGTTTGCTTCGGATATATTTGGTAATACCGATAATATTAGTTTTGTATTACAGCTACAATGTTTTTGAGATAATCGTCCTTGCACGTGAAATTGTGACCATCACTTAGCACACCAACGAACACCGTTAACATTCAACTTGTAACTTATAGTTAGGAAATGTTCTTTACATTATTTACTGGTATTAACCCACAACATTCATATTATTATGTGTATGCACATACTAATACATTAATTTTGTATTATATAATAGTTTAGGACTAGCAATTTTGTAAGTCCATTTTATCAAAAGTTCTGATCTCACAAAAAACCTCTTTCATATAAAAAAAAACGTGACACACAATTGAGTAGTAACTTCAATAAATTTTTTTTTTTTATATCTACGAGAACACTTTATTTGTGACCTTTTTGGTTTCAAAGCTACTGATCAACTCTCCCAGCACATTCTTTTTTTCGCATCATTTCCAAAAAAAACTCGAGCGTTATCTTTGTGGGAGGAGAAATTGATTGGGCAGGTTTTAAAGAAAAGCATTGCAATTAGTGAGAAAGGTCATAAAAATTTAGTCAAAAATTACATATCGTAAAAAAAAAATAACTTAAACACCCAAAAATAATTGTTAGTACGTTGACGTGTTTAAAATTGTACAGCGGTCATAGAAATTCTCAAAAGTTAGAGCTGTAACAAATGTGTCGAGGCGGCATCACTTGATGACAATGTTGAAATGACAAATCACGACAAATAAACAATCACAACATTTAACGCAACAACTTGAGATAAGGAATAAATAATTCGGAGTTCATTTATTCTATTAAATCCAGTTAATAACATAACGTCTACGCTTAAGGCGCATTTCGTTGGTATTCAGCGTGAAAGTAATTTGGCTTCTATCGAAGAAACCAATACAGACGAAACAAAGAAGCACGAAACAACACTTAATCGAATCCTACAGAAGAAACACGAAATTCATCCAACAATTAAATCTAGTCGAAGAAATAAACTTACCATCAGTTTTCACACCAAGATATAATCCATCAAGTTACTCAATTTCGTTGATAAATTGTTGTCACCACGAACCATAAAAGAAGACTATTTCACCAGTTTCAGGATCAAGAACCAAACAGAAAGAATATCACCTTTAAAGTCAACAATGAAGTTGCGCATTGATAAATGTAACATTAACAGTAAATTATAAGTAAGATTAGACATAATAATAATAATTGTAATAGGTATAATAATAGAAAAATAAAATTGTAAAAACTTATCAAAGACCCAAACCGTATATAAATAAATATATTTTTTAGTTAAGAGTTCTATTGTAAAATGTTTTTTTTGGTTTTTCTATGAAATTGATAAAATAAATAGTAAATACTTATATAAAAAGAAAAAAAAAATGATAAACCAAAATAATAAAATTAAATAAATATAGCAAGTATAGATAAGATAAGGATTAATTAAGTTTGTTAAATATACTAGTATTAAGGACAAGATATGTACTGCCCGGCTTTGTTCTCAGGGTGTGGGACGTCCGGCACGTTGGGTCACCAATAAACTGAACTACTCACAAATCTTCTCCAACAGAGTATGAGATCTCTTTTCATCTCAGGGATTGGGTTTTCCCCACGCTGTAACGGGCATATGTCACTACCCGTTGTTGCCCATTCCATACCTTTAATCGTATAATCCATGGAAATACGATTTTTTACAAATTCAATGTCGTTCATTGAATCGCTACACTGCTCGCATTTTTTTTTAAGTAGAACATTGTGTAATGGTTTCAATGAACGAGAATATGTGGTGGCATACGACACCAATTCTAAAGTATTGTTACGATTTCGCCGAGTGGTTATTCTAATTATTTTATCCGGTTCGATCACTGGATTGTGAATATTAAACTCGCAAAGATTAAATTTCAATTAAATTTATTTCCCACAAATATTACACAAATATTTCACAAATAATTCACTTATATTTATTTTCACTATTATTTTACACAATATTTATCACTACTATTATTTAACACTTCACTTTTTATCACTTCCCGATATTAACACTTCGAAATTCAAAATTGAACTGTTTCGTAACTCAAATGTCTACACGTATTTATACGACACAAAGGCTTGTAGAACATTCCATTATTTTGCTTCTCTACACTTCTCGAATTTTCGTTGCGTCGTATTTGGTTCGCTCCGCCTATTTTATTATTTATTTTTATTTTGTTCGTATATGTAAACATTTGGTTACAGGGTAATCCCTACTGTTATAATTTTTTTTTTTTTAATGATCACAGGTGACATCTGTGATTCGTGACACTACCCTCCGCCCAAACCTGTTCGTCTCGAACAGGATCCAGACCTCTTCCACTTTAGAACGCCAGTCGTTCCAGGTGTACAACCTTGGTTTTTCCTCGTACTCCTCTTTGGATCCTATAGATCACGTCGTTAGTTCTGACCTTGTACGGTCCCTCCCATCTAGGTTCTATCTTCTTTGATAATCCGTTACTTCGTCGTGTTCTAGTTCCTCCCTCCAATTTCCCCCAAACAACCATTTCCGAGTGTGGTGGTCGCTTCGTCCGATGATCCAATGTTATCCTTCTTACGATTGGCTCCTTCCCGTTGTTCAGTTGCAAAGGCAGTTCGACATTACCGTAACTCAATGTTCCCCGTCCGAAATCCAATACGAATCCATTTCGTTTCATGATGTCCATACCCAGGATGACCTCATCCATAATATCCGCAACCTGAACTTCATGTCGAAAACTGTTGTTCCCGATTCGTATTTCCACCTCCTCCTTTCCTTTGATAGCTGCACTGTCGCCTGTCGCCGTTTGTAACTTGAACCCTTCCATAGGCTCAACTCCATCCGTGATAAAATCCGGCCGCACAATCGTTCTCGTTGCTCCGGTGTCCAATGTTATCATACTGGATCGTCCCTCTACTTCGCCTCGCACCATCAAGCTATCGCCACCTTTTGCCAATCTGGAAATGGGGATGAAGGTTATGGAGCATTTGGTTGTGGGAGTCAGCTTTTGCTCCTCAAAGCTGACTCTTACTCGTTTAACGCCTTCGTTGTTGTTTGGCATTCCTCCTCGGTTGCTGGTTTTCTTTCCTCCGGTGACCTTCGGTACATCGGCGATGGTGTTATCGCCCGTTTGCGCTTTATCTCCCAGCATTCCCTTGAGATGTGTCCTATTTTATCACAAACCCAACATCTGATTTTACTAGTTCCTTCCCGGAATATCGTTGTCCGCCAGTTATCTGATGGTTTGATGTTATTGCCCTGTTTGTGACTGATTGCTGGTTCCACTTCCACACGACGTACCTTGACTGCTGGTTTGATGATGTTGTTTGCAGTCTCGATGGTTAGTGCACACGCGATGGTTTCCGCAAACGTTGCTTTTGGAGACAATACAACTGCACGTCTCGTATCGGGATCCCGTATACCATCGGTGAAAGCGTCGATCTTGATCCGCTCTGTGTATTCTTCTGCCATGTTGTAGTGGGCGAGGTGCACTAACCGCACTATATCAGCCGCATACTCCTGGAGCGTCTCTCCAATCCGCTGACATCGTCCCTTCAACTCCATACGATGTAGCTCCCATCGGTGATCTCCTCCATATTTTCGCTCCAACGCCAACATGATTTTCCCGTAGTCTTCCCGTTCGTATTCCGGCACGATTTGTAGGAGCTCCGCAGCACTGCCGTTTAGCGCCACTATAAATGCTGCCACTCGATCCTTTTCACACCAACCGTTCGTGGAAGCCGCCATTTCAAACTGGAGTTTGAAGATATTGTATGGTGTAGTTCCGACGAACGTTGGTGGCTTCAATTTTATAGAACTGGTTGGTCGAGCAATTTTAGTGCTGCCGTTGGTTTTGAGATCCATTAGCTCTTGTTCGATCTTCATGAATCGTTGGTCGGTCACCTCGATTTGTTGGTCCAATTTGTGATCCATTTCCATTTTAACCGTGTCCAGTTTGGAGTTAAATTTAATGGACATTCCTAGAAATTTTTGGTTCACCTCGGCCATTAAATCTTGCTGAAACTTCTCGTGATGATCCATCCGTTCAATCAAATTTTCCTGATCACCTCGCATTTGCTCCTCCAATCTTTCTTGACCGCTTGTTATATCGGTTTTGAGCCCTCCGATCATCTGCTCTTGCTTGGCTATCATTTGTTGCGTCTGGAGTTGCATTTGTTGCATAGCTGCCAAAAACTGTCCCATATCTAAACCTCCAGATGTTGTTGGAGTAGTTTCTTTAACTACGACATTCTGATCTTCTTCCGTTTTGGTCGTTGATTCTGTAGTTACTTCAACCGCTTGTACCTCGGTTGAATCCGGTGCCCCAAAATTAAACTCATGTTGATCTGGGTCAACATTATCATCCAACAAAGCAGTACGGAGTCTCAACTGCAACTCATTTCGGTTGCCCGCAGTTGGTAGATTCCGTAGCCCCAACTCCTTCTTCAAATCTGCCACTTTTAAGTCCATTAATTTCATTTTGGATATTCACAATCCCACCGCTGTCACCAATTGTTACGATTTCGCCGAGTGGTTATTCTAATTATTTTATCCGGTTTGATCACTGGATTGTGAATATTAAACTCGCAAAGATTAAATTTCAATTAAATTTATTTCCCACAAATATTACACAAATATTTCACAAATAATTCACTTATATTTATTTTCACTATTATTTTACACAATATTTATCACTACTATTATTTAACACTTCACTTTTTATCACTTCCCGATATTAACACTTCGAAATTCAAAATTGAACTGTTTCGTAACTCAAATGTCTACACGTATTTATACGACACAAAGGCTTGTAGAACGTTCCATTATTTTGCTTCTCTACACTTCTCGAATTTTCGTTGCATCGTATTTGGTTCGCTCCGCCTATTTTATTATTTATTTTTATTTTGTTCGTTTATGTAAACATTTGGTTACAGGGTAATCCCTACTGTTATAATTTTTTTTTTTTTTTTTTAATGATCACAGGTGACATCTGTGATTCGTGACGGTATGTTCGCACATTATTGCATAATGTTCCATTTACATATTCATTTATGTAAACTTGCAAAATTTATGTAATTTCAATAAGCGAAAGATATGTGACACCGATTCAATAATACAAATTCAAAACTTATGTAGTGTTACGATTTCGCCGAGTGGTTATTCTAATAATTTTATCCGGTTCGATCACTGGATTGTGAATATTAAACTCGCAAAGATTAAATTTTAACTGAATTTATTTCCCACAAAAATTACACAACTATTTCACAAATAATTCACTAATATTTATTTTCACTATTATTTTACACAATATTTATCACCACTATTATTTTAACACTTCACTTTCACAATTATTTTCACTTCCCGATATTAACACTTCAAAATTCAAAATTGAACTAATTTCGTAACTCAAATGTCTACACGTATTTATACGACGGAAAGGCTTGTAGAACATTCTATTATTTGCTTCTCTACACTTCTCGAATTTTCGTTGCGTCGTATTTGGTTCGCTCCGCCTATTTCATTATTTCTTTTTATTTTGTTCGTTTATGTAAACATTTGGTTACAGGGTAATCCCTACTGTTATAATTTTCTTTTCAATTATCACAGGTGACATCTGTGATTTGTGACAGTAGGTTAAATTTGCGGAATTGAATTGGTGTCAAAAATATCAAAACACTGTAATGGGCGGTGTTTATACCAAAATTATCAACAATTAGGTGAGCGAAGAAACTTCCGTATTTTTCTTCAATTTTTTTTCCCTCTCGCTCAACTGATTAATTTTGGATAAATACCACGCGAAATTTGAGTAGAGGGTCTTCGAGTGAGTTGGGGATTCGAAGTTGATAGAAAGAAGCGGCATTGGCATCCGAAGCACAGAGAGGGCCAATTCAACACTAGTCACAAAGAAATAGAAAGAATAAATACAACCGAAGACAACCGAATTCTAAAATTTTTTTTCCTGGAAAACAGCAAGGAATACTATGGTAAGTAAATAATAACAGCCAACCACTAACACGCTGGCACCGGTGGTACCGGGTCTACCAACCGTCTCGCAAGAGGTGGGAAGACAGTCGATTACTGCTCCGTTTTCCCTTCTGTTGGTAACGTGGTACCATCTAACCCCTCTTACTAACAATTGGGTTTTTTTTGCTGGTTATTTTTCTTAAAGATGGTGCAGCCTTAAGCACACCATCTAACTACGGGGAATAACACCCCAAACCTTCGCATACGGTGGTATACGGACCACAATTTTCTAATCTTATTCAGGCAGATGTCACACACATCTAGCCTCTGATCCCCCTCCATTATTGCGGTTCTCTAGGTCTCTAGAGATGGATCTCGAAAACCCCAACCGCTTCCTCTACCGATCTGAGCTGCGGGAATCTATGCCGCACGAGATCCAATATTTCTAGAGGCAATTGTTGAAACCGGGTCTGCCAGGCGTAAGCACAGGCTAACCCGTTTCAAGCTTATTAAAATAGTTTTGGATGATTTTTATAAATATCCAAAAAGTATATGTTGGTTTTTAGGTAAATGTTCCAATTTGAAAACATGATGTTGTGTAAGAGTAATTTGAACCACTTCCAAACAACTACCAGTTGTGTATCTTTATCAATCGATATGGGCCGATTGTATGAACACGGATAGAAGAAATAAAATCCGAGAGTAGTGATATATCTCGACGATTTTATTTTTTTCCGATTGTATGAACAAATTTTCTATCTTCCGTTCATAGCAGTTTTACAGCAGTTTTTATCTAGTAACATTTTTTTATTATTTTTGACGGTTAATTGTCGATAAATATTTATTCAAAGCGAATCGTTTTGCGAATATAAGATGCAAATTTTTATAATTTCTTCCATCATTTTATTATTCAGTCGTTTTGATGCAGAAATTCTTGTTGCCCGTGACCTTAAAATATTAGATCTTGAATTGGATGTTGAAGGTCTGTTTAGGGAATCTGAATTTGACGGTACATTTGTCGCAGATGCGGTTGATATCTCGGTTTAATTAATTTCGTCAGTATCCACAGTATTACCAAGTGAATAATTTATTGCAGAATATTTGGTGGATCCAGTGTAGTTAACATTTCATCATCCAAATATTCCTCATTCATATCGTCCTATAAAGAAAATTTTAATAATTTATAATAATTTAAATATATATAAAGAAAGTCTGAAATAATGTATATTATTAAGTGGGCACACCGAACCATCCACAAACGAGTACATCGGATCATTTTCGCTCGTTTAGGTTCACCACCCGTTCTAAATCTGTAGGCCCTTTCTTCAGCAATGGTCTTGCGTAAAATTATTATATTCCTGTCAGCCCATTCGTTTAATACGTGCATTATTATTATTTAACTCCATTACTTTATATTTATTTAATCTCAAATTATATAAATTTTGTATTTATCACAATACACAAACAACAACAACAATTTCTATCCTCGGTTATAACCACCGAAAATAGAAGATATACACAGACTGTGACACATCACAGATGTCACCAGTGATAAATAAAAAGATTAATAAATTATAGCAGTAGGCGTTACCCTGTAACCAAATGTTTACACATATGAACAGAATAAAAACAAATAATGAAATAAGCGGAGCGAACTTAATACGACGAAACGAAATTTCGCGAAATGTAGAATGAAAATTAATGGAATGTTCTACAAGTATTTGCGTTTTATAAATAGGTGTAGACATTTGAGTAACAAGAGCAAAACCAAATAATGAAATAGGCGGAGCGAACTTAATACGACGCAACGAAATTTCGCGAAGTGTAGAATGAAAATTAATGGAATGTTCTACAAGTATTTGCGTCGTATAAATAGGTGTAGACATTTGAGTAAGGAGTTCAGTTTAATTTTGAATTTCGAAGTGTTAATATCGGGAAGTGATAAAAAGTGAAAGTGAAGTGTTGAAATAATTGTAGTGATAATTATTGTGTAAAATAATAGTTGAAATAAATATTTGTGAAATAATTGTGGATTTATTGGGAAATAAATTAATTGAAAAATTGATCTTTGCGAGTTTAATATTCACAATCCAGTGATCGAACCGGATAAATAATTTGAATAACTCAGCGAAATCGTAACAATTGGTGACAACGGTGGGATTGTGAATATCCAAAATGAAATTAATGGACCTAAAAGTGTCAGATTTGAAGGAGTTGGGTCGGCATAATTTACCAACTTCGGGCAACCGCAATGAGTTAAAGCTGAAACTCCACGCTGCTTCGGCAGAAGAAAATGTTGACCCAGATGAGTTAAATTTAGTTGGGGGCACCGGATTCAACCGAGGTGCAAGCAGTTGAAGTGACCACAGAATCAACAACCAGAGTGGAAGTTGAGAATGTCGTCGTTAAAGAAACAACTCCAACAACATCTGGAGGTTTCGACATCGGGCAATTAATGGCCGTATTGCAGCAAATGAATGGAGGTCTAAAACTCGATATGATTACCGAGCAAAGGGCATTGCGTGCTGAACAGGAGCAGATGATCGGCGGGCTCGAAGGAAAAATAACAAGTGGTCAAGCAAAATTGGAGGAGCAAATGCGTGCCGATCAAGAAAATATGAGAACAGGACAAGATAGCATTATCGAACGGTTGGAGCAGCAAGAAAAATGCGTCAACGAGAAATTTCGAGAGCTTTCCGTTACATTTAACACCAAATTTGACACCATCATAATTGAAATAGATCAACAACTTGTGGTGGCCGACCAACGCAAGAGCTGATGGATCTCAAAACCAACGGCAGCACTCAAATTGCTCGGCCAACCAGTTCAATAAAATTGAAGTCACCAACGTTCGACGGAACTACACCATTCAATATACAAACAGTATATAACAGTTGGTGTGAAGAGGATCGAGTGGCAGTATTAGTTGTGGCGGTAAAAAGCAGTGCTGCGAAGCTCCTACAAATCTTGCCGGAATATGAACGAGAGGATTACGGCAAAATTACGCTGGCTCTGGAGCACAAATACGGAGGTTGAAGGGACGATGTCAGCGGGTTGGAGAGACGCTCCAAGAGTATGCGGCTGATATTGAGCGATTAGTGCACCTCGCCCACTACAACATGGCGGGAGAATACACAGAGCGGATCAAGATCGACGCCTTCACCGATGGTATACGGGATCCCGATACGAGACGTGCAGTTGTATTGTCTCCAAAAGCAACGTTTGCGGAAACCATCGCGTGTGCACTAACCAATGAGACAAGGTACGTCGTGTGGTAGTGGAACCAGCAATCAGTCACAAACAGGGCAATAACATCAAACCAGCAGATAACTGGCGGACAACGAGATTCCGGGATGGAACTAGTAAAATCAGATGTTGGGTTTGTGACAAAATTGAACACATCTCAAGGGAATGCTGGGAGATAAAGCGCAAACGGATGAGAACACCATCGCCTATGCTTCGAGGAGAAAAAGCTGACTCCCACAACCAAATGCTCTATAACCTTCATCCCCATTTTCAGATTGGCAAAAAATGGTGATAGCTTGATGGTGCAGGGCGAAGTAGAGGGACGATCCAGTTTAATAACGTTGGACACCGGAGCAACGAGAACGATTGTGCATCCGGATTTTATCACAAATTGAGTTCGACCAATGCAAGGGTTTAAGTTACAAACGGCGATAGGCGACAACGCAGCTATCAAAGGAAAGAAGTGGGAAAGAATTCGTTTCGATCACTTTATTGTGAATATTTAACTCACAAAAATTAATTTTTACAATAAATTTATTTTACAATAAATTCCACAATTATTTCACAAATTATTATTACTACACTTATTTAACACAATCATTATCACTTCAATTATTTAAACACTTCACTTTCACTTTTCATCACTTCCCGATATTGACACTTCGAAATGTCACGAATCACAGATATCACCTGTGATAATTAAGAAGAAAATTATAGCAGTAGGGATTACCCTGTAACCAAATGTTTATACGCACGAACAGAATAAAAACAAATAATGAAATAGGCGGAACGAACTTAATACGACGCAACGAAATTTCGAGAAGTTGTAACGATCCGTGATCGTTCCACGGCTTACAGTTTTCCCAGGCCTGAATAAAATTATAAAAGTGGTACTTTTAAAGATTTTTACGGGAATTATTGATTTTTACGGGATAGGTTAATGTTATAAAACGAAAATGAAGATTTTTTTTTGGTTTTTTATGGAGGTGGATTGTTCGACGATCGACGGGTTTTTTTTTTGTCAGTTGGGTGATGGCATCCGATTACTTTGGAGATAAAAAAAAAATTGAATTCTAGTTGTTATAAAAATATATATATATATATAAATCTCGTTTATAACTAAATAAAATAATTTAAAGTACATTTATCTAATAATAATAAAAAAAAATATATATATTGTTACGATTTCGCCGAGTGGTTATTCTACTTGTTTATCCGGTTCGATCACTGGATTGTGAATATTAAACTCGCAAAGATTAAATTTTAACTAAATTTATTTTCCACAAAAATTTCACAAATATTTCACAAATAATTCACTGATATTTATTTTCACTTTTATTTTACACAATATTTATCACTACTATTATTTTAACACTTCACTTTTTATCACTTCCCGATATTAACACTTCGAAATTCAAAATTGAACTGTTTTGTAACTCAAATGTCTACACGTATTTATACGACGCAAAGGCTTGTAGAACATTCCATTATTTGCTTCTCTACACTTCTCGAATTTTCGTTGCGTCGTATTTGGTTCGCTCCGCCTATTTCATTATTTCTTTTTATTTTGTTCGTTTATGTAAACATTTGGTTACAGGGTAATCCCTACTATTATAATTTTCTTTTTAATTATCACAGGTGACATCTGTGATTCGTGACACTACCCTCCGCCCAAACCTGTTCGTCCCGAACAGGATCTAGATCTCTTCCTCTATAGAACGCCAGTCGTTCCAGGTGTACAACCTTGGGTTTTCCTCGTACTCCTCTTTGGATCCTATAGATCACATCATTTATTCTTGTTATGACCTTGTACGGTCCCTCCCATCCAGGTTGTAATTTCTGCGATAACCCTTTCTTACGTTGTGGGTTGTGAAGCCATACCAATTGACCCTCGTCAAATCCTTTATTGTTTGCTCGTACATCATACCGAGCCTTTGTTCGATCACTTGACAATTTGATTTTCTCTCTGACAAATTCGTGTATGTTGTTGATCTCCTCTTTCAAGTTGTCCACATATGCTTGTCCACATTTAGCTGATGATGGAACCGCTCCGAATTTGAGATCGCCTGGTAGTCTTAAATTGTTGCCAAAAAGTATTGTCGCTGGTGTTACTCCTGTTGTGTTATGCACCGCCGATCGATAAGCCATTAAGAACAATGGAATACCTTGATCCCAATGCCGCTGGTTTTTATCCACTGTTTTGGCTATAAACTCCTCCAATGTGGCATTGAAACGCTCCACCATGCCATCAGACTGTGGGTGGAAAGGTGTTGTCCGCGTTTTATTAATTCCCAGTAACTGGCACACCTCCTGGAAGACAACCGATTCAAAATTCCGCCCTTGGTCGGAATGCAGTTCCATTGGTACCCCATAACGGCTTATCCAATTGTATACCACTGCATTGGCGATTGTGGTTGTTTCCTGATTTGGAATCGGGTATACCTCTGGCCACTTACTGAAGTAGTCCATTACAACCAAAACATATTTGTTGCCACTATCGCTGGTTGGAAATGGTCCTGCAACATCTATGGCAATCCTCTCAAATGGTGCTCCCACATTATATTGTTGCATCGCTCCACGGCTCTTCTTTGCCGGTCCTTTCACTGCCATACATTGGTTACACTTTTGACACCATTCAGCCACTGCCTGTCTACATCCTGCCCAGTAGAATCTTTCACGTACCTTAGCTAACGTTTTGTTGATTCCTAGGTGACCTCCGCTTGTTCCTCCGTGGTATTCCTCCAATATTTCCGCCATCCTGATCTTCGGTACCACAACTAGCGATTGCTTTGTTTTGCCATCGGAGCTTTCCCATGTTCGTTTTAAGCATCCGTCTTCCATGGTTAAACTATCCCATTGGGCCCAGTAAGCCTTGATAGCTGGGCCTTTATCTGCAATATCGCTCCATGTGGGACGACGTTCTTCCTCCATGAATTTGATAATCACTGCCAAATCTGGGTCCTCCTGTTGCTCTTTGGAGATGACATCGTTGGTCCATTCATCAGCTGGCAACACTTTCATTAGTCTGATATCGACGATGTTTTCCTTGTTTTCCACCCGTCCGCAATGTTTACAATCCACTCGACATGGCCGTCTTGACAATGCATCCGCATTTCCATGAGCGCTTCCCTTCCGATGTTTTTAAACTGAAGTAGCCATGTCAAGGCGCCATGATCCGTTCTTAATAGAAATGATTGGCCATAAAGGTATTTCCTGAAATGTTCCACACATTTCACTATGGCCAACAATTCTCTTCTTGTTACACAGTAGTTCCGTTCTGGCTTCGATAAGATCTTTGAATAATATGCGATGACACGTTCCTGCCCATCGATTTCCTGTGACAACACTCCTCCCAAGCCATAATTGCTTGTATCCGTATCCAAAATAAAACGTTTATTCGGAACCGGATACGAAAGCAATGGTGCTGTACATAATCGCTGCTTCGGTTCATTGAACGCTTCCTCGTGTTCATCACTCCATTGGAACGGCTTGTTCTTCTGTGTCAGCTCGTGTAAACTCCTTGCGATGTTGGCAAATCCTGGCACAAATCGTCGATAGTATGTGCAGAGTCCGATGAAACTCCTTAGTTCATGTAAATTATGCGGTCTTGGCCAATCCTTTACGGCGGAGATCTTGTCTTCATCTGTATGAATGCCGCTTGTTGTTATTTTGTGTCACAAATATTTGACTTCATCCCGGAACAATACGCATTTCTTCGGACTCAACTTCAATCCTGCTGATTGGATTCTTTCGAATACTTCCTCCAGATTTTGTAGATGTTCATTGAAGTCTTTGCCCATAACAATGATGTCGTCCAAATATACCAGGCATGTTTTCCAGTGGAGTCCTTTAAGTACACGTTCCATTAGCCGTTCGAAGGTCGCAGGGGCGTTACAAAGTCCAAATGGCATGACATTGAATTGCCATAATCCATTGCCCACACTGAACGCTGTCTTTTCCTTATCTTCGTCTGCGACCTCCACTTGCCAATAGCCGCTCTGCAAATCCAATGTTGAAAACATCCGTGCTCCTGCCAATGTATCCAGTGTGTCGTCGATCCTTGGTAATGGGTAACTATCCTTCTTGGTAACTGTGTTGAGCTTCCGATAATCAACGCAGAATCGCATGCTTCCATCCTTTTTCTCCACCAATACTACTGGTGAACTCCATGGACTCGTTGACTGCTCAATTACTCCCGATGTTTGCATATCAGTTACCATCTTATCCACCTCCGCTTGCTTAGCCAATGGTAACCTTCTTGGCGCTTGTCGAATAGGTGTTGATGTTCCTGTGTCGATCCGGTGTTTAACCATATTTGTTCTGCCATTATCTTCCGGTGCCCCACAGAAAATGGACATATATTTTTGAAGCAACTCCTTTGCTGCTTGTTTTTCTTTTGGCGTTAATTGTTCCGTCCATTTCTGTGTTAGTTCCTCCGTTATTTTCCGTTGTCGTTGGTCTTTGGCCTTTACACACGGATTCGCCTCCTCGCATTTTATAATGGTGGATACTTCCTCACCTCGGCCGATGATAGTTCCCTTTTTGATTGTTTTTGTCACATCCGATAAATTCAGAGCCCTTATCGGAACTCTAAAGTCACAATCCGGTTTAACCAAAGCTTTTCCGATGATAATTTCTTTGGTTTGTATCTCGTCACTGTTGGCTTCCACAACCCACAACCTTTGTGTTCCAGGACCTCCATCCAATTTCCCCCAAACAACCGTTTCCGAGTGTGGTGGTAGCTTCGTCCGATGATCCAATTTTATCCTCCTTACGATTGGCTCCTTCCCGTTGTTCAGTTGCAAAGGCAGTTCGACATTACCGTAGCTCAATGTTCCCCGTCCAACATCCAATACGAATCCATTTCGCTTCATGAAATCCATTCCCAGAATGACCTCATCCACAACATCCGCAACCAGAACTTCATGTCGAAAACCATTGTTCCCGATTCGTATTGTCACCTCCTTCTTTCCTTTGATAGCTGCACTGTCGCCTGTCGCCGTTTGTAACTTGAACCCTTCCATAGGCTCAACTCCATCTGTGATAAAATCCGGCCGCACAATCGTTCTCGTTGCTCCGGTGTCCAATGTTATCAAACTGGATCGTCCCTCTACTTCGCCTTTCACCATCAAGCTGTCACCACCTTTTGCCAATCTGGAAATGGGGATGAAGGTTATGGAGCATTTGGTTGTGGGAGTCAGCTTTTGCTCCTCAAAGCTGACTCTTACTCGTTTAACGCCTTCGTTGTTGTTTGGCGTTCCTCCTCGGCTGCTGCTTTTCTTTCCTCCGGTGGCCTTCGGTACATTGGCGATGGTGTTCTCGCCCGTTTGCGCTTTATCTCCCAGCATTCCCGTGAGATGTGTCCTATTTTGTCACAAACCCAACATCTGATTTTACTAGTTCCATCCCGGAATCTCGTTGTCCGCCAGTTATCTGCTGGTTTGGTGTTATTGCCCTGTTTGTGACTGATTGCTGGTTCCACTTCCACACGACGTACCTTGACTGCTGGTTTGATGATGTTGTTAGCAGTCTCGTTGGTAAGTGCACACGCGATGGTTTCCGCAAACGTTGCTTTTGGAGACAATACCACTGCACGTCTCGTATCCGGATCCCGTATACCATCGGTGAAAGCGTCGATCTTGATACGCTCTGTGTATTCTCCTGCCATGTTGTAGTGGGCGAGGTGCACTAACCGCTCGATATCAGCCGCATACTCCTGGAGCGTCTCTCCAACCCGCTGACATCGTCCTTTCAACTCCATACGATGTGGCTCCCGTCGATGGTCACCTCCGTATTTGCGCTCCAGAGCCAACATGATTTTGCCGTAATCCTCTCGTTCGTATTCCGGCACGATTTGGAGTAGTTCCGCAGCACTTCCCTTTAGCGCCACAATTAATGCTGCTACCCGATCCTCTTCACACCAACCATTCCTTGTGGCCGCCATTTCAAACTGGAGTTTGAAGATGTTGAATGGTGTGGTTCCATCGAACGTTGGTGGCTTCAATTTTATCGAGCTGGTTGGTCGGGCAATTTGAGCGCTGCCGTTGGTTTTGAGATCCATTAGCTCCTTTTCAAGTTTCTGGATTCGTTGATCGGTCACCTCGATTTGTTGATCTATCTTTCGAGAATTTCTAGATTCATACTCTTCCAATTTATTTTCCATATCAATTTTGACCGTATCAACTTTTGCGTTCAACGTAACGGAAAGCTCTCGAAACTTCTCGTTGACACATTTTTCTTGCTGCTCCAACCGTTCGATGATGCTCTCTTGTCCAGTTCTCATGCTTTCTTGGCCGCTTGTTATTTTTCCTTCGAGGCCGCCGATCATTTGCGCCTGTACGGTAACCATTTTCGTTTCGAGGCCATCGATCATTTGTTGTGTTTGACGTTGCATCTGTTGCATCACAGCCATTAGTTGCCCCATATCAAAACCTCCAGATGTTGTTGGAGTAGTTTCTTTAACGACGACATTCTGGTCTTCCGCTCTGGTCGTTGACTCTGTTGTCACTTCAACCGCTTGGTTTTCGGTTGAATCCGGTGCCCCAAAATTAAATTCATGTTGATCTGGGTCAACATTTTCCTCTAACAAAGCTGTACGGAGTCTCAACTGCAACTCATTTCGGTTGCCCGTAGTTGGTAGATTCCGTAGCCCCAACTCCTTCTTTAAATCTGCCACTTTTAAGTCCAATAATTTCATTTTGGATATTCACAATCCCACCGCTGTCACCAATTGTTACGATTTCGCCGAGTGGTTATTCTACTTGTTTATCCGGTTCGATCACTGGATTGTGAATATTAAACTCGCAAAGATTAAATTTTAACTAAATTTATTTTCCACAAAAATTCCACAAATATTTCACAAATAATTCACTGATATTTATTTTCACTTTTATTTTACACAATATTTATCACTACTATTATTTTAACACTTCACTTTTTATCACTTCCCGATATTAACACTTCGAAATTCAAAATTGAACTGTTTTGTAACTCAAATGTCTACACGTATTTATACGACGCAAAGGCTTGTAGAACATTCCATTATTTGCTTCTCTACACTTTGTAACGAGTTGGGTTGCATGAGTAGGTCACGAGATTTGAATAATTTCGATTCCGGAAAAATGCCCTTCGTTACTGAAATATATAATCATTTATTCAGAGCTTCGGGGTGGTCATGGTTTTTGCCGGCTATGGCTCAGGGCTTGGGGTGGGGTTTTCCGAAGATGAATAAATGCTAGCTTGACCACACTTAGGGAAACGGAAGGAAAGTATAAAAGGAATTTTGGGAAAAGGAAACACAGACAAACTATTCTATCAATACTTACCCACGTCTCATTACTGTGGTTTACTCAATCTTGCACATAAATATTTTAGAAAATTTGAAAATTAAACGAAAATAAACGAACGATCTCAAAGACAGTAAATATTCACAATTTATTACTTAGGACTTAAAAGTGGCTGATTTGAAGAAGGAGTTGGGGCTACGGAATCTACCAACTGCGGGCAATCGAAATGAGTTGCAGTTAAGACTCCGTACAGCTTTATTGGATGATAATGTTGACCCAGATCAACATGAGTTTAATTTTGGGGCATCGGATTCAACCGAGGTGCAAGCGATTTAAGTGACTACAGAGTCAACGACCAGAGCGGAAGACCAGAATGTTGTCGTTAAAGAAACTACTCCAACAACATCTGGAGTTTTCGACATGGGAAAATAAATGGCTGCTATGCAACAGATGCAGCTACAAACACAGCAAATGATTGGAGGTCTAAAACTCGATATGATTACCGAGCAAAGAGCATTGCGTGCTGAACAGGAGCAGATGATCGGTGGGCTCAAAACTGATATAACAAGCGGTCAAGAAAGATTGGAGGAGCAGATGCGAGCCGATCAGGAAAAATTGTTAACTGGACAGCAACAAATTCTAACACGAATGGAACAACTGGAAAAGTTTCAACAAGATTTAAGGGAGGATGTCAATGGAAAGTTGAGCAAGGTTGAAATGGAGATCGATCACAAAATGGATCAACAATTTGAAGCGGCAGACCAACGAATAATGAAGATCGAACAAGAGCTGATGGATCTCAAAACCAACGGCAGCGCTCAAGTTACTCGACCAATCAGCTCAATAAAATTGAAGCCACCAACGTTCGATGGAACCACACTATTCAACATCTTCAAACTCAAGTTTGAAATGGCGGCCACAAGGAATGGTTGGTGTGAAGAGGATCGTGTGGCAGCATTAACTGTGGCGTTAAAAGGCAGTGCTGCGGAACTGCTCCAAATCGTGCCAGAATACGAACGAGAGGATTATGGCAAAATTATGTTGGCTTTGGAGCGTAAATATGGAGGTGACCATCGACGGGAGCTACATAGTATGGAGTTGAAGGGACGATGTCAGCGGATTGGAGAGACGCTCCAGGAGTATGCGGCTGATATCGAGCGGTTAGTGCACCTCGCCCACTACAACATGGCAGGTGAATACACCGAGCGGATCAAGATCGACGCTTTCACCGATGGTATACGGGATACGGATACGAGACGTGCAGTCGTATTGTCTCCAAAAGCAACGTTTGCGGAAACCATCGCGTGTGCATTAACCAACGAGACTGCAAACAACATTATCAAACCAGCAGTCAAGGTACGTCGTGTGGAAGTGGAACCAGCAATCAGTCACAAACAGGGCAATAACATCAAACCAGCAGATAACTGGTGGACAACGAGATTCCGGGATGGAACTAGTAAAATCAGATGTTGGGTTTGTGACAAAATAGGACACATCTCAAGGGAATGCTGGGAGATAAGGCGCAAACGGGCGAGAACACCATCGCCGATGTACCGAAGGCCACCGGAGGAACGAAAAATACCAGCCGAGGAGGAATGCCAAACAACAACGAAGGCGTTAAACGAGTAAGAGTCAGCTTTGAGGAGCAAAAGCTGACTCCCACAACCAAATGCTCCATAACCTTCATCCCCATTTTAAGATTTGCAAAAGGTGGTGATAGCTTGATGGTGCGAGGCGAAGTAGAGGGACGATCCAGTATGATAACGTTGGACACTGGAGCAACGAGAACGATTGTGCGACCGGATTTTATCACGGATGGACTTCGACCTATGGAAGGGTTCAAGTTACAAACGGCGACAGGCGACAGTGCATCTATCAAAGGAAAGAAGGAATTGGCAATACGAATCGGGAACAACAGTTTTTGACATGAAGTTCTGGTTGCGAATATTTTGGATGAGGTCATCCTGGGAATGGACTTCATGAAACGAAATGGATTCGTATTGGATGTCGGACGGGGAACATTGAGCTACGGTAATGTCGAACTGCCTTTGCAACTAAACAACGGAAAGGAGCCAATCGTAAGGAGGATAACATTGGATCATCGGACGAAGCTACCACCACACTCGGAAACGGTTGTTTGGGGGAAATTGGATGGAGGTCCTGGAACACAAGGGTTGTGGGTTGTGGAAGCCAACAGTGACGAGCTACAAACCAAAGAAATTATCATCGGAAAAGCTTTGGTTAAACCGGATTGTGACTTTAGAGTTCCGAAAAGAGCTCTTAATTTATCGGATGTGACAAAAACAATTTAAAAGGGAACTATCATCGGCCGAGGTGAGGAAGTATCCACCATTATAAAATGCGAGGAGGCCAATCCGTGTGTTAAGGCCAAGGACCAACGACAAAGGAAAATAACGGAGGAACTAACACAGAAATGGACGGAGCAATTAACGCCAACAGAAAAACAAGCAGCAAAGGAGATGCTTCAAAAATATATGTCCATTTTCTGTGGTGCACCGGAAGATAATGGCAGAACAAATATGGTTAAACACCGGATCGACACAGGAACATCAACACCTATTCGACAAGCGCCAAGAAGGTTACCATTGGCTAAACAAGCAGAAGTGGATAAGATGGTAACTGATATGCAAACATCGGGAGTAATTGAGCAGTCAACGAGTCCATGGAGTTCACCAGTAGTATTAGTGGAAAAGAAGGATGGAAGCATGAGATTCTGCGTTGATTATCGGAAGCTCAACACAGTTACCAAGAAGGATAGTTACCCATTACCAAGAATCGACGACACACTGGATACATTGGCAGGAGCACGAATGTTTTCAACATTGGATTTGCAGAGCGGCTATTGGCAAGTGGAGGTCGCAGACGAAGATAAGGAAAAGACAGCGTTCAGTGTGGGCAATGGATTATGGCAATTCAATGTCATGCCATTTGGACTTTGTAACGCCCCTGCGACTTTCGAACGGCTAATGGAACGTGTACTAAAAGGACTCCACTGGAAAACATGCCTAGTATATTTGGACTACATCATTGTTATGGACAAGGACTTCAACGAGCACCTACGTAATCTAGAGGAAGTATTCGAAAGAATCCAATCAGCTGGATTGAAGTTAAGTCCGAAGAAATGTATATTGTTCCGGGATGAAGTCAAATATTTGGGACACAAAATAACAACAAGCGGCATTCATACAGATGAAGACAAAATCTCCGCCGTAAAGGATTGGCCAAGACCGCAGAATTTACATGAATTAATGAGTTTCATCGGGCTATGCACATATTATCGACGATTTGTGCCAGGATTTGCCAACATCGCAAGAAGTTCACACGAGCTGACACAGAAGAACAAGCCGTTCCAATGGAGTGATGAACACGAGGAAGCGTTCAATGAACTGAAGCAGCGATTATGCACAGCACCATTGCTTTCGTATCCGGTTCCGAATAAACGTTTTATTTTGGATACGGATGCAAGCAATTATGGCTTGGGAGGTGTGTTGTCACAGGAAATCGATGGACAGGAACGTGTCATCGCATATTATTGAAAGATCTTATCGAAGCCAGGACGGAACTACGGTGTAACAAGAAGAGAATTGTTGGCCATAGTGAAATGTGTGGAACATTTCCGGAAATACCTCTATGGTCAATCATTTCTATTAAGAACGGATCATGGCGCCTTGACATGGCTACTTCAGTTTGAAAATCCCGAAGGACAAGTAGCACGGTCGATTGAGCGATTGGGGAGTTTTGTTTACGAAATCCAACATCGGAAGGGAAGCACTCATGGAAATGCGGATGCATTGTCAAGACGGCCATGTCGAGTGGATTGTAAACATTGCGGTCGGGTGGAAAACAAGGAAAACATCGTCGACATCAGACTAATGAAAGTGTTGCCAGCTGATGAATGGACCAACGATGTTATCTCCAAAGAGCAACGGGAGGATCCAGATTTGGCAGTAATTATCAAATTCATGGAGGAAGAACATCGTCCCACATGGAGTGATATTGCGGATAAAGGCCCAACTATTAAGGCTTATTGGGCCCAATGGGATAGTTTAACCATGGAAGGCGGATGCTTAAAACGAACATGGGAAAGCTCCGATGGCAAAACAAAGCAATCGTTAGTGGTGGTACCGAAGATCAGGATGGCGGAAATATTGGAGGAATACCACGGAGGAACAAGCGGAGGTCACCTAGGAATCAACAAAACGTTAGCCAAGGTACGTGAAAGATTCTACTGGGCAGGATGTAGACAGGCAGTGGCTGAATGGTGTCAAAAGTGTGACCAATGTATGGCCGTGAAAGGACCGGCAAAGAAGAGCCGTGGAGCGATGCAACAATATAATGTGGGAGCACCATTTGAGAGGATTGCCATAGATGTTGTAGGACCATTTCCAACCAGCGATAGTGGCAACAAATATGTATTGGTTATAATGGACTACTTCAGTAAGTGGCCAGAGGTATACCCGATTCCAAATAAGGAAACAACCACAATCGCCAATGCAGTGGTATAGAATTGGATAATCCGTTATGGGGTACCAATGGAACTGCATTCCGACCAAGGGCGGAATTTTGAATCGGTTGTCTTCCAGGAGATGTGCCAGTTACTGGGAATTAATAAAACGCGGACAACACCTTTCCACCCACAGTCTGATGGCATGGTGGAGCGTTTCAATGCCACATTGGAGGAGTTTATAGCCAAAACAGTGGATAAAAACCAGCGGCATTGGGATCAAGGTATTCCATTGTTCTTAATGGCTTATCGATCGGCGGTGCATAACACAACAGGAGTAACACCAGCGAGAATACTTTTTGGCAACAATTTAAGACTACCGGCGATCTCAAATTCGGAGTGGTTCCATCATCAGCTAAATGTGGACAAGCATATGTGGACAACTTGAAAGAGGAGATCAACAACATACACGGATTTATCAGAAGGAAAATCAAATTGTCAAGTGGCCGGACAAAGGCTCGGTATGATGTACGAGCAAACAATAAAGGATTGACGAGGGTCAATTGGTATGGCTTCACAACCCACAACGTAAGAAAGGGTTATCGCAAAAATTACAACCTGGATGGGAGATACTGTACAAGGTCATAACAAGAATAAATGATGTGATCTATAGGATCCAAAGAGGAGTACGAGAAAAACCCAAGGTTGTACACCTGGAACGACTGGCGTTCTATAGAGGAAGAGGTCTGGATCCTGTTCGGGACGAACAGGTTTGGGCGGAGGGTAGTGTAACGAATCACAGATGTCACCTGTGATAATTAAGAAGAAAATTATAGCAGTAGGGATTACCCTGTAACCAAATGTTTACACATACGAACAGAATAAAAACAAATAATGAAATAGGCGGAGCGAACCAAATACGACGCAACGAAATTTCGAGAAGTGTAGAGAAGCAAAATAATGGAATGTTCTACAAGTATTTGCGTCGTATAAATACGTGTAGACATTTGAGTTACGAAACAGTTCAATTTTGAATTTCGAAGTGTTAATATCGGAAAGTGATAAAAAGTGAAGTGTTAAAATAATAGTTGTGATAAATATTGTGTAAAATAATAGTGAGAATAAATATTAGTGAATTATTTGTGAAATATTTGTGTAATTTTTGTGAGAAATAAATTTAATTGAAATTTAATCTTTGCGAGTTTAATATTCACAATCCAGTGATCGAACCGGATAAATTATTTGAATAACCACTCGGCGAAATCGTAACAGAAATTCAAATTTGAACTGTCCAGTAACTCAAATGTCTACACCTCCCAAGTATAACATAATTCGACTTTTTCGTCATATATCGAAGTAAAAGCTTATATTTAGTTTCGACTTTTACATAGTTTTGCTTTCGACTTAGAATAAGATTTCGTATGAAACGTATCGCGATAAGTCGTATCTGACGAAACTCAATATAGTAAAACTGTGCTTATGTATGCGTGTTCAAATGTCAAAAACAAATTTGGCGGGAATATTTTTGTGCATGATATGTGAAACGTCAAATTCAAATTGTAGCGGGTTAATGAAATAAAACTACAAATTTTAATGGTTTAGAAACAACAAAATAATTTATATTAATTTGTAATTGTGATATAACTTAAAATGAATTAAAAATTTATTAAATAAAAAATAAAATGAATATTCATATAAACTTTAAATTTTTCGAATGTGAAACGTAATTTTAATAAATTATGTATATAAATATGATTTAAAATTAATATAGAAGATAGTTTGAATAATATTTTAAATTATTTTTTTCGTAATAATGAATATTAGTAAGATCATATTAATTTATTTCCAAATGTGAAACAAAATGTCCACAACACAGTTATTTTTCTTAGATGCCACCAATAAGGACGATCATTCTCCATAGTAATTATGATTACACTTATATTTATTTGAAATCACAAGACACAGAAATTGAAATGCACTATTTGATAAATCGCTTAGAATCGTTGAGTGATCAATGGAAACAAACTATCTAGATATGAAACTTGTGTCTCCTCCCCATTTTTTACCAAAAAATAGGATAGATATTTAAGGTATAAGGTACTTTCGAATGGCATGAATTAACTGAATTAGAATTGAGTTACTATTTAGATAATTCAGTTGCTATTTAAATAACTGAGCTACTGAAGTGATTTGGGTGTTCGATTGGCACCATTCACTTCAGATAAATGTCAAAACGAAAATCATTTTCAAACGAAAAATAAAATTTATTTTTTATTAATTATAGTTCGAATTGAAATAAAATTCAAATTTAATGAAAACCAATTATTTATTTGTTAATTATATTTATTTATTTATTTTATTTTATAGTAAAAATAGAATTTTACATTTTTCCAAAAAACCTTGATCGTTGTCGCAACGCAATATTACTAATTAGTCTTCTATAATATTAGTTTTAATAAATTACGGCGAAAATATGTATTTTTTTAATAAAATTACTTATATGATTCCGATTTTTTTTTGAAGCAAACAACAATTGAAACCTTATTTAAATAAAGTAAAATAAATGTCAAAAATTACAAGAAAAATAAAATACTGAATTAACTACACGAGCAAAATTCACATTCAGATAACTCAGTTGCTCAATATTTAATTGAAGTGAAGAGGTGCGAATCGAACACTCAATTCACTTCAGTTGACTCAGTTAATTCTATTGATTCATGTCAATCGATAGGGCCTATAATATACTCGTTTTATCACTGTTTTACCAAAAAAATTTAATACATATTTTCGAACGAATACTTTTAACTTACAATTTCCACCCAGAAATTTTATTAAAGTGTAGGTGTTCACATTTCTGAAAAATTTCAAATATATACATAAACAAGCAAAATGTTAAATACGTCAAATAAAACGCAGCTTTCTAAACACAACGCTGTGTACATATACGCACCACTACTAAGGTATTTATCTTTCGACTATTTTCGAATATTTCGAAGGGAAAAACGATAGCTCATTTTTGAGTTTAGCTTTGTTATACATGGGCTATTAATACGACGCAACTACTTGTAGAACATTCCATTATTTTGCATCTCTACACTTCGCAAATAGATGTGTAAACATTTGGTTACAGGGTAACCCCTGCTATTATAATTTATAACATTTTGTAACGATTTCGCCGAGTGGTTATTCAAATTATTTATCCGGTTCGATCACTGGATTGTGAATATTAAACTCGCAAACTTTAAATTTCAACTAAATTTATTTCCCACCAAAATTACTCAAATAATTCACTAATATTTATTTTAACTAATATTTTACACAATTATTATCACTACAATTATTTCATCACTTCATTTTCACTTTTTATCACTTCCCGATATTAACACTTCGAGAAATTCCAAATTGAATTGTCCCGTAACACAAATGTCTACACCTATTGATACGACGCAAATCCTCGTAGAATATTCCATTATTTTTCATTCTACACTTCGCGAAATTTCGTTGCGTCGTATTTGGTTCGCTCCGCCTATTTCATTGTTTATTTTTATTTTGTTCGTGTGTGTAAACATTTGGTTACAGGGTAATCCCTACTGCTATAATTTTTCTTTTTAATACTCATTGGTGACATCTGTGATTCATCACATTACCCTCCGCCCAAACCGGTTCGTCCCGAACAGGATCCAGACCTCTTCCTCTATAGAACGCCAGTCGTTCCAGGTGTTCAACCTTGGGTTTTGCTCATACTCCTCTTTGGATCCTATAGATCACATCATTTATTCTTGTTATGACCTTGTACGGTCCCTCCCATCAAGCGGGCCTATTTGGGCATTTGATTCGTATTGCTATTCGATTTGAATCATCAAATCGATTCGAACATGAATTGGTATTTGGTAATACGATCGAAAAAAGAAATGCACACTGCCAAATAATTAGAAAGGAAATTTTGTACTAATGGTCATACCTATCCTAAAATTTATCATATTGTTGAATTTTGACATTTAAAAAGTATATTTCTGTTATTATATTTTGATTCGAGTTATTATTTGACAGTTGAAATATTTGGTTGCTGATAGCATAATATTCATTATCAAAAGAACTTAGTAATTCAGATGGTGGTGAAATTGGGTTGATTGGTACACTAAACCGTGTGTCAGCAAACGAAATAGTGCCAGTTATTCCAATCATTTACTGCGTTTCTTAAAAATGTTTCACCCGCATGACAGTTCCACTTTTATCTTCTTTTACGTTTTATTTAATATTATATTTGAAATCGGTCCACACGTTCTTCCAGCCATCTGAAGTTAATGGTTGATTGTCAAAATGGAACCTACTCTAAATCTTGGTTGGATGGATAGCGTGGGTCTATAAAATTTCCCCGTACTAACTACTAAGGTCCTGGAACGCAAAAAGCTGGTGTGGCTCATTACAGTCTCCCAATATACATTGTGTGTCCATTTTTTGCAACTATTTCCTTGATTTCGTTCGACATCGTCGCCGAATACATACTTGATGTGTATGTTGAGTGTACATGTAGGTGGCTTTCATTCTGTAATGTTTGTGTGGATACTCCCTTTACCACCAGCAATGTACTGATGCCTGTTTGTATAGAGGGACTCTCCATCCGCACTACTATTGGGCTCTGAGCTTTCTTTTGTTTCCTTTCACTTCCACTGATCCCACTAGTATACTCATCATCATCACGCTTTTAGTTGGTTTATTTGTGAACCATACCATCACTACATCACTCACTTTGTTTGTTTGGTATCATTTTCTTAAAAAACGAGAAATACGGTTACCTATATGACAGATCTCAGCATTATCGTTGGAAGGCTATGTTGTAAAACCCGAAAGTCACTTTATTTGGAGTAACCCTACTAGAAACTTAGCATCCCCTCAGCCACGCAGACATGAGCGTATGCAGTGCCACATTAGCTTGAGTAGCTCAAGCGGTAAGTTATGTCGATTATAAGTTCACCATTCCAGCCGAACGCCATAGCACATTCTGTTACCCAAAGGCTAACATGGTTCGCCATTCACCACGATAAATCAAGCTTGGGAGTAGAGAAGAGATGCTATAGCAACCTGCATTGTATGAGCGCATATGCATATATATATATATATATATATATATATATATATATATATATATATATATATATATATATATATATATATATATATATATATATACATATATATGTATAACTACATATTTATAAATAATAAAGCATCGGCTTCCATTTTAGGACTTACAATTTTTTACTTTTGTATCCTCTTTATATGGGTTCGTTAGCAAAACTAACAACGAACATAAATTCGATCATGATCGAACAAATAATACTCGAAATCGAACTGCCAAATAAGGGAAATTCTCAGTCTTTGTGTTTATACGCGATTGCTTTGGTGTTCGTTTTCATTTTGTACGTTATCGAATTCAAAAATACCGATTGTTCGATATCGTCGTTCGATTATTCGATATCGAGTTCCCAAATAAGGGCCCAGGTTGTAATTTCTGCGATAACCCTTTCTTACGTTGTGGGTTGTGAAGCAATACCGATTGACGCTCGTGAAATTCTTTATTGTTCGCTCCTACATCATACCGAGCCTTTGTTATATAACTTGACAAATCACGTCAGAGGTTTTCTCTCTGACAAATTCGTGTATGTTGTTGATCTCCTCTTTCAAGTTGCCCACATTTGGCTGATGATGGAACCGCTCCGAATTTGAGATCACCTGGCAGTTTTAAATTGTTGCCTAAGAGTATTGCCGCTGGTGTTACTCCTGTTGTGTTATGCACCGCAGATCGATAGGCCATTAAGAACAATGGAATACCTTGATCCCAATTTCGCTGTTTTGGTTATAAACTCGTAAGTTGCGTCGTATAAATAGGTGTAGACGTTTGTGTTACGGGACAGTTCAATTTTGAATTTCAAAGTGTTAATATCGGGAAGTGATAAAAAGTGAAATTGAAGTGTTTAAATAATATTAGTGATAATTATGATGTTAAATAAGTGTAGTAATAATTGTTTGAGAAATAATTGTGGAATTTATTGGAAATAAATTTATTGTAAAAATTAATCTTTAAGAGTTTAATATTCAGTGATCGAACCGGATAAATAATTTGAAGAACCACTCGGCGAAATCGTAACAGTCCACTATTGTTACGATTTCGCCGAGTGGTTATTCTAATAATTTATCCGTTTTGATCACTGGATTGTGAATATTTAACTCATAAAGATTAGTTTTTACAATAAATTTATTTCCCAATAAATTTCACAAACTATTATTACAACACAGATTTTACACAATAATTATCACTACAATTATTTAAACACTTTACATTTACTCTTTATCACTTCCCGAAATTGACACTTCGAAATTCAAAATTGAATGGTCCGGTAACTCAAATGTCTACACCTATTTAGACGACGCAAATACTTGTAGAACATTCCTTAATATGGCATCTCTACACTTCGCAAATATTCGTTGCGTCGTATTTTGTTCGCTCCGCCTTTTTCATTATTTAATTTTATTTTGTTTGGAAGTGTAAACATTTGGTTACAGGGTAACCCCTACTGCTATAATTTATAACTTTTAGTTACGATTTCGCCTTGTGGTTATTCAAATTATTTATCCGGTTCGATCACTGGATTGTGAATATTAAACTCGCAAACTTTAAATTTCAACTAAATTTATTTCCCACCAAAATTACACAAATATTTATTTCAACTATTATTTTACAGAATTATTATCACTTCAATTATTTCATCACTTCATTTACACTTTTTATCACTTCCCGATATTAACACTTCGAAATTCAAAATTGAACTGTTGGTAACACACATGTCTACACCTATTGATACGACGCAAATACTTGTAGAACATTCCATTAGTTTTCACTCTACACATCGCGAAATTTCGTTGCGTCGTATTTGGTTCGCTCCGCCTATTTCATTGTTTATTTTTATTTTGTTCGTATGTGTAAATATTTGGTTACAGGGTAACCCCTACTGCTATAATTTTTCTTTTTAATACTCATTGGTGACTTCTGTGATTCGTTACATTACCCTCCACCCAAACTTGTTCGTATCGAACAGGATCCAAACCTCTTCCTCTATAGAACGCCAGTCGTTCCAGGTGTACAACCTTGGGTTTGCTCCTCTTTGGATTCTATAGATCACATCATTTATTCTTGTTATAACCTTGTACGGTCCCTCCCATCCAGGTTGTAATTTCTGCGATAACCGTTTCTTACGTTGTGGGTTGTGAAGCAATACCAATTGACCCTCTTGAAATTCTTTATTGTTCGCTCCTACATCATACCGAGCCTTTGTTATATCACTTAATAAATCACGTCAGAGATTTTCTCTCTGACAAATCCATGTATGTTGTTGATCTCCTCTTTCAAGTTGTCCACTTATGCTTGTCCACATTTGGCTGATGATAGAACCGCTTCAAAATTTGAGATCACCTGGCAGTTTTAAATTGTTGCCGAAAAGTATAAATAATTTAAATAACCACTCGGCGAATCGTAACAGTGCGCTATTGTTACGATTTCGCCGAATGGTTATTCTAATAATTTATCCGTTTCAATCACTGGTTTGTGAATATTTAACTCACAAAGATTAATTTTTACAATAAATTTATTTCCCAATAAATTCCACAAATATTTCACAAATAATTATTACTACACAAATTTTACACAATAATTATCACTTCAATTATTTCAACAGGTCACTTTTACTCTTTATCACTTCCCGAAATTAACACTTCGAAATTCAAAATTGAACTGATCCGTAACTCAAATGTCTACACCTATTTATACGACACAAATACTTGTAGAACATTCCATTATATTGCTTCTCTTCTCACTTCACGAATTTTATTTCGTCGTATTGTGTTCGCTCCGCCTATTTCATTATTTATTTTTATTATGTTCGTATGTGTAAATATTTGGTTACAGGGTAACCCCTACTACTATAATTTATAACTCTTTTTAATTATCACAGTTGACATCTGTGATTAGTCACAGCACCATAGAAAAACATGAAAAGAATACTCTTGTGGCGAACATTTAAAACTATGTGTTTACAGAGGGGAAATTATTCCCATCACGCCAGAACACTTTTGGGAATTTGGGAATTAAATATTGTGAATGATTTTAGTTGGGAATTGGAAAATTAGTTTTCTCAATTTCCAATTCCCAGGGAAAACCTGAATAGGGCTACGGATTCGACATATCGCGACACGTTTCATACGAAAACTAAGTCAAAGTAGATTAATATTTCTAGTTTTATTAATGAGATATTTGAATTAACCGCCAAAATTCAAATTTGACGTTTCACATATCTATTCACATAAATATTCTCGCCATTTTATTTTTGACATTTGAACACACATACATATGCACAATTTATTTATACTGAGTTTCTTCCAGACTCGACTTTACGCTACACGATTCAAACGAAATCGTTTTCTAAGTCGAAAGCAAAACTAAGTCTAAGTCGAAACTAAATATAAGTTTTAAATTCGATTTATGATGAAAAAGTCGAATTTTGTTATACTTGGGAATCGCTATGCAGTTTTGAATTTGAAAGTGATAATAAGTGAAAGTGAATTGTATTAATCATTGTAAGTGTGATAATAATAATTTGTGAATTATTGCAGAGTTTTGGTGTGAATTAAATATAGTTGAAATTTAAAGTTTTCGAGTTTTATATTCACAATCCAGTGATCGAACCGAATACATTTTTAATTATGTACTCGGCTTATTCGTAACACAGAAGAGGGCCGCGTTGTATTGCCTCTATTAAAAGTTGTATTAAAAGGAAGTGTTGCGGAGTTTTATAGTTCGTTCCGAAGTATGAATATGAGGACTACAGCAAAATAATATTGGAATTGGAGCGCAAATATGGAGGTGACCACTGACAAGAATTATATCGGATGGAGTTGAAGGGACGGTGTAAGAGAATCGGACAGACGCTCCAGTAGTTTGCGGCCGATATCGAGCGGCTAGTCTAAACCACGTTGTATAGCCCAATCACTACAACATGGTGAGTGAATATACAAAGCGGATGAAGAGTAACCCTTTCACCGATTGAATATGGGATCCGAATTCAGACATGGAGGAATGTTGCCTCTGGAAAATAATTGAAGAACAACTCGGTGACTGGATGCCAAGAGGAAGATGAGATGTTAGGTTTAAGATAAAACAGATCGCATCTCGAAGGAATGCTGGGCAATAAGGCGTTAACCGGCGGGATCACCATTACCGAAGAACGCTCAAAGAGAACAAACGATTTGTTGATGAATCAGGCAGTTACATCCAATTTCATAACATTGGATTCGGAAACCATGAGAACGATTGTTTGAGCCAATGTAATATGGAGTGTGTAATGAATGGTCCATTAATTGATATTTGTGTAGCAATGCATTAAAAATTTATAAAATATAAACTTATAAACTCGAGATGATCTCGTATTTATGTAAATTACGAGTAATTTTGGTTTTGTAACTAAATATTACATTCAGTATCAAATCTTTTGTTGGGTGGATGTTGGCGGTGTGATCATATTTATTTCCATAATTATGTGTATTATAATTATGCATGAGGCCGTTTAATGAATTTATCTATTCATTTAATATCAGGTAACATGAGATTAATTCTTTAGTTTACAACGACGTTAAAACTAAACTTTCGTTATGTGTATAGATTTGTATTCGCGAATACAGGCGTTTGACTCAAACCTGGCTGATTTGTATTAGCTGATGAAAATTGCGGCCATTAGTCCAAATATACACCTGATGGATTCTAAACCACGTTGTTTTGGAAGGCGTTTGATTAAATCACCGCCATTGGATCTTAACAAAAACTTGTGTTAAGGAAGCCGATACATTTATAGGATATAATTATAAGTATTATATAAGTTCAATTAAGTTAATTTCTTAATTTATTTAAAATTATAAAGTGCTATATTAGTTATAGTTTTTTAATTATTTCATTGATTGATTGATTGATTGATTGATAGGACTGTAGGACCAAGCGCTAGGCAAGATTCCCGGATAACGCCGGGCCTATTCCTACAGCCGTTTACATAAAACGATAGGTAAGGATTGGAAGGTATGTTAGTTAGGAAAGAGCGACCCGGTTACAGACACCATGACAGTCGGTACTAAACTACTATTATCACAAGACAATCACAATTTTAATCTGCTAGTCTGCAATCGCCACTCAGCATTCTCCAGTCCGCAACGCCTATCCGCTCTTCTGTATTTTGAATAAAATTAAAACTAAATTAAAATTAAAATTCTAAAATAAATTTATTAGTTCGCTCAGGAATCTGTAACTTAATTAATTAGTTTTATTATTTATTTGAACTCCCATCCGCACAACAAACCTAATTAGAACATAAGTACAGAACTCTGAAAGAATTTTTTTTTTTAACTTATCGCTCAGGTATCTGAAACAATTTAATTAATTTAGTTTGATAGTTTAAGCCATCCATTACGATAATGTTACCATAATACTGTAACATGCTCATCAGAGAGTCAAAATAGACTATAGGGCGACAATCTTCAGCAGAACCATTTTCCTGTTATATAATTATTACAATAATATAATTTGTTAGTAAAATCTATATCATTTTCACATTATCATTGGTTATTATTTTTATTTGGATAGGAAGGACATTTCCAATTCCATCATATATATTGGTGTTACCTCAGCAGTTGAAACTGGAGTATTTAGGTTAATTATCCTGGGGTCTTCTCATCATATGCTGCATATAAATTTGCGTCCTTATATTTACAGATCCACCACCATCTAACGCGAGGGGCAATATTTATTTATTTTATGACACGACAGGATTTCATATACATACATTCGTGTAAAGGGTAAATTATTATACAAATAAATAATTGAGTAAGTTAGATATTACCTGCAACTTAGCTATAACGTATTAAAATTAAATCATTTAATAAATGTCTAAAAATAAATTTACTAGATAGGAATCTGTAACTTAATTATTATTAATTTTATTATTTATTTAAAATCCAGTCCATACACCTATCAAAGTTAAAATAAAATTCAAAACTCTTAATTAATTAACTTACGGCTCCTGAATCTGTAACCATAAATTAAATTAATATGGTTTGCTAGATTAAGTACCCGTCAACCGTTACGCTGATATTGGATTGGAATATGTTTATCAGAAAATCCAAATAATTCTCTGTAATACGTTTTTTACATTCCAAAATTATGCAACATTTTATTAAAAATAAAATAAACTTTCCTTGTAAACCCTCTCCAACTATAATCATATTTACACTTATATAAGTAATTAAAACCAAACCTTTTCCATAAATTATTATTATTATTTTATATTATTATTTAAATTATGCTTTATTATTATTTAAATGCATTGTATTGCAGAAATATAAATTTTTTATATTTCTGCAATACAATGTAATTGTAATGCAATGCCCGTATTATGGTCGTGATCAGGGATGTCACTTTACTACAAATGTAGTAGATCCGCTCCGACCTTCACCGTTCATAAATCAAAAAAGAACAATTGATATTGTCTTCAAAAAGCACCCTTAAATCCAAATACGAAACTTAATAAATTGAAATTACGCATGGATAACCCACAGGCACGTATGCACGACACACAGGCAATAAAGCAGGCAGGGACGCCACATAATGCAATGGAGCAGAAGCACCCCAAAAAGTGAAGGAAATCGACACCCTTCGAAGCGAACCCTATTCAAGCAAACCAAACACGATCCAAACTCAACATTCAACCAAACATACATCTATTAGTAGCAAATAAACTCTAACACGAGAACCCAATCGTAAACATCCAAAATACAAACTATTTCAGAGCACCCTCAACAACGGAACACCAACCTTAAAAAAAATAAAAATAGAAAGTACAGACATATCTCAACTGACTTTCAACAAACCCAAATTCATCCAAACACTCCACATTCCGGCGAATCCTCCAGGCCACAACAAATCCCACTCGCGTCCAAAATTCCACATGCCAACAGAGGCTCCCAACCACCACCGCAACTAGATTAACCCTCATGCCCGTCTCAATCAAATCCAGCTTCGAAAACGCCCCCCCCCCCCCCGCGAACCGCAGCAGTATCATGAGTCAAAGAACAAATCACCAGCATACCTACAAAAACCGCTTCCGACATCCTTCAAAAATCCAACCAAAACATCAAAACCTACCACCACTCTGCAAAACTGAATGCCTCCAAACCACCACTGCAAAACAGCTACGATCCCGCTGACATCCAAATATTTAAATAGTTCCAAATCCTCGCCACTAGATTCAAATACCCGCCCGACCCATCACAATCTTCTAGACTAAAACAACCCTCAACCGCAATCCCAAAATGTAACTCCGATAATGGAAGATACATACCCGTGTTCTGCACCAAATCTAAACACTCCTGTCCTACAAAATCCCTGAGGATGTGTACACCTTCTTTATTAACTATGTGTCACACACACGCACCCTTTCGAATTGGAATACAGAAAACAAATTTCCAGAAATTTAAATATTCCACCAACAACTGAAAGAACAATTTTTATGCAAAAAAATTCGCTAAAGAATCTAAATCATGCTAAAGCGGGAACCTCAAAAAGTACGAAAATTTTTGCTAATTTTAGAATCGAGACAATGGAATTATTGTTGATAGATTGGATAAAAGGCTCAATCCAAAAAATATTACATTTAGTACGTCGATCATCCAAACCAAAGCTAAGAGTATTTGCGGGCCTCTTGTCAACTTAATAACGAAGAAACAAATACTTTCCAATATAGTCGGAGTTGGTTCCAAAATTTTAAAAATCGGAACGAATTCCTAAATATTAAAACTTCAGGTGAGTCTGCTAGCGCAGACACAGCTGCACCAAACTTCATTCTGCAAACAATTAAAAGCATCGTTGCAGATGGCCATTTAAGCCATCAACTATTTAACGACGAAACAGCTTCTTATTGTTACGATTTCGCCGAGTGGTTATTCAATTATTTTATCCGGTTCGATCACTGGATTGTGAATATAAACTCGCAAAGATTAAATTTTAACTAAATTTATTTTCCACAAAAATTACACAAATATTTCACAAATAATTCACTGATATTTATTTTCACTTTTATTTTACACAATATTTATCACTACTATTATTTTAACACTTCACTTTTTATCACTTCCCGATATTAACACTACGAAATTCAAAAATTGAACTATTCCGTAACTCAAATGTCTACACGTATTTATACGACGCAAAGGCTTGTAGAACATTCCATTATTTTTCTTCTCTACACTTCTCGAATTTTCGTTGCGTCGTATTTGGTTCGCTCCGCCTATTTCATTATTTCTTTTTTTACTTTGTTCGTATGTGTAAACATTTGGTTACAGGGTAATCCCTACTGTTATAATTTTCTTTTCAATTATCACAGGTGACATCTGTGATTCGTGACACTACCCTCCGCCCAAACCTGTTCGTCCCGAACAGGATCCAGATCTCTTCCTCTATAGAACGCCAGTCGCTCCAGGTGTACAACCTTGGGTTTTCCTCGTACTCCTCTTTGGATCCTATAGATCACATCATTTATTCTTGTTATGACCTTGTACGGTCCCTCCCATCCAGGTTGTAATTTCTGCGATAACCCTTTCTTACGTTGTGGGTTGTGAAGCCATACCAATTGTCCCTCGTCAAATCCTTTATTGTTCGCTCGTACATCATACCGAGCCTTTGTTTTATCACTTGACAATTTGATTTTCTCTCTGACAAATCCGTGTATGTTGTTGATCTCCTCTTTCAAGTTATCCACATATGCTTGTCCACATTAGCTGATGATGGGACCGCTCCGAATTTGAGATCGCCTGGTAGTCTTAAATTGTTGCCAAAAAGTATTGTCGCTGGTGTTACTCCTGTTGTGTTATGCACCGCCGATCGATAAGCCATTAAGAACAATGGAATACCTTGATCCCAATGCCGCTGGTTTTTATCCACTGTTTTGGCTATAAACTCCTCCAATGTGGCATTGAAACGCTCCACCATGCCATCAGACTGTGGGTGGAAAGGTGTTGTCCGCGTTTTATTAATTCCCAGTAACTGGCACATCTCCTGGAAGACAACCGATTCAAAATTCCGCCCTTGGTCGGAATGCAGTTCCATTGGTACCCCATAACGGCTTATCCAATTGTATACCACTGCATTGGCGATTGTGGTTGTTTCCTTATTTGGAATCGGGTATACCTCTGGCCACTTACTGAAGTAGTCCATTACAACCAATACATATTTGTTGCCACTATCGCTGGTTGGAAATGGTCCTGCAACATCTATGGCAATCCTCTCAAATGGTGCTCCCACATTATATTGTTGCATCGCTCCACGGCTCTTCTTTGCCGGTCCTTTCACGGCCATACATTGGTCACACTTTTGACACCATTCAGCCACTGCCTGTCTACATCCTGCCCAGTAGAATCTTTCACGTACCTTGGCTAACGTTTTGTTGATTCCTAGGTGACCTCCGCTTGTTCCTCCGTGGTATTCCTCCAATATTTCCGCCATTCTGATCTTCGGTACCACCACTAGCGACTGCTTTGTTTTGCCATCGGAGCTTTCCCATGTTCGTTTTAAGCATCCGTTTTCCATGGTTAAACTATCCCATTGGGCCCAGTAAGCCTTGATAGCTGGGCCTTTATCTGCAATATCGCTCCATGTGGGACGACGTTCTTCCTCCATGAATTTGATAATCACTGCCAAATCTGGGTCCTCCTGTTGCTCTTTGGAGATAACATCGTTGGTCCATTCATCAGCTGGCAACACTTTCATTAGTCTGATATCGACGATGTTTTCCTTGTTTTCCACACGTCCGCAATGTTTACAATCCACTCGACATGGCCGTCTTGACAATGCATCCGCATTTCCATGAGCGCTTCCCTTCCGATGTTGAATTTCGTAAACAAAACTCCCCAATCGCTCAATCCACCGTGCTACTTGTCCTTCGGGATTTTTAAACTGAAGTAGCCATGTCAAGGCGCCATGATCCGTTCTTAATAGAAATGATTGGCCATAGAGGTATTTCCGGAAATGTTCCACACATTTCACTATGGCCAACAATTCTCTTCTTGTTACACAGTAGTTCCGTTCTGGCTTCGATAAGATCTTTGAATAATATGCGATGACACGTTCCTGCCCATCGATTTCCTGTGACAACACTCCTCCCAAGCCATAATTGCTTGCATCCGTATCCAAAATAAAACGTTTATTCGGAACCGGATACGAAAGCAATGGTGCTGTACATAATCGCTGCTTCAGTTCATTGAACGCTTCCTCGTGTTCATCACTCCATTGGAACGGCTTGTTCTTCTGTGTCAGCTCGTGTAAACTCCTTGCGATGTTGGCAAATCCTGGCACAAATCGTCGATAATATGTGCATAGTCCGAGGAAACTCCTTAGTTCATGTATATTCTGCGGTCTTGGCCAATCCTTTACGGCGGAGATCTTGTCTTCATCTGTATGAATGCCGCTTGTTGTTATTTTGTGTCCCAAATATTTGACTTCATCCCGGAACAATACACATTTCTTCGGACTTAACTTCAATCCAGCTGCTTGGATTCTCTCGAATACTTCCTCTAGATTACGTAGGTGCTCGTTAAAGTCCTTCCCCATAACGATGATGTCGTCCAAATAAACCAGGCATGTTTTCCAGTGGAGTCCTTTTAGTACGCGTTCCATTAGCCGTTCGAAAGTCGCAGGGGCGTTACAAAGTCCAAATGGCATGACATTGAATTGCCATAATCCATTGCCCACACTAAACGCTGTCTTTTCCTTATCTTCGTCTGCGACCTCTACTTGCCAATAACCGCTCTGCAGATCTAATGTTGAAAACATCCGTGCTCCTGCCAATGTATCCAGTGTGTCGTCGATCCTTGGTAACGGGTAACTATCCTTTTTGGTAACTGTGTTGAGCTTCCGATAATCAACGCAGAATCTCATGCTTCCATCCTTCTTTTCCACCAATACTACGGGTGAACTCCATGGACTCGTTGACTGCTCAATTACTCCCGATGTTTGCATATCAGTTACCATCTTATCCACTTCTGCTTGTTTAGCCAATGGCAATCTTCTTGGCGCCTGTCGAATAGGTGTTGATGTTCCTGTGTCGATCCGGTGTTTAACCATATTTGTTTTGCCATTATCTTCCGGTGCACCACAGAAAATGGACATATATTTTTGAAGCAACTCCTTTGCTGCTTGTTTTTCTTTTGGTGTTAATAGTTGCGTCCATTTCTGTGCTAGTTCCTCCGTTATTTTCCGTTGTCGTTGGTCCTTGGCCTTTACACACGGATTCGCCTCCTCGCATTTTATAATGGTGGATACTTCCTCTCCTCGGCCGATGATAGTTCCCTTTTTAATTGTTTTTGTCACATCCGATAAATTAAGAGCCCTTATCGGAACTCTAAAGTCACAATCCGGTTTAACCAAAGCTTTTCCGATGATAATTTCTTTGGTTTGTAGCTCGTCCCTGTTGGCTTCCACAACCCACAACCCTTGTGTTCCAGGACCTCCATCCAATTTCCCTCAAACAACCGTTTCCGAGTGTGGTGGTAGCTTCATCCGATGATCCAATGTTATCCTCCTTACGACTGGCTCCTTCCCGTTGTTTAGTTGCAAAGGCAGTTCGACATTACCGTAGCTTAATGTTCCCCGTCCGACATCCAATACGAATCCATTTCGCTTCATGAAGTCCATTCCCAGGATGACCTCATCCACAATATCCGCAACCAGAACTTCATGTCGAAAACTGTTGTTCCCTATTCGAATTGTAACCTCCTTCTTTCCTTTGATAGCCGCACTGTCGCCTGTCGCCGTTTGTAACTTGAACCCTTTCATCGTCCGAACTCCATTCGTGATGAAATCTGGCCGCACAATCGTTCTCGTTGCTCCCGTGTCCAAAGTTATTATACTGGATCGTCCCTCTACTTCGCCTTTCACCATCAAGCTATCACCACCTTTTGCCAATCTGGAAATGGGGATGAAGGTTATGGAGCATTTGGTTGTGGGAGTCAGCTTTTGTTCCTCAAAGCTGACTCTTACTCGTTTAATGCCTTCGTTGTTGTTTGGCGTTCCTCCTCGGCTGGTATTTTTCGTTCCTCCGGTGGCCTTCGGTACATCGGCGATGGTGTTCTCGCCCGTTTGCGCCTTAGCTCCCAGCATTCCCTCGAGATGTGTCCTATTTTGTCACAAACCCAACATCTGATTTTACTAGTTCCATCCCGGAATCTCGTTGTCCGCCAGTTATCTGTTGGTTTGATGTTATTGCCCTGTTTGTGACTGATTGCTGGTTCCACTTCCACACGACGTACCTTGACTGCTGGTTTGATGATGTTGTTTGCAGTCTCGTTGGTTAGGGCACACGCGATGGTTTCCGCAAACGTTGCTTTTGGAGACAACACAACAGCACGTCTCGTATCCGGATCTCGTATTCCATCTGTAAAGGCGTCGATCTTAATACGCTCTGTGTATTCACCTGCCATGTTGTAGTGGGCGAGGTGCACTAGTCGCTCTATATCAGCCGCATACTCCTGGAGCGTCTCTCCAACCCGCTGACATCGTCCTTTCAACTCCATACGATGTAGCTCCCGTCGATGGTCACCTCCGTATTTGCGCTCCAGAGCCAACATTATTTTGCCGTAATCCTCTCGTTCGTATTCCGGCACGATTTGTAGGAGCTCCGCAGCACTTCCCTTTAGCGCCACAATTAATGCTGCTACCCGATCCTTTTCACATCAACCGTTCGTGGTAGCCGCCATTTCAAACTGGAGTTTGAAGATATTGTATGGTGTAGTTCCATCGAACGTTGGTGGCTTCAATTTTATAGAACTGGTTGGTCGTACAATTTGAGCACTGCCGTTGGTTTTTAAATCCATCAGTTCTTTCTCCAGTTTCTGGAATCGTTGATCGTTCACCACGATTTGTTCTCCCATTTCCTTTTTAACTGTGTCCAATTTTTCATTGACATCCTCCATTAAATCGTGTTGAAACTTTTCCAGTTGTTCCATTCGTGTTAAAATTTGTTGCTGTCCAGTTATCATTTTTTCCTGATCGGCTCGCATTTGTTCCTTTAAACTTTCTTGACCACTTGTTATTTTCCCTTCGAGGCCGCCGATCATTTGCTGCATTTGTAGTTGCGTCTGAACTTGCATTTGTTGCATAGCAGCCATTAGTTGCCCCATATCGAAACCTCCAGATGTTGTTGGAGTAGTTTCTTTAACGACGACATTCTGGTGTTCCACTCTGGTCGTTGACTCTGTTGTCACTTCAACCGCTTGCACCTCGGTTGAATCCGGTGCCCCAAAATTAAATTCATGTTGATCTGGGTCAACATTTTCATCTAACAAAGCAGCGCAGAGTCTCAACTGCAACTCATTTCGGTTGCCCGCTGTTGGTAGATTCCGTAGCCCCAACTCCTTCTTCAAATCTGCCACTTTTAAGTCCACTAATTTCATTTTGGATATTCACAATCCCACCGCTGTCACCAATTGTTACGATTTCGCCGAGTGGTTATTCAATTATTTTATCCGGTTCGATCACTGGATTGTGAATATAAACTCGCAAAGATTAAATTTTAACTAAATTTATTTTCCACAAAAATTACACAAATATTTCACAAATAATTCACTGATATTTATTTTCACTTTTATTTTACACAATATTTATCACTACTATTATTTTAACACTTCGAAATTCAAAATTGAACTATTCCGTAACTCAAATGTCTACACGTATTTATACGACGCAAAGGCTTGTAGAACATTCCATTATTTTTCTTCTCTACACTTCTCGAATTTTCGTTGCGTCGTATTTGGTTCGCTCCGCCTATTTCATTATTTCTTTTTTTACTTTGTTCGTATGTGTAAACATTTGGTTACAGGGTAATCCCTACTGTTATAATTTTCTTTTCAATTATCACAGGTGACATCTGTGATTCGTGACATTATTACTTGAAAATAACGCCCTCGCGAACATATTTGACCACAGCAGAAAAACATGCTTCCGGCTTTAAAGCAGCAAAAGACCGTTTGACGCTTCTGCTTGGTGGTAATGTCGTCGGCGACTTCAAGTTAAATCCTTTGCTGATTTACCATTCGGAGAACCCGAGAGTTTTAAAGGGTATCACAAAAACAAGTTTACCTTTTGTTTGAAGAAGTTATAGAAAGGCTTGGGTTACTGCCAGTCTCTCTACACGAAATGACATGTTTTCAACATTAGCAAATCTTGGGATGAAGTCAGCGACCCCACCAAGTCTGGATCGTGGAAAAAGCCTTGGTCGAATCAGTCCACCAGTTCTATCGAAGATGCAGCTGAAGTACAAACTCAAATCATCAACATGGTCAAAAAAACTGGCTTCATAGATGCTGATCCGTCTGACGTAGAAAATTTATTAACCTAGCAGGATAAATGATGAAAGTATTTCATCATCTGATAAGATTACATTATATTAAAGTATTCAAATATACAATGAAAAAACATGCCGGCAACGTAAAAAGTACAATGTATTTAAATTACATTTAGAATTTAAATACATTGTACCCCGCACAGAACCAACATATTCCCTCATTACATATTTGAATACTTTTTCGACTTACGTCGTTTCAAGTAACGTTGAACTTTTCAGGAACGCATCCACGACGTAAGTCAAAGATCGCCTGTATATATGTATATGATAATCTACGACGTAAGTCAAGGATCACCTGTATATATGTATATATAACAACTGCATAAAATATATAAAACAATAATAAACAAAAGTTCTCTAATAAACATAGGAAACAGAATTTTGATGGACGAAACATTTAAATGAGACAGTCGTGTGTAAATTTGCGTTTTCAACAATCAAATAATGATGTATATACATACAACACAAACACAATCCAAAAATTTATAAAAATAAAATGTAATTCGCCAATTACATTGAATATATTAACATTTTCCTACACAACGATCGCACAATGGCAGTGATCGTGTTAAAATTTAAATATACAAAATCCCTACTACTGTATGTTTTGAAAGATACATAAACCAAAATATAAAAAAACATCTAAAGGAAAGGGGAATAAGAGAATTGTATGAAGAGCGATGTGCTAGGCAAACGAAAGAAGACGAAACATACAAAGCATGCGATCGCTTTCAATGGAATACTGTGGTGTGCGTGTGATTTGAAAATTGATGTACATAAGACACAAAGACAAATCGTTATATATTACAAATTACAATATTAAACCAATGCGTATATGTATACGGCCGTTTCCCATCGAAAAACATGGCCGATCCTATGTATGTGTAATGGGTTAGAAAGTGGTAAATACATCAACAATCGTATGAAACTTCCTATAACTTGGTAGGCAGGCCCCATAGCGAATTACTCACTATCCAGAGTTTGGAAAATGATTATTTATCAACAATCCTGGATTAATAATTTTCATTTAAACCAATATTTTAATTCATGATTTTGAAGATAATCTAGATTTTTATATTTTCGATCGTGAATAACAAAATAAAACGAAATGAATTTGTAATATCGGGTTTAGATATTAGATTGTGCTCTGTTTCCCGTTTACAAGTGCTAATATGATTTTATTTTACATCCCGCTCGTTTTTTTTCATTTTCCTTCGTTTCAATGTTTTTTTAGAAATAATGCAAACAGTTTTGTTCTTCGTTGTCTTTTAGTGCATTTCGCTTCATTTTTATTTTATTTTTGATTTTGTTTCTTTGTTTTAGTTTGCTACGAGCATTTGAGGCGAAAGCACGTGTTCGTTGTCAGTATGATTTTGTTTTTACGTAATATTTTTATATTACATAAAATTTTATGCGTTTTAATTTTGTTTTAGGCTTACAGAATTTTTATTTAGGATTATTAAAACAGTTTGAATTGTATGACTTAAATTATTTTTATTCTTTATAAAAATAATAAAATTGATATTTTGGTCAATTACGTTTGTTGTGCTTTGTTGTCTTTTAGTGCATTCGTTTCGTTTTTAATTTAGTTTTGATTTTGTTGCTTTGTTTTAGTTTGCTACGAGCAGTTGCGACGGGAGGATGTATTTGTTTTATGATAAATTTTATGTTTTCGTAATTTATCTTCAATTTACATAAAATTTTACCTGTTCGAATTTTTTTTTTAGGTATATAGATATTTGTCAATTTTATTGGGATTTTGATAATATCTATCTGAATTTTGACTAGGAAATAAATTAAACAAAACGTTAATTTTATTATTTCCAAATATAATTAAATTGATGTTTCGTTTAATTTTTCGAAATAGAATTAAAGAATTAACAATTATACAAATTTTGTCAACCGATTTGGTCAATAAAATTATGAATTGAATAATATAAAATTTATTTATATTTATATGTTTATTAAAATTTATATTTTCGCAAATATATTTTAAATTTGCCAAAAATTAAATATATTTTAGGTCAATTTTTTTCATACTGACAAGTAAACATACAATACAATACAATAACAGTAACAGACAATGTACCATCAAAAACAAAAAGAAACAAAAAAATCAACGTAAACAAAACAAAAAAAATAATTTTCGTGACTTTGTGTATTCTTTGTGCGCTAGAGTGTTTTTCCCATACAAAATTCAAATGCAAAAGAGGAGTTACGTTATATAATTACTGTTTGTACATTTTCTCGAATCACATTGAACCATTTTGATCATGTGATCATATTCGATAAACGAAATATTATCGAACTAACATATTAGCCGAAAATAAAAATAAAAATCAGGAAAATTTCTTATGAATGAAAAATTTGAGCATGTATCAATAAATGGGAAATTTATTGTACAGCAGTCTTGATAAATAATCATATTTAGATGCCTCATATACAAAAATTGATGTTAAGGCCTGTATTGTAAGATATAACAAAGCAAAGTCACAAAATTACGAGAAATCGACAGTTTACGAACGAATTGTACAAATTTTGTTGTTTTCTAACCATTTACTCATACTAACTCTTAAAAGAGAATAATCGGCCTGATCTTTAGTGGTATTGTATATACCAAAACCCCCTTCACTAAAAGCCGCCCAAACTTTTTAAATCACAAATACCATAATAGATTTGCCAGACATTTCATAATGTTAGTTACAGCAACAATGCAATGTAAATTTAAGAAAAAATTATTTTGCTCGTTTTCTTTCGTCAAAATCAATTTCAAATCACGAAACACACACTAATAAATGGTTGTTCTACATCAAAGCCGTTTGTTTTGTTTATTTACATTTAGTTATTTATAGTAGGTAAATGTTGGAGCACGTATTTTTAATATGCAATCTTTTACTTAAAGGTAACGAAATTTGTATTAATCTGAATTTATAATTTGACAATAATTATAATACAAATAATGTTCCTTTATAATGTGTGTATAAAAAATATTTTAATTATCATTTTTCGGATATTAAATTATTATCTCGGACATAAAACCTAACCTAAACCGCACCGGCACAAGTCAAAACCGTTGAATATTTTATATTTTTGTTATTGTAATGTCATCCTCTTCAAATCTTCGATTGTTGTTGTTTTTATTTTTTGTTTTTAATTGCATCGTGCAAATCAGATAAAAAATTTACGTTTTCGGATTTGCATCGTACATTTTATACTATTTCTCCTACAATACTTTTATTTGTGTTGGTTAGTTTTTGTACTTTTTATATTATTTCCCCTGCCAAACTTTTATTTGTGTTGGTTAGTTTTACAGTTTTTATATTATACAAAATTACGTCATTTTATTTTGGCGTATATATATACGCCAATACTACCTCGTGTCTGGCAGAAACCTTTTAATGTATCAATCTCTGACGACTTGTTATATAAGAGATTTTGATTTATCCCTTTTGTTTTATATATTTTGCAATACCACTCAAGATCAGGCCGATTATTCTCTTTTATGAGTTAGTATGAGTAAAGGGTTAGAAAACAACATAATTTGTACAATTCGTTCGTAAACTGTCGATTTCTCGTAATTTTGTGACTTTGCTTTGTTATATCTTACAATACAGGCCTTAACATCAATTTTTGTATATGAGGCATCTAAATATGATTATTTATCAAGACTGCTGTACAATAAATTTCCCATTTATTGATACATGCTCAAATTTTTCATTCATAAGAAATTTTCCTGATTTTTATTTTTATTTTCGGCTAATATGTTAGTTCGATAATATTTCGTTTATCGAATATGATCACATGATCAAAATGGTTCAATGTGATTCGAGAAAATGTATAAACAGTAATTATATAACGTAACTCCTCTTTTGCATTTGAATTTTGTATAAGAAAAAAACTCTAGCACACCTTTACACAAAGTCACGAAAATTATTTTTTTTGTTTTGTTTACGTTGATTTTTTTGTTTCTTTTTGTTTTTGATGGTACATTGTCTGTTACTGTTATTGTATTGTATTGTATGTTTACTTGTCAGTATGAAAAAAATTGACCTAAAATATATTTAATTTTTGGCAAATTTAAAATATATTTGCGAAAATATAAATTTTAATAAACATATAAATAAATTTTAAATGATTTAATTTATAATTTTATTGACTATATCGGTTGACAAAATTTGTATAATTGTTAATTCGTTAATTCTATTTCGATAAATTAAACGAAACAACAATTTAATTATATTTGGAAATAATAAAATTAACGTTTTGTTTAATTTATTTCCTAGTTAAAATTCAAATAGACATCAAAATCCAAATAAAATTGATAAATATCTAAAAACCTAAAAAAAAAAATTCCGAACAGATAAAATTTTATGTATATTGAAAATAAATTACGAAAACATAAAATTTATCATAAAACAAATACATCCTCCCGTTGCAACTGCTCGTAGCAAACTAAAACAAAGCAACAAAATTAAAAATAAATTAAAAACGAAACGAATGCACTAAAAGACAACAAAGCACAACAAACGTAATTGACCAAAATATCAATTTTATAATTTTTATAAAGAATGAAAGTAATTTAAGTCATACAATTCAAACTGTTTTAATAATCCTAAATAAAAATTCTGTAAGCCTAAAAAAATTAAAACGCATAAAATGTTATGTGATCTAAAAATATTACGTAAAAACAAAATCATACTGACAACGAACACGTGCTTTCGCCTCAAATGCTCGTAGCAAACTAAAACAAAGAAACAAAATCAAAAATAAAATAAAAATGAAGCGAAATGCACTAAAAGACAACGAAGAACAAAACTGTTTGCATTATTTCTAAACATACATTGAAACGAAGGAAAATGAAAAAAAACGAGCGGGATGTAAAATAAAATCATATTAGCACTTGTAAACGGGAAACAGAGCACAATCTAATATCTAAACCCGATATTACAAATTCATTTCGTTTTATTTTGTTATTCACGATCGAAAATATAAAAATCTAGATTCTTAAATCTTCAAAATCATGAATTAAAATATTGGTTTAAATGAAAATTATTAATCCAGGATTGTTGATAAATAATCATTTTCCAAACTCTGGATAGTGAGTATTTGGTTATCGGGCGTGCCTACCAAGTTATAGGAAGTTAAAAGTCAAAAATTTCGAAAAAATCAGCTTTTTCATACGATTGTTTATGTATTTACCACTTTCTAACCCATTACACATACATAGGATCGGCCATGTTTTTCGATGGGAAACGGCCGTATACATATACGCATTGATATTTCGTTTATCGAATATGATCACATGATCAAAATGGTTCAATGTGATTCGAGAAAATGTATAAACAGTGATTATATAACGTAACTCCTCTTTTGCATTTGAATTTTGTATAGGAAAAACACTCTAGCACACAAAGAATACACAAAGTCACAAAAATTATTTTTTTTGTTTGTTTACGTTGATTTTTTTGTTTCTTTTTGTTTTTGATGGTACATTGTCTGTTACTGTTATTGTATTGTATTGTATGTTTACTTGTCAGTATGAAAAAAATTGACCTAAAATATATTTAATTTTTGGCAAATTTAAAATATATTTGCGAAAATATAAATTTTAATAAACATATAAATAAATTTTAAATGATTCAATTCATAATTTTATTGACTATATCGGTTGACAAAATTTTTATAATTGTTAATTCGTTAATTCTATTTCGAAAAATTAAACGAAACATCAATTTAATTATATTTGGAAATAATAAAATTAACGTTTTGTTTAATTTATTTCCTAGTCAAAATTCAGATAGATATTATCAAAATCCCAATAAAATTGACAAATATCTATATACCTAAAAAAAAAAATCGAACAAGTAAAATTTTATGTAAATTGAAGATAAATTACGAAAACATAAAATTTATCATAAAACAAATACATCCTCCCGTCGCAACTGCTCGTAGCAAACTAAAACAAAGCAACAAAATCAAAAATTAATTAAAAACGAAACGAATGCACTAAAAGACAACAAAGCACAACAAACGTAATTGACCAAAATATCAATTTTATAATTTTTATAAAGAATGAAAATAATTTAAGTCATACAATTCAAACTGTTTTAATAATCCTAAATAAAAATTCTGTAAGCCTAAAAAAAATTAAAACGCATAAAATGTTATGTGATCTAAAAATATTACGTAAAAACCAAATCATACTGACAACGAACACGTGCTTTCGCCTCAAATGCTCGCAGCAAACTAAAACAAGGAAACAAAATCAAAAATAAAATAAAAATGAAGCGAAATGCACTAAAAGACAACGAAGCACAAAACTGTTTGCATTATTTCTAAAAAATATTGAAACGAAGGAAAATGAAAAAAAAACGAGCGGGATGTAAAATAGAATCATATTACTACTTGTAAACGGGAAACAGAGCAAAATATAACAAACAATATGTATTTAAACCCGATATTACAAATTCATTTCGTTTTATTTCTCTATTCACGATCGAAAATATAAAAATCTAGATTCTTAAATCTTCAGATCATGAATTAAAATATTGGTTTAAATGAAAACTATAAATCCAGGATTGTTGATAAATAATCATTTTCCAAACTCTGGATAGTGAGTAATTGGTTATCGGGCCTGCCTACCAAGTTATAGGAAGTTAAAAGTCAAAAATTTCGAAAAAATCAGCTTTTTCATACGATTGTTGATGTATTTACCACTTTCTAACCCATTACACATACATAGGATCGGCCATGTTTTTCGATGGGAAACGGCCGTATACATATACGCATTGGTATATACAATGCGTATATGTATACGGCCGTTTCCCATCGAAAAACATGGCCGATCCTATGTATGTGTAATGGGTTAGAAAGTGGTAAATACATAAACAATCGTATGAAAAAGCTGATTTTTTCGAAATTTTTGACTTTTAACTGCCTATAACTTGGTAGGCACGCCCGATAACCAAATACTCACTATCCAGAGTTTGGAAAATGATTATTTATCAACAATCCTGGATTAATAATTTTCATTTAAACCAATATTTTAATTCATGATTTTGAAGATTTAAGAATCTAGATTTTTATATTTTCGATCGTGAATAACAAAATAAAACGAAATGAATTTGTAATATCGGGTTTAGATATTAGATTGTGCTCTGTTTCCCGTTTACAAGTGCTAATATGATTTTATTTTACATCCCGCTCGTTTTTTTTCATTTTCCTTCGTTTCAATGTTTTTTTAGAAATAATGCAAACAGTTTTGTTCTTCGTTGTCTTTTAGTGCATTTCGCTTCATTTTTATTTTATTTTTGATTTTGTTTCTTTGTTTTAGTTTGCTACGAGCATTTGAGGCGAAAGCGCGTGTTCGTTGTCAGTATGATTTTGTTTTTACGTAATATTTTTCATTTTCAATATCACATAACATTTTATGCGTTTTATTTTTTTTTAGGCTTACAGAATTTTTATTTAGGATCATTAAAACAGTTTGAATTGTATGACTTAAATTACTTTCATTCTTTATAAAAATTATAAAATTGATATTTTGGTCAATTACGTTTGTTGTGCTTTGTTGTCTTTTAGTGCATTCGTTTCGTTTTTAATTTATTTTTGATTTTCTTGCTTTGTTTTAGTTTGCTACGAGCAGTTGCGACGGGAGGATGTTTTTGTTTTATGATAAATTTTATGTTTTCGTAATTTATTTTCAATATACATAAAATTTTATCTGTTCGGAATTTTTTTTTTTAGGTTTTTTGATATTTATCAATTTTATTTGGATTTTGATGTCTATTTGAATTTTAACTAGGAAATAAATTAAACAAAACGTTAATTTTATTATTTCCAAATATAATTAAATTGTTGTTTCGTTTAATTTTTCGAAATAGAATTAACGAATTAACAATTACACAAATTTTGTCAACCGACGTAGTCAATAAAATTAAGAATTGAATAATATCAAATTTATTTATATTTATATGTTTATTAAAATTTATATTTTCGCAAATATATTTTAAATTTGCCAAAAATTAAATATATTTTAGGTCAATATTTTTCATACTGACAAGTTAACATACAATACAATACAAAAACAGTAACAGACAATGTACCATCAAAAACAAAAAGAAACAAAAAAATCAACGTAAACAAAACAAAAAAAATAATTTTTGTGACTTTGTGTATTCTTTGTGTGCAAGAGTGTTTTTCCTATACAAAATTCAAATGCAAAAGAGGAGTTACGTTATATAATCACTGTTTATACATTTTCTCGAATCACATTGAACCATTTTGATCATGTGATCATATTCGATAAACGAAATATTATCGAACTTAAATATTAGCCGATAATACAAACAAAAATCAGGAAAATTTCTTATGAATGAAAAATTTGAGTATGTATCAATAAATGGGAAAATTATTTTACGACAGTCCTGATAAATAATAATATTTAGATGCCTCATATACAAAAATTGATGTTAAGGCCTGTATTGTAAGATATAACAAAGCAAAGTCACAAAATTACGAGAAATCGACAGTTTACGAACGAATTGTACAAATTTTGTTGTTTTCTAACCATTTACTCATACTAACTCTTAAAAGAGAATAATCGGCCTGATCTTTAGTGGTATTGGTATATACATCAATTTCAATATCACACACACACACACACACACAATTTTTCCGTTGCAAACGATTGAATGGGACGCGTGTGTTTTTGTTTTGTTTCGTTTGACGAGCCAATCCTATAATTCGATCCTAATATATTTCCCTTTTCTCTGGATGATTTTTATATTTTGTTTTATGTATCAAAATTTACATATCAAGACATACAGTGAGGGGAATTTTTGGAGATTTCGAATTGTAACGCGTTCACTGCATATGTATGTGCCATTTTACATTGGCACTCTCGCGTCAATTTCGCTTTTTCGTGCGGCAGAGTTTTTTTTTTATATTTGTCTATGTGTGTGTGGAAAATATTTCATTATAAATTAATACTTGATCGAGCGAACATCGTATAACCAAATGGCGAAAAAAAAATTTTAACACGAATTTTTTTCATTCTTATAGGAGCATGTATATTTTTTATAAAATCCATTATATATTTATATTATAAATGTATTTATATATTTTCATCATTCCAACGTTTTACCATTTTTAGAAATATCATCAATATATGTATAATATTTTTTTACCAAAAAAAAATATTATAATAAGACAATGAATTCCATTACAATAATAAATAAATAAATTACAATTTATGTAAATAAATAAAATAAATAAATTACAATTTATCAAACTAACATACAAGAATTATATTTTTTACGAATTAATATTATTTATATTTATTTTCTGTAAAAACAAATCGTCATCTGTAATAAATTTCCTCTTCTGTAAAACAAAAATCGTCATACATAACCATATTTTTCTATTTCATCTGCACTCTTCAAAATGCAAAATGAAAATGTTGAGTCGAAAAAAATAAAAAAATTTTGAACCTCATCAAATATTTTTATTGCTTTTTGTATGTATTAGTGCAAAACTCACGTGAGTACAAAATAATTTTTGTCGGAAACTGTGCGTCGAGAAATCCCCACTCCAAAATTAGTTTATTGACAAAAGAAGAAAGAGACGAGGAAAAAACCGGTTTGAGTCACACGCGAGAGTGCCAATGTAAAATGGCACTATGTGTGTATTTTATATAGCACGTTATTTTGTTTTGTTTTCTTCTCTATCAAAACCCCCTTCACTAAAAGCCGCCCAAACTTTTTAAATCACAAATAACATAATAGATTTGCCAGACATTTCATAATGTTAGTTACAACAACAATCCAATGTAAATTTAAGAAAATAAAATAAAAAATAATTTTGCTCGTTTGCTTTCGTCAAAATCAATTTCAAATCACGAAACACTCACTAATTAATGGTTGTTCTACAAACTTTGTTTTGTTTATTTGCATTTAGTTATTTAGAGTAGGTAAAGGCAGAAGCGCGTTATTTGATTATGCAATATTTTAATTTAGGTAACGAAATTTGTATTTATCTGAATATAATTAAACAATAATTATAACACAAATACTTAATAATGTGTGTATAAAAAATATTTTATTTATTATTTTGCGGACATAACACCAAACCTAAACCGCACAAGTCAAAACCGTTGAATATTTTATATTTTTGTTATTGTAAATTGTAATTTCATTCCTCTTCGATTGCTGTTGTTGTTTTTTTTTGTTTTTTTTTCATTGCATCGTGCAAATCAGACAAAAAATTTACGTATTCGGATTTGCATCGTACATTTTATACATTTCTCCTGCCATACTTTTATTTGTGTTCGTTAGTTTTTGTACTTTTTACATTATTTCCCCTGTCAAACTGTTATTTGTGTTGGTTAGTTTTTACACAGTTTTTATATTATACAAAATTACGTCATTTTATTTTGGTGTATATATATACGCCAATACTACCTCGTGTCTGGCAGAAACCTTTTAATGTATTAATCTCTGACGACTTGTTATATAGGAGATTTTGTATATACGAATACCGTTACTGGCAATGTATACACGATGTAAACTGACACACACAAATACGGTATATGCAAATCCACTATAATATAAACACAAAACACAAAAATCTAAATATATATAATGCAATATATAATATAATAAAATATAATTTAATATTAAATATAATAAAATAAAATATAATATCAATGCTAATGTATGTATACGGCCGACTCAGAGAGAAATATAAAAAACTGAGTTAGTATGCAGAAAGGCCTAAAAATCGAAAAATGAAAAAAATTTCTCATACAAAAGACATGAAATCAATTTTTTAAAAATCATTTTTTCAGCTTTAACTCGTCATATCTCAAAATCTATCGAGAAAATCAAAATTTGACCTAAGGGGCGACAAAAGTCCGTTTTATTCTTTAAATATTGGAATCGTTGTTTTTCAACTTACGGAAATTTTCAGTTCTAAATTTTCGATTTTCCGCAAGATCGGACTGAATCTAGAGAGTAAAAATTGTTTTCTATATGAATTTATGTGTGTGCGTAATTTAAATGAGAATTTAAATGATTTCAACTAAAGGAAATGAAAGGAATAGGACAAAGGTACTTAAAAGTATAATAGAGTATAAGGGACGGAAAGATAAAAATTAACAACAAAAAACAAAAAATCATTAACAAACAAACGAGAAAGTCTCAACTAGAAAATATTTTAGTGTACATTCTGATTTTAAATCGGAATGTAGGAAAAGGAATGGACTTACGCAATTTTGAATTATTTTGTTCATGCATTTTTTAATTGCAATTTCAGGATTTTGGAATAATAAACAGAAATTGTATATTGTCTTACAATTATAAAATCAAGTAATGCATACTGTTTCATTAATGAAACCAAGATTTTTTCACTTTTTATTGTATATATTGAATTTTTGGTTATGTTTTCATAAACAAAAATTCAATATATACAATAAAAAGTGAAAAAATCTTGGTTTCATTAATGAAACAGTATGCATTACTTGCTTTTATAATTGTAAGACAATATACAATTTCTTTTTATTATTCCAAAATCCTGAAATTGCAATTAAAAAATGCATGAACAAAATAATTAAAAATTGCGTAAATCCATTCCTTTTCCTACATTCCGATTTAAAATCAGAATGTACACTAAAATATTTTCTAGTTGAGACTTTCTCGTTTGTTTGTTAATGATTTTTTGTTTTTTGTTGTTAATTTTTATCTTTCCGTCCCTTATACTCTATTATACTTTTAAGTACCTTTGTCCTATTCCTTTCATTTCCTTTAGTTCAAATCATTTAAATTCTCATTTAAATTACGCACACACATAAATTCATATAGAAAACAATTTTTACTCTCCAGATTCAGTCCGATCTTGCGGAAAATCGAAAATTTAGAACTGAAAATTTCCCTAAGTTGAAAAACAATGATTCCAATATTTAAAGAATAAAACGGACTTTTGTCGCCCCTTAGGTCAAATTTTGATTTTCTCGATAGATTTTGAGATATGACGAGTTAAAGTGGAAAAAATGATTTTTAAAAAATTGATTTCATGTCTTTTGTATGAGAAATTTTTTTCATTTTTCGTTTTTTAGGCCTTTCTGCATACTTTTAATATTTTTAGTGAATCGGCCGTGAACACATACATTAGCATTGATAATATAATAACGATACTCATCTGAGATTCCCGAGTTTAAGCCACAAACACACACATACACAAACGAATTTGTTTTATTTAATTAAACACCGAGCGGAAAAAAAACACGTCCACTCAGTGTGACGACTAACACTCAGGTGATACACTGGCTGAACTGAAACAAAAAATTGAGAACCTTAATATTCATTCTACAAAAAAACCTAGAACAGGCAATTTCGTGAACTCAGTTGCAAATGTTAATATTCCATCTAATCTATCACCCAATTCTAATTCTATACCTGATAATGCCATGTTTTATGATCAACAAAATTCAACCCCAGGTCATACCTTTACTCACTCACCTTACATGGTAAGAGATGAGTCCAAACTTTTAAAAAATTGGAATCTAAAATACGGTGGTGAAAGAATGGACCGAGCAGTTGAAAAATTCATATTCCAAGCCGAATATTTAGCTAATACATTTAATGTATCGCAAACACGGTTGACCAAAGAATTTGCTTCCCTACTAACCAAAGAGGCGTTAGAATGGTATTGGGCCTTTATCCGTAAGAATTTTGAAAAAGAAATTACTTGGAATCATTTGCGTGAGGAAATACTTCGTTATTTTCGAGATTCCCGAACTGATGATCACATTAAAACCGAACTTGACAAACGGCAGCAGAATTATAAAAGTAATGAGTCTTTTATGACATATTTTCGATATATGTATCTTATATCCAGCTCGCTTCATGTCCCATATTCGGATGCAGAATTCATGCGAATTGTTAAAAAGAACATGCGTCCTGGTCTCAGAATTGCTACCAGGGGGGAAGTATTTCAGTCTCTTGATCAGCTGTTACATCGGTGTCGTGATTTAGAAGAAGGTTGGATAGAGGAAGGTTACAATCCTGAATTTGGTTTACAAAGTAACCCCAATAAAAGTAGGTTCGAAGTAAGTGAAATTACAAAAATGGCAAACTTCGCTACCCAAACGACTGTTTTAGAAGATAATGCCCGATATGATGTTGCATTATCCGGTGGGAACTTACCCCCATTCTTGGATCAATATTATAAAGCACCCTTAAATGATCTTCGAGGGGTTGAGAGACCATCACTCGATACCAATCTCGCTGATATTTATCAAAGGCCAACTGTCAGCCGCAATTACCCAGGTAATTCAAGCTATTCCCAAAGGCCAATTAGTTATTCGAAGCCTGTCGTGTGTTTTAACTGCGTTGAAATTGGTCATATCTATACGCAATGCCCGTATAAATGTACTATCCATAAGTTCTGTAAAAGGTGTTGTTTTCCAGATGTCGACGAATCTCAATGTCAACGATGTCTCATACGATCGGGAAACGGACCGTCTGGGAGTATTTCGGCTGGGAAAGGCTCTCTATACCATCTACCAGCACCAAAAGACATTCCAGTGACGGAAGAAGCCGCCACCAATACTTGGGCGAACCACCCAACTCATACAAAATAATCTCAGACCATACGCCACGTATTGCCTTTTCTCCTACGGAAGGCATGGTGAACCGTCGTTCACATAGATCTGTAAATTACTGGCAGTCTCGTAGAATTATGTCTAAACTCATAAACGCAACAATTATTACTGACACTCATGATGGAAGACCTCGTGCCGACGTACAAATTGGTGACTCTAAGTTTTGTGGGCTATTAGATAGTGGAGCGAATTTGAGTGTTCTTGGGAAAGATTGTGAGACAGTTTTATCCAATCATGTAAATAAAATCGTAAATCGACCCTCTATTTTAAGCACTGCAAGTGGACAGAAGCATCGTGTGCTTGGATATCTAATTATTACCACTACTTTTAATGGCCAAAGCAAGCCATTTAGGTTTCATTTATGACCCAATTTGATGGAGGAAGTGTATTTGGGGATTGATTTCTGGCGAGAATTTGGCATTGTTCCAGCAATTATGGAAACCAAGGAGGATGTGGTTTCATCTATCACCCAATCTACCTTGTTGTCGGACCCGAATAGGCATGAGCTTACACATTCTGAAATTTTAAAGTTGAATAACATTATAAATTCGTTACCTTATTCGTTAGGACTTGGTAAAACTTCATTGACCAAGCATGAAATCAAGTTAGTCGAAAATGCTACTCCTATTAAACAGCGGTACTACTCCGTTTCGTCGGCAGTTCGAGCTAAGTTATACGCTGAAATTGACAGAATGCTAAGTCTCGGGGTGATCGAAGAGTCTCGTGATAGTGAGTGGAGTTCCCCGGTTACCTTAGTTACAAAGGCAAATGGTAAAATACGATTATGCTTGGATGCCCGAAAGGTTAACCAGGTTACAAAGAAGGACGCTTATCCCTTACCCATTATTGAGGGGCTTCTGGGGCGCCTTGATCAAACTAGATATATTTCTAGTATTGATTTAAAGGATGCCTTTTGACAGATTCCCCTCGATGAGGGATCAAGGGATAAGGCGGCCTTCACCGTACGCGGTCGACCTCTGTACCAGTTTTCGGTAATGCCTTTCGGGTTATGCAACGCCCCACAACGGATGTGTCGATTGATGGACCTGGTGATTCCATATCACCTTCACGATTGGGTCTTCATTTACCTCGCCGACCTTCTGATCACTTCGGCTACGCTAGAGGAGCACCTGTCATTGTTGGACGAAGTGGGTCGTCTACTTAGGGAGGCAAATTTAACTATTAATGTTAGTAAGAGTAAATTTATGTGTAAATATATAAAATACTTGGGTTATATTGTCGATAATGGAACTCTTCAAGTAGATCCAGAAAAAGTTAGCTGCATTAAGGATTACCCCCTACCTAAAAATATCCATCATGTTCGTCGGTTTCTGGGAATGACTGGGTATTATCGAAGGCTCATACCAAACTATTCTAGTTTGGCTGCTCCTCTAACGGAGTTGTTGAAAAAAAAATCGTTCTTTTCAGTGGACTAATGATTCTCAAATCGCTCTGGACTCCTTAAAACAAGCTTTAATTTCAGCTCCGGTATTGCAAAATCCCGATTTTAACCGTGAATTTTACATTCAATGCGACGCCAGTTCGACAGGTATTGGTAGCGTACTTTTCCAGGTAGACGATAGTGGAGGTGAGCATCCGATAGCTTATACCTCAAAAAAATTAAATTCGACTCAGAGAAATTATTCTGTCACTGAGCTCGAATGCTATGCAGTAGTTCACGGAATAAAATGTTTTCGAGCTTATGTAGAGGGGTATGCTTTTTCCGTCATTACCGACCACGCGAGCTTAAAATGGTTAATATCGCAACGAGACCTAACGGGTCGTCTTGCTAGGTGGGCACTTAAGCTGCAGCCTTACAAATTTACAATCACACATAGAAGTAGGGTTAAAAATGTTGTGCCTGATGCCTTATCTAGAATTCATATGGATGGCGTTTGTGTTTCTGAAAATCTTATTAAAAACATAGATTCGCAAAATGATATTCCAGCACTGCATATTGATCTCTCATCTACGGCGTTTTTAGAGCCACAGTATACTTCTAAAATCCTTGAGGTTCAAAAAACTCCTAATGACGAAACCAATATTCGCGTTCAAGATGGTAAAATGTTAATTTGCCTTAATTCAGGAATTTCATACGACGATATGGTCGCTAGTCAATGGAAATTGATTGTCCCCGCATCCATGACTAAAGATTCACTTGATCGAGCTCATTCCTCGCCTACTTCAGCGCACGTTGGAATTGCAAAAACTTTAGAGAGGTTACAACGACAGTTTTATTGGTCGGGAATGACTAAACAAGTGAAGGATTACATTAATAGTTGCCCTATTTGCAAAACATGTAAACCTAGTAATTTCATTGCAAGGCCACCAATTGAAGGGTTTTATGAAGTTTTTCGGCCTTTTCAATGGTTATATGTAGATTATCCAAGGTCCAAAACTGGAAATTGCTATATTTTGATTGTAGTAGACAAATTATCTCGGTTTGTATGGCTTCATCCAATGAGGCAAGCTACTGCCAAAGGTACTATTACATATTTAGATATACTTCGTTTTTCCGTTCCACAAACCATTTTTTCTGATAATGGACAGCAATTCTGTTCCTTACTTTTCAAACAATTTGTAGATAAATACCAAATAAAACATACTTTTACTCCTAAATACTCGCCACAGAGCAATGCCTCCGAAAGAGTAAACAGGACTTTATTAGCCGCTATCCGTTCCTTTATTAAACAAGACCAGAAGACGTGGGATGCGCACTTGTATGAATTCGAATCGGCTTTGAATAATGCCAAGCATAGTGGGACTGGGTATTCGCCTCATTTTGTTTTGTTTGGACAAAACCAGATAGGTAATGGATGTGAATATGATCTTTACAAATTATTAGATTTTTGTGAAGACGGATATTTTTCCACGAGAAACGAAGCAAACAAATTAAGTTTAGTACGTAAAAATGCAATCGAGTCTCTAAGACATGCTCATATAAAAAGCGCAAACATATACAATCTGCGTTCTCGGTCTCGTCATTTCAATTCTGGAGATATAGTATATATATAAGAAATTTTGCTCAAAGCGATGCCATTAAACACTTTAGTGCTAAGTTAGCGCCAAGGGCCATCAGAGGAGTGATTCATAAAACTGTGGGTAATGTAGCTTATGAAGTGCACGATGAAAACGGAAACCCATTAGGGATTTATCATACTAAAGACATTCTAAGATCGATCTAATAAATTGGAACCGGCAATGAGACTTCTCAGGGGTAGGTTTCCCCACGATGTAATGAATGGTCCATTAATTGATATTTGTGTAGCAATGCATTAAAAATTTATAAAATATAAACTTATAAACTCTTAAGAGAAATTAGAGAATCGTGAGATGATCTCGTATTTATGTAAATTACGAGTAATTTTGGTTTTGTAACTAAATATTACATTCAGTATCAAATCTTTTGTTGGGTGGATGTTGGCGGTGTGATCATATTTATTTCCATAATTATGTGTATTATAATTATGCGTGAGGCCGTTTAATGAATTTATCTATTCATTTAATATCAGGTAACATGAGATTAATTCTTTAGTTTACAACGACGTTAAAACTAAACTTTCGTTATGTGTATAGATTTGTATTCGCGAATACAGGCTTTTGACTCAAACCTGGCTGATTTGTATTAGCTGATGAAAATTGCGGCCATTAGTCCAAATATACACCTGATGGATTCTAAACCAGGTTGTTTTGGAAGGCGTTTGATTAAATCACCGCCATTGGATCTTAACAAAAGCTTGTGTTAAGGAAACCGATTCATTTATAGGATATAATTATAAGTATTATATAAGTTCAATTAAGTTAATTTCTTAATTTATTTAAAATTATAAAGTGCTATATTATTAGTTATAGTTTTTTAATTATTTCATGCAGGTTAATTAAACATAAATTAATCTACGCGAGAATCTATCGATAAATATTTTTTTTTTTGTAAGATTTGCTGATAACTTTATGAGTTTTCTTTGTATTATATTTTTTTTTATTTAGTTCTGATAGTGTTAAAGTAATATCAATTCGATAGTGACCATCTAGTGCAACTACTTTTTTTTTGTATAAGCTAACAAAATTTATTCCAGTATAGCAATTGGGAAGCGCTTCTTCAAGCTGATACTCGGTAAGTTTTGATTTTATTTTGATTTGCTGTGGTTACCTTTAAGATTTTAGTTCTTAATTCGGTGATGGAATGTTCGAGCTAATATTACTGGGGCACAAACCATTTTTTTTATATTTATAACTTATTTACTCTATCCTATGTATTATTATTTTATTTTTGAAGACAAATAAATTTATAAGGTCATGAAATAATTATTTTCTTAGAAGGGGTGAGATGATAAAAGAATTAGCGATCGAGTTCATAAGTGTTCATTTTTTATCTCCTTTTTCTGCTATTCTATTTATTTAAGCGGTGTATTCAAGCATCCAGCATGCTCTACAGACCCCCACGCATTAACCCTGAGCTAAGTCGGCTAGAATCACCGCGTAGTGGCCTCTGCTGGATGAATCTGTAAATGGGATGCGGATCTTTCGATCCAAAGTTCCTTACAAGTGGCAGTCAACCAATGGGGAAATTTCAGATGTAAATGGAAAATAGGGAGAAAGCAGATATTACGGATCATCGTCCGAAGTTTCTCTATACTCGGAGAAATTTTTTCAGGCCAGTAGGAAGAATTACGGGTTGGTGAATGAAGTGCAACTCTACTAGGAACAGTTACGGATACCGAAACAAGATCGGATGTAAGGGAAATTTATGAATGGACGAAATGAAGATTCTTAGTTGGCGCAAATAAAGGTTTTTGTGAAAATGGGGCATCGATCATTACGTAGGGAATTTGACGAGTCATATAGGATCAAGTGGCGTCTACCTTGAAATGAAGGGAACTCTAAAGAAGGTTCTTGAACGTGTTTTCTGGTTTGGATTTAGAAGGAAAGTAGTCGCAAAACAGAGGTAGTGTGGAGGATATGAAGTTTAAGCCTATAAACAAACAGTTGGGGAAACTTTATTCTTAATCCTAGTAGAAATATAGTACTACAAACTGTTATAGGTAGATGTATATAGAACAAAACTTGTATTTCGTTGAAATATCATTTATTATTTGTTTCTTTCTCTACTGTTTGTTATGGGACTCGCAGTTTTGTTTCAACGAGCAACTTTACGCCGAAGCCAAATCGAGGACGTATGGTTATAAATTCGATTTATTCAAACCATCTGAACATCGCGTGTATTCATGCCAGTCTATAAGTAAAAGAAGATGAGTACGGTATTTAACAAGTTTTGCACTCCAACCGAAGGTCGAAAATGTGTTCATTCATGATCGTAATCGAATGATAAAAACTCGCTAGAATTCCTCCACTTCAAGATTCGAACTTGCGATTTTCCCGCTCCAACTCCAGCTTTAACACCCCGATTCCCTTAGTCGTCTCACTTGTAATTTTGGTATTCTCTTAGTCAATTTGTTCGTGAGTTATTTATTGAAGTGACCACCTTTTTATTCTAGTAGTCGTTTAAAAAATTTCTTGTCACTTGGAACGACATTTATAGGCGAGTGAAAATGTCAGTGACATATTCAGTTGAAATTATTAGTATTCCTTGATTAATTCAGCGATTGACGTTCGTTGCATCAGGTCACGTCAATCGACTAACAGAATACAAATTCATAGATGAAGTGACATGACAACGCCGCTAAATGTCACTTCATCTATGAATTTGTATTCTGTTAGTCGATTGAAGTGGCCTGATTAAACCTATCTGGAAATACGGCATTCAACTTTGGGCTGTGCAAAGAAAACTACAGTTTAGATCATACAAACATTTCAAAACAAAGTACTACGTAGCCTTGTCAACGCTCCATGGTATATTAGAAATGAAAACCTCTATCGAGACCTTAACATGGAATACGTCAGTGATGAAATATTTAAGTTTGCAAGGAGTCACGTACTGCGACTGCAGCAACATGACAACGAGGAGCTGCGGAACCTACTGGATCACACCAATGGACCAAAGCGCCTAAAAAGAACAAAGCCTTTAAAATTAGTGGTTCCCTGAACTACTGAAATCAAAGGACTGGACGAAATGGGACAAACCGATTTTTCTCATCCCATAAGATGCTTAAAAGTACAAAACATTTACTAGACAATCACTAAGATTATCATCACTGAGAATTGTAATATTATACAGAAATACAGACTTCTTAAACAAAAAAAAAATTACGCACGCAATTAAAGAACCAAAGGTTTGTACCTATATTTAGTATTAAAAAAATTAAAACTAGTACATATTAACATTTTATTATAAAAGAGATTATATAAAATAATATATATTATATAATAGTACAATATTCCTGTATGAAAATAAACATGAAAATTCACAGTTTAGCTTTGATATTATCAAAACTTTCACTGGGTTTCCTAAAAGTAAAATTTAATTAATTTCTATTTCTAATAAATGCAATAATAATGGTAAGCCATTTATAGATAACTAAAGTATTTATCGAGAGGAAGAAGCAAAACATATACTTTATAAAGAGGTACATATTACATATTTTGGTAGAATTAAAAAACTGTACAAATTTTGCAGATGAACATAATTTTGACCGAATGTAATGTTGCCATTCCCAAAATTAAATTAGTTTATGAACTGCAATATCATTAGTTAATATAAAATTACATTTTAATGATCATTCAGATGAACGATCGATTAGAAGCACTTTCGATTGGCATGAATTAATAGAATTAACTGAAATGAATGGAGTGTTCGATTCTCAACTCTTCACTTAATTATTGGGCAACTGAGTTATCTGAATATGAATTTTGCTCGTGTAGTTAATTCATTAATTTAGTTTTTGTTGTTTTTTTGACATTTATTTTATTTTGTTTTAAAATTGTTCCAATTTTTCTTTTTTTTATCAAGTTTTTGGTACAATCGAACACCCAATTCACTTAAGTAGCTCAATTATTTAAATAGCAACTGAATTATCTAAATAGTAACTAAATTCTTCTTCAGTTAATTCACACCATACGAAAGTACCTTAGGTAGCAAGCAACTCATTTACTAATTATAAGTAACTGCCCGATTTGTACCCGAATTTTATTTCAATTTATCTTTAATAAATATTTTTTTATATTTAGGTTGCTAATTATATACATCAATTAAAATATTTAAAACGATAATAAATTAGCTTACGAACCGATATCCTGCCGTTAAATAATTTCTTTGATAAGCAAAATGCGCTTCCTCGATCGATGATTTTCAAATTAAACTTTAAATATCTCTAAATAGCCCATGTGATAATAAAAAGTATTTACAAATCTAATTCGTCATTTTCAGGAAGTTCACTAAAGAAAAATTTTACATGATTTTCAGTAACTTCTTCCAAAGTAGGTGGCGCCCATTTTGGTTTTTGATCTTTATCAATAAGTAAGGCACGTACCCCCTCTTTAAATTCATTTGCACGTAGCGAGTTCCCAGCCATACGAAACTCCATTTTTAAACATTGACTAAGTGATAATTCAGCACCAATATCCAGTTGTTTTTTGGTTATCTTCAAGCTTGTTGGCGACATTTTCCTGAGAAGCTGCATAAATTAGAGAATTCATTAACATTAACAGAATAAGTTTAAAAACAAAATTTACTTTTAATATATCTTGTGACCATTTACATCCTTCCTTTTCTAATGCAGAAATAATATCTTCAACTGAATTTTTATTAAAAGTTCTGTTAATTAATGGTAAATACTTTTCCAGGATAAACTCGGAACTCTCGGAATGGCAGATAGTATTTAGAACCACACCTACTTCATTGGGTGATTTAACTTGTAATAGATTTGATTCCAATTCGGGGAGATGCGAGCTATCAATATAGTGTGTGGCAAATCCACATTTGACAACATCTTTTCCTTTAAGACGATAGCCTGTTAGTCCTAAAAATAAACCTAATTTTCCTGGAAGTCTGGGTAAAAAGTAACTGCCACCTACATCCGGGAATAACCCAATAGCTGTTTCTGGCATGGCAAACAATGTCCGTTCAGTAGCTATTCTATATTTACCGTGAACTGAAAGACCGACACCACCTCCCATAGTAATTCCATCAATAAGAGCAATAAAAGGAATTTTGTATGAACCGATCAAGTTATTCAATCGATATTCTTCACGAAAAAAATTTTTAGATTCTTCACAAAAACCATTCTCGACAACTACTCGAACATCTCCACCAGCGCAAAACGCTTTTTCACCGATACCTTTAATTATCACTAAATCCTTATTTGATTCCCATATTTTTACTTGATTATATATTAATCTGAAATAATCATTTTTCGATTTAATAACAACACAATGTCTTTAATCGTACTGCGACCCGCGTCATACTTACCGAACCATTTCCAAATTAATCGCATTTAATGCTTTTGGTCTGTTAAGAGTGATGATACCCTTGTTATTCTTTTCATCAAAAATAACCACATTTGCATTATTTCCAGCATTCGAAATACATCTGTTATTCATAATCAAGTGAAATGTATTCACAAATTTCGGTCTACTTGTTATGTATCTTAAATATTTTGTAAACTATAAAATCGATTAAAAAATATATTATAGAGTATAAAACAAAATAAGTTGTTTTAATAAATGAACAAGCATATATAATAGTAATCCATTACAGATTTTATTAATTAAGGATTTCCATAAATTACCATTTCTTCTTGTTAATTAAAATTGTATGGAACAGATATATGTATGATATTTTGACATTAATACAGGTGACCATAAATTATGTCATCATATATAATCAAAAAGATTTATAAATTATAGCAGTAGGGGTTACCCTGTAACCAAATGCTTACACATCCGAACATAATAAAATGAAACAGACGAAGCGAACCAAATACGACACAACGCAACTTCACGAAGTAAAGAGATGTAAAATAATGGAATGTTCTACAAGTATTTGCGTCGTATAAATACGTGTAGACATTTGAGTTACGAAACAGTTCAATTTTGAATTTCGAAGTGTTAATATCGGGGAGTGATAAAAAGTGAAAGTGAAGTGTTAAAGTAAAAGTAGTTTAACTTATTGTGTAAAATTAGTGTAATCATAATTATTTGTGAAATATTTGTGGAATTTATTGGGAAATAAATTTATTGTAAAAATTAATCTTGCGAGTTTAATATTCACAATCCAATGATCGAACCGGATAAATTATTTGAATAACCACTCGGCGAAATCGTAACAATTGGTGACAGCGGTGGGGTTGTGAATATCCAAGATGAAATTATTGGACTTAAAAGTGGCAGATTTGAAGAAGGAGTTGGGTCTACGGAATCTACCAACTGCGGGCAATTGAATTGAGTTGCAGTTAAGACTCCGTACAGCTTTGTTGGATGGTAATGTTGACCCAGATCAACATGAATTTAATACGGAGGCACCAGACTCAACCGAGATTCAACAGGTTGAAGTAACTACAGAATCAACGACCAGAATGAAAGGCGATATGTCGCCGTCCGGTAAACTCCACCAACATCAGGAGGATTAGATATGGGACAATTGTTGGCGGCTATCCAACCAATGCAGCTTCAGGTGCTGCAAATGATATCCAGGCACACGGGACAAATGATCGGCGGCCTCGAAGGAAAAATAACAAGCCGACAAGAGAGCATTATCGAACGGTTGGAGCAGCAGGAAAAATCTGTCAACGAAAAATTTCGAGAGCTTTCCGTTACGTTGAACACTAAAGTTGACACAGTCAAAATAGAAATGGAGCGTAAACTTGAGCAGGTTGAATCTCGCAGTCTTCAGCAATCTGAGGTGGTAGATCAGAGAATCATTAAAAATTGAGAAAGAACTGATGAATTTAAAAACCAATGGCACCGCTCCAATGCTCGACCAACCAGCTCAATAAAATTGAAGCCACCAATGTTCGACGGAACCACACCATTCAACATCTTCAAACTCCAGTTTGAAACCGCGACCACAATGAATGATTGGTGTGAAAAGGATCAAGAAGCAGTGTAAATAGTGGCGTTAAAAAGGAGTGCTGCGGAACTACTGCAAATCGTGCCGGAATACAAACGGAAGGACTACGGCAAAATGATGTTGGCGTTGGAGCGTAAATATGGAGGTGACCACAGAAGAGAGCTACATCGTATGGAATTGAAGGGACGATGTCAGGAGTATGCGGCTGATATAGAGCGGTTAGTGCACCTCACCCACTACAACATGGCGAGTGAATACACAGAGCGGATCAAGATCGACGCTTTCACAGATGGAATACGGGATCTGGATACGAAACATGCAGTAGAATTGTCTCCAAAAGCAATATTCGCGGAAACAATCGTATGTGCACTTACCAACGAGACTGCAAACAACATCATCAAACCAGCAGTCATCTGGCGGACAACGAGATTTCGGGACGGAACTAGTAAAATCAGATGTTGGGTATGTGACAAAGCAGGACAGATCTCAAGTAAATGCTGGGAGATAAGGCATATACGGGTGAGAACACCATCGCCGATGTACCGAAAGCCACCGGAGTGAAGAAAAATACCAGCCGAGGAGGAACGCCAAACAACAATTCGAAGGCGTTTAACGAGTAAGAGTCAGCTTTTAGGGGAAAAGGCCTAGCTCCTTCCCGGTGTTCAGTTGCAAAGGCAGTCCGACGTTACCGTAGCTCAATGTTCTCCGTCCGACATCCAATACGAATCCATTTCGTTCATGAGGTCCATTCCCAGGATGACCTCATCCACAATATCCGCAACACGAAAATGTTGTTCCCGATTCGTATTGTCACCTCCTTCTTTCCTTTAATTGCCGCACTGTCGCCTGTCGCCGTTTGCAAGTTGTACTCATCCATTAGTCGAACTCCACCCGTGATAAAATCCGGCCGCACAATCGTTCTCGTTGCTCCGGTGTCCAACGTTATCATACTGGATCATTCTTATACTTCGCTTCTCACCATGAAGCTATCACCACCTTTTGCCACTCTGGACATGTAGATGAAGGTCATGAAGCATTTGGTTGTGGGAGTCAGCTTTTGCTGCTAAAGCAGACTCTTACTCCTTTTACACCTTCGTTGTTGTTTGGCGTTTCTCCTCCTCTGTTGACCTTCGGTGCATCGGCGATGCGTCCGTTTACGCCTTAGCTCCTAGCATTTCCTTGAGTTGTGTCTTATTTTGTCACAGAGCTAAAATATAATTTTTCTATTTCCATCCCGGAATCTCACTGTCTGCCAATCATCTGTTGGTTTGATGTTATTTCTCTGTTTGTGACTGATGGTTTCATTTCCACATGATGGACCTTGAGTGCTGGTTTGATGATGTTGTTCGCAATCTCGTTTGTTAGTGTACACGCGATGGTTTCCGCGAACGTTGTTTTTGGAGACAATTCTACTGCAAGTTTCGTATCGGGATGCCATTTTTGTCAAGGCAAGCGTCGATCTTGATCCTCTCTGTGTATTCACAAGCCATGTTATAGTAATCGAGGTGCACTAACCGCTCGATATCAGCTGCATACTCCTGGAGAATCGATCCAATCATTTGACATCGTCCCTTCAATTTCATACGATGTAGCTCCCGTCGGTGGTCACCTCTATATTTACGCTCCAACGCCAACATGATTTTGCCGTAGTCCTTCCGTTCGTATTCCAGCACAATTTGTAGTAGCTCCGTTGCACTTCCTTTTAACACCACTACTAATGCTGCTATCCAGTTTTTTTCACACCAACCGTTCGAAGTTGCCTTAAATTTTTACAATAAATTTATCTCGCAATAAATTCCACAAATATTTCATAAATAAGTATTATAACCACATAATTTCTACAATTATTATCACTACAATTATTAATACACTTCACCTTTACTTATAATCACTTCCAAATATAAACACTTTAAATTTCCAAATTTAACTGTGTCGTTAGACAAATGTCTACACCTATTTATTCGACGCAATTCCTTGTAGAACAGATCATTATCATATTCATCTCTAAACTTCGTGAAGTTAAGTAGCGTCGTATTTGATTCGCTCCGTCTAAATCGTATTTCCGGTACTGAATTAAAATACTTCTCTTGGTTTATTTTGTCAATAACCATAAAATTTATTCAGTACTGAATAAATTTTTTATACTGGAAATGTTTCTATTTCTCTCGCATTACAAGAAAAATTGTATTTTTAACCTGCTGTCACGAATCACAGATGTCACCTGTGATAATTGAAAAGATAATTATAACAATAGGGATTACCCTGTAACCAAATGTTTACACATACGAACAAAGTAAAAAGAAATAATGAAATAGGCGGAGCGAACCAAAACGACGCAACGAAAATTCGAGAAGTGTAGAGATGCAAAATAATGGAATGTTCTACAAGTATTTGCGTCGTATAAATACGTGTAGACATTTGAGTTACGAAACAGTTCAATTTTGAATTTCGAAGTGTTAATATCGGGAAGTGATAAAAAGTGAAGTGTTAAAATAAAAGTAGTGATAAATATTGTGTAAAATAAGAGTGAAAATAAATATTAGTGAATTATTTGTGAAATAGTTGTGTAATATTTGTGGGAAATAAATTTAATTGAAATTTAATCTTTGCGAGTTTAATATTCACAATCCAGTGATCAAACCGGATAAATTATTAGAATAATCACTCGGCGAAATCGTAACACTGCTTTGACAATTTTGTCAATATATTTTTCATAATGGAAATCATGCTAAAATCAGACTTTATTAATTCACAACTGTGACGAATCACAGATGTCACCTGTGATAATTATTAATGTCACGAATCACAGATGTGACCTGTGATAATTAAGAAGAAAATTATAGCAGTAGGGATTACACTGTAACCAAATGCTTACACATACGAACAGAATAAAGACAAATAATGAAATAGGCGGAGCGAACAAAATACGACGGAAGAACATTCGCGAAGTGTAGAGAAGAAAAATATTGGAATGTTCTACAAGTATTTATGTTGTATACATAGGTGTAGACATTTGAGTTACGAGATAGTTCAATTTTGAATTTCGAAGTGTTAATATCGGAAATGATAAAATGTGAAAGTGAAGTGTTAGTGAATTATTTGTGAACTATTTGTGTAACTTTTGTGGGAAATAAATTTAATTGAAATTTAATCTTTGCGAGTTTAATATTCACAATCCAGTGATCGAACCGGATAAATTATTTGAATAACCACTCGGCGAAATCGTAACAATTGGTGACAGCGGTGGGATTGTGAATATCCAAGATGAAATTATTGGACTTAAAAGTGGCAGATTTGAAGAAGGAGTTGGAGTTACGGAATCTACCAACTGCGGGCAACCGAAACGAGTTGCAGTTAAGACTCCGTACAGCTTTGTTGGATGAAAATGTTGACCCAGATCAACATGAATTTAATTTTGGGGCACCGGATTCAACTGAAAACCAAGCGGTTGAAGTAACTACAGAATCAACGACCAGAGCGGAAGACCAGAATGTCGTTAAAGAAACTACTCCAAACAACATCTGGAGGTTTTGATATGGGGCAACTAATGGTTGTAATGCTACAGATGCTACGTCAAACACAACAAATGATCGATGGCCTCAGAACGAAAATGGTGCACGTACAGGCACAAATGATCAGCGGCCTCGAGAGAAAAATAACAAGAGGCCAAGATCAATTGAAGAGCGACATCAAACCAGCAGTCAAGGTACGTCGTGTGAAAGTGGAACCAGCAATCAGTCACAAACAGGGCAATAACATCAGACCAGCAGATAACTGGCGGACAACGAGATTCCGGGATGGGACTAGTAAAATCAAATGTTGGGTTTGTGACAAAATAAGACACATCTCAAGGGAATGCTGGGAGCTAAAGCGCAAACGGGCGAGAACACCATCGCCGATGTACCGAAGGCCACCGGAGGAACGAAAAATACCAGCCGAGGAGGAACGCCAAACAACAACGAAGGCATTAAACGAGTAAGAGTCAGCTTTGAGGAGCAAAAGCTGACTCCCACAACCAAATGCTCCATAACCTTCATCCCCATTTCCAGATTGGCAAAAGGTGGTGATAGCTTGATGGTGCGATGCGAAGTAGAGGGATGATCCAGTATAATAACGTTGGACAATGGAGCAACGAGAACGATTGTGCGACCGGATTTCATCACGAATGGAGTTCGACCTATGGAAGGGTTCAAGTTACAAACGGCGACAGGCGATAGTGCGGCTATCAAAGGAAAGAAGGAGGTGACAATACGAATCGGGAACAATAGTTTTCGACATGAAGTTCTGGTTGCGGATATTGTGGATGAGGTCACCCTGGGAATGAACTTCATGAAACGAAATGGATTCGTATTGGATGTCGGACGGGGAACATTGGGCTACGGTAATGTCGAACTGCCTTTGCAACTGAACAACGGAAAGGAGCCAGTCGTAAGGTAGATTGGATCATCGAGTAACATTGGATCATCGGATGAAGCTACCACCACACTCGGAAACGGTTGTTTGGGGGAAATTGGATGGAGGTCCTGGAACACAAGGGTTGTGAGTTGTGGAAGCGAACAGTGACGAGATACAAACCAAAGAAATTATCATTGGAAAAGCTTTGGTTAAGCCGGATTGTGACTTCAGAGTTCCGATACGGGCTCTTAATTTATCGGATGTGACAAAAACAACCATAAAAGGAACTATCATCGGCCGAGGTGAGGTAGTATCCACGATTATAAAATGCGAGGAGACGAATCCGTGTGTAAAAGCCAAGGATCAAAAGCAACGAAAAATAACGGAGGAACTAACACAGAAATGGACGGAACAATTAACATCTGAAGAAAAGCAAGCAGCAAAGAAGTTACTCCAGAAATATATGTCCATTTTCTGTGGGGCACCAGAAGATAATGGCAGAACAAATATGGTTAAACACCGGATCGACACAGGAACATCAACACCTATTCGACAAGCGCCAAGAAGGTTGCCATTGGCTAAACAAGCAGAAGTGGATAAGATGGTAACTGATATGCAAACATCGGGAGTAATTGAGCAGTCAACGAGTCCATGGAGTTCACCCGTTGTATTGGTGGAAAAGAAGGATGGAAGCATGCGATTCTGCGTTGATTATCGGAAGCTCAACACAGTTACCAAGAAGGATAGCTACCCATTACCAAGGATCGACGACACACTGGATATATTGGCAGGAGCAAGGATGTTTTCAACATTGGATTTGCAGAGCGGTTATTGGCAAGTGGAGGTCGCAGACAAAGATAAGGAAAAGACAGCGTTCAGTGTGGGCAATGGATTATGGCAATTCAATGTCATGCCATTTGGACTTTGTAACGCCCTTGCGACTTTCGAACGGCTAATGGAACGCGTACTAAAAGGACTCCACTGGAAAACATGCCTGGTTTATTTGGACGACATCATCGTTATGGGAAAGGACTTCAACGAGCACCTTCGAAATCTAGAGGAAGTATTCGAAAGAATCCAAGCAGCTGGATTGAAGTTAAGTCCGAAGAAATGTGTATTGTTCCGGGATGAAGTCAAATATTTGGGACATAAAATAACAACAAGCGGCATTCATACAGATGAAGACAACATCTCCGCCGTAAAGGATTGGCCAAGACCGCAGAATTTACATGAACTAAGGAGTTTCATCGGACTATGCACATATTATCGACGATTTGTGCAAGCATTTGCCAACATCGCAAGGAGTTTACACGAGCTGACACAGAAGAACAAGCCGTTCCAATGGAGTGATGAACACGAGGAATCGTTCAATGAACTGAAGCAGCGATTATGTACAGCACCATTGCTTTCGTATCCGGTTCCGAATAAACGTTTTATTTTGGATACGGATGCAAGCAACTATGGCTTGGAAGGTGTGTTATCACAGGAAATCGATGGACAGGAACGCGTCATCGCATATTATTCAAAGATCTTATCGAAGCCAGAACGGAACTACTGTGTAACAAGAAGAGAATTGTTGGCCATAGTGAAATGTGTGGAACATTTCCGGAAATACCTCTATGGCCAATCATTTCTATTCAGAATGAATCATGGCGCCTTGACATGGCTACTTCAGTTTAAAATCCCGAAGAACAAGTAGCACGGTCGATTGAGCGATTGGGGAGTTTTGTCTACGAAATTCAACATAGGAAAGGAAGCGCTCATGGAAATGCGGATGCGTTGTCAAGACGACCATGTAGAGTGGATTATAAACATTGCGGACGGGTGGAAAACAAGGAAAACATCGTCGATATCATCAGACTAATGAAAGTGTTGCCAGCTGATGAATGGACCAACGATGTTATCTCCAAAGAGCAACGGGAGGATCCAGATTTGGCAGTGATTATCAAATTCATGGAGGAAGAACGTCGTCCCACATGGAGCGATATTGCAGATAAAGGCCCAGCTATCAAGGCTTATTGGGTCCAATGGGATAGTTTAGTCCGATGACAAAATAAAGTAATCGCTAGTGGTGGTACCGAAGATCAGGATGGCGGAAATATTGGAGGAATACCACGGAGGAACAAACGGAGGTCACCTAGGAATCAACAAAACGTTAACCAAGGTACGTGAAAGATTCTACTGGGCAGGATGTAGACAGGCAGTGGCTGAATGGTGTCAAAAGTGTGACCAATGTATGGCAGTGAAAGGACCGGCAAAGAAGAGCAGTGGAGCGATGCAACAATATAATGTGGGAGCACCATTTCAGAGGATTGCCATAGATGTTGCAGGACCATTTCCAACCAGCGATAGTGGCAACAAATATGTTTTGGTAGTAATGGACTACTTCAGTAAGTGGCCAGAGGTATACCCGATTCCAAATCAGGAAACAACCACAATATGGAGTACCAATGGAACTGCATTCCGACCAAGGGCGGAATTTTGAATCGGTTGTCTTCCAGGAGATGTGCCAGTTACTGGGAATTAATAAAACGCGGACAACACTTTTCCACTCACAGTCTGATGGCATGGTGGAGCGTTTCAATGCCACATTGGAGGAGTTTATAGCCAAAACAGTGGATAAAAACCAGTGGCATTGGGATCAAGGTATTCCATTGTTCTTAATGGCTTATCGATCGGCGGTGCATAACACAACAGGAGTAACATCAGCGAGAATACTTTTTGGCAACAATTTAAGACTACCAGGCGATCTCAAATTCGGAGCGGTTCCATCATCAGCTAAATGTGGACAAGCATATGTGGACAACTTGAAAGAGGAGATCAACAACATACACGGATTTATCAGAAGGAAAATCAAATTATCAAGTGGCCGGACAAAGGCTCGGTATGATGTACGAGCAAACAATAAAGGATTTGACGAGGGTCAATTGGCATGGCTTCACAATCCACAACGTAAGAAAGGGTTATCGCAGAAATTACAACCTGGATGGGAGGGACCGTACAAGGTCATAACAAGAATAAATGATGTGATTTATAGAATCCAAAGAGGAGTACGAGGAAAACCCAAGGTTGTACACCTGGAACGACTGGCGCTCTATAGAGGAAGAGGTCTGTCACGAATCACAGATGTCACCTGTGATAATTAAGAAGAAAATTATAGCTGTAACCAAATATTTACACATACGAACAGAATAAAAACAAATAATGAAATAGGCGGAGCGAACCAAAAACGACGGAAGAACATTCGTGAAGTGTAGAGAAGAAAAATAATGGAATGTTCTACAAGTATTTGTGTAGATATTTGAGTATAAATACGTGTAGACATTTGAGTTACGAAAGAGTTCAATTTTGAATTTCGAAGTGTTAATATCGGGAAGTGATAAAAAGTGAAGTGTTAAAATAATAGTTGTGATAAATATTGTGTAAAATAATAGTGAAAATAAATATCAGTGAATTATTTGTGAAATATTTGTGTAATTTTTGTGAGAAATAAATTTAATTGAAATTTAATCTTTGCGAGTTTAATATTCACAATCCAGTGATCGAACCGGATAAATTAATGTGACGAATCACAAATGGCACCAGTGAAATCTAAAAAGAGTTCAACATTCGTCGAATTTCTTCTGGCCCGCAACCTTTTACTTCTGTTTTATTGTGAAAAAAATATGCAGATATTAGTAAATTTAGACAAGCGACTATTTAGTGTCTGGAAAAATCAAAACCATAGAAATATATTATATGTAATAAATAAAACTTACATCGGCTAGTTTATGTGTTTCGCTTACACATTTTCATTTTCCTAAAACATTCAACTTCTGTATTCATAAAATATTTTTTACTTTACGAGTATCTATAACAACTGACATTTTTAAATTTTCAATTAGATTTTTTCGTAAAAAAGAGACAAAAAATAAGTCACCTCGCCGGCATACTTATTTGAATAAGTAGGTCTCCACAAATAAGCTTCAAATAAGCATACGTTTCGAAAACAGCCTAAGGCCCTTTTCGAAAAGCATACTTATTTGAAACTTATTTGTGGAGACATACTTATTCGCCGCCATTTTGAATAAGTATGTGAAACCCATTCGAAACGAATTAGCCTACTTATTTTGACAGCAGCACATCAAAGTGACAAACCAAGTGAAAATTTAATATTTATCTAGTAGTACGGAGCAGACATTGATACATCATAAACGACATTTCACTGCTGTTGAGAATTCCATCATGAAAATAAAACGTCAATGTTTTTAATCAACTAAACAATTTATTTGTATAAAATTATAATTTGAAATTAGAACCTTTATTAAGCAAATATGCGTCGATTTTTTCTAGTTCACAACCTCTAACTTTTGTTCTACGCGATTGGCAACCGCAATGTTGGTAATTGGTATATAAAGAAAATATGCCGATATCAGTAAATACAGTGCCGGTATCAGTAAATTTTGACACCAGACTATTCAGTGTCTGGAAAAATCAAAACCATAGAAATATATAATATTATATATAATAAATGTAAATTACATCGGCTAGTTTATGTATTTCGTTGACTCAGTTTCATTTTCCTAAAAAATCAAATTTGTGTTTTCATAAAATATTTTTTTATTATTGTATACGAGTATCTATGACAACTGACATTTTTATTTTTCAATTAGATTTTTTCAGCTCGACAGCATACTTATTTGAATAAGTATGTCTCCACAAATAAATTTCAAATAAGTATGCATTTCGAAAACAGCCTAATAAATTAAGTGTAAAATAATAGTTTTCGAGTTTTGTATTCACAATGTAGTGATCGGACCGGACAATTATTTGAATTTGTAATCAATTAGTTCGTGACAGTATTGAGACGAATCACAGTGATGTTTGTGATAGTTAAAAAAAGTTAAAAATCATATCAGTATTTTTAGGGTTACCCTGTAACGAAATGTTTACATATACGAACAAAATAAAAATAAATAATGGAATGAGCGGAGCGACGAAAAGAATATTCACGAAGTGTAGAGATGCATACGGTAATGCAATGTCTCACAAGGATTTACTTCATACAAATAGGTGTAGATATGCCGTGCATATTGTGACGAATCACAGATGTCACCAGTGATAATTAAGAAGTGTTATAAATTATAGCAGTAGGGATTACCCTGTAATCAAATGTTTACACATGCAAATAAAATAAAAATAAATAATGAAATAGGCGGAGCGAACAAAATACGACGAAAAGAACATTCACGAAGTGTAGAGCAGATGCAAAATAATGGAATGTTCTACAAGTATTTGCGTCGTATAAAAAGGTGTAGACATTTGAGTTAGGAATCATTTCAATTTTTAATTTCGAAGTGTTAATATCGTGAAGTGATAAAAAGTGAAAGTGAAGTGTTAAAAAAATTGTAGTTTAACTTATTGTGTAAAATTAGTGTAATAATAATTATTTGTGAAATAATTGTGGAATTTATTGGGAAATAAATTTATTGTAAATTTAATCTTTGAGGGTTTAATCTTCACAATCCAGTGATCGAACTGGATAAATAATTTGAATAAACACTCGTAATAATTGGTGACAGCGGTGGGATTGTGAATATCTAAGATAAAATTAATGCACTTAAAAGTGGCAGATTTTAAGAAGGAGTTGGGCCAGCATAATTTAACAACGTCGAGCAACAGCAATGAGTCTCAGCTTAGACTCCGCGTTGCTTTGACTGAAGAAAATGTTGACCCGGGACTTGAATTCAATACGGGGGCACCGGATTCAACCAAGATCAAACAGGTTGAAGCGTCAACGGAATCAACGAGCAAAGCAGGAGACCAGAATGTCGTCGTTAAGGAAACTACTCCAACAACATCTGGAGGTTTCGATATGGGACAATTAATGGCGGCTACGCAACAAATGCAACTTCAGACGCAACTTCAAATGCAGCAGATGATCGGTGGGTTCAAAACCGATATAACAAGCGGATAAGAAAGATTGAAGGCGCAAATGCGAGCCGGAAAGATTGTCGGTGGAACAGGGTCATGAGAATCGGTCAAAAGAGCATTATCGAACGGTTGGAGCAGCAGGAAAAATGTTTTAACGAAAAATTTCAAGAGCGTTCCGTTACGTTGAACACAAAAGTTGACACAGTCAAATTGGAAATGGAGCGTAAACTTAAGCAGTTTGAATATCACAGTCTTCAGCAATCTGAGGTGGCAGATCAGACAATCATGAAGATTGAGAAAGAACTGATGGATTTAAAAACCAACGACAGCGCTCCAATTGCTCGACCAACCAGCTCAATAAAATTGAAACCACCAACGTTCGACGGAACCACACCATTCAACATCTTTAAACTCCAGTTTGAAATGGTGGCCACAAGGAATGGTTGGTGTGAGGAGGATCGAGTGGCAGCATTAACTGTGGTGTTAAAAGGCAGTGCTGCGGAACTACTGCAAATCGTGCCGGAATACGAACGGGAGTGAAGGGACAATGTCAGTGGGTTGGAGAGACGCTCCAGGAGTATGCGACTGATATAGAGCGGTTAGTTCACCTCGCCCACTACAACATGGCGGGTGAATACACAGAGCGGATAAAGATCGACGCTTTCACAGATGGATTATGGGATCCCGATGCGAGATTATTGTCTCCAAAATCATCGTTCGCGGAAACCATCGCGTGTGCACTAACCAATGATACTGCAAACAACATCATCAAACCAGCACTCAAGGTACGTCGTGTGGAAGTAGAACCAGCAATCAGTCAGAAACCAGGAATAAAACATCGAACCAGAAGATAACTGGCGGACAACGAGATTCCGGGATGGAAATAGTAGAATCAGATATAGGGTTTGTGACAAACCAGGACACATCTCGAGAGAATGCTGGGAGATAAGGCGCAAACCAGATAAAGCGAGAACATCATCGCCGATGTAACGACGGCCAGCGGAGGAACGAAAAATACCAGCCGAGGATGAACGCCAAACAACAACGAAGGCGTTAAACGAGTAAGAGTCAGCTTTGAGGAGCAAAAGCTGACTTCCACAACCATATGCTCCATAACCTTCATCCCCATTTCCAGATTGACAAAAGGTGGTGATAGCTTGATGGTGCGAGGTGAAGTAGAGAGACGATCCAGTATAATAACGTTGGACACCGGAGCAACGAGAACGATTGTGCTACCAGATTTTATCACGGAGTTCGGACAATGGAAGGGTTCAAGTTACAAACGGCGACAGTGCGTCTATCAAAGGAAAGAAGAGGGTGACAATACGACATGAAGTTCTGGTTGCGGATATTGTGGATGAGGTCATCCTGTGAATGGACTTCATGAAACGATATGGATTCGTACTGGATGTCGGACGGGGAACATTGAGTTACGGTAATGTCGAACTGCTTTTGCAACTGAACAACGGAAAGAAACCGGTCGTAAGGAGGATAACATTGGATCATCGGACGAAGCTACCACCACACTCGGAAACGGTTGTTTGGGGAAAATTGGATGGAGGTCCTGGAACACAAGGGTTGTGGGTTGTGGATGCCAACAGTGATGAGCTACAAACCAAAGAAATTATCATTGGAAAAGCTTTGGTGAAACCGGATTGTGACTTTAAAGTTCTGATACGAGCTCTTAATTTATCGGATGTGACAAAAACAATCAAAGAGAGAACTATCATCGACCGAGGTGAGGAAGTATCCACCATTATAAAATGCGAGGAGACGAATCCGTGTGTAAAAGCCAAGGGTCAAAGGCACCGGAAAATAACGGAGGAACTAATACAGAAATGGACGGAACAATTAACATCTGAAGAAAAACAAGCAGCAAAGAAGTTGCTCCAGAAATATATGTCCATTTTCTGTGGGGCACCGGAAGATAATGGCAGAACAAACATGGTTAAACACCGGATCGACACAGGAACATCAACTCCAATTCGACAAGGGCCAAGAAGGTTACCATTGGCTAAGCAAGCAGAAGTGGATAAGATGGTAACTGATATGCAAACATCAGGATGTCTAATGGAACGCGTACTTGAAGGACTTCACTGAAAAACATGCCTTGTTTACATGAACTATGTTTCATCGCAGAATTTACATGAACTAAGGAGTTTCATCGGAAAATGCACATATAATCGACGATTTGTGCCAGGATTTGCCAACATCGCAAGGAGTTTACACGAGCTGACACAGAAGAACAAGCCGTTCCAATGGAGTAATGAACACGAGGAAACGTTCAACGAACTGAAGCAGTGATTATGTACAGCACCATTGCTTTCGTATCCAGTTCCGAATAAACGTTTTATTTTGGATACGGATGCAAGCAATTATGGTTTGGGAGGAGTGTTGTCACAGGAAGTCGATGGACAGGAACGTGTCATCGCATATTATTCAAAAATTTTATCGAAGCCAGAACGCAACTACTGTGTAACAAGAAGAGAATTGTTGGCCATAGTGAAATGTGTGGAACATTTCAAGAAATACCTCTATGGCCAATCATTTCTGTTAAGAACGGATCATGGCGCCTTGACATGGCTACTTCAGTTTAAAAATCCTAAAGGACAAGTAGAACGGTGGATTGAGCGATTGGGGAGTTTTGTTTACGAAATCCAACATCGGAAAGGAAGCGCTCATGGAAATGCGGGTGCGTTGTCATGACGACCATGTAGACTGGATTGTAAACATTGCGGACGGGTAGAAAACAAGGAAAACATCGTCGATATCAGACTAATGAAAGTGTTGCCAGCTGATGAAGGGAACAAGGATGTTATATACAAGGAGCAACGTGAGGATCCAGATTTGGCAATCATTATCAAATTCATGGAGGAAGAACATCGTCCCACATGGAGCGATATTGTGGATAAAGGCCCAACTATCAAGGCTTATTGGGCCCAATGGGATAGTTTAACCATGGAAGACGGATGTTTAAAGCGAACATGGGAAAGCTCCGATGGCAAAACAAAGCAATCGCTAGTGGTGGTACCGAAGATCAGGACGAACAAAAGTGTGAACACTGTATGACAATGAAAGGACCAGACTACTTCAGTAAGTGGCCAGAGATATACCTTATTCCAGTAATCAGGAAACAACCACAATCGCCAATGCAGTGGTATACAATTGGATAAGCCGTTATGGTGTACCCATGGAACTGCATTCCGATCAAGGGTGGAACTTTAAATCGGTTGTCTTCCAGGAGATGTGCCAACTACTGGGAATTAATAAAACACGGACAACGCCTTTCCACTCACAGACTAATGGCATAGTGGGGCGTTTCAATGTCACATTAGAAGAGTTTATAGCCAAAACAGTGGATAAAAACCAGTGGCATTGGGATCAAGGTATTCCATTGTTCTTAATGACCTATCGATCTGCGATACATAATACAACAGGAGTAACACCAGCGCCAATACTTTTCGACAACAATTTAAGACTGCCAGGCGATCTCAAATTCGGAGCGGTTCCATCATCAGCCAAATGTGGACAATCATATGTGGACAACTTGAAAGAGGAGATCAACAACATACACCGATTTGTCAGAGAGAAAATCAAATTGTCAAGTGATAAAACAAAGGCTCGGTAAAGGATTTGACGAAGGTCAATTGGTATGGCTTCACAACCCAAAACGTTAGAAAGGGTTATAGCAGAAATCATCACCTGTGGGCGTGGCCCTATTCTGGTTTTCCCAGCGAATTGGGAATTTTTGACGTTTTTATAACAGTTGGGAATTATTTTTTTCAAAAGTGTATTCTGGCTATTGGGAAAAATATTTCGTTTGGAAAAAATAATTCCCAATTATAACAGTTTTGACGTTTATTTTTCCCTATTAAAATTGTTGGGAATTCATATTTCTTATGGTAAAATACTCATAATCATAAAGGCTGATTTCCATTATGAAAAAATTTTGTCAGTATTTTTTACTGAAAAAGCAAGAGCGAGAAAAAAATTAAAAATGCCATTAGAGTGACTGAGATCGTTTTTTCCTTTTTTATTTTTTTTATTTTGACAGATGCGTGTAACATAACCAATAAATTTCAATTTTTTTTTGGTTTTTAATAAAAAAGACAAAATACTCTTTAAATCTACAACAATAAATTAAAAAAAAATAACTTAAACATAAGTATTCATTATTTCAATTATTTTCACAATGAATTAAGACGAATGAGAGAAAACGAAATGTTAAAATTATTCATTGACAACAAAAAATCAGCCATCTTTATTTTTCCTATAAGATATTTCTCCAGTACTGAATAAAAATACTTCTCTTGATATATTTTGTCAGTACTGCTATAATTATTTTCTCAGTAACCATAAAAATTTATTCAGTACTGACAAAATTTTTTGTACTGGAAATATTTTTTATTTCACTCGCACTTTAAGAAAAAATTAATTTTTTATCCCGCCTTGACTATTTTGTCAGTATTTTTTCATAATGGAAATCAGGCTTAATACTAGAGTATAAATTTAATTTTTTTTATTATTTCTTAAAAGCAAAAACACCTATTTTTATAAATTTGGCCTTATCTGTCCTAAAATATAAAAAATTAGCTCATTCATAAATACTAATAATCATAATAAATAGTGAATGTAGAAAATAATTCCGACCTTAAACATTTTTTAATTGTTTTTCAAAAGCGAAAACACCTATTTTTTTTTAAATTTGTTATTCATCCGTCAATATTTAAATCATATTCAAATATAATAACATAGCGCACCATGAAAAAAAACATGAAAAAGGTACTCTAGTGGCGAACATATAAAACTATGTGTTTCACAGGGGGGAAATAATTCCCAGCACGCCAGAATACAATTTTGGGAATTGGGAAATAAAATATTGGGAAATAAAATATTGGGAATTATTATAGTTGGGAATTGGGAAAATTTTTTTCCCAACTCCCAATTCTCAGGGAAAACCAGAATAGGGCCACGGGATGGGAGGGACCGTACAATGTCATAACAAGAATCAATAATTTGATCTATATGATCCAAAGAGGAGCACGAGGAAAACCCAAGGTTGAACACCTGGAGCGACTGGCGTTCTATAGAGGAAGAGGTCTGGATCCTTTTCGGGACGAATAGGTTTGGGTGGAGGGTAGTGTGACGAATCACAGATGTCACCTGTGATTATTGAAAAGAGTTATAAATTATAGCAGTAGGGGTTACCCAGTAACCAAATGTTTACTAAATACATAATGAAATAGGCGGAGCGAACAAAATATAACGAAAATAATATTCATTAAGTGTAGAGATGCAAAATAATTGAATTTTTGACGAGTATTTGCGTCGTGTGACGAATCATAGATATCACCAGTGTTAACTAAAAAGAATTATAAATTGTAGCAGTAGGGGTTACGCTGTAACCAAATGTTTACACATACGAACAAAATAAAAATATATAATGAAATAGGCGGAGCGAACAAAATACGACGAAAAGAACATTCGCAAAGTGTAGAGATGCAAACTAATGGAATGTTCTACAAGTATTTGCGTCGTATAAATACGTGGAGACATTTTAGTTACGAACAGTTCAAATTTTGAATTTCGAAGTGTTAATATCGGGAAGTGATAAAAAGTGAAATTGAAATAATTGTAGTTATAATTGTTGTGTAAAATAAGTGAAGTAATAATTATTTGTGAAATAATTTTGGAATTTATTGGTAAATAAATTTATTGTCAAAATTAATCTTTGCGAGCTTAATATTAACAATCCAGTGATCGAACCGGATAAATTATTAGAATAACCACTCGGCGAAATCTTAACAATTGGTGACAGCGGTGGGTTTGTGAATATCCAAAATGAAATTAATGGACTTAAAAGTGGTAGATTTAAAGAAGGAGTTGGGCCAGCGTAATTTAACAACTTCGGTCAACCTCAATGAGTTACAGAGGACCCGAATGTCATCGTTAAAGAAACTACTCCAACAATATCTGGGGGTTTTGATATGGGGCAATTAATGTCCGCAATGCAACATAAGATTGGAGGTCTTAAAATGAAATGGTAACCATAAAAGAGCAAATAATCTGCGACCTCGAAGGAGAAATTTCGAGATATGTCTCTGACATTTAACGCAAAAGTTGATACGGTCAAAATTTAGATGGAAAATAAATTGGAAGATTATGAATCCAGAAACACTCGATTAACCAATCGAGGTGACCGATCAACGATTCTAGAAAATTGAAAAGGAGCTAATGGATCTAAAACCCAACGGCAGCGATCAAATTGCTCGACCAACCAGCTCAATAAAATTGAAGCCACCAACGCTCGACGGAACCACACCATTCAACGTCTTTAAACTCCAGTTTGAAATGGCGGCCACAAGAAATGTTTGGTGTGAGGAGGTTCAAGTGGCAGCGTTAATTGCGGCGTTAAAAGGCAGTGCTGCAGAACTATTGCAAATTGTGCCGGAATACGAACGGGAGGGTTAAGGCAAAATCATGTTGACTTTGGAGCGTAAATATAGAGGAGACCACCGGTGGAAGCTACATCGTATGGAGTTGAAGGGACGATGTCAACGGGTTGGAGAGACGCTCCAGGAGTATGCGGCTGATATAGTGCGGGTAGTGCACCTCGCCCACTACAACATGGCAGGAGAATACACCGATCGTATTAAGATCGGCGCTTTCACCGATGGAATACGAGATCCCGATACGAGACGTGCAGTCGTATTGTCTCCAAAATCATCGTTCACGGAAATCATCGCGTGTGCACTAACCAACGAGACTGCAAACAACATCATCAAACGAGCAGTCAAGGTACGTCATGTGGAAGTGGAACCAGCAATCAGTCACAAACAGGGAAATAACACCAAACCAGAAGATAACTGGCGAACAACAAGATTCCGGGACGGAAATAGTAGAATCAGATGTTGGGTTTGTGACAGACCAGGACACATCTCGAGGGAATGCTGGGAGATAAGGCGCAAACGGGCGAGAACACCATCACCGATGTACCGAAGGCCAGTGGAGGAACGAAAAATACCGGCCGAGGAGGAACGCCAAACAACAACGAAGGCGTTAAACTAGTAAGTCAGCTTTGAGGAGCAACTCCCACAACCAAATGCTCCATAACCTTCATTCCCATTTCCAGATTGGCAAAAGGTGGTGATAGCTTGATGGTACGAGGCGAAGTAGAGGTACGACCCAGTATAATAACATTGGACACTGCAGCAACGAGAACGATTGTGCGACCGGATTTTATCACGGATGGAGTTCGACCTATGGAAGGGTTCAAGGAAAGAAGGAGGTTACAATACTAACCGGGAACAACAGTTTTCGACATGAAGTTCTGGTTGCGGATATTGTGGATGAGGTCATCCTGTGAATGGACTTCATGAAGCGAAATGGATTCGTAATGGATGTCGGACGAGGAACATTGAGTTACGGCAATGTCGAACTGCCTTTGCAACTGAACAACGGGAAGGAACCGGTCGTAAGGAGGATAACATTGGATCATCGGACGAAGCTACCACCACACTCGGAAACGGTTGTTTGGGGAAAATTGGATGGAGGTCCTGGAACACAATGGTTGTGGGTTGTGGATGCCAACATTGACGAGATACAGACCAAAGAAAAAAAGCGTTGGTTAAACCGGATTGTGACTTCACAGTTCCGATACGAGCTCTTAATTTATCGGATGTGACAAAAACAATCAAAGAGGGAACTATCATCGGCCGAGGTGAGGAAGTATCCACGATTATAAAATGCGATGAGATGAATCCATGTGTAAACGCCAGGGATCAACCACAGCGGAAAATAACGGAGGAACTAACACAGAAATGGACGAAACAATTAACATTTGAAGCAAAACAACAGCAACGAAGTTTCTCCAGTGGCCCTATTCTGGTTTTCCCAGGGAATTGGGAATTGGGAAAAAAATTTTCCCAATTCCCAACTATAATAATTCCCAATATTTTATTCCCCAATTCCCAAAAGTGTATTCTGGCGTACTGGGAATTATTTCCCCTCTGTGAAACAAATAGTTTTAAATGTTCGCCACTAGAGTACCTTTTTCATGTTTTTTTTCATGGTGCGCTATGTTTTTATATTTGAATATGATTTAAATATTGACGGATGAATAACAAATATAAAAAAAAATAGGTGTTTTCGCTTTTGAGAAACAATTAAAAATCTTTTAGGGTCGGAATTATTTTCTACATTCACTATTTATTATGATTAATAGTATTTATGAATGAGCTAATTTTTTTTATGTTTTTATGGTAGATAAGACCAAATTTAAAAAAATAGGTGTTTTTGCTAATAAGAAATAATAAAAAAAAATCTAAATTTATACTCTAGTATTATGATTATGAGTATTTTGCCATAAGAAATATGAATTCCCAACAATTTTAATAGGGAAAAATAAACGTCAAAACTGTTATAATTGGGAATTATTTTTTCCAAACCAAATATTTTTCCCAATAGCCAGAATACACTTTTGGAAAAAATAATTCCCAACTGTTATAAAAACGTCAAAAATTCCCAATTCCCAATTCCCTGGGAAAACCAGAATAGGGCCACAGAAATATATGCCCATTTTCTGTGGGGTACCGGAAGATAATGGCAGAACAAATATGGTTAAACACAGGATCGACTCAGGAACATCAACATCTATTCGACAAGCATCAAGAAGGTTACCATTGGCTAAGCAAGCAGAAGTGGATAAGATGGTAACTGATATGCAAACATCGGTAGTAATTGAGCAGTCAACGAGTCCATGGAGTTTACTAGTAGTATTGGTGGAAATGAAGGATGGAAGCATGAGATTCTGCGTTGATTATCAGAAGCTCAACACAGTTACCAAGAAGGATAGTTACCCGTTACCAAGGATCGACGACACACTGGATGCATTGGCAGGAGCAAGGATGTTTTCAACATTGGGTCCGAAGAGCGGTTATTGGCAAGTGGAGGTCGCAGACGAAGATAAGGAAAGTTCAGTGTTGGCAATGGATTATGGCAATTCAATGTCATGACATTTGGCCTTAGTAACGCCCCTGCGACTTTCGAACGGCTAATGGAACGCGTACTTAAAGGACTCCACTGGAAAACATGCATGGTATGACCGCAAAATTTACATGAGCTAAGGAGTTTCATCGGGCTATGCACATATTATCGACGATTTGTGCCAGGATTTGCCAACATCACAAGGAGTTTACACGAGCTGCCACAGAAGAACAAGCCGTTCCAATGGAGTAATGAACACGAGGAAGCGTTCAACGAACTGAAGCAGTGATTATGTACAGCACCATTGCTTTCGTATCCGGTTCCGAATAAACATTTTATTTTGGATACGGATGCAAGCAATTATGGTTTGGGAGGAGTGTTGTCACAGGAAATCGACGGACAGGAACGTGTCATCGCATATTATTCGAAGATCTTATGCCAAAACGGAACTACTGTATAACAAGAAACGAATTGTTGGCCATAGTGAAATGTGTGGAACATTTCCGCAAATACCTCTATGGCCAATCATTTCTATTACGAATGGATCATGGCGCCTTGACATGGCTACTTCAGTTCAAAAATCTTGAAGAACAAATATAACGATGGATTGAGCGATTGGGTATTTTTGTCTACGAAATTCAATATCGAAAAGGAAGCGCTCATGGAAATGCGGATGCTTTATCAAAACGGCGATGTTGAGTGGATTGTAAACATTGCGGTCGGATAAAAAACAAGGAAAACATCGTCGACATCAGACTAATGAAAGTGTTGCCCTCTGTTGAATGGACCAAGGATGTTATCTCCAAAGAGCAACAGTAGGATCCAGATTTGGCAGTCATTATCAAATTCATGGAGGAAGAACATCGTCCCACATGGAGTGATATTGCGGATAAAGACCCGACTATCAAGGCTTATTGGGCCCAATGGGATAGTTTAACCATGGAAGACGGATGTTTAAAGCGAACATGGGAGAGCTCCGATGGCAAGACAATGCAATCATTAACCGAGGATCAGGATGGCACAAATATTGAAAGAATACCACGGAGGAACAAGCGGAAGCCACCTAGGAATTAACAAAACGTTAGCCAAGGTACAGGATGCAGACAGCAAGTGGCTGAATGGTGTTAAAAGTGTGACCACCTGATGGCAGTTAAAGGACCGGCAAAGAAGAGCCGTGGAGCGATGCAACAATTTAATGTGGGAGCACCATTTGAGAGGATTGCCAATGATGTTGTAGAATCATTCCCAACCAGCGAAAGTGGCAACAAATGTGTATTGGTTGTAATGGACTACTTCAGTAAGTGGCCAGATGTATACCGTATCCCAAATCAGGAAACAACCACAATCGTCAATGCAGTGGTATACAATTGGATAAGCCGTTATGGGGTACCAATGGAACTGCATTCCGACCAAGGGCGGAACTTTGAATCGGTTGTCTTCCAAGAGATGTGCCAACTACTGAAAATTAATAAAACACGGACAACACCTTTCCATCCACAGTCTGATGGCATGGTGGAGCGTGTCAATCCTACATTGGAAGAGTTCATAGCCAAAACAGTGGATAAAAACCAGCGGCATTGGGATCAAGGTATTCCATTGTTCTTAATGGTCTATCGATCTGCGGTGCATAACACAACATGAGTAATACCAGCGACAATACTTTTCGGCAACAATTTAAGACTGCCAGGTGATCTCAAATTCGGAACGGTTCCATCATCAGTCAAATGTGGACAAGCATATGTGGACAACTTGAAAGAAGAGATCAACAACATACACAGATTTGTCAGAGAGAAAATCGAATTGTCAAGTGATGAAACAAAGGCTCGGTATGATGTACGAACAAACAATAAAGGATTTGACGAGGGTCAATTGGTATGGCTTCACAACCCACAACGTAAGAAAGGGTTATCGCAGAAATTACAACTTGGATGGGAGGGACCGTACAAGGTCATAACAAGAATAAATGATGTGATCTATATGATCCAAAGAGGAGTACGAGGAAAACCCAAGGTTGAACACCTGGAGCGACTGGCGTTCTATAGAGGCAGACGTCTGGATCCTGTTCGGAACGAACAGGTTTGGGCGCAGGGTAGTGTGACGAATCACAGATGTCACCAGTAATAACTAAAAAGAGAAATTATAGCAGTAGGGGTTACCCTGTAACCAAATGTTTACACAAACGAACGGAATAAAAATAAATAATGAAATAGGCAAAGTGAACAATAAACGACGAAATGAACCATCGCGAAGTGTAGAGAAGGAAGATAATGGAATGTTCTACAAGTATTTGTGTCGTATAAATAGGTGTAGACATTTGAGTTACGGGAATTTCGAGAAGTGATAAAAAGTGGAAGAGAAGTGTTAAAATAATTTTAGTGATAATAATTGTGAAAAAGTAGTGATAATTATTTGTGAAATATTTTTTGAATTTTTTGGGAAATAAATTTATTGTAAAAATTAATCGCTGCTAGTTTAATATCCACAATCCAGTGATCGAACCGGATAAATAATTTGAATAAACACTCGGCGAAATCGTAACAACATAATGGAAGTCATAATTAAAATTAAAACTTCTGTTCCAATGGTCTATTATAAAAAGCCTTTTGATGTTATAAACAAATCGGTTTACAGGGTAAAGATAGTTCAAAAAAAGGAAATTATTCTGAGTGTCATTACCAAGCTAGGTTTAGGTTATAATTTGAATAAATTTAGCTTAAGATTATTTGGTCAATATTTCTAGAAATACAATTCATATCTAATAAAATGCAACAATATTCTATTATTTAAACATTATGTAAAGTACATAATTATTGGTTTTGAGGTTATTTGTTTTGTTGAGTTTAATTGAAAGTGACGATTTTTTTGATAACTGGGTGAAAAAAAAACAAATGTGATTTTGCAACAAAAAAAATAAATAGAAATAGAAAACAATACAAAAACAAATATGGCTGAATAGCGGAGTATTAAGATTATACTAAATTAACTTTAATTAAATAAGGTTTAAATATCAAATAATGATTAATTAATCATAACGAATATCTAATACTAGTTTTTTAGGGTATATTTTTAGTGGACTATGCTAATTGAATAAGTTTTACCTTAACTGCATATGAAAATTGAACTGAAATGGTAAGATGTTTTTATGTATAGGTATCATATTTAAATCACTTATTATTTATTTGTATTTCAACATAATAATATTAATTTTAATTGTTATTAGTATAGATAATAATTTTTGTTTTTTTCTACCTATCCATATAAATATTAAGCTAAATTTTTTCTTTTATAATTTATAAAATGTAATTTTATATTTCTTATTTCAACTTATATTACAGGAAGTACAACAGTTGGAAATGCTATGTAAACAGCTTTATGAGTTTCAAGATGCTAACTTAAGATCTGAAGCAGAAAAAGCTTTAGTAGCATTTCAAGATAGTCCGGATGCTTTACCTAAGTGTCAACTTCTTTTGGATCGTGGTTATTCTAGTTATTCACAATTATTAGCAGCAACAACATTAACTAAATTGGTGTCCAGAAATGTACAAGGTTTAAATTTACAACAACGAGTTGATATACGGTAAACAATTTCTATTCTAACCTATAAAGTAGATAACGCTTTATCATGCTATGTTAACAGCGAATGATAGCCTATTATAACCACAATAGCTATATGACAAAATATTCCTCAACGATAATATTGTTTAATATTAATATTAACAGTGTTTAATATGTTATAGAAATATAACTATACTTTAGGTGGTCTATACGTTCAACAAATTTAAAATGTATAATATATAATATATATATAATATATGTAATATATATAATATATTATGTAATATATATATAATATATTATATCATATAATATATATATATATATAATATATATAATATATTATATCATATATACAATATATAATTTATATAATATACATAATACATATAATATATGTAATATACATAATATCATATACATAATATATATAATAAATGTAATATATATATATAATATCATATATACAATATAATATAATATAAAGTTATCATCAAGTTTTCATTGGAAATATTTGAAATTCGTCAATTTATTAATGTAAATGGCAGGTGAATAAAATAATTTTAGCTTAAAATAGTTGTTCAAAATGATGGCCTGCGACTTCAATGCACTTATTAATACGCATTTCAAATGATTGTACACAACTGTATTATAAGTGTGTTTGGTTGAATTTCAGCACACGCATTTCTGATTCGCTCAATCATGTTTTCATGTGTTGTTGGTTCTTGTTTGTAAACTGTCTTTGAGATAGCCCCACAAACAGAAATCTGGCGCAGTCAGATCTGGTGATCTGGCGGGTCAAATTATCGGACCAGCGCTACCGATCCAGCGACCATTGAAATCACGATCAATTATTTCACGTGTTACCACCAAATAGTGTGCAAGACAACCATCATGTTGAAACCACATGTTCCGTTTTACTTCTAAGCTCAAATGTTCAAATAATATTGGCAGTTCATTTTCCAAAAAGTTTGGAGTATTTCCAATGAAAACGTGATGTTTTTTATTGCAAACGTATTGCAGAATCGAATCACACGCTTCTAAGAGGAAGAAATTGAAAAAAATTGAATTTCGTTGATTACAACGCCGTCTATCATGAACCGAACAAAATATTTCATTCAAATCATACGCACTTTTAGTCGTAGAATCCGTATCTGCAATAAAAATATGGCTTCCTATCTTAGTTTAAAAGGACTATGGGGGACTATTTTTTTTGCACTAATATATTTCCCCCGCGGTATGATTAAATTTTGATTATGGACATTTTTTCCGTAGAGTGGCTATTTTTCAAGATATTTGATCGTCTCAGTTTACAAGAAACACCCGGTATATTATATATTATATATTATATATTATATATTATATATTATATATTATATATTATATATTATATATTATATATTATATATTATATATTATATATTATATATTATATATTATATATTATATATTATATATTATATATTATATATTATATATTATATATTATATATTATATATTATATATTATATATTATATATTATATATTATATATTATATATTATATATTATATATTATATATTATATATTATATATTATATATTATATATTATATATTATATATTATATATTATATATTATATATTATATATTATATATTATATATTATATATTATATATTATATATTATATATTATATATTATATATTATATATTATATATTATATATTATATATTATATATTATATATTATATATTATATATTATATATTATATATTATATATTATATATTATATATTATATATTATATATTATATATTATATATTATATATTATATATTATATATTATATATTATATATTATATATTATATATTATATATTATATATTATATATTATATATTATATATTATATATTATATATTATATATTATATATTATATATTATATATTATATATTATATATTATATATTATATATTATATATTATATATTATATATTATATATTATATATTATATATTATATATTATATATTATATATTATATATTATATATTATATATTATATATTATATATTATATATTATATATTATATATTATATATTATATATTATATATTATATATTATATATTATATATTATATATTATATATTATATATTATATATTATATATTATATATTATATATTATATATTATATATTATATATTATATATTATATATTATATATTATATATTATATATTATATATTATATATTATATATTATATATTATATATTATATATTATATATTATATATTATATATTATATATTATATATTATATATTATATATTATATATTATATATTATATATTATATATTATATATTATATATTATATATTATATATTATATATTATATATTATATATTATATATTATATATTATATATTATATATTATATATTATATATTATATATTATATATTATATATTATATATTATATATTATATATTATATATTATATATTATATATTATATATTATATATTATATATTATATATTATATATTATATATTATATATTATATATTATATATTATATATTATATATTATATATTATATATTATATATTATATATTATATATTATATATTATATATTATATATTATATATTATATATTATATATTATATATTATATATTATATATTATATATTATATATTATATATTATATATTATATATTATATATTATATATTATATATTATATATTATATATTATATATTATATATTATATATTATATATTATATATTATATATTATATATTATATATTATATATTATATATTATATATTATATATTATATATTATATATTATATATTATATATTATATATTATATATTATATATTATATATTATATATTATATATTATATATTATATATTATATATTATATATTATATATTATATATTATATATTATATATTATATATTATATATTATATATTATATATTATATATTATATATTATATATTATATATTATATATTATATATTATATATTATATATTATATATTATATATTATATATTATATATTATATATTATATATTATATATTATATATTATATATTATATATTATATATTATATATTATATATTATATATTATATATTATATATTATATATTATATATTATATATTATATATTATATATTATATATTATATATTATATATTATATATTATATATTATATATTATATATTATATATTATATATTATATATTATATATTATATATTATATATTATATATTATATATTATATATTATATATTATATATTATATATTATATATTATATATTATATATTATATATTATATATTATATATTATATATTATATATTATATATTATATATTATATATTATATATTATATATTATATATTATATATTATATATTATATATTATATATTATATATTATATATTATATATTATATATTATATATTATATATTATATATTATATATTATATATTATATATTATATATTATATATTATATATTATATATTATATATTATATATTATATATTATATATTATATATTATATATTATATATTATATATTATATATTATATATTATATATTATATATTATATATTATATATTATATATTATATATTATATATTATATATTATATATTATATATTATATATTATATATTATATATTATATATTATATATTATATATTATATATTATATATTATATATTATATATTATATATTATATATTATATATTATATATTATATATTATATATTATATATTATATATTATATATTATATATTATATATTATATATTATATATTATATATTATATATTATATATTATATATTATATATTATATATTATATATTATATATTATATATTATATATTATATATTATATATTATATATTATATATTATATATTATATATTATATATTATATATTATATATTATATATTATATATTATATATTATATATTATATATTATATATTATATATTATATATTATATATTATATATTATATATTATATATTATATATTATATATTATATATTATATATTATATATTATATATTATATATTATATATTATATATTATATATTATATATTATATATTATATATTATATATTATATATTATATATTATATATTATATATTATATATTATATATTATATATTATATATTATATATTATATATTATATATTATATATTATATATTATATATTATATATTATATATTATATATTATATATTATATATTATATATTATATATTATATATTATATATTATATATTATATATTATATATTATATATTATATATTATATATTATATATTATATATTATATATTATATATTATATATTATATATTATATATTATATATTATATATTATATATTATATATTATATATTATATATTATATATTATATATTATATATTATATATTATATATTATATATTATATATTATATATTATATATTATATATTATATATTATATATTATATATTATATATTATATATTATATATTATATATTATATATTATATATTATATATTATATATTATATATTATATATTATATATTATATATTATATATTATATATTATATATTATATATTATATATTATATATTATATATTATATATTATATATTATATATTATATATTATATATTATATATTATATATTATATATTATATATTATATATTATATATTATATATTATATATTATATATTATATATTATATATTATATATTATATATTATATATTATATATTATATATTATATATTATATATTATATATTATATATTATATATTATATATTATATATTATATATTATATATTATATATTATATATTATATATTATATATTATATATTATATATTATATATTATATATTATATATTATATATTATATATTATATATTATATATTATATATTATATATTATATATTATATATTATATATTATATATTATATATTATATATTATATATTATATATTATATATTATATATTATATATTATATATTATATATTATATATTATATATTATATATTATATATTATATATTATATATTATATATTATATATTATATATTATATATTATATATTATATATTATATATTATATATTATATATTATATATTATATATTATATATTATATATTATATATTATATATTATATATTATATATTATATATTATATATTATATATTATATATTATATATTATATATTATATATTATATATTATATATTATATATTATATATTATATATTATATATTATATATTATATATTATATATTATATATTATATATTATATATTATATATTATATATTATATATTATATATTATATATTATATATTATATATTATATATTATATATTATATATTATATATTATATATTATATATTATATATTATATATTATATATTATATATTATATATTATATATTATATATTATATATTATATATTATATATTATATATTATATATTATATATTATATATTATATATTATATATTATATATTATATATTATATATTATATATTATATATTATATATTATATATTATATATTATATATTATATATTATATATTATATATTATATATTATATATTATATATTATATATTATATATTATATATTATATATTATATATTATATATTATATATTATATATTATATATTATATATTATATATTATATATTATATATTATATATTATATATTATATATTATATATTATATATTATATATTATATATTATATATTATATATTATATATTATATATTATATATTATATATTATATATTATATATTATATATTATATATTATATATTATATATTATATATTATATATTATATATTATATATTATATATTATATATTATATATTATATATTATATATTATATATTATATATTATATATTATATATTATATATTATATATTATATATTATATATTATATATTATATATTATATATTATATATTATATATTATATATTATATATTATATATTATATATTATATATTATATATTATATATTATATATTATATATTATATATTATATATTATATATTATATATTATATATTATATATTATATATTATATATTATATATTATATATTATATATTATATATTATATATTATATATTATATATTATATATTATATATTATATATTATATATTATATATTATATATTATATATTATATATTATATATTATATATTATATATTATATATTATATATTATATATTATATATTATATATTATATATTATATATTATATATTATATATTATATATTATATATTATATATTATATATTATATATTATATATTATATATTATATATTATATATTATATATTATATATTATATATTATATATTATATATTATATATTATATATTATATATTATATATTATATATTATATATTATATATTATATATTATATATTATATATTATATATTATATATTATATATTATATATTATATATTATATATTATATATTATATATTATATATTATATATTATATATTATATATTATATATTATATATTATATATTATATATTATATATTATATATTATATATTATATATTATATATTATATATTATATATTATATATTATATATTATATATTATATATTATATATTATATATTATATATTATATATTATATATTATATATTATATATTATATATTATATATTATATATTATATATTATATATTATATATTATATATTATATATTATATATTATATATTATATATTATATATTATATATTATATATTATATATTATATATTATATATTATATATTATATATTATATATTATATATTATATATTATATATTATATATTATATATTATATATTATATATTATATATTATATATTATATATTATATATTATATATTATATATTATATATTATATATTATATATTATATATTATATATTATATATTATATATTATATATTATATATTATATATTATATATTATATATTATATATTATATATTATATATTATATATTATATATTATATATTATATATTATATATTATATATTATATATTATATATTATATATTATATATTATATATTATATATTATATATTATATATTATATATTATATATTATATATTATATATTATATATTATATATTATATATTATATATTATATATTATATATTATATATTATATATTATATATTATATATTATATATTATATATTATATATTATATATTATATATTATATATTATATATTATATATTATATATTATATATTATATATTATATATTATATATTATATATTATATATTATATATTATATATTATATATTATATATTATATATTATATATTATATATTATATATTATATATTATATATTATATATTATATATTATATATTATATATTATATATTATATATTATATATTATATATTATATATTATATATTATATATTATATATTATATATTATATATTATATATTATATATTATATATTATATATTATATATTATATATTATATATTATATATTATATATTATATATTATATATTATATATTATATATTATATATTATATATTATATATTATATATTATATATTATATATTATATATTATATATTATATATTATATATTATATATTATATATTATATATTATATATTATATATTATATATTATATATTATATATTATATATTATATATTATATATTATATATTATATATTATATATTATATATTATATATTATATATTATATATTATATATTATATATTATATATTATATATTATATATTATATATTATATATTATATATTATATATTATATATTATATATTATATATTATATATTATATATTATATATTATATATTATATATTATATATTATATATTATATATTATATATTATATATTATATATTATATATTATATATTATATATTATATATTATATATTATATATTATATATTATATATTATATATTATATATTATATATTATATATTATATATTATATATTATATATTATATATTATATATTATATATTATATATTATATATTATATATTATATATTATATATTATATATTATATATTATATATTATATATTATATATTATATATTATATATTATATATTATATATTATATATTATATATTATATATTATATATTATATATTATATATTATATATTATATATTATATATTATATATTATATATTATATATTATATATTATATATTATATATTATATATTATATATTATATATTATATATTATATATTATATATTATATATTATATATTATATATTATATATTATATATTATATATTATATATTATATATTATATATTATATATTATATATTATATATTATATATTATATATTATATATTATATATTATATATTATATATTATATATTATATATTATATATTATATATTATATATTATATATTATATATTATATATTATATATTATATATTATATATTATATATTATATATTATATATTATATATTATATATTATATATTATATATTATATATTATATATTATATATTATATATTATATATTATATATTATATATTATATATTATATATTATATATTATATATTATATATTATATATTATATATTATATATTATATATTATATATTATATATTATATATTATATATTATATATTATATATTATATATTATATATTATATATTATATATTATATATTATATATTATATATTATATATTATATATTATATATTATATATTATATATTATATATTATATATTATATATTATATATTATATATTATATATTATATATTATATATTATATATTATATATTATATATTATATATTATATATTATATATTATATATTATATATTATATATTATATATTATATATTATATATTATATATTATATATTATATATTATATATTATATATTATATATTATATATTATATATTATATATTATATATTATATATTATATATTATATATTATATATTATATATTATATATTATATATTATATATTATATATTATATATTATATATTATATATTATATATTATATATTATATATTATATATTATATATTATATATTATATATTATATATTATATATTATATATTATATATTATATATTATATATTATATATTATATATTATATATTATATATTATATATTATATATTATATATTATATATTATATATTATATATTATATATTATATATTATATATTATATATTATATATTATATATTATATATTATATATTATATATTATATATTATATATTATATATTATATATTATATATTATATATTATATATTATATATTATATATTATATATTATATATTATATATTATATATTATATATTATATATTATATATTATATATTATATATTATATATTATATATTATATATTATATATTATATATTATATATTATATATTATATATTATATATTATATATTATATATTATATATTATATATTATATATTATATATTATATATTATATATTATATATTATATATTATATATTATATATTATATATTATATATTATATATTATATATTATATATTATATATTATATATTATATATTATATATTATATATTATATATTATATATTATATATTATATATTATACAGTGAGTAACTTTAATATTCGGTTTTTCAATTATCTTAAGGTTTCGAATGATTTGTGGTATTTAAATAACAAAAATATTTGTTTAAATGGTCAAAAATTAAACTTTCTTTAATTTTCAGTAAAATTTAAACATTTGCATATTAAATAAAAAAATAATATTTGTAATAAGAATATTAAAAGAAAATACACTTCTATTTTGACGCTACTTTAATATTCGGTTTTTTCTATTGTTATACATTTATTTGTTAAATTACGGTACAGTTTTTTGATAATTTGAAAGATTTTATTTATTATTATACTAATTTTTGTCACAGTTGGCCGTGATATTGTTAAAGTCAATGTTTTAGTTATAAAAAATAAAATGGGACGTAAAGGAAGAAATACGACATTAGAGCAACGGAAGATAATAGTTAGCCAGTACGCTAAAGGTCGTACTTATGCGGAGATAGGAGAAATGCTCGATATGCCTAAAAGTACAGTTGGTGATATAGTGCGGAGGTACAAAAATGAAGGAAGGATAACTTTAAAGCAGCAAACGGGCCAACCTAAAAAACTAACTGAATGTGATGAACGATTGATCGTAAGAAAAATTAAAAAAAATCCACGGTTAAGTGCGCCGAAAATTGCTACTGAGGTTTTGGAGGAACTGGGAAAAGCAGTACATCCACAAACCATAAGGAGAACATTAAAACGACAAGGATTTAATGGTCGCGTAGCCAGAAAAAAACCTATGATCAATGAGCGAAACCGAAAAAAACGAATCCAGTTTGCGAAGAAATATATTGGACAAGATTCTAGTTTCTGGAATGACGTAATATTTGCTGACGAGAGCAAATATAACGTATTTGGCTCAGATGGACGAACAATGGTGTGGCGTAGGTGTAATGAGGAGCTTAAGCCATGTAATATAACGCCAACTTTAAAACATGGTGGCGGACATGTTATGGTGTGGGGATGTATATCTTCCAATGGAGTTGGAGAGTTAGTGTTCATCGAAGGAAATATGAATAAAGAAATGTATTTAGACATTTTAAAAAAAAATCTGAAGAAAAGCGCTGACAACATGGGAATATTGCCCACTTTTAAATTTTACCAGGACAATGATCCTAAACATAAATCATATTTGGTTAGAGAATGGTTGTTATATAACTGTCCAAGAGTGATGGAAACTCCTCCGCAATCACCTGACTTAAACCCCATCGAAAATTTATGGGATGCGCTAGACCGACGAATTCGAAAGACGTCGATTGCTTCAGCAGTGGAGTTAAAAATTAGACTGAAACAGGAATGGACTAAAATCAGTCAAGATTACTGTAAAAAAATTATTCAGAATATGCCAAATCGCTTACATCACGTTTTGAAGCAGAGAGGATATCCC
>OZ010738.1:129978142-129984023 GCA_963932295.1 Tipula lateralis | reverse complement strand
ATGCGAGATAGCCAATGAGATCTTAAATATAGCCTATTTAGTTGTCCGTCAAATGAGACTTTGTTAGTTGCTGTCCGATAAAAATTTTGTAAGTTACAGCTTAATATCCGCTTGTATTTTTTTTCCGAACCAAATTTTTTAAACGCGCTGTATCTCAAAGAATATCAAAAATTGAACCCCCCCCCTGCCATACGATTTTTTTCATGAAATGAACCAAGGAATCAGCCAGTAACGGATCAGCATCCCAATCGGGGACACCCTGTATAAATATATAAATATATAAATATATAAATATATAAATATATAAATATATAAATATATAAATATATAAATATATAAATATATAAATATATAAATATATAAATATATAAATATATAAATATATAAATATATAAATATATAAATATATAAATATATAAATATATAAATATATAAATATATAAATATATAAATATATAAATATATAAATATATAAATATATAAATATATAAATATATAAATATATAAATATATAAATATATAAATATATAAATATATAAATATATAAATATATAAATATATAAATATATAAATATATAAATATATAAATATATAAATATATAAATATATAAATATATAAATATATAAATATATAAATATATAAATATATAAATATATAAATATATAAATATATAAATATATAAATATATAAATATATAAATATATAAATATATAAATATATAAATATATAAATATATAAATATATAAATATATAAATATATAAATATATAAATATATAAATATATAAATATATAAATATATAAATATATAAATATATAAATATATAAATATATAAATATATAAATATATAAATATATAAATATATAAATATATAAATATATAAATATATAAATATATAAATATATAAATATATAAATATATAAATATATAAATATATAAATATATAAATATATAAATATATAAATATATAAATATATAAATATATAAATATATAAATATATAAATATATAAATATATAAATATATAAATATATAAATATATAAATATATAAATATATAAATATATAAATATATAAATATATAAATATATAAATATATAAATATATAAATATATAAATATATAAATATATAAATATATAAATATATAAATATATAAATATATAAATATATAAATATATAAATATATAAATATATAAATATATAAATATATAAATATATAAATATATAAATATATAAATATATAAATATATAAATATATAAATATATAAATATATAAATATAAAATATATAAATATATAAATATATAAATATATAAATATATAAATATATAAATATATAAATATATAAATATAAAATATATAAATATATAAATATATAAATATATAAATATATAAATATATAAATATATAAATATATAAATATATAAATATATAAATATATAAATATATAAATATATAAATATATAAATATATAAATATATAAATATATAAATATATAAATATATAAATATATAAATATATAAATATATAAATATATAAATATATAAATATATAAATATATAAATATATAAATATATAAATATATAAATATATAAATATATAAATATATAAATATATAAATATATAAATATATAAATATATAAATATATAAATATATAAATATATAAATATATAAATATATAAATATATAAATATATAAATATATAAATATATAAATATATAAATATATAAATATATAAATATATAAATATATAAATATATAAATATATAAATATATAAATATATAAATATATAAATATATAAATATATAAATATATAAATATATAAATATATAAATATATAAATATATAAATATATAAATATATAAATATATAAATATATAAATATATAAATATATAAATATATAAATATATAAATATATAAATATATAAATATATAAATATATAAATATATAAATATATAAATATATAAATATATAAATATATAAATATATAAATATATAAATATATAAATATATAAATATATAAATATATAAATATATAAATATATAAATATATAAATATATAAATATATAAATATATAAATATATAAATATATAAATATATAAATATATAAATATATAAATATATAAATATATAAATATATAAATATATAAATATATAAATATATAAATATATAAATATATAAATATATAAATATATAAATATATAAATATATAAATATATAAATATATAAATATATAAATATATAAATATATAAATATATAAATATATAAATATATAAATATATAAATATATAAATATATAAATATATAAATATATAAATATATAAATATATAAATATATAAATATATAAATATATAAATATATAAATATATAAATATATAAATATATAAATATATAAATATATAAATATATAAATATATAAATATATAAATATATAAATATATAAATATATAAATATATAAATATATAAATATATAAATATATAAATATATAAATATATAAATATATAAATATATAAATATATAAATATATAAATATATAAATATATAAATATATAAATATATAAATATATAAATATATAAATATATAAATATATAAATATATAAATATATAAATATATAAATATATAAATATATAAATATATAAATATATAAATATATAAATATATAAATATATAAATATATAAATATATAAATATATAAATATATAAATATATAAATATATAAATATATAAATATATAAATATATAAATATATAAATATATAAATATATAAATATATAAATATATAAATATATAAATATATAAATATATAAATATATAAATATATAAATATATAAATATATAAATATATAAATATATAAATATATAAATATATAAATATATAAATATATAAATATATAAATATATAAATATATAAATATATAAATATATAAATATATAAATATATAAATATATAAATATATAAATATATAAATATATAAATATATAAATATATAAATATATAAATATATAAATATATAAATATATAAATATATAAATATATAAATATATAAATATATAAATATATAAATATATAAATATATAAATATATAAATATATAAATATATAAATATATAAATATATAAATATATAAATATATAAATATATAAATATATAAATATATAAATATATAAATATATAAATATATAAATATATAAATATATAAATATATAAATATATAAATATATAAATATATAAATATATAAATATATAAATATATAAATATATAAATATATAAATATATAAATATATAAATATATAAATATATAAATATATAAATATATAAATATATAAATATATAAATATATAAATATATAAATATATAAATATATAAATATATAAATATATAAATATATAAATATATAAATATATAAATATATAAATATATAAATATATAAATATATAAATATATAAATATATAAATATATAAATATATAAATATATAAATATATAAATATATAAATATATAAATATATAAATATATAAATATATAAATATATAAATATATAAATATATAAATATATAAATATATAAATATATAAATATATAAATATATAAATATATAAATATATAAATATATAAATATATAAATATATAAATATATAAATATATAAATATATAAATATATAAATATATAAATATATAAATATATAAATATATAAATATATAAATATATAAATATATAAATATATAAATATATAAATATATAAATATATAAATATATAAATATATAAATATATAAATATATAAATATATAAATATATAAATATATAAATATATAAATATATAAATATATAAATATATAAATATATAAATATATAAATATATAAATATATAAATATATAAATATATAAATATATAAATATATAAATATATAAATATATAAATATATAAATATATAAATATATAAATATATAAATATATAAATATATAAATATATAAATATATAAATATATAAATATATAAATATATAAATATATAAATATATAAATATATAAATATATAAATATATAAATATATAAATATATAAATATATAAATATATAAATATATAAATATATAAATATATAAATATATAAATATATAAATATATAAATATATAAATATATAAATATATAAATATATAAATATATAAATATATAAATATATAAATATATAAATATATAAATATATAAATATATAAATATATAAATATATAAATATATAAATATATAAATATATAAATATATAAATATATAAATATATAAATATATAAATATATAAATATATAAATATATAAATATATAAATATATAAATATATAAATATATAAATATATAAATATATAAATATATAAATATATAAATATATAAATATATAAATATATAAATATATAAATATATAAATATATAAATATATAAATATATAAATATATAAATATATAAATATATAAATATATAAATATATAAATATATAAATATATAAATATATAAATATATAAATATATAAATATATAAATATATAAATATATAAATATATAAATATATAAATATATAAATATATAAATATATAAATATATAAATATATAAATATATAAATATATAAATATATAAATATATAAATATATAAATATATAAATATATAAATATATAAATATATAAATATATAAATATATAAATATATAAATATATAAATATATAAATATATAAATATATAAATATATAAATATATAAATATATAAATATATAAATATATAAATATATAAATATATAAATATATAAATATATAAATATATAAATATATAAATATATAAATATATAAATATATAAATATATAAATATATAAATATATAAATATATAAATATATAAATATATAAATATATAAATATATAAATATATAAATATATAAATATATAAATATATAAATATATAAATATATAAATATATAAATATATAAATATATAAATATATAAATATATAAATATATAAATATATAAATATATAAATATATAAATATATAAATATATAAATATATAAATATATAAATATATAAATATATAAATATATAAATATATAAATATATAAATATATAAATATATAAATATATAAATATATAAATATATAAATATATAAATATATAAATATATAAATATATAAATATATAAATATATAAATATATAAATATATAAATATATAAATATATAAATATATAAATATATAAATATATAAATATATAAATATATAAATATATAAATATATAAATATATAAATATATAAATATATAAATATATAAATATATAAATATATAAATATATAAATATATAAATATATAAATATATAAATATATAAATATATAAATATATAAATATATAAATATATAAATATATAAATATATAAATATATAAATATATAAATATATAAATATATAAATATATAAATATATAAATATATAAATATATAAATATATAAATATATAAATATATAAATATATAAATATATAAATATATAAATATATAAATATATAAATATATAAATATATAAATATATAAATATATAAATATATAAATATATAAATATATAAATATATAAATATATAAATATATAAATATATAAATATATAAATATATAAATATATAAATATATAAATATATAAATATATAAATATATAAATATATAAATATATAAATATATAAATATATAAATATATAAATATATAAATATATAAATATATAAATATATAAATATATAAATATATAAATATATAATATATTAATATATTAATATATTAATATATTAATATATTAATATATTAATATATTAATATATTAATATATTAATATATTAATATATTAATATATTAA
>OZ010738.1:129608142-129975642 GCA_963932295.1 Tipula lateralis | reverse complement strand
TTTTTTATATATTTATAAATATATAAATAAATATTTTACAAAGCCACTAATTCTAAAGGCTTTGTTTTTTTTAGGCGCTTTGGTCCATTGGTGTGATCCAGTAGGTTCCGCAGCTCCTCGTTGTCATGTTGCTGCAGTCGCAGTACATGACTCCTTGCAAGCTTAATTATTTCATCACTGACGTATTCCATGTTAAGGTCTCGATGGAGGTTGTCATTTCTAATATACCATGGAGCATTGACAATGCTACGTAGTACTTTATTTTGAAATGTTTGTATGATCTTAACTGTAGTTTTCTTTGCACATCCCCAAAGTTGAATGCCGTATGTCCAGATAGGTTTAAGGATTTGTTTATATAATAGTATAGGGTGATTTTTTAAGAGCTTGAGAACTTTTTTTTTAAAAAAAAACGCATAAAATTTGCAAAATCTCATCGGTTCTTTATTTGAAACGTTAGATTGGTCCATGACATTTACTTTTTGAAGATAATTTCATTTAAATGTTGACCGCGGCTGCGTCTTAGGTGGTCCATTCGGAAAGTCCAATTTTGGGCAACTTTTTCGAGCATTTCGGCCGGAATAGCCCGAATTTCTTCGGAAATGTTGTCTTCCAAAACTGGAATAGTTGCTGGCTTATTTCTGTAGACTTTAGACTTGACGTAGCCCCGCAAAAAATAGTCTAAAGGCGTCAAATCGCATGATCTTGGTGGCCAACTTACCGGGCCATTTCTTGAGATGAATTGTTCTCCGAAGTTTTCCCTCAAAATGGCCATAGAATCGCGAGCTGTGTGGCATGTAGCGCCATCTTGTTGAAACCACATGTCAACTAAGTTCAGTTCTTCCATTTTTGGCAACAAAAAGTTTGTTAGCATCGAACATTAATTAATCGAACATTAATTGGACTTTCCGAATGGACCACCTAAGACGCAGCCGCGGTCAACATTTAAATGAAATTATCTTCAAAAAGTAAATGTCATGGACCAATCTAACGTTTCAAATAAAGAACCGATGAGATTTTGCAAATTTTATGCGTTTTTTTTTAAAAAAAAGTTCTCAAGCTCTTAAAAAATTTACCCTTTAGTTTGTTTTGCGTTGTCAGCTCAGAGTTTCTTCCAATAAGCCACTGCATTTTTCTGAATTTAAAATTCAATTCTTGTCTTTTCTTTTTAACATGTGCTTTCCACCTAAGCTTAGTGTCTAGTGTCATGCCAAGGTATTTCGCATTGTCTGAGTAAGGAATTTGTTGAAAATTCAGTCTAATCGGGATGTATTCTACTTTCTTGTTGGTGAAGTTGATGTGTGTTGATTTTGATTCGTTTAGCATTATTCTCCAAGTTTTTGTCCAAGTGTTTACTGTATTAACAGCATTTTGTAGTTTCCGTGTTGACTCGAAAATACTAATATCAGTAGTCATAATTGCAGTGTCATCAGCAAAAGTCCCTATTCTGGCTTCTGCTATATTTGGTAAATCATTTGTATACAGAAGGTATAACACAGGGCCAAGTACACTACCTTGTGGGACTCCTGCCAATATTTTCTTTAGTTTCGAGTACTCTTCTTCTTGTCTCACTTGAAAATAACGGTCATTTATGTATGACTTAAGCAATTCAAAATGTTGTTTTGGTAGATCTCGTTGAAGCTTAAATTCCAGACCATGGTGCCAAACCTTATCAAATGCTTGGGCTACGTCTAGGAATACTGCTGAACATACCTTCTTCTCTTCCAACGCCTCTTCAATCGTATCAGTGATTCTATGTACCTGTTCTATTGTTGAGTGGCCTTCTCGAAACCCAAACTGATGTGGTGGTATAAGTTTCCTAGTCTCTATAATTGGCTTGAGTCTTTTCAGAAACAATCTTTCGAAAATTTTTGATGTGGTTGTTAATAAAGAGATTGGCCTGTATGATGTTTTGTCATTTAACGGTTTATTAGGCTTAGCAATCATTATTATTTCTGCTACTTTCCACTGTCTCGGAACATAACTTTGTCTAAAGACAGCATTGATTATGTGCTGTAGCTTCCGTAGTGCTTTTTCTGGTAGTGCTTTGATTATTTTTGCTGTTATCAGGTCGTAACCAGGAGCCTTTTTATCTTTAAGATTTTTTACTTCTTCTTTGATTTCTTTCACAGTGACTGGTAGGAGAGGTACCTCGTCTATTTTGTTGACCGGTGTTAAATATTCATTCTCTACCTGCCCAGTTGGTGGTTTGAAGGTAATTTCTAGGTGTTCGGCAAAAAGATCAGCTTTTTGTTTATCGCTGCGAGCCCAGGTTCCATCAGCTTTTTTTATGGGTGGCACTTGCAGTTTAGGTGTTTTTAGACTTTTAGTGGCCTTCCACAACGAATAGTCCGTGTCAGATTTACCTGTCAGGTTACTTAGAAAGCAAGCTACTGACTCATTCTTGATCTCTTTTATAAGCAGTTTAAGTTTGTTGCACAGATTATTTAGGATTGTTTTATCTTCAGGAGCTCTAGTTCTCTGCCAAGTCTTGCGAGCTCGTCTTTTTTCGTTAACCAAGTCTCTCACTTCAACTGGGTAGCTTATACTTTTCTGTATTATATCATGCTGGATGGGAGTACTTTCCCATGCCGCTTTCTGTATACTTGCAATGAGATTTTCCAGCTCTTCTTCTATCATATGATCGTTCGAGATCGGCACCTGTAGATTGACGCTTTCTTCGACTAGCTGGCGAAAGTATTCCCAGTTTGTTTTGTTATTTGTTAGTCTTGGAGGGCTTGCTTTCTTTATTGCCGTGGAACTTATTGTCATTAAGACTGGAGAGTGATCCGATGATAGTCCTTCTTCATTTTCAACTACTAGGTAATTTTCGGAGATACCTCTGGATATATAGAAGTCTAGAAGATCAGGAATTTTATTTACGTCTGTAGGCCAGTAGGTTGGCTTTCTACTGGAGTGGAACTCACATTTTAATATTCTGCCTGCTTCAAATAACTCTCTTCCTTTGGGAGTAGTTCGATTTGATCCCCAAAATATATTTTTTGCATTAAAATCGCCTCCAATAATGAAATTTTTACCAAGCGATTTAAAAAGTTTGATGTAGTCTTCCTTTTTTGGGTTATATCTGGGTGGACAGTAGATTGCTGATATAGTGTAGCTCTTGTAGTTTTTGGTTTCAATAGAAACAGTTGCTACTTGCATAGCTTCTTCCTCTATTTTAAGTTCTTCTTGATGTTTAATATTTTCCTTGATGAAGATTGCTGTTCCGCCTCTAGCTCTTTCTGCTGGGTGAAGAGCTTGATAGCACTGGTATCCACGAATTTTGAAATACGAGATTCTAGTAGAGTGACTTTCTGAGATTAGGCATATATCAATGTTTTTTGTGTTTAAAAATACTTCTAATTCTGAAATGCGTTGCGCAAGACCATTTGCATTCCAGGTAGCAATTCTTAAATAGTGTGTCATTATGTTTTCTTGTTTAATTTGAATGGATTAGAATTAAGGTAGTCAATGATTTCTCTAGTTTTACCTGTCGCGTCTGTTATTTTTTTATTTTGGTTCATCGATGTATTTTCTAGTGTTTCTAGTCTTTTTTCTTGTTGTTTTAGTAGCTCACTCATAGATTCTAGTCGTTGATCTTGCGTCGCCAGATGAGAATTTATAGTGGTTAACTTCTGCAGTATTTCTTGCAGGACATGGTTTTCCTGACTGGGTCCTTTAAATAAATAAATATGTATAAATAAATAAATATATATATAAATATATATATATATATATATATATATATATATATATATATATATATATATATATATATATATATATATATATATCTTATATATATATATATATATATATATATATATATATATATATATATATATATATATATATATATAAATAAATTTATAAATTTAAATTTATTATAAACTTAACTATATCCATAGTCTTATCATTTTAGGCATTGATATGGTCCCGTTCTCTTTCTAAGTATAAGCTTTTCTCTTAACAGTTTTTTTGCTTGGTTTTCATTCTAGATAGAACAATAGCATGTTTTCTTGTCTTAAATATTTTTTGTCGATTTAGCATGCAAAATAAAAATTGAATTATATAATCCCAAAATTATGTTTAAGTTATTTAATTCCGCTAAGGTATCATTCAGTATAAATATAGTTGAACAAATCATGCAGTTCAAATGTTGTAAATCAGTTTAAATATAACAGAATTAAATTATTTTTGACCAAATACGTCTTATATTAAATTATTAAATTTGAAAAAACGCAATAGTCTGCTTCTTCAACTCCTGCATTGAACAATGATTGGGCGAGAGTTACGAAATGCAACTTCATTAATTAAAATTAATTTTCTTATGAATTAAACAATTAAAAATAAATAATAACACATGATTAATAAAACAAATTAAAAACTTACATTATAATTTTAAAAAAAGTTATGTACGAAATGTATGTTAAAGTACGTGTAAATAATGCAATTTAGGCAAGGTAAAATACATATAAAATTAACCTAGCCGAAAACATTAACGTTTTCATTGAAATAAAAAACTAATTTTATTTTAATGTTTTGTTCTACCTTTAATAAAATAAATGAAATCAGAAAACTTTAACAGAATTTAAGAAAAATGTTCTCAAAGATTATAATTAATCCTAGTTGATTTAACATAATGGCTGGATACGACTCTTACCGCGTCTCAACTAAGACCTTAAGGACCATTAATAAAAATAATTATTGGCGCACAACGATGCTCTTACACATAATTCGCTTTTTATGTCATCCGATCTGGAGCATCTTAATTTTTGGTCAACGGCGCGAGAATAGACCTCGAGACCGAGATAAGAAACTCTTTTAACCATTAAGCTGCAACCGGTGACGATCTTAGTCGATAGAATTAATTTATTTGAATTTGAGAACTTGTAAAGTGTTAAAATACTCAAAGAAATTGCTTATGTTTTAACAATTGATCTTTCAATAAAGAATTTTTATTTACTTTAATTTTTAATAAAACATATACTTTGAGTTAATACTGAATAAATTTGAAAATGATTTTTTAATTTTAGATAACGTCAGTTCGTCGGTCACTTTTCAGTAACACAGAACGAGCGAAATTTTTAACACATCTAGTTAGTGGAATTAAAAATATATTGGAAAATTCTCAAGGATTAAGTGATCCTGATAATTATCACGAATTTTGTCGGCTATTAGCCCGATTAAAATCGAACTATCAACTTGCTGAATTAGTAACTGTAGATTGTTATAATGATGCAATTGCGTTAATAGCAAAATTCACCGTCCAATCGTTACAAATGTGGCAGTTTGCTCCAAATAGTGTTCATTATTTACTGTCACTTTGGCAAAGAATGTTTGCATCAGTTCCTTACGTTAAAGCAACTGAACCTCATTTGCTTGAAACGTATACCCCAGAAGTAACAAAAGCGTATATTACATCACGACTTGAATCTGTTAACATGATTGTAAGGTATGTATCTCTTATTTTTGAAAAAATTTTAATCGATAGTTTATTATTTACATTGAATTTTAGGGATTCATTAGAAGATCCTTTAGATGATCTAGGTATGATACAACAACAATTGGAACAGTTGTCAGTTATAGCACGATGCGAATACGAAAAAACGTGTGCTCTTCTTGTACAATTATTTGATCAAACAGCTCGGACTTACCAAGAACTTCTGTCAAATCCAAATCCGAATAGCATTGAAATTACAATTCATGAGGGACAGTTAACCTGGCTAGTATACATAATCGGTTCAGGTATTGGAGGACGAATGGCATTTATGGCAAATGATGATCATGATGTTATGGATGGAGAATTAGTTGTGCGGGTATTACAACTAATGAGTTTAACTGATGCACGATTACCGCAAGCAGGATGTGAAAAATTAGAATTAGCTATAATGAGTTTTTTGGAGCAAGTGAGAAAAATTTATATAAGTGAACAGATACAAAAAATGAAAATATGCAAAATATTATCTGAAGTTTTGGGAATTAATGACGAACCCATGCTTTTAAGCGTGATAAATAGAAAAATGTAAGGTTCAGAATTATTTAATATATATGTTACGGTTAAAGTCCGAAATACGGCGAATGACGACATTTACCTATCTTTTTGGTAAATGTATGTTCAATCTACTTTTACCTGCAAATTTAGGCTATATTCACATTAACTCTTTAATTTTTTTATTCAAAAAGGATTTCGTAGCAGACACTAGAATGATTTGCTAGAATTGTAAAGGCTAACGGCTTCGGTAGCTCTCACGGGGCTATTTCAACTTCGATTTCAACTTCGAGGGCCGTAGGAACCGGAATAAGCAAATATGTCGCACTGCGTGCCGCATGTAGGAACGGATTTTATAGAATCCTTTAATGTATTTCGGTTCACATTTTGGTAAATTTACATATTTACTGATAAATGTCGACATTCGCCGATTTCGGACTTTAACCGTAACATATACACCAAAGCGTAATAAAGTTTTTTTGCTTTTATAGAATTACAAATCTTAAATATTGGGGTCGGTCTGAACAAATAATTCGAAAAACGTTGAATTTGTTGAATGATTTATCCGACAGTTACAGTTGTGTGCGAAAGTTGGTAAAATTAGAAGAGATTCAATTTATGCTGAATAACCACACGGTTAGTTGATAAAGGTATGAAAATAATAATTTGTTCTTACACAATTTTATTTATTTTTAGAGCGAATTTTTTTCATTTCTTGGTACTAATATTGCGGTTAGTGAAATGAGATGCCGCAGCATGTTTTATACTTCACTTGGCCGGCTACTAATGGTTGATTTAGGAGAAGATGAAGAAAGATTTGAAAACTTTATGCTACCTTTAACAAGTAAACAATGGTTTTTAGTTCCATTTATAAAGTTTAAAATGTTTATATTTCTAGATACTTTTGAATCTATAACATTACAATTTGATTCTGGTGGATTCCCTAATGAAGAAGCTAAAAAGGCTTTAATTGGACTTTCACGCGATCTAAGGGGACTAGCATATGCTTTTAATACAAAAGCAGTATTTATGATGTTTTTTGATTGGATTTATCCATCATATACATCAATACTGATTCACGCAGTTGAATTATGGCCACATGATCCATCTGTAACTACACCAGTGTTAAAACTATTTACAGAATTAGTTCAAAATCGATCACAAAGATTACAATTTGATGTTTCTAGTCCAAATGGTATATTATTATTTCAAGAAGCATCCCGATTAATTTGCTGTTATGGTAAGTTTACTCACAGTTAGGAAACTAAATAAAATTATTAATACTTCTTGGTTTTGGAATAGGTAACAGAATTTTTTCATTGGATGTTCCTAAAAGTCAAGAATATCAAATGAGATTAAAAGGAATATCAGTATGTTTTAGTATGTTAAAAGCTGCATTATGTGGTAACTATGTTAATTTTGGTGTATTCAAATTATATGGTGATGACACGTTAGACAATGTTTTGAACACTACAGTTAAATTAATTTTATCAATTCCTCAAAGTGATCTACTTGTATAAGTATTTTTATTAGTTTTAATTATCTTGAGACTAATATTTATTGTATTATTGCAGGAATATCCTAAATTATCACAGTCATATTACGTTCTGTTGGAGTGTTTAGCTCAAGATCATATTCTGTTTTTATCAACTCTAGAACCACGTGTGTTTTTGTATATTCTTGAGAGTATATCAAAAGGATTAACTGCTCTAGGTAAGTTAAATTTTATGCGTCATAATTTTCCCATTTTTACAACACTATCCAATCCTAATATATAATAATATTGGTTCAACACTAAGATCTGGAGATTTTATTATAATATTACAAAACTATGTACGGCCTTTTAACTATGTACGGTTTTTTTGTACAGTATTCTGAACCCAGGAAATATATTGGTGTAAAAGTCAAATGCGGTCATATTTCTTTTGAAACGTCGTTGAACCAGTCCATTAAGCTGCAGTAATATTCGGCTTAACCATAATCCTGGAGTATATTCAACAGAGTTCCAAGTAGATATCTGAGAATTTTTATTCCAAAATTATGTGGGCCCAGACACTGCTTGCATCTCAACATATAAGGTTTAGGAAAAGGAATATTAGTCACAGAAATAACTAATGTGATAAACCACAGAAGAATCATTACTAACTACATTATTAGTAAATTATTATATATTATTAGTATAATCATTTTCATATTGGGATTTGAGTTTGTTAGTTTTGCTATTGTTAGTTGGATAGGTTAGGATTATTATAAATTTATCATATGTATTCGTATCACCGCAACAGTCAAAACTGGAGTATTGTAAAAACATCTTTGGGTCATCTCATCATATGCTGTATTTAAAGATGTGTCCTTATAAATCCATCTAACGCGTGGGAGAATATAAATTTCGCGATGACCCGACAACATTTTCATATATAATATCATGATCTAATACACTGTCAATTCGTTTGTGCATCCTATCTTTATGTCCGTTTTTAGATTTTAGAAAAACATTCACACAATACAAAAAATAAATTTCTTGTATAACACACTTCAATCCAATGAAAGAAATCACCAAAACGGCCATCTGTTTCAGAAAGTTTAAAAGTTTGTGAGTTATTTATACAGCAAAGAATTGCTTATTAAAGTAAAATAAACTCTCTGGTCAAGATTACCGGTCAGGTAATCACCATCAAATCTTAAGCATGTCACTCAGGAAATCCTATCCATTTACAGTTATATAAGTAAATAAAACATTCTTTCAATAAAATATTATTTATTTTCCATGGAAATAATAACGCAAAAGTTGTTTAAGAGTACAACATACCATTGTACATATCAAATATATACCAAGAGTATATACCCAAGAACAAAATAGTGGACATCAATAGGAATATAAACCGTTCCGTTAAAAAAGAACGACTTTTCTAAAATATGAATAAGCATATGCTAAATCAACATTTTAACCAATTAAAATCTCACCCATCAATAGGTAATTTTTACTATGTGTATTATCGTCAGTATAATGATGATCGTATAATGGTAGTGATCGTATTAAAACAATCTTCAATTGAAATATAGACTGTAGTGTGTGCATTTGCTTTTCAAACATCAAATAATAATGTATATACATATGTATGTACAAATAATAATGTATATACAACACACACACAATACAAAAAAACAAACATAAACAAAAGTAAAATGTAATTCGCGAATTAAGTTGAATATATAAAATATATGTACATATATAGTTGCCAATACAACGATCGCAAAATTACAGCGATCGCGTTAAAAATTAAAAATCTCTAAAATCTGTATGCCTTGATACATACATAAAACAAATTATGAAAAATCGTCTAAGGGGAAGGGAAATATATGACGTTTATTTAGTTAGAATTATATGAAGACCGAATTATTGAATGGGCTGGTCAAACGAAAAAAACGAAACACACGTCGCTTGCGATCGCTTCCAATGGAATACTGTGGTATGATACTAAAATGATGTATATAAGATAAAAACACAAATACGTTACATATTATATAAAAGATAAAAAAGAACAAACTGACCATAATGTAAAACATTGCCTATATAATATAAAATAAAAATATAATATATAATTGTGTATAATAATGAAATATTAAATATAATAACGATACTCATCTATCATCAGATTTTAAACCACACACACACACAACAAACGCATTTATTTAATTTAACAAACACCAAGCGAAAGAAAACACGTCCACTCGGTGTGAAGATCGACACAACCCTCAACAACTTAAATATTATTGAGTAAAAATGCATAGTAAAACACCTAATGAGAATATCATCTTCTTATAAGTTAAAAAAATTACATAACCAAATGCAATACTGTCATTTTGACACAATGGCTCTTTAGTAGATATGGAAACGAGATTAAAAATGCTCAAATGGTACTAAACTATTTGAGCATTTTTAATTTCTTTTCCATCTCTACTAAAAAGCGATTGTGAAAACCTTTTGTGGCGTGCTTTCAAATAGTTTTCAAATACTAGTAATTTTGTATTTCTTTTATATGAACTTTTTCGTTTACCAACACACTCTAACGTTGATATTTTCGTTTGATTATTCTCGTGCAGAAAAACTAAGCAGGCTTATAAAAACACACACACTTGCGACGGATTTGATTTGGTAGAATACTCCATTTTGTTCCCTGATGAGTAAGTTCACAATTTCATTTTCCACCACGCTGCAATGTCCTGGTACCACTACAAGTGAATGTTGAACTGATCTACCACCATTTCGTATAAACGCAATCGCAGATCAGTTATAAAAGCTAACCTAAGAAACAATTCTAATCTATTTTATGTATGAAAATATGTAGCGTTTTAATGGAACATGACTGTCCGTAAAAATTCAAATATCCTTCATGGATATTACATTATATCTGCGAGTTTTTACAATCGTAATGCATGAAAAACAATACAGTTGTCGGAGGACCGAAAGATAGTTTACATTCAGTACCTCCCAGAAAACCTCACACTTTATCACTTTTCATCTATCAAACTGTTAACCGAAGCTGTATGGTAAAATTTATAAAAAAACGTTATTTAGTAATTTTTGCAATATTAAACATTTATTTTTAACAAAAACGTAAAGTTAATTAATTAAAAGTATAAATATTAGTTGGTGCCAAATTAGCTTTAAAAAATGTATGATTTAAGACGGAGTCTATCCACAACACATCAACTATATAGAGTAATTATGCCATTAGAAATAACCTTAATGCTAAACTATTTTAGCAGGCTTTATAGGTTTTTAACACTTCTAAGTATCTAATCAATGTCATTCGATCGTATGTATTAAATAGAACATTCTCAGTGTGGTCAGATCATGGTAAAACTATATATACTGTGTTTTCGATCTCAGACGGAGTACACTTAAAGTCCAGCTTTGAGTCCGAAACTCTACAATTTATGTATATTTATTCTATATATACATATATTTTAATTACCATTTTCCAATATCTGTGAACTTTTAATGTAAGATCCAAAAATCACTAGCAGAAATCTAGAATCAGAAATAATATTAATTTAAAAATAGGTTTATATCCTTTACGTGCATTCTTGGAATCGAAAATGCAATTATTCATGGGTGTTAATTGGTACCGTTGGTATGTATGAATCTAAGAGTTATACCTTGTACAATGAGTTCTAGAGATGAGTTCTAACATTCGGGAATCATGCGTGGGATAAGTGACCCAAATGCGACGTTATAGCTATATCTAGTTCTTTTCAATCACAAGATTAGAAATTCATATAATATTTATAATAAAATATTAACAGTGATTTGTTAAAAAAGTTTCAAATTTTTATATCAAGAACGGTGTTAGTTAGGAGAAAAACTTCTAATGAAATTTATTAAGGGTGAAGGCAGGTCTAGTGGTGACTTTGAATAACGACGAATCGTTCAACGAGCTTAAGGTATAAACAGAATCAGAGCGACAATGACTGCAATGTCCTGACTCCAAGTGAATGTTCAACTGATCTCTCATTCTATTTTCTCTGAAGAATCATATAGATCTTAGATTAACCATTTTATCTAGGGCAGGCCACCAAATAGGGATACTATATAAAATAATGGAACGAATGATGCAGTGTAGAGCCAATGTACAATGTGGACCTCAAACCCTATGTTTTGGCAATGGCGTTGCTTAATCAATGTTGTTTAATCTTTTTAATTCAGTTTTGTTGGCCACATGTTCAGTATTAGAAACTTGTCTTTATCCGATGTAGACATATTAGCATATCTCATGCAGTCATTGCATTGATCCTTCTTGGGCTTAAAAAAGCCATAATTAAATTTTATGATTTTATATATTAAATTAAATTTGTCTGTATTAACGTTCTGTGACATGCTTTGCATTAAGGTTGTTTTCTATAATCCATTGAAAATACGTTCTGTACATTTTCGCAATAGAAAAAACATTTTCAATATAAATTTTATTGGTTTGAGCTCGTAAATAATGCGATTCCACTGCTAGAAATGATGAGATATACTTTATAACATGCTTCATTGAAATTTCTTTTAATTCATTCTGTGGACGAACGTATTTAACTACATATAACGAAAAAATCTAAAAAAAATTAATAACAATCAGATATTTCGAATCGGACATTTATATTGTGGAAGGTCTTATAAAGAAATATAATATCAAACAACTATACCAGAATCTTGTCAGCAAACATTACAAGAATAGCAGCTAAATTAATGTGTACGCGGAAAATGCTAGAACGGCGGAAAACAAAGTTTCAGAAAATATAATAATTCAGCAATAGGCATGGAGTGTGTAATTTCTTAATTTGATTAATTTAAAAATATCTTACCGCATATATCGTTGTCATCATCTCCGGCTTTCGACTTGATTCTAGATTGCAAGTATGCCCAAAACCACTTTTTGACACACTTGATTAGCTGTAATATTTGTCTCTGTTGGTGAAATAAGATGAATCGAGAAGAATTTCGCCGATTTCTACCGCTCCAAATTTTTTTATAGATTACCTGCACAGACTTAGCAATAAAATCCCAAAAGCGCTGTTTATTTCCAAGTTTATAATAAAAATTAAAAACAGAGTTTCTAACTCTCTGTGGTACTCTTTCAAGGAACCGTAGTTGACACCTTTCAGTACATCCTGATATCATAATTTTTTGTGAAGACTTCTCGATGTATCGCATTATCATCAGCCTCCAATTTTTGTTTACCTCTTAGCTCTCACTCTGTCTGAGCTGTATGTTCTGATTGTCTATGCTTTCACTCTGTCTCTTGTCGAAGCTGTATTTTTGGTATTCAGAGAAGAACGTAAGACTCAGGCTCACTTGAAATTCCTTAAAGCTTTACTGAGGTTGCTCTATAGAATGCATTCCATTTACCCAGGGTAATTAATACTAAGATACACCGCGTGAGTCAAGATCCGTCAGCGGTTTTATCGACAAACCTCATGACTTCAGATAGTCTACAGTAGAACACCCAGTTCGAAAACCGAACTGGTTCTCTGCAAGTCCACTCGCCATCTTTTAATTTATGGCGCAGTATGTGTTCATACAGTTTCCTTGAGGTGTCCTACAAGCGGAGTAGTCTATATGACGCTGGCACACCATCCGGTTTTCCCTCCTTTTTAAGTAAAACTAGTTAGCTATTTGCTCCAGTTGACTGGAAATACTCAATTTTTAATTGCTTGATTTATAACATCCAAAATTTTTTTTGGGTGGGCATCAGATGCAATTCTGACCGCGCTTTCGGCGGAATCTCAACCAGTACAGTGCTTTAATATCTTAACTTCCGCCATGCAAAATTTGAAATAAACACTGAGTCCAAATATAAATTATTATATCTTCCATAGGATGCATCGTCTTATGGGTTTAACATTAGAATAGATATTACTTTTACTATACAACGTGTGAACTAACTGATACAAATATACGGTTTGATTGCTTAATGAAAGCGACTTTTCTTATATCACTTCGCACGCAAGGAATACAGTGGGATATAATCATACTAGCCAATTGGAAGATGCACCGTTGTTTGTTTTAAATATTGTTTGCCTATCTATATGCTGCACTAGTTAAATTAAATATTGAAACTGCAAATTATAGTTTTTTCACATTACTTACTTTATAATTTATTATTGAACACATAAGAACTGTAGCTTTTTTAACCATGTTAAAGCTGTGCTTATTTCAACGGAACCTTTAAAACATTGAATTCATAATTTTTAAAGCAACTTTTAGAAAATATATTTAATGCTAAATAGGAAGGAAGTTTATTTTAAGTTAATCCATTTATTTTTTATTAATAGATACAATGGTTTGTACTGGATGCTGTACAACATTAGATCATATTGTGTCATATATATTCAAGCAGTTATCACTAAAAGTTTCAACATTCCCAAATAAAAAAATTAGGAGGTCTATTCCTCCAGAAAATGACATGTTCTTAAAAGTGATGGAACTTCACCCAGAAATACTTCAAGGAATATTATCAACACTTTTAAATGTTGTCATGTTCGAAGATTGTAAAAATCAATGGTCAATGTCACGTCCATTGTTAGGTTTAATATTATTAAATGAGGACTATTTTAGGTAAGTATTTAATATATATCCATTTTCATTCAAATGTAGCTTATGATTATTTTATTATTTTAGATCATTAAAAGAAAACATAATTAGATCACAACCAATAGAACGGCAACAAACAATGGCGATGTGGTTCGATAATTTAATGGAAGGTATTGAACGAAACCTGTTAATTAAAAATCGTGACCGATTTACACAAAATTTATCACTGTTTCGGCGTGATATAAATGGATCACTTAAAACAACAAATATGAATTGTTCTTCGATAAATGATATGATTGTTTCCTAGTGGTTGTTTTAATTTCAATAAGTTTAACTGATTTATATAAAAAAAATTATAGAAAGTCAACATTTTTTATTATATTATAAAAGTAATAAGTAAAAACGAACTGATGTGAGATAAAAAAGTTTAAAGCAAATATTCTAGAAGGTTATTATGTAAAATTCATACTATTCAAAGTTTTCAAATATTTTTTTATACATTTATTTATTGACAAATTTACCTCAATATAATTTTTCTATCGGTTTACTTTAACAAACAATTTAAATAAAACCATCCTTTATTTCTCCCAACATAATATGCTAAATTTTTTTTTGTTTTTTAATTCGTATGTATAAATTAAACTTTTTGTCTTATTAAAATTTATTTCGATTAACAACTAATAAAGAAGGAATATGTTCATGCATTATTATAAGATGAAATTAATTATATAGTGAAGATTAATAATTGGATTTAATACTTTTCTGAACATAGGAATCGTCCAATACCAATTACACTAAAAATACTTAAATTTCTAAATTATTTATGTATTTGTTTCGATAAATTTCAATTATTGTTTATTGAATAATAATAATGAATCAATTATTGTTTATTATTGCCTAATTTATCAATGAATAGATTTTTCTAATTTTGAAAATTAAAACTACGTAATTTGATTTGAATTTCTATATTTAATATAATTTATACAATAAATTATATAATAATTAAATTCAATTAATTCTTTAAACAAAAAATAATAACTTCAATTATATGTTTTCTTGTTTTGTTCTCAAGTTTTTTTTAGTATCATCGTGGACTTCGTTAAAATAGGTTTTATCGAAGAAATAAAGATAAACGAAATTTTTTATGGGGGTTTATATTTTAACAATAATATAAAATTAATTTTAATTAAAAAAATAAAATTAAGAATCTGTCCATAATCAATTTTTTATAGAGTCCAGTCTAAAAATAGTGGTTGATAAATTTTCATATAATGCCATTGATATTCAATGGTCGTAAATTAGGTAGTGTTGTGAGTTTTAAAGGATTTAATTAACATTTCGTTGCCCTCCGAATTTTAAACCACCAATTACAACTTTAAATAAAATAATATTATTTCTTTTAGACGTTGTCTACGAATATTTAATGCCTTAAACCTTCTACAGTATTTGCTAATGAACGCTGACAGCCGTTTTGAAAATTGCACCATAGTAACTTCGTAGCAAGTTTTTATTTCGTTATGTTGGTAACAAAATTACAAACTATGTACCGATGTAAAATAGTTAAAATAAATTTTGAATGGTTTCGGTAGATCGGGTAAAAATACGAAATGCATTTTGACATGTTATCATACGTGTTCAAAAATTGATTTCAAAAGTGAGATTTCGAATTTTATTGTGAAGTTCCTATGGGTAATTTCCGGAAACGATTGCATCTGCCAAGTTGTTTTATAAAAGTTATATGTATAAAACCAAGTAATTATTGCAAAACAATTAATAAATGTTTATACAAACTAATTGTTAACACGTTTTAAGTTATTTGACAAATTTTGATTGTCATCCCCCAATTGTGATGCTCTTATTGTGATTGTCAATTAAAAATCGACGCAACATGGTTAATTTTCATTTGACATTCTTATATTGAAATAAGTATCACTAAAGGCAGAACCATCCATGAAATAAAATAAAATAAGAAAATATAAAATTTTAACGAAAATTGTTATTTTATTTTTTTTTTGACACATTTTCGAACTAATTTATAATACTATAAAGGGACCTTTCAGGAAAAAAGTGTTTCAGGGATGATACATATTTTTCAAAATTGTTGAAATATTATTTATTGTGTAAATATTCTAATTATACTCTAAGATTTGTGGTTAAACTTGGTGATAAAGATACCGGATTTGAATGCTGGCAGGGACTGAATGTGAATTAAATTTAAATGCGATATTGTTGGTGTGGAGAACTTATAGGCAAACCAATACTTTTTATATTATTTTACAATATGCATACTTAAGATTTTGTGAATTGCATTGTATTTTTGTTATTTTGATTTATTTTTTAACTTATTTTTTCATTCAGTCGATAATAATTGTCGCTTGCAGCTTGGGTTGTAGTAGCGAGATGATCAAAGAGATATAAAGCGAGTGATTTAAGATCAAAACACAACAAGTGAGTTGAAACCACTTCTATATACAATTACAATGACACATGAATATATATATATATATATATATATATATATATATATATATATATATATATATATATATATATATATATATATATATATATATATATATATATATATATATATTCATGTGTCATTGTAATTGTATATTCAAGTGGTTTCAACTCACTTGTTGTGTTTTGATCTTAAATCATATACCGGGTGCTTCTTTTAAACTGAGTCTATCAAATATCTCGAAAAATAGCCACTCTACGGGCTAGGGATAACAAAGCAAAAGCTGAAGAATTTGCTAACCATTTGGCTGATATTTTGAATGAGATTGAATCGGATATTATAATCGAAAATGAAAGCAGCAATTATGAGGGTGGAATTCCTCTAACAACCCAAAAAGAAGTTACCAGTGAAATACAATTCAATCTGAAGTCAGGAAAGGCACCTGGATATGACCTTATAACGGGAGAAATTTTAAAGCAACTACCAAAGAAAGCTATCGCTAAACTAACTTACTTGTTTAATGATGTAATTAGATTAAGACATGTTCCTTCGGCCTGGAAAGTCGCGGAAGTTATTATGTTACCGGAACCAGGTAAACCCCCTAATGAAGTTAAATCGTATCGTCCGATATCACTGCTCCTTTTCATTTCAAAGCTAATGGAGAGACTACTCTTGAAAAGAATGAAGCCAATAATAGAAAGTAGAGACCTAATACCGGGTCACCAATTTGGGTTTAGATGCAAACATTCTACAATTGATCAGGTTCACAGAATAACAGACATTATAGAAAAGGCGTTAGAAGAAAAAGAAATTTGTTCGACCTTATTTCTGGATGTGGCAGCAGCTTTCGATAAGGTATGGCACGAGGGTTTAATACATAAACTTAATGCTATGCTTCCGGGGCCATATATTGATCTTTTGAGATCATATTTATCTGAAAGGCTTTTTAGAGTAAGACAAGAAGATGAGTATTCTGAACTGAGAGAGATAAGGGCAGGTGTTCCACAAGGCAGCGTTCTAGGTCCAGTCCTTTACCTACTATATACAAGTGATATACCACAGCTCGACCACGTAAGCATAGCAACGTTTGCTAACGACACCGCGATACTATCAACAGAGCAAACTCAATGTGCAAGTGATGAAATTCGCCAGGGGACCAAGCGATGGAAAATCAAACTTAATGAATTAAAATCTGCCCATGTCAACTTTACGAATAAATCATTGGTTAATCCGCCGACAATCAGCTTAAACGATGTGATGGTGCCGAACGTGAACTCTGCTAAATACTTGGGTATGACTCTGGATGTAAAACTTAAATGGAAAGAGCATGTGAAGAAGAAAAGAAAAGAGCTTGATCTTACATATAGACAATTGTACTGGCTAATTGGTCGAAGGTCAAAATTAAGCATATGCAACAAAATACTGATTTACAATCAGGTTCTTAAGCCGATTTGGCTAGGTGGCATTCAGCTTTGGGGCTGTACTAAAAATACTAACATTAAACTTATACAAAACTTCCAGAATAAGGTACTTCAAGTTATAGTCAATGCACCCTGGTACATTCGTAATAGTGATTTGCATCGTGATTTGGAGATTCCAGATATAAAACTCGAAATAAAACGATTTGCATGCACCCTGGTACATTCGTAATAGTGATTTGCATCGTGATTTGGAGATTCCAGATATAAAACTCGAAATAAAACGATTTGCATCGAAGCATGAATCAAGACTAATGGAACATGTCAATGTGGAAGCCTATGGGCTACTGGATAATGAACATTTGGTTAGGAGACTTAAAAGAACCAAACCCTTCGAGCCCGTTAGTATGTGAGCAGCTACCTACCAACGAACAGGCACTGTGCATCGCTGGATCAACAGTGACCACATTATATTTTAGTTTGTAAGAATTCAGATGTAAATTGATGGTTAGTCTGGAAAGACTTGTTTCAATAATATAAAAAAAAAAACTCTAGGGAAAAAATGTCCATAGTCAAAATTTAACCATACCGAGGGGGAAATACATTAGTGCAAAAGAAATAGTCCGCCACCCCCGCTTTGTAGGTGAGGCGGGGTAACTTTTAAACTAAGATAGGAAGCCATGTTTATTATTGCAGATACGGATTCTACGACTAAAAGTACGTATGATTTGAATGAAATATTTTGTTCGGTTCATTATAGATGGCGTTGTAATCGACGAAATTCACTATTTTCAATTTCTTCTTAGAACACACGCATTCGATTCTGCAATACGTTTGAAGTAAAAAAAACATCACGTTTTCATTGGAAATACTCGAAATTCGTCATCAAAACAATTAATGTAAATAGCAGGTGAATAAAATAATATAAGCTTAAAATTAGTGTTCAAAATGATGGCCTGCGACGTCAATGCACGCATTTCAAATGATTGTACACAACTGAGAAGTGTGTTTGGTTGAATTTGCACACGCATTTCTGATTCGTCAATCATTTTCTCACGTGTTGTTGGTTCTTGTTTGTAAACTTTGTATTTGAGATAGTCCCACAAACAGAAATCTGGCGCAGTAAGATCTGGTGATCTGGGCCCTTATTTGGGAACTCGATATCGAATAATCGAACGACGATATCGAACAATCGGTATTTTTTAATTCGATAACGTACAAAATGAAAACGAACAGAACAACAAAGCAATCGCGTATAAACACAAACGACTGAGAATTTCCCTTATTTGGCAGTTCGATTTCGAGTATTATTTGTTGGATCATGATCGAATTTATGTTCGTTGTTAGTTTTTCTAACGAACCCATATAAAGAGGATACAAAAGTAAAAAATTGTAAGTCCTAAAATGGAAGCCAATGCTTTATTATTTATAAATATGTAGTTATATATATATATATATATATATACATATATATATATATATATATATTATATCTATATATATATATATATATATATATATATATATATATATATATATATATATATATGTATATATATATATGCATATGCGCTCATACAATGCAGGTTGCTATAGTATCTCTTCTCTACTCCCAAGCCTGCCTTATCGTGGTGAATGGTGAACCCTGTTAGCCTTTGGGTAAAAGAATGTGCTATGGCGTTCGGCTGGAATGGTAAACTTATAATCGACATAACTTACCGCTTGAGCTACTCAAGCTAAGGTGGCACTGCATACGCTCATGTCTGCGTGGCTAAGGGGATGCTAAGTTTCTAGTAGGGTTACTCCAAATAAGGTGACTTTCGTGTTTTACAACATAGCCTTCCAACGATAATGCTGAAATCTGTCATAGGCAACCATATTTCTCGTTAGTAGAAAATGATACCAAACAAACAAAGTGAGTGATGCTGGTATGATTCACGAATAAACCAACTAAAAGCGTGATGATGATGAGTACAAGTGGGATCAGTGGAAGTGAAAGGAATCAAAAGAAAGCTCAGAGCCCAGTAGAAGTGCGGAGGAAGGATCCCTCTATACAAACAGGCATCAGTACATACCTGGTGGTAAGGGGAGTATCCACACAAACATTACAGAATGAGAGCCACCTACATGTACACTCAACATACATATCAGGTATGTATTCGGCGATGATGTCGAACAAATTCAAGGAAATTATTGCAAAAAATGAACACACGATGTATATTGGGAGACTGTAATGAACCACACCAGCTTTTTGCGTTCCAGCACGTTAGTAGTTAGTACGGGGAAATTTTATAGACCCACGCATTTCCATCAGTAATAAATGGTTTGATAGTATGGCTAAACCAGAACCATTTCAACTGTCTCTGCCATAATTAAACGCTCCATTCTAAAGTATTTTATCGTTTATTTTTTTGCACTAATGTATTTCCCCCGCGGGAAAAACATTAGTGCAAGAATTAAATTTTGAATTAAATTTTCATTATGGACATTTTTCCGTAGATTTTTCGAGATGTTTGATCGTCTCAGTTTAAAAGAAACACCCGGTATATATATATATATATATATATATATATATATATATATATATATATATATATATGTATAAATATATATATATATATATATATATATATATATATATATATATATATATATATATATATATATATATATATATATATATATATATATATTATATATATATATATATATATATATATATATATATATATATATATATATATATATATATACCCAAGTAACAATTTGTGTCCAAAATTTGGTCACACTGACCAGTTTTTGTTGGCTAATAAGCATTGCTATTAATGCTAAAACGTCAAGATAACGTCAAAATGACTGACAAAAACGTGTTACGCTGATCAAAGTGGGGAATGATTTTAGCTTTCTCAAATGCTAAATTTTTAGGCAATAATGCTGTGAGCTTATCTAAAGTATGTACTATAAATTATAATAGTCACTTTATAATAGTCATACACGGTTTAGTGTACCAATCAACCCAATTTCACCACCATCTGAATTGCTAAGTTCTATTGATAATGAATATTAGCTATCAGCAACCAAATAATTCAACTGTCAAATAATAAACCGAATCAAAATATAATAACAGAAATATACTTTTTAAATGTCAAAATTCAACAATATGATAAATTTTAGGATAGGTATGACCATTAGTACAAAATTTCCCTTCTAATTATTTGGCAGTGTGCATTTCTTTTTTCGATCGTATTACCAAATACCAATTCATGTTCGAATCGATTTGATGATTCGAATCGAATAGCAATACGAATCGAATTCCCAAATAGGCCTGCAGCTTTACCGATCCAGCGACATTTGAAATCACGATCAAGTATTTCACGTGCAACCACCGAATAGTGTGCAGGACAACCATCATGTTGAAACCACATGTTCCGTCTCACTTCTAAGCTCAAATTTTCAAGTAATATTGGCAGTTCATTTTCCAAAAAGTTTCGGTACATTTGACCATTCAAGTTGCCTTCAATAATGTGGGGGCCTATGAGTTTGTTGCCAATTATTCCACACCACACGTTGACAGTCCAAGGATGCTGACGTTCAACTTGACGAAGCCAGTGCGAATTTGTAACACTCCAATAATGCATGCTATGTCGATTAACCGTTCCATGGTTTGTAAAAGACGATTCGTCAGAGAACATTACTCAACGAAAAAAATTGGGGTTGTGTTGTATTTGTTCACGTGCCCATTCACAAAAAGTTAACCGATTTTGGAAATCAGCGCCATGAAGATCTTGGTGTAAAGATGGATGATACTTGTGCTGCTTTAAAATTCTCCAAACACTGGTGAAGGACAATCCGAAATCGTGTACTAACATGAGGATTATGAGCCACTGCTGCCAATACAGCAATTGCATTATTTTCTCCAGTGACTGTTGCTCTACGGGTCCTCTTTTTCGGTTGAACATTTCCATCAGTAATAAATGGTTTGATAGTATGGCCAAATGAAGCACGTGAACGAATCCTATCCGGAAAACGTTGAGCGTAAATAGCAAGAGCATTTTCAAGATTTCTGCCTGCTTTACCATAAACCAGAACCATTTCAAGTGTCTCTGCCATAATTAAACGCTCCATTCTAAAGTATTTTATTGTTTATTTTTTTGCACTAATGTATTTCCCCCGCGGGAAAAACATTAGTGCAAGAATTAAATTTTGAATTAAATTTTCATTATGGACATTTTTTCCGTAGATTTTTCGAGATATTTGATCGTCTCAGTTTAAAAGAAACACCCGGTATATATATATATATATATATATATATATATATATATATATATATATATATATATATATATATATATAAATATATATATAAATATATATATATATATATATATATATATATATATATATATATATATATATATATAATATATATATATATTATATATATATATATATATATATATAATATATATATATATATATATATATATATATATATATATATATATATATATATATATATATTTATACATATATATATATATTTATACATATACATATATATATATATATATATATATATATATATATATATATATATATATATATATATATATATATATATATATATATATATTATAGGCCCCCACATTATTGAAGGCAACTTGAATGGTCAAATGTACCGAAACTTTTTGGAAAATGAACTGCCAATATTACTTGAAAATTTGAGCTTAGAAGTGAGACGGAACATGTGGTTTCAACATGATGGTTGTCCTGCACACTATTCGGTGGTTGCACGTGAAATACTTGATCGTGATTTCAAATGTCGCTGGATCGGTAAAGCTGCAGGCCTATTTGGGAATTCGATTCGTATTGCTATTCGATTCGAATCATCAAATCGATTCGAACATGAATTGGTATTTGGTAATACGATCGAAAAAAGAAATGCACACTGCCAAATAATTAGAAGGGAAATTTTGTACTAATGGTCATACCTATCCTAAAATTTATCATATTGTTGAATTTTGACATTTAAAAAGTATATTTCTGTTATTATATTTTGATTCGGTTTATTATTTGACAGTTGAATTATTTGGTTGCTGATAGCTAATATTCATTATCAATAGAACTTAGCAATTCAGATGGTGGTGAAATTGGGTTGATTGGTACACTAAACCGTGTATGACTATTATAAAGTGACTATTATAATTTATAGTACATACTTTAGATAAGCTCACAGCATTATTGCCTAAAAATTTAGCATTTGAGAAAGCTAAAATCATTCCCCACTTTGATCAGCGTGACAGGTTTTTGTCAGTCATTTTGACGTTATCTTGACGTTTTAGCATTAATAGCAATGCTAATTAGCCAACAAAAACTGGTCAGTGTGACCAAATTTTGGACACAAATTGTTACTTGGGTATATATATATATATATATATATATATATATATATATATATATATATATATATATATATATATATATATATATATATATATATATATATATTTATATACATATATATATATATATATATATATATATATATATATATATATATATATATATATATATATATATATATATATATATATATATATACCGGGTGTTTCTTTTAAACTGAGACGATCAAATATCTCGAAAAATCTACGGAAAAATGTCCATAATGAAAATTTAATTCAAAATTTAATTCTTGCACTAATGTTTTTCCCGCGGGGGAAATACATTAGTGCAAAAAAATAAACGATAAAATACTTTAGAATGGAGCGTTTAATTATGGCAGAGACAGTTGAAATGGTTCTGGTTTAGCCATACTATCAAACCATTTATTACTGATGGAAATGCGTGGGTCTATAAAATTTCCCCGTACTAACTACTAAGGTGCTGGAACGCAAAAAGCTGGTGTGGTTCATTACAGTCTCCCAATATACATCGTGTGTTCATTTTTTGCAATAATTTCCTTGATTTTGTTCGACATCATCGCCGAATACATACCTGATATGTATGTTGAGTGTACATGTAGGTGGCTCTCATTCTGTAATGTTTGTGTGGATACTCCCCTTACCACCAGGTATGTACTGATGCCTGTTTGTATAGAGGGATCCTTCCTCCGCACTTCTACTGGGCTCTGTCTTTCTTTTGATTCCTTTCACTTCCACTGATCCCACTTGTACTCATCATCATCACGCTTTTAGTTGGTTTATTTGTGAACCATACCAGCATCACTCACTTTGTTTGTTTGGTATCATTTTCTACTAACGAGAAATATGGTTGCCTATGACAGATTTCAGCATTATCGTTGGAAGGCTATGTTGTAAAACACGAAAGTCACCTTATTTGGAGTAACCCTACTAGAAACTTAGCATCCCCTTAGCCACGCAGACATGAGCGTATGCAGTGCCACCTTAGCTTGAGTAGCTCAAGCGGTAAGTTATGTCGATTATAAGTTTACCATTCCAGCCGAACGCCATAGCACATTCTTTTACCCAAAGGCTAACAGGGTTCACCATTCACCACGATAAGGCAGGCTTGGGAGTAGAGAAGAGATACTAAAGCAACCTGCATTGTATGAGCGCATATGCATATATATATATACATATATATATATATATATATATATATATATATATATATATATATATATATATATATATATATATATATATATATATATATATATATATATATATATATATATATATATATATATATATATATATATATATATATATATATATATATATATATATAGATATAGATATATATATATATATATATATATATATATATATATATATATATATATATATATATATATATATATATATATATATTTATATATATATATATATATATATATATATATATATATATATATATATATATATATATATATATATATATATATATATAAGTATATATATATATAACTACATATTTATAAATAATAAAGCATTGGCTTCCATTTTAGGACTTACAATTTTTTACTTTTGTATCCCCTTTATATGGGTTCGTTAGCAAAACTAACAACGAACATAAATTCGATCATGATCGAACAAATAACACTCGAAATCGAACTGCCAAATAAGGGAAATTCTCAGTCGTTTGTGTTTATACGCGATTGCTTTGTTGTTCGTTTTCATTTTGTACGTTATCGAATTAAAAAATACCGATTGTTCGATATCGTCGTTCGATTATTCGATATCGAGTTCCCAAATAAGGGCCCAGATCACCAGATCTTACTGCGCCAGATTTCTGTTTGTGGGACTATCTCAAATACAAAGTTTACAAACAAGAACCAACAACACGTGGGAAAATGATTGACGAATCAGAAATGCGTGTGCTGAAATTCAACCAAACACACTTCTCAGTTGTGTACAATCATTGACGTCGCAGGCTATCATTTTGAACACTAATTTTCAGCTTATATTATTTTATTCACCTGCTATTTACATTAATTGTTTTGATGACGAATTTCGAGTATTTCCAATGAAAACGTGATGTTTTTTTTACTTCAAACGTATTGCAGAATCGAATGCGTGTGTTCTAAGAAGAAATTGAAAATAGTGAATTTCGTCGATTACAACGCCATCTATAATGAACCGAACAAAATATTTCATTCAAATCATACGTACTTTTAGTCGTAGAATCCGTATCTGCAATAATAAACATGGCTTCCTATCTTAGTTTAAAAGTTACCCCGCCTCACCTACAAAGCGGGGGTGGCGGACTATTTCTTTTGCACTAATGTATTTCCCCCTCGGTATGGTTAAATTTTGACTATGGACATTTTTTCCCTAGAGTTTTTTTTTTTTTATATTATTGAAACAAGTCTTTCCAGACTAACCATCAATCTACATCTGAATTCTTACAAACTAAAATATAATGTGGTCACTGTTGATCCAGCGATGCACAGTGCCTGTTCGTTGGTAGGTAGCTGCTCACATACTAACGAGCTCGAAGGGTTTGGTTCTTTTAAGTCTCCTAACCAAATGTTCATTATCCAGTAGCCCATAGGCTTCCGCATTGACATGTTCCATTAGTCTTGATTCATGCTTCGATGCAAATCGTTTTATTTCGAGTTTTATATCTGGAATCTCCAAATCACGATGCAAATCACTATTACGAATGTACCAGGGTGCATTGACTATACTCCGAAGTACCTTATTCTGGAAGTTTTGTATAAGTTTAATGTTAGTATTTTTAGTACAGCCCCAAAGCTGAATGCCACCTAGCCAAATCGGCTTAAGAACCTGATTGTAAATCAGTATTTTGTTGAATATGCTTAATTTTGACCTTCGACCAATTAGCCAGTACAATTGTCTATATGTAAGATCAAGCTCTTTTCTTTTCTTCTTCACATGCTCTTTCCATTCAAGTTTTACATCCAGAGTCATACCCAAGTATTTAGCAGAGTTCACGTTCGGCACCATCACATCGTTTAAGCTGATTGTCGGCGGATTAACCAATGATTTATTCGTAAAGTTGACATGGGCAGATTTTAATTCATTAAGTTTGATTTTCCATCGCTTGGTGCCCTGGCGAATTTCATCACTTGCACATTGAAGTTTGCTCTGTTGATAGTATCGCGGTGTCGTTAGCAAACGTTGCTATGCTTACGTGGTCGAGCTGTGGTATATCACTTGTATATAGTAGGTAAAGGACTGGACCTAGAACGCTGCCTTGTGGAACACCTGCCCTTATCTCTCTCAGTTCAGAATACTCATCTTCTTGTCTTACTCTAAAAAGCCTTTCAGATAAATATGATCTCAAAAGATCAATATATGGCCCCGGAAGCATAGCATTAAGTTTATGTATTAAACCCTCGTGCCATACCTTATCGAAAGCTGCTGCCACATCCAGAAATAAGGTCGAACAAATTTCTTTTTCTTCTAACGCCTTTTCTATAATGTCTGTTATTCTGTGAACCTGATCAATTGTAGAATGTTTGCATCTAAACCCAAATTAGGTCTCTACTTTCTATTATTGGCTTCATTCTTTTCAAGAGTAGTCTCTCCATTAGCTTTGAAATGAAAAGGAGCAGTGATATCGGACGATACGATTTAGCTTCATTAGGGATTTTACCTGGTTTCTATATATACTATATATATATATATATATATATATATATATATATATATATATATATATATATATATATATATATATATATATATATATATACATATATACATATATATATATGTATATATAGTCGTGTGTGAAATAATAGTAGTGACCGAATAATTTCATAATAGCACGGATTTATCCGAGTCGGATTAATTTCATAATAGACCGCTAGAGTTGTTGATTTCTAAGCCACTCGGGCAATCAAGAAACACAACTATCGCTCGACTACTTCAAAAACGTCTTGCCAAGAACCCTGAATTGGCGTTTCAATATCAACAATTCGTGGAGGAATACGAAGCTTTAGGACACATTAAAAGAACAAAAAGCATAGATGAAGATACTCCTACTATCTTCCTCACCATGCTGTCTTCAAAGAGGATAGTTCAACGGCGAAACTGAGAGTCATCTTCGATGGTTCAGCAAAATCAATCACAAGAACATTATTAACTGAAGTGATGCTAAATGGTTCTACACCCCACAGGACTTGCTTAGCATTCTTTTACGTTGGCGAAAACATAAGTACGTCTATACAACAGATATAGATAAAACGTTTCATCAAATCAAGGTTTATGAAGAAGATCAGGAATAACAGAGGATTTTATAGAGGAATTCCCCTGGAAAGCAGCCGCAAGAATACAATCGTTACATATGGCATTACTGCAGCGACCTACTTAGCTGTGCGGACCTTACAACAATTAGCAAAAGATAAAGCCGGCAGATATCTAATCGCGAATGAAATTGCTCTAACTGTTTTCTATGTTGACGGTCTGATATCTGAAAACAATACATTTGAAGATGCATTATCAGTTCAGACACAGCTTATAGCACTGCTCAAATGTGGAGGTTTTAACCTCCGGAAATGGCCTTCTTACAATCAATCTCTGCTAACGGCCATACAAACTAATTTACGGGATACTGGGATTTTGGAGTTTAAGCTTGATGATACAAGAAAATCACTCGACCTTCATTGGATTTCAGCTACAGACAGTTTCATTTCGTATTTCTTTACCAAAATCTGTTAATGCAAACACTACTAAAAGAAGTCTACTTTCTGAGAGCTCAAAAATTGTCGACCTTCTAGAATGATTAGCACCAGCTACTATATGATATCTAACTAATCATTTAAGATCTTTGGGTTTCATTTGATCAAATATTATCTTTGACAATAGCAACCCAAGAGCTAATGAATGGTAGGATTTTAACTTCCTTCATTAGAATTGATAACTATACCTAGATGGCTTTCAATGAATTCTCAATTATTTTCATGGATTTTATGAGTCATCTGAGAAGGCCTGTTCAGGAGTTATCTTCGCAAGGAGTATGAACAACAATGGAGATATTACCGTAACCCTTGATGCAGCCAAGACCAGAGTAGCGCCGATAAAAATAATATTGTCGCTTCCACGACTCGAGTTATGTGGTGCACTATTACTCACCAAACTAAACAAGCTTCTAAAGCAGTACACATACAAGATACATAGATGCTATTTTGGATAAATTCAAAGATAACGCTGTCGTGGATTAAAGCCATCCTCAAAACTACAAAACGTTCACTGCTAATAGGATTTCGGAAATAGAAGAATAATCAAATCCCAGACAATGGCACCACATAAGCACCAAAAAAAATCCTGCTGATTGTGCGTCTAGAGGAATTCATGATACCCATTTGAATGACTACGATTAATGGTGGACGGGCCCAAAGTGAATCCATCAACCATCTCTGGATTGGCCACACTTATTAAAGTATGTGATGCCGCAGTAGAAGAAAAAAATGTGGTGTTAATTACGAATGATGCAATTGTTAATCCATTTGGGCTGCTAGTATAAAAATATTCAGACATCATAGAATAACCCGAAAAGTTTAAAGATAAATGAGGGCAATGTGACACACAATATGCGAGAGAATAATTATGCAGAATAATACAACAAGAGGAATTCTAGAAGGGAGAACCAGAGGCAACCCCGTAGTAGATACACATGGACAAGTGCCGGCTTCAAATTAATACCCTTATTTGTATTAAGCCTACTAACAATGTGTACCGTTTGTCCAGAAACGTCAACAAGTAATCTTCCGTATAACGTTACCCGCTTCTCCCATCAGCCTGTCCCATCTTTTTGGAGCATACAGAAAACGTGTGGTTTACAAATAACCAATGGAAGACCATTGTGTATTTCAACATAACATCTTATCACATAGAGTTAAGATCGTTTCAAGTGTGCGTTAAAAAAAAACTTTTTTTAAAAAAAAAGTAAAAAACGTTTTTACTTTTTTTTAAAGTGTGCGTTAGAAAGCTGTAGCTGACCCACTTTTGCTTCAATAGCTCTATCACTAACACATGCTCACTAATAACGAGACAGCTGCAAAACATGATGGAGACTATCAATCAGCAAAATGAGATACTTCTGCACGGCCAAAATTACAGACGAAAAAGAGTTATGTTGTTAATTTTATAGGAAATATAGCAAACGAGCTGTTTGGTACTCTAGACAACCGTGATAAGGAAGAAATAGAAAAAAAGGAGTATTACTAAGTCACTAGCCCCGATCTTAAATATTAAGCTTATACCAACAAACGAATGATAAGGGACTTTTAAAATGGCACTACGCTATTATACTACTAAAGCTGACACTATTAAACATAGGAAAATATCAATTGTTTAAACCTTTAGCTTTCCCAACGTAAAATGGTACTTTCAATGGCTTCATTGGATTACTTGGCAACATCCATGCATTGTGATCAGTACTGCATGGTATCTAGCAACGAGTTTCAGCATTGCACTGACATTCACTATATCTGTATACTGCATCAACAACACTATTTGTGAGCTTCAAATTTTAACCTGAACATTTGAAGCAAATACAAATGATTGCGGAACTAATGATAGCGAGCACATTCATCAACGCTATCCGCGACGTGCCAATGAGGAATCAACTATACTATCACGAATCACAGATGTCACCTGTGATAATAAAGAAGAAAATTATAGCAGTAGGGATTACCCTGTAACCAAATGTTTACACATACGAACAGAATAAAAACAAATAATGAAATAGGCGGAGCGAACAAAATACGACGAGAAGAACATTCGCGAAGTGTAGAGAAGAAAAATAATGGAATGTTCTACAAGTATTTATGTCGTATAAATACGTGTAGACATTTACGAGACAGTTCGAAGTGTTAATATCGGGAAATGATAAAAAGTGAAGTGTTAAAATAATAGTAGTGATAAATATTGTGTAAAATAATAGTGCAAATTAAATTTATTTCCCACAAAAATTACACATATTTGTGTAATTTTTGTGGGAAATAAATTTAATTGAAATTAATCTTTGCGAGTTTAATATTCACAATCCAGTGATCGAACCGGATTAACTATTTGAATAACCACTCGGCGAAATCGTAACAATTGGTGACAGCGGTGGGATTGTGAATATCCAAGATGAAATTATTGGACTTAAAAATGGCTGATTTGAAGATGGAGTTGGGTCTACGGAATCTACCAACTGCGGGCAACCGAAATGAGTTGCAGCTAAGACTCCGTACAGCTTTATTGAATGATAATGTTGACCCAGATCAAGATGAGTTTAATTTTAGGGCACCGGATTCAACCGGGGTGCAAGCGATTGAAGTGACTACAGAGTCAACGACTAGAGCGGAAGACCAGAATGTTGTCGTAAAAGAAACTACTCCAACAACATCTGGAGGTTTCAATATGGGGCAACTAATGGCCGCAATGCAACAGATGATCGGTGGGTTAAAAACCGATATGATTACCAGTCAAGATCAATTAAAGGGCGACCTGAACGAACAGATGCTTGCCGATCAAGAAAGCATGAGAACAGCACAAGAGAGCATCATCAAACGGTTGGAGCAGCAGGAAAAATGTGTCAACGAGAAGTTTCGAGAGCTTTCCGTTACATTTAACACAAAAGACACCATCAAAATCGAAATGGATCAGCAATTTGAGGTGGCTGATCAACGATTCATGAAGATTGAAAAGGAGCTAATGGATCTCAAAACCAACGGCAGTGCTCAAGTTACTCGACCAACCAGCTCTATAAAATTGAAGCCACCAACGTTCGACCAACATGTTCAAACTCCAGTTTGAATGGTTGGTGCGAGGAGGATCGAGTGGCAGCATTAATTGTGGCGTTAAAAGGAAGTGCTGCCAAACTTCTGCAAATCGTGCCGGAATACGAACGGTAGGATTACGGCAAAATCATGTTGGCTCTTGAGCGCAAATACGGATTGTGACTTTAAAGTTCCGATACGGGCTTAAAAAGGAAACTATCATCGGTCGAGGTGAGGAAGTATCCACCATTATAAAATGCGAGGAGGCGAATCCGTGTGTAAAGGCCCAGGACCAACGACAACGGAAAATAACGGAGGAACTAACACAGAAATGGACGCAACAATTAACACCAAAAGAAAAACAAGCAGCAAAGGAGTTGCTTCAAAAATATATGTCTATTTTCTGTGGTGCACCGGAAGATAATGGCAGAACAAATATGGTTAAACACCGGATCGACACAGGAACATCAACACAAATTCGACAAGCGCCAAGAAGATTACCATTGGCTAAACAAGCAGAAGTGGATAAGATGGTAACTGATATGCAAACATCGGGAGTAATTGAGCAGTCAACGAGTCCATGGAGCTCACCAATAGTATTGGTGGAAAAGAAGGATGGAAGCATGCGATTCTGCGTTGATTATCGGAAGCTCAACACAGTTACCAAGAAGGATAGTTACCCATTACCAAGGATCGACGACACACTGGATACATTGTTAGGAGCACGGATGTTTTCAACATTGGATTTGCAGGGCGGTTATTGGCAAGTGGAGGTCGCAGACGAAGATAAGGAAAAGACAGCGTTCAGTGTGGGCAATGGATTATGGCAATTCAATGTCATGCCATTTGGACTTTGTAACGCCCCTGCGACTTTCGAACGGCTAATGAAACGCGTACTTAAAGGACTCTACGGGAAAACATGCCTGGTTTATTTGGACGACATCATCGTTATGGGAAAGGACTTCAACGAGCATCTACAAAATCTAAAGGAAGTATTCGAAAGAACCCAAGCAGCTGGATTGAAATTAAGTCCGAAGAAATGCGTATTGTTCCGGGATGAAGTCAAATATTTGGGACACAAAATAACAACAAGCGGCATTCATACAGATGAAGATCTCCGCCGTAAAGGATTGGCCAAGACCGCAGAATTTACATGAACTAAGGAGTTTCATCGGACTATGCACATATTATCGACGATTTGTGCCAGGATTTGCCAACATTACAAGAAGTTTACACGAGCTGACACAGAAGAACAAGCCGTTCCAATGGAGTGATGAACACAAGGAAGCGTTCAATGAACCGAAGCAGCGATTATGTACAGCACCATTGCTTTCGTATCCGGTTCCGAATAAACGTTTTATTTTGGATACGGTTACAAGCAATTATGGCTTGGGAGGTGTGTTGTCACAGGAAATCGATGAACAGGAACGTGTCATCGCATATTATTCAAAGATCTTATCGAAGCCAGAACGGAACTACTGTGTAACAAGAAGAGAATTGTTGGCCATAGTGAAATGTGTGGAACATTTCCGGAAATACCTCTATGGCCAATGATTTCTATTAAGAATGGATCATCGCGCCTTGACATGGCTACTTCAATTTAAAAATCCCGAAGGACAAATAGCACGGTGGATTGAGCGATTGGGGAGTTTTGTCTACGAAATCCAACATAGAAAAGGAAGCGCTCATGGAAATGCGGATGCGTTGTCAAGACGACCATGTAGAGTGGATTGTAAACATTGCGGACGAGTGGAAAACAAGGAACACATCGTCGATATCAGACTAATGAAAGTGTTGCCAGCTGATGAATGGACCAACGATGTTATCTCCAAAGAGCAACGGGAGGATCCAGATTTGGCAGTGATTATCAAATTCATGCAGGAAGAACGTCGTCCCACATGGAGCAATATTGCAGATAAAGGCCCAACTATCAAGGCTTACTGGGCCCAATGAGATAGTTTAACCATGGAAGACGGATGCTTAAAACGAACATGGGAAAGCTCCGATGGCAAAACAAAGCAATCGCTAGTGGTGGTACCGAAGATGAGGATGGCGGAAATATTGAAGGAATACCACGGAGGAATAAGCGGAGGTCACCTAGGAATCAACAAAACGTTAGCCAAGGTACGTGAAAGATTCTACTGGGCAGGATGTAAACAGGCAGTGGCTGAATGGTGTCAAAAATGTGACCAATGTATGGCAGTGAAAGGACCGGCAAAAAAGAGCCGTGGAGCGTTGCAACAATATAATGTGGGAGGACCATTTGAGAGGATTGCCATAGATGTTGCAGGACCATTTCCAACCAGCGATAGTGGCAACAAATATGTTTTGATAGTAATGGACTACTTCAGTAAGTGGCCAGAGGTATACCCGATTCCAAATCAGGAGACAACCACAATCGCCAATGCAGTGGTATACAATTGGATAAGCCGTTATGGGGTACCAATGGAACTGCATTCCGACCAAGGGCGGAATTTTGAATCGGTTGTCTTCCAGGAGGTGTGCCAGTTACTGGAAATTAATAAAAGGCGGACAACACCTTTCCACCCACAGTCTGATGGCATGGTGGAGCGTTTCAATGCCACATTGGAGGATTTTATAGCCAAAACAGTGGATCAAGGTATTCCATTGTTCTTAATGGCTTATCGATCGGCGGTGCATAACACAACAGGAGTAACACCAGCGACAATACTTTTTGGCAACAATTTAAGACTACCAGGCGATCTCAAATTTGGAGCGGTTCCATCATCAGCTAACTGTGGACAAACATAGATATATGGACAACTTGAAAAAGGAGATCAACAACATACACGAATTTGTCAGAGAGAAAATCAAATTGTCAAGTGATAAAACAAAGGCTCGGTATGATGTACGAGCAAACAATAAAGGATTTGTCGAGGGTCAATTGGTATGGCTTCACAACCAACAACGTAATAAAGGTTTATCGCAAAAATTACAACCTGGATGGGAGGGATCGTACAAGGTCATAACAAGAATAAATGATTTGATCTATAGGAAAGAGGAGTACGAGGAAAACCCAAGGTTGTACACCTGGAACGACTGGCGTTCTATAGAGGAATAGGTCTGGATCCTGTTCGGGACGAACAGGTTTGGGCGGAGGGTAGTGTCACGAATCACAGATGTCACCTGTGATAATTAAGAAGAAAATTATAGCAGTAGGGATTACCCTGTAACCAAATGTTTACACATACGAACAGAATAAAAACAAATAATGAAATAGGCGGAGCGAACAAAATACGACGGAAGAACATTCGCGAAGTGTAGAGAAGAAAAATAATGAAATGTTCTACAAGTATTTGTGTCGTATAAATACGTGTAGACATTTGAGTTACGAGACAGTTCAATTTTGAATTTCGAAGTGTTAATATCGGGAAGTGATAAAAAGTGAATTGTTAAAATAATAGTAGTGATAAATATTGTGTAAAATAATAGTGAAAATACATATTTGTGAATTATTTGTGTAATTAATTGGGAAATATCCAGTGATCGAACCGGATAAATTATTTGAATAACCACTCGGCAAAATCGTAACAATACCTAAGTGGAAAGAAGTTGTTCTCGGAAGTTTTCGATTAAGCTCTTTAGGTGGAGCTAGATTCAAATATCAAATTTTATATATATAATATATATATACATAGATATATATATATATATATATATATATATATATATATATATATATATATATATATATATATATATATTATATATATATATATATATTGCTGTCGGATCATTACGAAAATTTATATTCCCCACACGTTAGATGGTGATGGATTGGGAATTATAGAGACACATCTTTAAATACAGCATATGATGAGATGACCCAAAGATGTTTTTTAAAGAACTCCAGTTTTAACTGTCGAAGAGATACGAATACGTATGATGAATATAGAATGGTCCTTACCTACCCTACTAACAATAATAAGAAACTCAATCCCTATGTGAAAATGATTGTAATTATATGATTATAAAACAACATATTATAATTCACTAATACATAATGTATTTAGCAATGACTAGTGCAGTGTATTATCACCTTCTGTGATTGTTCTGTGATTGTTTCTTTTTCCTAAACCTGATATGTTGGGATGCAAGCATGGACTGGGCCCGCATAATTTTGAAGTAAAAATTCTCAGATATCTATTTGGAACTCTGCTGAATATACTCCAGGATTATGGTAACAATCTCAGAATCACCGTAACTGGTTGGCTTGTACTTCCCCTATCATATCATATCATATCGACGGTAAAAATTATGACCTACAGAAAAAGGATAAATGATAAATAGACCCAGATTTTTTGCCGTAAAGTTGTCGAAGATATAAGGAGAGAAAATATCAAATACATACATATTATAATACATCAATACCATTAAAGCTCAGGCCAATTATTCTCTTTTAAGAGTTAGTATGAGTAAATGGTTAGAAAACAACAAAATTTGTACAATTCGTTTTTGACTTTGCTTTGTTATATCTTAGAATACAGGCCTTAACATCAATTTTTGTATATGAGGCATCTAAATATGATTATTTATCAGGACTGTAGTAAAATAATTTTCCCATTTATTGATACATACTCAAATTTTTCATTCATAAGAAATTTTCCTGATTTTTGTTTGTATTTTCGGCTAATATTTAAGTTCGATAATATTTCGTTTATCGAATATGATCACATGATCAAAATGGTTCAATGTGATTCGAGAAAATGTATAAACAGTGATTATATAACCAATACCAATATATATATATATATATATATATATATATATATATATATATATATATATATATATATATATATTTATATATTTATATATATATATATATATATATATATATATATATATATATATATATATATATATATATATATATATATATATATATATATATATATTATATATATATATATATATATATATATATATATATATATATACATATATATATATATATATATATATATATATATATATATATATAACTATATATATATATATATATATATATATTTATAAATATATATATATATATATATATATATATATATATATATATATATATATATATATATATATATATATATATATATATGTATATATATATATATATATATATATATATATATAATATATATATATATATATATATATATATATATATATATATATATATATATATATATATATATATATATAATTTAGTTTAATTGTGCAAAGTGAGCAGACGTATTTTCTTACAGTTATTACAAAAAACAAAAACAATAAAATAAAAAAATAAAAAAATAAAAAACTTTACTGTGCACATTGTGCATATTATGCATATTGTGCATATCATTTTCATGTTTAATGTGAAGTGTTAAGTGTGTATACAGTGTAAAATGATAATGACCTAGATTTTGTGTCATTATAATTGCAATATCAACACATCAACACAAAAATAAATAATGTAATGTCGGATTCTGAACGGAGCAACGCGGCATTACAAAGAAAATCATCGGTAGGCAACCAGGCTGGTCCTTTTCCTAGTACTACTGGAAGCATGGAACAAGGGATAAATAAATGGTCCTTTGGTGGAAGAAGTAAGGCACTTCAAAGAACACCGCCATCAACTCCACTGTCAGAGAGCACAACACTGATGTGTGAACTTCACAATGAGCCAACATCTGATTTAGTAGTCGAAAGCTTAACTACTAGAAGTATAAGCCCGTTACCATTATTAGAACTAAAAAACTCTCCAATATTAGCCCAAAGACGCCGTCAGCGTCAAGACGACAATGAAATGACATCAAAATTAGCCATGCTTGAGCAACAGAATAATGAACTTAAGATAAAATGCCACCAATACGAAATACAATGTAATAAATACCAAAATCTTATGGTAAATTTGCAAAAGTGAATCGAAGCACTAGAAAGACAACCGAAATCATCTATGTCTGCCAATGATAGAAGTCAGAGCTTACAAAACCTCGGTAATGAATATTTTACTGATGAAGAGGAACTCGAGAAAGAACTCCAACCCGGAGAAAGAACTCCTCCCATCTCCAGAGGTATCTATACCGCAAGTAATTGAAAAACCAAAGCAACCACAACAGGTAATCCAAAAAGAACCCGTACCACCACCAATCAATGTGAGTAATGTTAGAGATTTTAATATATTCAGAGCTAAAGTATTATCAGTGACAGAAAAACCTGCTCAGTTTAAAGTAATATCTAACAACGATATCAAAATAACAACACAGTCCGAAAATGACTACCGTAAAATAAAAAATCTACTAAACGAAATAAAAGTAACTGAATCGAATAACAAAGACAGTACGCTCTATAATATGGAATATCATACATATCAACTCAAAATTGAAAGATGGTACAGAGTTGTAATACGAGGTTAACCGTCGTCCACTGATCGTGAAGAGATCAAAGCGGCGATCGAGGACCATGGCCATAAAGTAACCAACATTATCAACATTCATAAAAAGTCGACAGTTAATAATGAGAAAATTATTAGACATTTCCCATTGTTTTATGTTGACCTGTTGCAGGGGGAAAACAATAAGGACATATACGAAATCAAGAACTTGCTGTATTGCAAGGTGACTATTGAACCACCTAAAAAGGTAAAAGGTATACCTCAGTGTACAAATTGCCAACAGTTAGGACACACGAAAAACTTCTGCAATAGACAAGCCAAATGTGTTAAATGTGCAGAGAACCATCAAACAATCCAATGTCAAAAGCAACGAAATGTTATACCAACTTGTGCATTGTGTGGAGAAAAAGGTCATCCGGCTAGCTACAAAGGATGCCAGGTATACCAGAAAAAGTTAAATGCTCAACTACCAAGAAAAACAACAGTAGTAGAGCGCCTACAGCAAAAGCCAACCCCACAATATGATACTATTAAAGAGGGGGTCTCTTACGCCCAGGTGACCAACACCTCAAACAACAATCTAATTCAAGAAATCAGGCAGAAACCTGTGATGAACGAGCCAACCATTAGTAATATAATGAAAATGCTTACCGAATTTCAGGCAGAAATGAGACATAATTTCAGCCAGCTTACTAATAGGGTGGATAAATTGGAAGATAATTCCAAGCCACCAAACAAACCGCTAAAACAAAAGAAGTAAATGACTGCAACGTTCCTACGTATAATTACCTGGAATGCTAATGGGCTTAATGCAAGAGCCCAAGAACTTGATGTTTTCCTAAGAACCAACAACATAAATGTAGCTCTAATATCAGAGACACACTTTACAGAGAAAAACTTTATCAAAATTACGGGATATAGAGCCTATTGGACATTACATCCCAGTGGTCGTGCTCGAGGGGGTACAGCAATCTTAATCAAACAAAATATTCTACATTTCCAACAAGCAGAAATTACAGACCCGTTTATGCAAGGTACTGTAATAACAATCAATCATGGTGGTGCGGAACTAAGTTTAGGGGCGATTTACTGCCCACCAAGACATAATATCATACGAAATCAATATGTCAACATTTTCAATAAACTTGGACGAAGGTTTATTATAGGAGGTGACTACAATGTGTAACATACTGCGTGGGGATCTCGATTCATAACACCAGGAAAAGGAAAAGAACTTCTTAGTGCAATAGAAATGTCAGGTTGTGAATATCATTCATCGCGTAAACCAACCTACTGGCCTACAGACATCAACAAGGTTCCTGATTTGATTGACTTTTATATTTCGAAAGGAGTAACCTCCAATTACATTGAAGTCGAAGGAATTGACGATCTTACTTCCGATCACACACCGGTCTTAATGACTCTGAGTACATTAGTCATAAAAAAGAAAATGAAACTCAATCTTACTAATAAATTTACTGATTGGGAATTATTTAGAGAGAAACTGGACAACTTAATTGAGTTAAAAGTTAGTCTGAAAAATAAACAATAACTTGAATTACAAGCTGAATATTTTATTAAATCTATGCGTGAAGCAGCTAAAGAGGCTACACCCGTATTATGCGAGAAAGGCATAAAGGAGATTAATTACCCCTTGGTGATTCGAGAACTGATAAAAGAAAGGCGTAGGAAAAGACGCATATGGCATAGAACCAGAAACATTATTGACAAAAGAGATTTTAATCAGATAAGTAATAAAGTTAACCGATTAATTAAAGAACACAAAGAAACTTGCACTGAAAATTATTTGAAAGGATTAGGTCCTGAAGCTGACAAAAATTATTCTCTTTGGAAAGCAACTAAAAGATACAAGAGGCCAATAAACCAAGTGCCACCTATAAGGAACAAAAACGGAGAGTGGGTGCGACGTAATGAAGAAAAAGCAGAACTGTTTGCGCAACATCTGGCATCAGTATTTCAACCACACGACATACAATCTATGATTGATCCTAAACTAGTCTATAGATCTCCATTAAATATCAAAAGTATCACTCCACTAGAAATTGCACAAGAAATAGATATGAATTTGAATCCCAAAAAGTCACCTGGATTTGATGAAATTTCTCCAAGGTTGTTTAAGGAGTTATCAAAGAGAGGAGTTATTATGTTAACATATATATATATATATAATGCTTGCTTTCGACTTTCATATGTGCCTGAGTGTTTCAAGGTTGCACAAATTATCATGATAAAAAAACCAGAAAAACCAGCAGAACAAATTGCATCATACAGGCCGATCTCTTTATTACCAACTATTTCAAAATTGTTTGAGAAGTTGTTATTGAAGCGAGTAAACCCAATGATCATTATACCTGACTTCCAGTTTGGATTCAGAAATAAACATTCGACAATTGATCAAGTTCATCGCGTGACTGCAAAGATTGAACAAGCACTTGAAGAGAAGAAATATTGTCCTGCCGTATTCCTAGATGTTTCACAGGCTTTCGATAGAGTGTGGCATGAGGGTCTTATCTACAAGATAAGTAAAATAGTGCCACAAAATTACTGCCAATTGCTCGAGTCGTATCTTTCCAAACGAAAATTTAGAGTATTTCATGAAGAAACGTACTCCAATTTTTACCCAGCCATAGCAGGGGTGCCCCAAGGTAGCGTATTGGGGCCCATCTTATATCTAATTTACACTTCCGATATACCGACAACGGAAAGAACCTTCATTGGAACTTTTGCTGATGATACAGCAGTTTTGGCATCAAGCGAATCACTGAATCAAGCAGTAGAATACTTACAACAAGCACTCGATAAAATCAGCCAATGGACCAGGGATTGGAAAATAAAGCTTAACGAGCTAAAATCAGTACAGGTTACATACACGTTGCGCCACAAAAATAGCAACCTCCATACATTTCTGAACGGGATACAAATACCCCAAGCTGAATCTGCTAAATATCTCGGATTGCATCTTGATTCAAGACTGAACTGGAAATACCACGTTAAACAAAAAGCAGAGCAAATTAAAATAAAACAACGCGAGATGTACTGGCTGATAGGAAGACATTCTAAGCTAAGCCTGTACTGTAAACGCCTCATCTACGAATCGATAACTAAACCAATTTGGACGTATGGCATCCAACTCTGGGGATGCACTAAACAATCAAATCGTTTAATTATTCAACGCAGCCAAAACAAATTTCTACGGGCAATAACAAATGCTTACCGCTACGTTACCAACGAGGAATTACACAACGACCTTAATGTTAAATGGATTGATGAAGTGGTCCAGGAATTTGCCATCCAACATGAAAGAAGATTACTGCAACATACTAACAGTGAAGCAATACAACTTCTTGACATAACACAAGAACTGAGACGCCTTAAAAGAATTAAACCGCATGAGCTAGTCATCTAATAAACAAAGTTTCATTATTGGGAGCAGAATATTGATTTCTTGTAAACCAACACTCGCTTCACTTATTTGTTTCAAATAAGTGCGTTATGATCATTAGTAATAAATTATCATGTGCTAAGATTGTACTATTAAATAAATAAATAAAAAAAAAAAAAAAAAAAAATATATATATATATATATATATATATATATATATATATATATATATATATATATATATATATATATATATATATATATCATAGGTCATAGATGTGTTCATTTACACCACCGATTAAATGCATATTGTTTGTTATATTGTTCTCTGGTTCCCGCATACTAGTAATATGATTTTATTATGCATCCCGCTCGTTTTTTTCCATTTTTCCTTCGTTTCAATTTTTTTTTAAAATAATGCAAATAGTTTTGTTCTTCGTTGTCTTTTAGTGCATTTCGCTTCATTTTAATTTTATTTTTGATTTTGTTTCTTTGTTTTAGTTTGCTACGAGCATTTGAGGCGAAAGCACGTGTTCGTTGTCAGTATGATTTTGTTTTTACGTAATATTTTTAGATCACAATAAATTTTATGCGTTTTAATTTTTTTAGGCTTACAGAATTTTAATTTAGGATTATTAAAACAATTTGAATTGTATGACTTAAATTACTTTCATTCTTTATAAAAATTATAAAATTGATATTTTGGTCAATTACGTTTGTTGTGCTTTGTTGTCTTCTAGTGCATTCGTTTCGTTTTTAATTTCTTTTTGACTTTGTTGCTTTGTTTTAGTTTGCTACGAGCAGTTGCGAGGAGAGGACGGTTTGTTTTATGATAAATTTTATGTTTTCGTAATTTATTTTCAATATAAATACATAAAATTTTATCTGTTCGGAATTTTTTTTTTAGGTTTTTAGATATTTATCAATTTTATTAAATTTATATATTTATATTTATATTAAAATTTATATTTCCTCAAATATATTTTAAATTCGCTAAAAATTACATATATTTTTGGTCAATTTTTTTCATGCCGACATGTAAACATACAATACAATACAATTAACAGTAACAGACAATGTACCACCAAAAACAAAAAGAAACAAAAAAATCAACGTAAACAAAACAAAAAAAAAATAATTTTTGTGACTTTGTGTATTCTTTGTGTGCTAGAGTGTTTTTCCTATACAAGAATCAAATGCAAAAGAGGAGTTACGTTATATAATCACTGTTTATACATTTTCTCGACTCACATTGAACCATTTGGATCATGTGATCATATTCAATAAACGAAATATTATCGAACTAACATATTAGCCGCTTCATAATTGTCGTCGCCTCCGGGTCCTCGTTCGTTAGAACGGGTGGGTAAAGTGACCTAGATGTGGGGCGGGTCACTCTAAATGACGGCAGATGGGCTGGTTTACGGTGTTACGCGACCCGTGCCAACAAACTACCAGGCTGGGGGCCCATTTAACAAAGCCCAGTCGCAAACGGAGCCCTCTGGATACCTGGCGACCTCCAGTTGTAAGTAGCCTTACCTGCGTAAGCGGATCTCTGCGCAGGTGGATCATATATTTCTCCGATACTCGTGGGAACAACATGGAATCCAATAACAATAAAAACCAAACCGAGACCGGCACTCTCCAAAGGCTCCCTCAAAGATACCAGGGGGAAGCAAGTCCAAGGCTTTTAAGCCAGGGGCGAGCGGAACTCAGGGGAAGTTAAGGGCTGCTGAGGGAGGTTCGACTAACGTCAACCAATCGAAGCAGCGCTATAGGGATAGACGCGCGGCGTTTAGGGTTTTGAACAGGTGGGCTGCAACCCCTGAGGGGCAGCTTACGGCTGAACAAAAGCAATCCGTGACATGGGCCAAGAAAACGGTCGAAAACTCAGAGAGGGACCATGTGTCAAAAAGATAGCGGTCCCAGGATGAGTTGGAGTTCGTGGACACAAAACGGCCCAAAATGCAAGCGGAGAAGGAAACTCCTCACAAGGTTTTGCCTCCTAACAAGGCTAGACCAAAATCCTTCAGGAATATTGTGAAGGAGCGTTTGTTGGTGCTAGCCGTCATTCACAGGAGTCATGAAGATGGGAGCATCACCATGGGAAAATGGAGTTTGGTGTACAATGCACTAAACTCCGTTTTCCTAAGGATCCTGAGAGAAAATCCAGGACCCCCTCCATCCTGCAGAGATGCGGGCTGGCATCAAGGGCGCGTTAAACTTATAGCGTGCTCTGATGCCAGATCAGTGCAGCTATATAAAAAGGCTGTAGCGGAGGTAGGAGAGGTGTGGCAAGGCTCGAAGCTGGCGGCTGTAAGCAGGGAAGAGATTCCTAGCAGGCCAAGAGCACGCGTCTGGCTGCCAACCTAACCAGCTAGCCCAGAAGAGATTCTGGAGATAATCAGAATCAGCAACCCCGATCTTCCGACAGGACCGACAGGAAACTGGAAGATTGTGAGGCAAGAGGATGCAAAGGGGGGCTCCAGATTATCAACTATGATAATCAACACGGAGTCCCTGGCGCCGCTTGCCGCGACTAAGGGAGTAATCGACTTCGGTTTCGGGTCGATTACTCTCAAAGTATACAAAAAAGACGAGGCTGAAACACGAGAGGAAGGCAGTCCGTCCACAATTGATGCAGTTGCACTTGGAGGAGAGACAGCCCAACCGATGGAGCTCTCCGAGGTGACCGCACTTGGAGAGGAGATGGGCAGCAGTTATATACTGCTCCACAAAAAGACTTTATTTTTTATAACTCTGGATTTCTCCAGAGTTGTTTTTACAATTAAGAATTTTTATTTAACAGAAATTACAATAATATATTTTATTTTATGGTAAGACTAACAGGTGTTGTTAGCAAGAAATATAATATTTGAATCAACTCGATTGTTGATGATAATACGTTTATATAGTTCCACATGTATTATTTGCTTGTGTTGCGAAATTGATGGTCACGTTGATTGCTTGGTGATCACGGTGTTATGTGACATCTTCTATTTTGCTTACAATGTATGTTTGGTTGCTTACACTGTTTGTTTGGTTGCTTACACTGTTTGTTTGGTTGCTTACAATGTATGCTTGGCCGGAAGTTATGTCTATTGTCTCTTGTTGCGGTGTTTTTGCTTATGTTCCAACTTTATTAAAATATAGGTTGAATTTGAGATGACAGGGTGCCATGTGAGTTAGTACAAGTTGCAGTAGACCGGGTAGTATGTAGGGTAGTATGTAATTCCTCCCCCCTTGGAATAGCGGCAGGCTGCTGTTATAGTCCTGAAGCTGGAACTATCTTGATTTCCTGGGATCTCTTTCTTATGATGAAAAAATTTATAATAATTATAATAATGGTTAATATTATCATTCACAATGAGACATGTCCAGAGGTGCTATGCAATTTTGCGTGCTCGTGTAACATTTGCGAGTGATTAAGATTGAAAATGGTTTGATTATGTAAGGTTTCTAATGTTAATTCTGGTCTCGTGAATCCTTTGTGAACATCATTATATGGGATGTGTAGTTCGAAGTTTTCTTTGGATTTTACTTCCTCTGTGGAATATGTTTGCAAGTCTATCGTGATAGAACAATTGTTGAATTCAAGTAATGACTGTGTGTGGATTTTGTATGTTAGCTGTTTGCATGTTGACTTGTAAATGATTGGTTCTTCTGCAGGCTGTACGTATAGTTTACCATGTGTAATATAATCAATGTCTACGTATTCTGATATTTTTTGGAAGTTGCATTTGGCTAGTAATTGTGCAAGTAGTGCTGGAACGCATGTTTCCTCTAATGGTTCTAATTTAAATGGCTTGCAATACGTAGTTTCGTAGAGAGTATCGCATTGATTTGTGATATATTGATAAGATAGAAAATTGAGGATAATTTCTTCAGGAGGGATTGGATATATAATATTGTTTTTATGGGGAATGATTTTAACTTGATAATGAGAGAAGGTATCTTTATGAAACGTTGGAATTTTGATCAGAAATATTAATTGTGTATTATTATAAAATCCTTTGAGCTCTAAAAGGTTATACATGCACTGAAAAAAATAATTGTTCAAACTGACCAAAATTACATTCACATTGAAAAATGCCTTATCAATATACAACCGACAAAGATTCCTATCAATGAGATTTACGAACTTATCAATAGCTAAAAAGTTCAAATAATATATTATCAATAAGAAAAGTGAATTTATCGATTGGAATATTTTATATTTTGATTTTAATAGATTTCTTATTTAATAATTCTGTTTAATTAACTTCATATGTTTCAGTATATGCACATAAGTATGTTATACAATTTGTTAATTTAATTTAAATATATAAAAATATATGCTTAAAAATATATTATAAAAGAAAAAGCTTTCTTAATTTGGAACATTCTTCCGGGAAGGGAACAATTCATTTTGAACTTCCCCCTCTATAATCATCCCCCCAGTTATTATAATGAGTTTTGTTTTTAAGGCCGATTTGGGAGAAAAGATTTTGGGTTTATTTCTAAGATCTATCTCCTCCTTATGGATGTAATTTAAATTTTTATTGTATGTTTTCTTACCGGAGTTTTAATATATAATTCATTGTTGCTTTTCTGTTTAATGTTGTAATTCTGCTTTGACCGGTTTCGATGTGTTGGATGACGTCATATTAAATAGCTGTGCGATCGAATAGATCAAATCCATCTCTTCAGGCGTATGTTACCTGATTTGACGTGCAATTATTATATATATGCTTTAAGTCGAGTACGTTCAGTGCTAGCGAATTACAAGAATGTACGCGAAATATCGACCATTTTTGCAAATTTATATTTTCTTATCGATAAAGATTGATGTTCACTTTGATAGCAAACTGATCAGTTAGATCATTTAAAAAAAACTGATAAATTTATCATATAGAATACATTTTTATCATAGTGATAAAATATTGTTAAGAATAATGTTCAATAAGAATAATAAAAAATTATATTTTTGTTGAAAAATATAAACGAAGGCATAACTGTAATATTCTAATTCGAAATGAAAATAAATTATCAGATTGAAATAATTTTTTCAAAATAACTATAAAAACACTGACAAATATTTATCAATATTTTTGTCACTAAAATTTGTCATATTGAGTGGTACATTTGGTTCAGTGTGGCGTTGGAATTCTGTAGTGTTACTCCGTCTTGTGCAAGTATGTTGTGAACGTAACTAGTTTCGTTTTCTGAGAGTAGATGTCTTGAAATGGTTTCTCTAATTGATCGGTTTTGTATTCTGTTATAATTTTCTTGTCGTTAAGAATAACGAGGTATTCTTCGATAGAAGATATTGTTCGTCCTAAAGCTGTAACTTGCGTTCTAACGTCCTTTATTAGTTTAGAGTAGAGTTCTAAATCTATTAAATGTATTAGTTTTTTATATCCGTTTATAAGTCTTGCGTTGCCTTTTTTGAATGCTAAAATTCCTTTGTTATTTTGTAGGGGTGTGATTTGCAGTTCTTGTTGGGTTGTTATTTGACACCTGGAAAATACGTTTTATTTTAGCCTTATGAACTTTTCCTTCTGAAGTGTTTATTAATAGGCCTTTATCATTAAGAACTTTTAATTGTCTATAAGGCGGTTTTAATTTTCCTCTACGCTATTTCACCAGTTTCAGGATCAAGAACCAAACAGAAAGAATATCACCTTTAAAGTCAACAATGAAGTTGCGCATTGATAAATGTTACATTAACAGTAAATTATAAGTAAGATTAGACATAATAATAATAATTGTAATAGATATAATAATAGAAAAATAATGTAAATTAATAAAATAAATAGTAAATATATAAAAAAAAAAAAAAAAAAATGATAAACCAAAATAATAAAATTAAATAAATAGATAAGATAAGGATTAATTAAGTTGATTTTGTTAAATATACTAGTATTAAGGATAAAATATGTACTGCCCGGCTTTGTTCTCAGGGTGTGGGACGTCCGCCACGTTGGGTCACCAATAAACTGAACTACTCACAAATCTTCTCCAACAAAGTATGAGATCTCTTTTCATCTCAGGGATTGGGTTTTCCCCACGCTGTAACGGGCAGATCTCACTACCCGTTGTTGCCCATTCCATACCTTTAATCGTATAATCCATGGAAATACGATTTTTTACAAATTCAATGTCGTTCATTGAATCGCTACACTGTTCGCATTTTTTTTAAGTAGAACATTGTGTAATGGTTTCAATGAACGAGAATATGTGGTGGCATATGACACCAATTCTAAAGTATGTTCGCACATTATTGCATAATGTTCCATTTACATATTCATTTATGTAAACTTGCAAAATTTATGTAATTTCAATAAGCGAAAGATATGTGACACCGATTCAATAACACAAATTCAAAACTAATGTAGGTTAAATTTGCGGAATTGAATTGGTGTCAAAAATATCAAAACACTGTAATGGGCGGTGTTTATACCAAAATTATCAAAAATTAGGTGAGCAAAGAAACTTCCGTATTTTTCTTCAATTTTTTTCCCCTCTCGCTCAACTGATTAATTTTGGATAAATACCACGCGAAATTTGAGTAGGGGGTCAGTCGGAGATACAGGTGACGGAGACGACTTCGAGTGTGAGGCTCGGTCCCCAATTAGGCTGACGGACCGAGGAGGGTCAGTCGGGGATACAAGTCAGTTGAGGATTCGAAGTTGATAGAAAGAAGCGGCATTGGCATCCGAAGGACAGAGAGGGCCAATTCAACGATAGTCACAAAGAAAAAAGTAGAAAGAATAAATACAACCGAAGACAACCGAATTCTAAAATTTTTTTTCCTGGAAAAACAGCAAGGAATACTATGGTAAGTAAATATTAACAGCCAACCACTAACACTCTGGCACCGGTGGTACCGGGTCTACCAACCGTCTCGCAAGAGGCGGGAAGACAGTCGAGCACTACTCCTCCGTTTTCCCTTCTGTTGGTAACGTGGTACTACCTAATTCTTACTAACAATTGGGTTTTTTTTTGCTGGTTATTTTTCTTAAAGATGGTGCGGCCCTAAGCACACCATCTAACTACGGGGAATAACACCCCAAACCTTCGCATATGGTGGTATACGGACCACAATTTTCTAATCTTATTCAGGCAGATGTCACACACATCTAGCCTCTGATCCCCCTACATAATTGCGGTTCTCTAGGTCTCTAGAGATGGATCTCGAAAACCCCGATCGCTTCCTCTACCGATCTGAGCTGCGGGAATCTATGCCGCACGAGATCCAATATTTCTAGAGGCAATTGTTGAAACCGGGTCTGCCAGGCGTAAGCACAGGCTAACCCGTTTCACGTGTAGGCTCGTGAAGTGTATTAATTTGGACAGGATTATTTTATCCGTTTTGTTGGTAAGGCAATATGCAGTAGCAAACTTGCTAAATTTGTCTATTATGGTTAAAAAGGATTGTGATTGAAGTTGGAATAAATCCAAATGAATAATTTCCATTGGACGTTTGGGGGTCTCTGTTAAAGAATATTGGAGTTGCGGTGGACTTCTGTCGTATTTTATTTTTTGACAAGTCACGCAATTATTTATGAAACTTCTTATCTTTTCTTTCATGTTAGGAAAGAAATAGTTTCGCTTTATTTGATCATAATTTTCTATGATTCCTCTATGATCGTTAATTTCATGAGTTCGTCTGATTTCTTCGATTTGATCTTCTTCTTGTTTAATATCTACAAGAAATCTTAAAGATCTAACTAGATTAACTCTAGGTGTTGTTGTTCTTGGTTTTGTGTTAGTCATTTCGATGTATGCCTTTAATACATATGTGAAGCATTCATCGGATGCGAATACACATGTTAGTTTACGTGTTCTTCCAAATAATTTCCTAAGCTCTTCTTTAATTGTTGTTGTTATGTCTAGTTTACGTGGCATTTTAACTGTGACTCTTATCTTAGTATCGAAAATGGTTTCAAGTTTTATAAGAGTTTTATCTAATAAACTTTTATCTATCAATTGAAAAATGATTTGATTCTCGATTGTGTTTATGGAATTTTTCGTTATGGGAATAGGATCTGAAGGGGTTGATAATAAGCTACAGGTATCTTCTGATGAAGTTTCTAGATTATATAACTCTTCAATTTGTACACGGGAAAGAGCATCCGCATTGGCATTAAGTGTACCTTTTTTGTACTGAATTTCGTAGTCGAATTCTTCTAATTTTAATTTCCACCTGATAAGTTTCGAATTCGGCTCTTTTAAATTATAAAGTTAAGTCAGTGGTCTATGATCCGTAACAATAATAAACTTCCTTCCAAACAAGTATGGTCGAAAATATTTCGTAGCCCATACTATAGCAAGTAACTCCTTTTCTGTAGTTGAATAGTTTTGTTCGCTTTTAGAGAGGGTTCGTGATGCAGAGCATATAGGTAGGTCTTTTCCTATGGCGCCTTGAGACAATACAGCACCGATAGCTACATTGCTAGCATCTGATGTCACTATAAATGGTTTCTCAAAGTCTGGATACTGTAGGATCGGTTCGTTACACAAAAATTTTTTGCATCTTTCAAAGCACTCTATATAGTCTTTTGAAAGAGTTATCTTACGATCTTTGCGTCAGCATTCTGTCATTGGTTTAGTTATTTGTGCAAAATTATGTATAAATTTTCGATAGTATCCGATAAGTCCTAGAAAGCTTTTAATTTGCTTTTCCGTTTGGGGTATAGGGAATCTTTGGATGGCTCGGATTTTGTCAGGATTTGGTTTCACTCCTTCTGATGTTAAGAAATGTCCGAGAAAAGCAATTTCTTTGTGTAGAAATTCAGTTTTGTCCAATTGAACCTTTAAATTAGCTGATCTTAATTTTTCAAACACCTTTTTTAAATTTTAGATGTGCTCTTGCAAGGATGTGGAAAAGATGATTATGTCATCCATATAACATAAACAAGTTTTTCCTTGTAGTTCTCCAAGTACATTATTCATAACCCTCTGGAATGTACTAGGAGCATTTTTGAGACCGAAGGGCATTCTTACGTATTCGTAATGTCCGAATTCTACTGAGAATGCGGTCTTTGGGATGTCTTTGGGGTTCACCTCGATTTGGTGAAAACCAGAAGCCAAATCTAAAGTAGTGAAATATATGCACTTCGTCAATCAAGACATATTGAAGTCTTAGGAAATAACCCATCCCAAACCCTGAGTTTAGCCGGCTTAACATGACCACCCTAAGACCTCTCAATGTGTAACTTTCTGCTAACAGTTGATGGTGGTAAGATCGGAAGTATGTTTTTTTTTTCTTAGATATCTAAAATCCAGACAACTGTTACAGTGGCGCCCAAGCAAATTACGGCAATTTATTATTTTTATTATTATTATAACTTTTTTTTTTGTATTCATAATTTAATAAGCGGTTCATAAATGCGGTAATTCCGTTTTAACGTTGATTTTTCCTCAGTATATGACCGTCTTAACTTACATATTCTTAATTTAGAATATAGTTCCATAATTATTTTGTGTTGATACTTATATTTGGTTGAATAGAATATGTAATATTTTGATATAATTTATATATATATATATATATATATATATATATATATATATATATATATATATATATATATATATATATATATATATATATATATATCTTGACGTCAAACTTCCAATATTTGTTTTTATGTTGTTGATTTTTGATCAAGATTATATTTTCAATCTTATTATTTTTCTTATATACAGACATTTAATCATTAACTTTAAGATTATAAAAATAATTTATTGGTTTATGTAAGTGTATTTATATAAATCAAGTAAAAATAAATATCCATCGCCGATCGGAAATCATTTCCTCTAGTGGTTCTCATTATTTAACTTTAAATTTTATAAATCAATTATTAGTTGTAATTATTTGTCTTTATCAAGATTTTTTTTTCTTTTTGATGCGAGCATATTTTACTCGTATTGCAAATATTAATAGTAATGTTAGATTTTGAATTGTAATACAAATTCTAGTATTTTTGTTGAAATTCAAAACTCAAATAATTTAATATTCAAGTGAAATTACTTCTCTTTCTCTTTGTATAATAAACTTCAGTCTTTTTCTGCTTCTCTCTCTTCCACTTCTAACGATTAATCATGGACGCGGACCAATTAACACCAGATGAATTTGAAATAGAGTGCGAAGTTCGGTACCTTCAAGGTGATCCTATTAATAAACTCCAACTTCTAAGAGCGGCATTCATAAATGAAAACACAAATCCGGTTCTCAAACCTTTTCGACCACATCTTTCAGCTGCCAAAAACCCTAAACGTGAAATACAGAAGTGCACTAACAAGCTGCATGAACATTGTTCTTGGATAGTCAAAATTGATGTTAAGAATAAACCATCGCCCCAGACTCTTCAAAAGGCAGAAGTTAGATTGATACATACTATCGATCGATTAAAGCGTTTATACAACATTAGCCGTACGTATAAAGCGCAATCTAAAGAATTAGCAGATCGTGGTGAAGGCATACTTTCAGCAGTACAATCTGCTATGCAAGACGACGAAAATTTAAATGATACTTTGAATAAGTTAAAAGAATCATTTTGTTTTGACTCAGGTGAATTATCATCCTCCGATGAAGAAGAATACCTTCATAAACTCGACAAAATGAACATTCGAACCGAACAAGATAAATCGAAAAATCAAGATGAATCTATACGCCCTATCGATTCAGATCATTCTGAACTACCAATGTCATCAACAACAATTGATCCGTCTAATGTAAGAAATTTGGCTCCACCCATACAAAATATGAGTGAAGAGCATGAATTTGAGTGAAGAGCATGAAATCGAAAACAACGAAGATCAGAATCATTTCGAGATTTTTCAAATGAAATTATAGCAATGACGCTCCAATTTCGAGTTCCTATTGATGAATCAGAAATTCTTCATATTTTACGAAGTAACATGAGACCTGGTCTTTACGTAGCATTGGCTGGAAAGACTATTACTTCTATTAATTCATTAGTCCAGCGGTGTTTAACACTCGAAGATGCTTGGCGTCGTGCTAGGTATGATCCTGAATTGTTATGTCACCAACGAGTAGTAAGCGAGATAACTTTATCTGATGAACAACTTGTGCGTTCAAATCCAGACCCGCTTTTCACACTTATCCACGCTTATCACACTTATCTGAGCCAGTTAAATCCGAGATCGATGAAGTATGCTCTTTTAGAGGACCAGGTTATACGCCACAACCAAAATCCGTCCAAAGAAATATAAAAGATGATAATTCTTGTCTTAGTGTGTGTTGGAATTGTGAAGATATTGGTCACAATTTTACAAATTGTTCACAGCCTGTTAAACGAATTTTTTGTTTTGGGTGTGGTAGAGTTGGCATTTTGAAGCCAAATTGTTTCCGATGTTCGGGAAACTCTTCAACGAGGTTCCGAACACCTGGGAATCCGGCACCTCGCTTAATGACACGTCCCAATTCAGAAATAGCCAAACCTGTTTTAGACAAAGATCCGAAACAGCCAAGTCAGCACTCAGTTCATCCAACAACCAGCTTCTACCAATAAAGTCAGTTAAAATTAACCAACCTATAACTATCCCAAAAACAAGTTATTCTGAAAATGCGAAACCTTATACAAACAATCCTTCAAGTTCTCAAGTTTCTACATTACATAAATATAGAAACCAACGTTACTGGCATAACAAACGTATTCTCCGAGATACCATTTCCGAAGCTTGGTTTTTGGAAGGCCAATCAGATGGTCGACCATATGCCGAGGTGATCTTAGATGGAGTTACGTATAATGGTTTGTTGGATAGTGGTGCTACAATCACAGCTCTTGGTTCCGGTAGTGAGAAACTTCTCACAGACAAAAAACGAAAAATCCACTTTTTATCTACAAATGTGACAACTGCGAGTGGACAGCAGGAACGAGTACTGGGGCACATCTATGCAAAAATCACTTTTAATGGTATTGAGAAAACTATGCGAGTCCACATAATTCCAACTCTTAAGGAAACTCTTTATCTCGGAGTTGATTTTTGGAAAGAGTTTAATATAGTGCCGTCATTTATTTCGGAACTGTCTGATTTATCTGTACCAATTAACGATATACAAAAACACTCATTAACAGAAAACGAAACAATCCGTCTGAAAGCTGTCATTGAAAAATTTCCTTCTTTCGCTGAGAAAGGATTAGGCAAAACTACAATTGTTACTCATAGCATTGATATAGGAGATGCTAAAGCGATAAAACAGCGTTATTAGATCAAACTAAATATATTTCTAGTTTAGATCTTAAAGATGCCTTCTGGCAGATTTCACTGGCTCAGGAGTCCCGTTCTTTGACAGCATTCACGGTGCCAGGTCGTCCCTTATATCAATTTACGGTCATGCCGTTTGGGCTTTGTAATGCGCCGCAGACTATGTGTAGGTTAATGCACAGAGTCATACCTCATCAGTTGCACGATCAAATTTTTGTATACCTTGACGATTTACTCGTTACTTCAAATACTTTTGACGAACATTTAAAACTGTTGGAACAGGTGGCATCACTGCTCGACAAAGCTGGCTTAACCATAAATTTGGATAAAAGCAAATTTTTGCTAAAGGAAATACGTTATCTGGGGTATATTGTAGGAGAAGGTTGTTTAAAAGCAGACCAAGAAAAAGTTAAAGCAATCGTAGATTTCCCAATTCCCAAAACTATAAAGAAACTCCGTCGTTTTCTTGGTATGTCGGGGTGGTATCGACGTTTTATTCCATCGTATGCGTCACTCGCTTCTCCGCTAACAGACTTATTGAAAAAGATACAAAAATACAGTTGGAATAATAACGCTGATAACGCATTTAATAGATTGAAGGAGGCTTTATCATCGGCTCCTGTTTTGGTACATCCGAACTTTTCAAAGCTGTTTTACATTCAATGCGATGCGAGTACTACTGGTGTGGGAGGTGTTCTTTTCCAAAAGGACGACGATGGTGGTGAACATCCCATCGCATATATGTCTCAGAAACTTAACACTCCACAGCGCAATTATTCCATTACGGAATTGGAGTGCTTGGCAGCTGTGTTGAGTGTCAAAAAGTTTAGAGCGTATATATAGGGATATTCATTCATCATAATCACCGACCATGCTAGCCTTAAATGGCTAATTGGGCAAAAGGATTTATCTGGTAGGCTTGCTCGATGGAGTTTAAAGCTTCAAGGTTTCAATTTTGCAATTGAGCACCGGAAAGGAAATCAAAATATAGTACCGGATACCTTGTCTCGTATGTTCGTGGAAGAATTGGAGAGTGCCCAAAACGACATATTGAATATCGATCTAAATTCTTCAGAATTTCAATGTAAAAAATATACTGATCTTTATGGAATAGTTGAAAGCAAACAATCTCCAACTCTAAACATGAGAGCAGAAAATGGTAAGATTTACATAAACCCTTCCCGACAAGAATGTAGCTTTAGTGATATTCCGGTATGGAAATTATACGTCCCAGATAATCTCACTCATGATCTAATCGTGCAAGCACATGACCCTCCAACATCATCTCATACTGGTATTGCCAAGACCTTGGATCGTTTAAAACGATACTTCTACTGGCCTGCCATGGCCGTCGATGTCCGTAACTATATTAATAATTGTATTATCTGTAAAAAAACTAAAGCTGTAAATGTGAGTTTGCAACCTTTAATGGGTAAACAAAGTCCGGTAGAACGTCCTATGCAAAAGTTATTCATGGACTTCTTAGGGCCTTATCCAAGGTCAAAATCTGGAAATTCGTATTTATTAGTTATTTTAGACTTATACACAAAATATATATTCCTAAAACCACTAAGAAAGGCTTTATCATCTCATGTGTGTGAGTTTCTGGAAAAAGATGTGTTTATGACCTTTTCTGTGGCAGAATCTATTGTCACAGATAACGCAAGTCAGTTCATCTCATCCTGCTTAAACCTCCTGTTAGAAAAGTATGGCGTAACTCATATATTTACACCAAAATATTCACCGCAGTGTAATGCATCAGAGAGGGTAAACAGGTCCATATTATCGGCCATTCGCGCGTACATTAAAGATGACCACCGTGCTTGGGATCAGCATATACCTGAAATCACATCTGCCTTGCGCAACGTAGTACACTCATCTACGTAATTTTCACCTCATTTTCTGATGTTTGGCCAACATCAAATAAAACATGGCAGTGAATATAAACTTTTATATGAATTAAATCTCATTGGTGAAACAGAGGTTTTAATTAATTCGAAACCAATTAATTTAAGTTTGTGTCAGCAATTAGTGCTTTCAAATCTTAAACAAGCATACGACAAAAATGCTAATCAATATAACTTACTTTTAGTTAAAAATTTTGTTCAAAGTGACGCAACTGAAAATTTTTCTTCCAAATTAGCACCAAAATTTGTTGAAGGTATTATACGCAAAAAGGTCGGTAATGCAGCTGTCGAAATAACGAATGAATCCGGTAAAAATTTAGGAATCTATCATTTAAAAGACGTACGAATGTAGCTTTTCATTAAACATACTTATTTTTTTTATATTATTGTTGTCCGGCTTGTGAGACTCAATCTCCTGGGGTGAGTCGGTCCCACGATTTGTAACGATGTGTCGTCACTGGCTAAGGAGAGTCATTGGTGATTGTGTTCATGTCATTCGTCTTAGTTAGTGTGACCTGAGAAAAAAAGAAACTGCAAGCTTAATTTTGGATAATTTTGTTTGTTTGAATTTTTTTGAGTTAGTTGAGTTTTGGAGTTCAAAAGGGAATTACAAAAATAAATAATAAAAAGAAAATAAAAGAAAAAAAACAAGAAAATAAACAGATAATTATGATTAATTTTTTTTTTGATCGTGTGATAAAAAAGGTCATTTTTATTTGATAAAGACCATAAAAACAGTAAAAAAAAAGCAAAGTAAATTCGGTGTAAACGTGGTTTTTGATAGCCAGCCGTGAAATTCAAGTTAAACATTGACTAAATTAGAGTGATACAAATAGCTATAGTTTACAAGAATTTTGAGATAATCTATAAGATTAAGAAAAAATATATATAAATATTTAATAAAATAAAATAAAAAAAACCCCAAAAAAAAAAAACACCACGAAAACTGTTTTGTAAAAAAAAAATAATATAGAATTAACGATATTATCATGTACCGTGTATAGTGATTTTTCTTTTGCATACAATATAAGACCAAACCAAAATCAGAAAACTGGTACGCAACGTTAATGTGATAGGTGTCTTTGATTCATTAAAGTACATCCATAAAAAAAAAACAAACAATAATTAAACGGTTATGAAACCAATATTTAATCATAAAAAAATAATAAATATTAATGAAATTATAATATTAAGTAAAACAATAAAATAATAATAATAATAATAATAATAATAATAATTTGTAGATGAAATTGTAAAACTAAACAAACCTATCATCTATGAATGAATTTTAAAAATTAAAAGCCAAACAACAACAACAACATTTAGTTTATATTTTGGTTTTTTCAATCCATTCTACAACGGGAGGAAGGTCACAAAATTCATCAACAAGGAAACTGCGAGTATAAGTCCAATAAGTATTTTTTTTTAATTTTCATTTTTCTTATTAGGTTAAGGTACATATTAAGTTACATGTAAGAAATTAGGTAATATAGATAAGGTTAGATTTAGTTTAGCATAAAAAGACGCATTGATTTAATCAACAGAGCGGGGCTTTGCACCAACTGCCTGTTGCATAACACGAAGTTAGTATGTGACGAGAAATCCGCATGTGCCATCTGTAAAAATAGACACCATCAGCTGTTACACGAACCAATTCAACAACCAGAAAAAAGTATCATTGTATCAATTGGGACCTTGGAGGGTACTCAAACAACATTATTAGCAACAGCCGTTGTAACGATCAATTCCATTTGTGGTGTTCCAACTAATGTACGAGCTTCAATAGATCCAGGATCACAAGTCTCTTTAATCACGGAATCCGCGGTTCAAATTCTTGGTGCACCACTGCAACAACCTACAGTGAATATATCAGGAATTGGGGCTAGTAATACAATTACGGCAAATTCCATTGTAACAATCTACCTTAAACCTCATTTTCCATCAACATACAAATTAAAGGTAAAGCCATACGTATTGCCAAAAATTACAATGGATGTACCAGAGCAACATATAACACGAAGCCACAACGATAGGTGGAGTAAATTGGTTTTGGCTGATCTGAAATATCAGCTTCCAACTCCAATCGATCTTTTGCTAGGAGCAGACGTGTATAGCGACTTCATAGGCACTCAAATCATTAATGGTAAGCCAAGCGCAATAAAAACTACCCTGGTAGTTGGGTAATCTGTGGTCCAATTCCAATCAACGGTGGTTCACAAAGGGCTGCAGTTCATATTGGAAACAAAAACGAGGAAGATATGGAGATATTCTGGGAAATAGACGAAATTCCAATCAACAGGGATAGGCCAGAAATCGAACATGAATGTGAACAGATTTTCTCGCTGCTGAAAACCAGCCGACACCATAATGGGAGATATATTGTTCAAATACCATTTAAAGAACACCAAGTAGACCTGTTGTGACATTCCAAACATCGAGCACTCCAACGTTTCTTACAATTGGAGAAGAAATTGGATCGGGCCCGTAACCTAAGGAAGCTGTATGTAAATTTTATGAACACGTACATTAATTTGCAACATAAATCCGCAGTTAAACCCAATAAAGGGAAGTATATTATCTGCCTCATCATGCGGTATTAAAGAATACAGATACCACAATCATTCGGGTAGTGTTCGATGCGTCCATGCAGACATCTACAGGCCTAAGTCTAAATGACGTGATGGATATTGGGCCTTCACTACAAAATAACTTGTGGTCCATATTACTGAGATGGAAACTACATCGGATCGTGTTCACCGGCGATATCGAGAAGATGTATCGCCAAATACGAATGCAGGAAGAACATCAGAGTTAACAAACCATCATCTGGAGAGAATATAAACATCAACCTTTACAAGAATACCAACTCACTACCGTAACGTATGAAACGCGATTTCTATGCAAATGATATCCTAACGGGCGCTGACACCGCCCAAGAACAAGTTAAACTTCTTCAGATGGAAAAAATGGAATAGGGTAAATGGTCTAGCAATCATCAGACCCTCTTGGCCGAGGTTCCGAGGAATTCGTTATAATCCAACAGGAGATCACTTCATCTTCTACGTCCAGCTACCACCTAATAACAGCAAACTCACCAAACGGCATTTGTCGGAAATGTCACAAATTTTTGACCCTCTGGGATAGCTGGCACCACAAACCATCAATTGCAAACTAATGTATCAGACAATATGGAGTTTGGATTTGGACTGGGATGACCTACTGCCATCCAAATTCCCTAAGAAATGGGATCATCAAAAGAAGGATTTAAATGAAAGTCAAGCCATCAAGATACCGTGATACCTTAATTATTCGATAAACAACTGCAGCATTGAGCTACACGGATTTTGTGATGCTTCCGAATCCGCCTATGCAGCGGTAATATACAGTAAAATTACCGTCAGTGACCAAATAATCACCAGACTACTCACGGCGAAAACTAAGGTGGCTCCAATAAAGTCCAAACTAACTATATCCCTCGCCTAGAGCTAAGTGGAGCATTGTTATTAAGCCGACTAGTACAACAAGTAATCAAAGCTTTAGGAGTAAACATCACCAACATAACCTTATGAACCGATTCCATGAGCACACTGGCATGGATTCAGAAACCTCCGTCCACGTGGAAACCGTTTGTTGCCAACCGAGTCGCAGAAATTCAAGCCCTTAGCGACATACAATCATGGGAACATGTTCGGTCAGAAGATAATCCGGCAGACTGCGCGTCTCGAGGAGTGATCGCAAAAACAATTAAGTCGCTGGACAGTTGGTGGAAGGGACCCAATTTCATGCTAAATAAGGAACCATATGAAGGGCAGCAAATTTCCGAGACATCAGTCGAGATGACATTCAATTCACATCTTCAAATACTAACTAGTCAGTCAGCAATTGATTGGTTAATAAACAAACACTCATCTCTCAGTAAACTCATCCGAATAACAGTCTACATATTAAGATGGCGGACCAAACATCGAGTAATACGGTAAGACGAATGGGATCTCGCATTATTGCGTTTAGTTCGAACCTTCCAGCAAGTGGCATTCGCAGAGAAGCATTCATCAGTAAACAAAAACAAGCCTCTTAATAAGCATAGCAAGCTTCATTCACTAAATCCCTTCGCAGACAATAACAACGTAATTCGGGTAGGATGTAGTCTGGAAAATTCAAAGCTCCCGTATGAAGAACGACATCCGGTTATAATCCCATACAAGCGACATTTTTCCGATTTGGTCCTGGATTGGGACCATCGCCTAGTATATACGCCAAACGTATATACTAGAAAATGGTTCTGGATCATCAGAAGGGTTCAAGCAGTTAAACGACACACGCACAATTGCATCCGACGCCATCGATTCAAGGTTAAAGCCTCGGAACAGCTCATGGGAAATTTGTCACTGAATGAGCAGAGACCGGGGAAATAAATCCTACAAGGGGTACATTTGTATATTTATTTGCCTCAGTACCAAAGCAATTCAGATCGAGTTAGCGTCGGATTTAACAACGGAAGGATAAGTAAGCGCTTTTAGGCGATTTACTGCCCGACGAGGAAACGTCGCTCATATATACAGCGACAATGGAACTAACTTTGTAGGAGCTAGCAAACTAATACAGCTCATAACTTGGCACTTTATTCCTCCTTCAGCACCACACTTCGGGGGACTGTGGGAAAGCAGGAGTAAAGTCTATAAAACCCATCTTAAAAAATGTATAGGCGATACGAAGTTAATATTCGAGGAACTGACAACTTTACTAAACCAGATCGAAGCGTGTCTGAACTCCAGGCCACTGTGTCCACTAACTGAGGATCTAGAATCACTAGAGGTGTTAACACCGGGGCATTTGTTAATTGGAAATGCACTGACAGCTCCTCCAGAAAAGGAACATCCAGAAGCACCGAAAAATTTCTCATCTCGATGGAAGGTGGTGCAGAACATGCGGTGGCAGTTTTGGAAAAAGTGGATGACGGATTACTTACATCGTCTACAACAGCGTCCCAAATGACGAAAATAATCAAAACCCATCGACAAAGATGACATTGTCCTACTACGAGATGAGTTGTTACCCCCGAGCAGATGTTAGGTCGAGTTATGGAGTTACATCCCGGCAGGGATGGACTAAGTCACGTTTTAACTAGAAAACCGCTGATAATCCTAACATCAAGGGACCAATCACAAAGGTGTCACCGTTGCCTATCCAAGAACCAATATGCGAGGCAGATGGTGAAAAAATACAGGACATAGCGAACCATCCTGCTTGTCGACAACAACCAAGTCGCCACGCAAAACAAAACCGATGTGTTGTCAATCCTATCAGTAAACTGATTTGCGCAGTTTTTTTACTACTGATTTGCGCAGTGATTTGCGTCATCAGTTCGGTACACACTCATTCCTTCGGAGGGGAATCATATGCCACACCACATCATTCGGTGATAATCAAGGAATGGGCCAACTCAGGAATATACTTTGATAACATCGCGAAAGTAGAATTATTGGCGACCAAGTAGACTTTGGTCATTAGATATAATTTGACCAATTATTGGCAAGAAATTCGCAACATGGAAAAGGGTCTTAGTCTGCTGAAAACAGTCTGCAGCCATGTAATCACCATCAAATGTGAGCTAATAATACAACAACTACAGTGGCAATTCAACAACATAAAACAAGACAACGAATTCCTGACACGCAACGAATTAAACTACCACCGAAGAACCAACGCTTACAATACGACATAGCAACACTGAACGAATACCGGACGTTTCAAGAAAAGGCGTTAGCAACAATATTGCTATCATTGCAATTAGGACTAGCCATGAAGCACGTTGAAGACACCCAACGGGGTCTTCTACAAGTATTAACCGGGGCTAAAAATCACATCATTCATCCCTTACTGCTACCACTCATACAACTGGAGGAAGAACTGGCAATCTTACTGAAACATATCCCTAAATCAACTATTCTTCCCGGATACGGACTCTTGGCCAATTTATGTCTGTTAGAACCCGGGTGACACAGTCAAATGCCATCATCGCTATCGAATTACCATTAGTTAAAGCAAGGACTTACAATTTATATGAAGTAATTCCTGTTCCAGTCTTCATCAATAACATTCAGCTCAGAATATTGTCATCAACAAAATTTCTACTTGTCGACCAATACCGAGAACACTTCGCACCCATTTCATCTGAGGGTAAAACAAAGTGCCGCGATATAATACCTGGACTTTTCCTTTGCGACATCTCCACAATTCACACTCGTCAACGTGATCATAATCAATGCGAAATAACAATGTTCTTGAATGCACCAACTCAACAAGAATCCTGTGCTTTGAAACTGTCCACGCCACACAATTTTTTCATCCAACTTCATACAGCAAACCAATGTATATTTGGAACCGAACAACCAATAGTAATTGAGTCAATATGCGGATCATCAACATCAAAAATATCGTTGGAAAACTACGGCATCATAGAAGTGCCGCCAGGATGTACACTTAGGAGTAATAATTTACATCTATATGGAAGCAACAATAAAATCAGCGAAAGAGAGGAGGCCTGCATACCATTATTTAGTATGTCATCTAAATAATGGTATGAAGGCCTCATCTCATTGCACTATAACCAGTGCACGACCATCAACAACCCATCATTTCAACCTCAACATTACAACTCCAGATACGAGACTGTTAGAGCAAGAAATACGTGACTATCAACATGTCTCACCTAATGTTCTGGACTATTATAGCCCTTGGAATTTTGACATTAACACAATACATTCGCGCACGACGCAGAAATCCACCGATACCACCACTCAGATAAATCATCTATTAATATCGCAGCATGTTGCTTTACATACATAATTATGGTACAACAACAACATCCATATACTCGTACATTGTATATCAGTCACATAAATATGTTCCCATCAAATTATGCGATTTCGTCATAATGTTGATCAGGTCTTATTACCCAGTATGATACGGCGAGTACATAAATTCTCATAGTGACCTTATTTAAATGTGCGATCATCTAATGTATATATATACGAGTAAGTTGTTATTGTATATATAAAATAACTACTTTACATGTTTATAAAGAAACATTTTTATTTAAGAGTTTAAAATCAGCAGTCAAGCATTTTATATTTCACTAGTTAAACAGCCCTTAGTGTTAAGCTGTTAACTAGTTTTAGGTCTTAATTCACTACTAGTCAGTAGTGAATTATTACAAAACCTATGTTAATAACGGATGTGAAGTTTCCGACAAAATTCGACAAAAATATATGTATACAAAATTTGTCGAAATAACAAAAATGTTTAAATGTATTGGTGAAGTAGTAGGTAAAAGCAATGTTAAAAATTTTCGCTATAAGGTTATGACTTAATTTATAAAAACACGTTAAACAAAAATAACACAAAAGAATTAATAAAGTAACATTTCTGATATCAATATTAAAACTAATTTTACTTTAGCTTTAAAATTGTTCCAAAATTTATAGTGATGACCACTTTAAAAAATATATCCTTAAATAGGGTCAAATAAACACATATATAATTTAAGACATAATCTATCAAGCCATTATAGTTCGACAAAAAAAACTACGATAAAATTTATCAAATTATTGAGTTGGAAAAGTCGTAACTTATATGATTTTTAGATCTTAGTGGTTCACTGTATTGAATTTTGGCCAAATCTCAGAGATGTTCCAGGGGTATGGCATATGTCTGAATAAAGGTTAAGGTACACTCTATCAAGTCATTATAGTTCGACAAAAAAACTACGATAAAATTTATCAAATTATTGAGTTGGAAAAGTCGTAACTTATATGATTTTAGATTTTATTGGTTCACTGTATTGAATTTTCGCCAAATCTCAGAGATGTTCTCGGGGTATGGCATATGTCTGAATATAGGTTAAGGTACACTCTATCAAATTATTATAGTTCGACAAAAAAAAACTACGATAAAATTTATCAAATTATTGAGTTGGAAAAGTCTTAACTAATATGATTTTTAGATTTTAGTGGTTCACTGTATTGAATTTTCGCCAAATCTCAGAGATGTTGCCGAGGTATGGCATATGTCTGAATATAGGTTAAGGTACACTCTATCAAGTCATTATATTTCGACAAAAAACTACGATAAAATTTATCAAATTATTGAGTTGGAAAAGGCGTAACTTACATGATTTTTAGATTTTAGTGGTTCACTGTATTGAATTTGGGCCAAATCTCAGAGATGTTCCTAGATGGCATATGTCTGAATATAGATTAAGGTACACTGTTGTATTTACTTAGTAAATACTTTAAATAAATTTCTTTATTTAGCTTGGTAATGATATAATTATTAGGTAAAATAATTATACACCTTTTGATTAATTTTAGATTTTATTATATAATTTGGTAATGTTACTCAATAGAATAGGTGATTACACAAAAAAATCTGTCCAACTAAACTTTTCTATTAAATACATCGAAAAATTATAATATAAGTTTTTTTTTTTTCGTTTGTTGCGACTGTTGGCCGTTGGTGATGAGATGACACACGAGCCTCTGTTGGCCGTTGGGGCTTTGAATTATTTAACTTATTTTAATTTGAACATACACTCTATCAAGTCATTATAGTTCGACAAAAAAACTACGATAAAATTTATCAAATTATTGAGTTGGAAAAGTCTTAACTTATATGATTTTTAGATTTTAGTGGTTCACTGTATTGAATTTTCGCCAAATCTCAGAGATGTTCTCGGGATATGGCATATGTCTGAATATAGGTTAAGGTACACTCTATCAAATTATTATAGTTCGAGAAAAAAACTACGATAAAATTTAAAAAAAAAAAAAAAAAAAAAAAAAAAAATGTTGGCCAAATCTCAGAGATGTTCCAGGGGTATGGCATATGTCTGAATATAGGTTAAGGTACACTCTATCAAGTGATTATAGTTCGACAAAAAAACTACGATAAAATTTATCAAATTATTGAGTTGGAAAAGTCGTAACTTATATGATTTTAGATTTTATTGGTTCACTGTATTGAATTTTCGCCAAATCTCAGAGATGTTCTCGGGGTATGGCATATGTCTGAATATAGGTTAAGGTACACTATATCAAATTATTATAGTTCGACAAAAAAAACTACGATAAAATTTATCAAATTATTGAGTTGGAAAAGTCTTAACTAATATGATTTTTAGATTTTAGTGGTTCACTGTATTGAATTTTCGCCAAATCTCAGAGATGTTGCCGAGGTATGGCATATGTCTGAATATAGGTTAAGGTACACTCTATCAAGTCATTATATTTCGACAAAAAAACTACGATAAAATTTATCAAATTATTGAGTTGGAAAAGGCGTAACTTACATGATTTTTAGATTTTAGTGGTTCACTGTATTGAATTTTGGCCAAATCTCAGAGATGTTCCTGGATGGCATATGTCTGAATATAGATTAAGGTACACTGTTGTATTTACTTAGTAAATACTTTAAATAAATTTCTTTATTTAGCTTGGTAATGATATAATTATTAGGTAAAATAATTATACACCTTTTGATTAATTTTAGATTTTATTATATAATTTGGTAATGTTACTCAATAGAATAGGTGATTACACAAAAAAATCTGTCCAACTAAACTTTTCTATTAAATACAAAATGAATGTACAGCTTCGAAAAATTATAATATAAGTTTTTTTTTTCGTTTGTTGCGACTGTTGGCCGTTGGTGATGAGATGACACACGAGCCTCTGTTGGCCGTTGGGGCTTTGAATTATTTAACTTATTTTAATTTGCACATTCCGCCGCCTTTGACTCGCCCGAGTCAAGTCTCGGAATCAAACATAACTTGTAGATAGGTCGTTTCAGAATGTTACCATTTGGAAGTTTGACGGAGACGACTCTTATTACGTTGTCATCACCGGGATGCGTATCACATATATACGCTAATGGCCATCTAGCAGGTGGTAGATTTTGGTCGCGCAGCAGTATCATGTCTCCTTTTCCGAATTGTCGATTTTCGGTATGCCATTTATGAAACTTGTTGAGAGAAGTCACATATTCTTGTGACCATTGTTTCCAAAATCCTTGTAGAAGTTGTTGAATGAGCTGCCATCTGCTCAACCTGGATATTTTCAGCATTTGAAGATTTGGTTCTGGTATCATGGTAAGGGGTTGAAATATCAAAAAATGTGCCGGTGTTAATGGGTTCCAATCGTCATCTTGTAGTTCTACTAGCGGCCTGGAATTCAATAATGCTTCAATTTGCTTGAGTACTGTTAAGAATTCCTCATAAGTTAATTGTGTTTCTCCAATCACGCGTCGTAAATGGTGTTTGCATGATTTTACGGTTGATTCCCATAATCCTCCAAATGTAGGGGTAGCCGGAAGAATAAAATGCCAACTGATTTTATTATCGGAGCACCAAGCTTGAATCTGACCTTCCTGGATTTCGTTGAGATATTGATTATAGAAAGTTCGAAGTTGTCGTTTAGCTCCTACCAAATTTGTGCCATTATCACAATGTATGTGCTGGGGTAGCCCTCTTACTGCGCAGAATCGTTTTAACGCCGCTAAAAATGTGTCGGAACTCATATCAGTAGCGATCTCGATTGAAGTCGCTTTGGTAGCCATACAGACGAATATAACTATATATGACTTGAATGATTTCGCCCCACGACCGCGAAATGTCTTGAGCGAGAACGGTCCCGCTAAATCGATGCCGACTTCGATAAATGGTCTCACAGATGGATTAACTCGGCATGACGGAAGCTGTCCCATTAACTGCTGCTGCTGTTGTGCTTGGTAGCGCCTACATACGAAACAAGTATGAATAATACGTCGAATTAAGTTCTTGGCTCGAGGTATAGCAAACCTTTCCTTCAAGAATGTACTGGTCATCTTTTGCCCGGCATGTAGATTTTTATAATGTGTTGCTAATGCTATTCTTTCAGTGACTATGTGGTTACTTGGTAGTAATATTGGATGCTTTGTATCGAAGTCCAAATTGGCATATTTCAACCGTCCTCCCACTCGAAGAACACCCTTTTCATCGATAAACGGATGAAACGTTAGGATTTTGGAGTTGTTTGGTAATGGTTTGCGCTTCAACAATAGGTTTATCTCTGGACTAAAAGCTTATTGTTGAACGAAACGGAATATCATATGTTCGGCATTGGAAATTTCCGTCAATGTTGAATTGGTTTGATGTATACGACTTAATTTTGTTGTTAACCTTTCTTTGTAGCGTATAATATAGGCTAAAACATGCGACATCGTACGAAAATTGGAATACCTTGCAATCAAGGTACGGATCAGGCCAAAACTTGGTTGAACATTAGCCAAATTTGTCAATGCCTCGGTTAGCGGTAGCGTTGTCAGTTGAAGGTGGGTTGCGTGCAAGAATTTTGGACCATTGATCCAGGTTGAATTGTTTAACAGATCGCGCGGTTTCACGCCACGGGTAGCATAATCAGCTGGATTGTCTTCGGTTGGGACATAATACCACTGGCTGAGTTTGGTTGACATCATAATTTCGGAAACACGGTTGGCCTCAAATGTTTTCAATAATTTTGGTGGTTTGGATAACCATTGTAATGTAATTGTGGAATCTGAATATAAATAAATAATAGGTTCACTCGACAAATTGAGTGAAGTTAGTACAATTTTTAATAATCGAACCAATAATGCTGCTGCATTTAATTCGAGCTTTGGGATACTTATAGCTTTAATTGGAGTAACCCTAGTCTTCGCAATTAATAGGTTGACCTTAGGTTGCCCATTTTGAATTGAGCGAGAATAAATAACTGCGGCATATGCATCTAACGAAGCATCGGCAAAGCCATGTAACTCCACTCGTTGGTCGGTGATAAATAACCACCTGGAAAACTTTAGCTCGGTTATATCATGTAGTTGGTTTCGAATTAGCAGATATTTCTCCAATATATGCTGCGGTAGATCATCATCCCAAATAATGCCGTGCAACCAAAGTGATTGAAATAATATCTTCAATCCCACGGTGACAGGTGAGAGTAAGCCCAACGGATCATAAATTCTGGCGATCTCTGATAAAAATGATCTTTTGGTGAAATGGTTTGCGGACGACAAGGTGATTTTGAAAAAGAAATAATCCTCTATTGGATTATATTTTATTCCGAGTACCGATATCATCTGACTGTCGGTGATTTCCCAAGATGACAACTCGCGGTTTTCGATCGGTATGTTTTCTAGCAATTGAGGATGATTAGCGGACCACTTGCGAATGTTAAACCCGCCAAGCTGATTAAATCTCTTTGTATTGCAAGTGCGGAATCTAAATCACCAGCTCCAGACATTAAGTCGTCGATGTAGAAGTCTGATTTCAGGACTTTACTTGCTTTCGGAAATGAATCACAATACTTGTCGGCTAAATAATGTAGTGCAGCAGTTGCTAAATACGGTGCTGCTGCGGTACCGTAGGTTACGGTTTTCAGTCGATAATGAAGTAACTTTGACTTGGGATCAGCCCTCCACTTCTGAAAACCACTCCTTAAAATTTGCCGAAACATTTTCTCAATGTCGGCGGAGATCACATACTCATGTTAACGGAATCTAATGAGTATGTTTATTAAATTATCTTGGATAGTCGGTCCAACTATCATGTTGTCATTAAGAGAATGACTAGTACTTGATTTGGCTGATGCGTCGAATACTACGCGCACCTTGGTTGTGCTACTGGACTCCTTCAGCACAGGGTGATGAGGTAAATAAAATACGGTATTATTCGGTTTAATAATTTCAATATCCGGTATTATCTCCATATGGTTTAAGGTCAAGTAATCTTTCAAAAATTCATGGTATGTAGTTCTCAATTGGCTGTCCATCTGTAGACGACGTTCTAATGCGCAAAATCTTTTCGCTGCCTGCGAGTAACTTTCCCCTATGGTTGGTGGGATATGTTTGAAAGGCACACAAACGGTTATTCTATTATCATTAATTGTCGTTGTACTGTTGAATAATTTGATACATTCCTGTTCTTCGATGGTGAACGGACTTACAGGTACTATTTCTTCGATTCTCCAGAATCGTTCGATTGCCGTTTCAACACAATATGTATCACTATTTGTATCGGAGGTTGCTGGATGTATGGAATTGACGATGGATTTCGTACTACTTGATTTTGCTATTATATTATATTGCCAGCAATTATCCAGCCAAATTTGGAATTTATCGCAAATGCATGATTATGTTCATTGCTAGATTTTACGTCTTTTAGCGAATGAAAAAATGGTTCGCATCCCAATAGTAGATCGATTTTGCATGGTATGTTGAATGCTGGATCAGCTAGCGGTCTATATACTTGTTTATTTCATCAAGTTGAATATTTCCGGGTTTAATTTGTGGTAAATATGACGTAATTGATGGCAGCACTAGTGCATCTGTCTGTATCAAATAATTGTGATCAATACATGATCTGACCTTTATATCACACCTTCCTTTGGTACATCCAGCTTCTGTGCTATTAAGCGTACTGATTTTCATATCGGATTTACGTCGTGGAATTTTCAATAAATTGAGAAAGCTTTCGGTAATAAACGAATGCGTCGAGCCCGAGTCCAATAATGCTCGGCCCTTAACCCAATTACTATATTTGTCTTGTACTTCTACACAAGCTGTTGGTAAAATGGGTATCTTTGGACTGGTTGTTACTGGCGACTGTAGCTCTATCGTAATTTTTGGATCTTCACTTAGATGCATATTTATTGCGGCTGGTACATTTTCTGAACTAGTATTGACTTCGGCTGGAGAAGAACATATATGGTTGGTAAGTGGAATAGGTATTTCCGGTACATGATGAAGTAACGTATTATGTCGTCTCTGGCACTTCTGGCAATGTTTGGTGACTCTGCAATTTGTAACAATATGCCCTCCGCTGAGGCAGTTAAAACATCGGTTGGCTTTCAGAATGAAATCTCATCTTTTGTCCACAGAGAATGATCGAAATTTGGTGCAATCAAATAACTTGTGAGGTATATTACATAATGGGCAGCTAGGTAACTGAACGGCGGTATGGTACGATTTGGTAGTGATATGCCTCTGACTGTTATAATTGTTGTTTGCTTGGCTATGGGTGGCAACTGTATCAACTAATACATCCATCCGCTTGCTTAAAAACTCGAGTAGGTTTTGAATGGTAGGAAAATCTTCCTCAGCACTTTCGTACTTCCAAAGACGTCTTGTTTCGTCGTCTAGTTTATCGGTGGCTAGTAGGATCAGTCATGGATCACGCGTAATTGCATTTGGACCAAGTGATTTTAGTCCACGCACTGTTTCATCAATGGTGTCATGTAATTTCATTAGGTTAGTAGATGTGGCTTTATTGAACTTTGGTGTTGCTATGAAATCACGAATATACGTATCGACAATGGGTTTCTTTTTATCGTATTTTTGAACAAGCCGCTTCACTGCTTCATAGTAATTGGCATCATCTACACGGAAATGGCAGATGGAAGTATAAGCAGCACCTCGTAACTGGCCAAGCAAATATTTAAATTTTTGGGCTGGAGATAAACTAATGTTATCATGCACTGTCGATAAGAAAATATCGTAGAACGACTGCCACTGCTTCACATTACCATCAAAGATAGGGAGATTTAACCGCGGTAACTTAAAATCGGATCGAAAATGTTTGCTCGTGTTGGCTGATATATTGACTGAATCATCAGTTTCCTTTTGCGTACCTGGCAATGTCGTGAGTTTCCTTATTAAACTTTGGATTGTTGATACCAGTGGGAAATACATTTCATCGATGGTATCCATTTCCGAAACCACATTGTCATCAAACACAAATATTTGGTCTTCAACATCAACGAACTGCTTGTAAATTTCTAAGGTTTTAGATAATCGAACGTTAAGCTCTTCTAAGGTGGCATCTTTCCCCTTTGCGTTGATATAAGTCGTATATTTGGTAAATTATTGTCCTTTGATAATTGACTTTCTTTTTGCCAATGCCTCCATGATTATTGTAAATTCAGTTATCACAAACCCTTGTTTTTAATTAATTTCTCGATTTTAACTGCACCGAATTTATTGCGAATTTGGTATTAATTGAATACAAAAGTGAATACTACCTCGTTAACTCCAATCCTTAATATGTCTGCTTGGCCACGTATAATTTGGATAAATCAGCCTTGTATTTGTTGACTTGTATTTCGTATTTCCAATGTTTAAAATGTCTGCCTTCTAAACCACATGTATTTTTATGAAATAAGCCGGGTAGGTATCCCGTTTGAATAGCGGTATCTGTAATTCCCGCTGACTGCTGGTTTGTATCTCGAAAGATCCGGTTCGAAGGACCAATAAATGTTGTATTTACTTGGTAAATACTTTAAATAAATTTCTTTATTTAGCTTGGTAATGATATAATTATTAGGTAAAATAATTATACACCTTTTGATTAATTTTAGATTTTATTATATAATTTGGTAATGTTACTCAATAGAATAGGTGATTACACAAAAAAATCTGTCCAACTAAACTTTTCTATTAAATACAAAATGAATGTACAGCTTCGAAAAATTATAATATAAGTTTTTTTTTTTCGTTTGTTGCGACTGTTGGCCGTTGGTGATGAGATGACACACGAGCCTCTGTTGGTCGTTGGGGCTTTGAATTATTTAACTTATTTTAATTTGAACATACACTCTATCAAGTCATTATAGTTCGACAAAAAAACTACGATAATATTTATCAAATTATTGAGTTGGAAAAGTCTAACTTATATGATTTTAGATTTTATTGATTCACTGTATTGAATTTTCGCCAAATCTCAGAGATGTTCCAGGGGTATGGCATATGTCTGAATATAGGTTAAGGTACACTCTATCAAGTCATTATAGTTCGACAAAAAAACTACGATAAAATTTATCAAATTATTGAGTTGGAAAAGTCGTAACTTATATGATTTTTAGATTTTATTGGTTCACTGTATTGAATTTTCGCCAAATCTCAGAGATGTTCCAGGGGTATGGCATATGTCTGAATATAGGTTAAGGTACACTCTATCAAGTCATTATAGTTCGACAAAAAAACTACGATAAAATTTATCACATTATTGAGTTGGAAAAGTCGTAACTTATATGATTTTTAGATTTTATTGGTTCACTGTATTGAATTTTCGCCAAATCTCAGAGATGTTCCTGGGGTATGGCATATGTCTGAATATAGGTTATGGTAAGTTGGAAAAGTCATCGAGATCGAGAACGACACTCGTGGTTCTTAGGAACCATCAATATAAATCTTTATTATATAAAAAAAACAAGTTGGGCCATGTACATATTGGCCAATAGCGCAAATCTCAACATACGGCTGGTGGTTTCGTTTTGCTGGTAGCTAGTGGACATAATATCAATTCAAAATCCGATGAGATCGAGAACGACACTCGTGGTTCTTAGGAACCATCAATATAAATCTTTATTATATAAAATAAACCAGTTGGGCCATGTACATATTGGCCAATAGCGCAAATCTCAACATACGGCTGGTGGTTTCGTTTTGCTGGTAGTTAGTGGACATAGTATCAATTCAAAATCCGATGAGATCGAGAACGACACTCGTGGTTCTTAGGAAACATCAATATAAATCTTTATTATATAAAAAAACAAGTTGGGCCAGTGGCGGTTCGTGACCAAAAATTCAGGAGGGGCTAAAAAAATTGCTAAAATCATGAAAGATTTATAAATTTGTGCGGGTTTCCACTTCAACTTATAAATATAGTCCTCTTTATTCATAAATTGAATCTATAAAGACCATATCCACTGAGGTACTGCACTCAAAGCGTAACTGGATTTTAGTGGCAGTTTCCCTCGAATTTGAACTCAAGGCCTATGATGCACTTACATATACTAATTTGCATGCAAATAATATCACATATAAATCACAGATAAAAATATAATTTAAAAATAAAAAGTATAACAATTCACGAACAATAAAATATCACAATACATATAAAAATTAAAAACAACAATTCATTAACAATAAAATATAACAATTAAAATTTAAACTAAAATTCAATTAAATTAAAAAATAAAAACAAAATCTATAGTTATAAAAACGAAACACCACAACCCAACTAAAATATAACAATATCGAAAAAAAAGACAAGTTTATTTAAATAAATACGACGGTTTTTCTGAGCTGCAAAATCAATAATTACTTTATCATTAAAATTAGGAATACTTGAAATTAATTCTTTCTCGATAGATAATACGGCTAATGAATTCAAACGAGCTTGACCCATCGTATTGGATTTGTAGGTTTTTATATTTTTAAGCGTACTAAAGCACCTTTCCGATTCAGTGCTTGTTACCGGAGTTGTTAAAACGATTTCAACAACTTTTTTGTTTCGTAAAAATCTAGATTATTTTCTACTAAAAACTTATAAAATTCGGAAACTGAAGCTAAATTTTGAAAAAATTCGTTACTATAGATTATAATTAATTCGGTTTTTAAGAGCGCGGCATCAATAAAATTATAATTATTAGTAATAATTTGACAACTTTCGGAAGGAAAATCGTTACTGTACATTCCAAATTTCTTAGGATTAACAATATCAAACGCGTAAATAAGGTCGTATTTGGAAAACCGGGTATCTATTTGATTAATAATTATATCGCAGATTTCTATTGCAATAACATCAAGCGAAAACCGAAAAGTTCGAACTCTTTTCGAAGAATTTATACAATTTTGATCGGATGTGGATACATTTATATTATTTCTAATCTTATTAATTGAGGTAATAAACTTATTTACTTTATCTGTAACGTATCCACCGGTACAATCCCGTGATTGCAAAATGTTAAAAAACACATCGACGTGTCCAAAAATTTTATAAAATATTTCTAAAAAGTAATTAAATTCTTCATCTTTAAGCATTTTCAAAAGTCCAATAGCTTCCCGTGTGGTAATATCGTCCCACTTTTCGAGCTGTATTAATTCAAACGCCTGTATTAAATTATCTTTACTTTCAAAAACCGATTGTATTACGCGTGATTTAAAATTCCATCGAGTCTCTACGGTTCTCGGTAGACCTTTTTTTTTTGACAAATTTCAAAAAGTAAATCTTTACGCTTAGAAGTAGAAAAAAAAGTAGAAAACCCCGATAAATTTGCAAAAAAAATTCGAACCTGTCGCACCGACGAGCATGCAGTTTTTAAAACTAAATTTAACATATTGCGTAACAATGCACAAAATGAGCGTATCGGTAGTCTCGTTTTAGAATTGTTTGCACACCACCCTCTGATCCACTCATTACAGCAGCACCATCATACGTTTGGGCAATTAGCTTGTCTTTTAATACGTATATTTTAATCGCACTGCTGATCACTTCAGCCAAACCTTTCGCCGACATATCGTGCATATCAAAAAATCCCAGAAACCGCTCGACTGGGGCATTATTTTTAATATATCTTAAAATTATTACTAATTGCGATTTGCAGGAAACTTCAGTGGTTTCGTCGGCCTGTATAGCTACAAAATTTGTCTCGGCAATTTCGTTTTTAATTATTTCTAGATAAACGTTATTTATACAATTTAGAAGTTCATTTTGAATAACTTTTGAGGTGTTCTGCACCACCGTAGCATTTTGTAAAAATTCGTCAAAAACTGAATCAATTTGTCTTGTATAGGAAACAAGACCTAGAAAAATCCCGGGATTGCTTGATACATTAGTTTCGTCATGACCTCGGAGAGCCAAATTATGACTTCCACAAAATTTAAGTATATCGATTATTCTACTGAGGACTATGCGATTTTTAGTTACCGTTTCGTTGTGTCTACGAATTGACACAGCATAACCACTATCAATTGCACTCAAAATATTTACTTTATTGAACATTTTAAAATCTAACGCGGATTGAATGTGTTTAGTACTATTTCCATGTTTTTTAATTGCGTCGGACAGGTGTTTTAATCGCGGTAACCTGTTTGATTCCAAACACTGTCACCTTTGAATAAGGTGCAATAAAAACAAAAGAGCGAGTTTTTTCGTGAACCATTCTAAACTAAATTTACGGTTTTGTTTTTTATCTTTCGTAATTAGATTAAAATCGGTTGGCTGGTGTGATCCCAGTCTTTTAATTTCAATTTTGTCTTCTAATGAAGCCAAACTAAATGGATGCACTAACAAATAGTCAATACAATTCATTTTTTCAAATTTTTAGTAGATATAATAAATACAGATTAAAATTTTGGTTAAAAAGCAAGTTACTTACCGAATATTAAAAATAACTACTAACCACACTTACAAAAATACTGTAACTTAACTAAGAATTAAGATTACACTTGGGTGACGTCCTTTTACAATTTGTACACGTCGTTTTTGACACTTTCTGTTTAATTTTTAAGAGAATCTAAGATAAATATGTCTCGTTATTGCTCCGTGCCAGGATGTAATCCAAAAATGTCAGAAAATACAAAAATCCCCACATTCTCTTTCCCGTATTTTTAGGAATTAAAATCGAAAAGGGTGAATGCAATCGGCCGTTTAAATTGGAATCCATCCAAATATTCGCGAGTATGTATTAGGCATTTTAAAGAAGAGGATTTCATTACTATTCCCAACGTCAAACATAAGCTTCACCAATTATGTGCTAATGCCGTGCCATCTCTTTTTTTACCACCATTTCAACCATCTCCATGCTTGCCTTTTCAATTTGAACAAAGTGAACAGATTGAACAATCTTTCACACCATCAGACCATATTAAAAATTTTGATTTTTTTCTTAAAGATTTCGGGGAAAGGAAATTGAAAATTTGAAAATTTTGATATATTAAATATTTAATATATCAAAATTTTCAAAAGGTGGTGTTTTATGAATTTAATTCAGATGATGTTGGGTGCAATATTTCGACGAAAATATGCGTCACCAATAATCTTTACGTTAAGATTATTGTAAATAATATTCAAATATTTAGCGCGGATTTTCCCCGTAATATGAAAATATCGAAATGGTCTCAACTTTCTTTTATACTATCTAAATACCGTGAAGATTCTAGTGAGATTGCTGAAAGTCGCGAGGAATTATTGAATAGTGCTTTGCGCTATATGATAATGGCTCGAGACATTGATGAAGATTTCCTCCATTTTGGCAAACTAGATATAATTATTAATCAGCTTGAAATGTTCAATAGGCAAAAACCAAAATATGATTCCGAGACTATCGTGTTCGCGTTTTTAATATATGCCCATTCTTCGGCAACATATAATATTTTAAGAAAATTTTTAATTCTGCCTCATATAAGCTATTTACGGCATATCTCTTCACGCCTTCACATTTCACCGGATTACACGACACCTCACAATGATGAGAACTATTTATCTCATATTGCAAAATCTTTGAGTGATAGAGACAAGTACGTCGCACTTTTAATCGACGAAATATATATAGAAAAGAGCTTGCAATATAAGAGTAACAAAATTGTTGGACAAGCTGTCAACAGTCCCACTGAATGTGCTAGAACGGTAATGGCATTCATGATCAAATCAGTTTTTGGAAATTTAAAGCAAATTGTTCGTCTGTTTCCAGTAGTTCGACCTACTGGAGAAATATTGTACGATTTAACAAAATCAGTTATCAAATTGGTCCAATCTCTTGATTTTAAAGTTTTACTTATTGTAACAGATAATAATAGGATTAATCAAAATATGTTTTCAAGATTCAGTCCGGAGGGTAATTTTTTTTCTAATCCAGATTTTCCAAATTTAAAAATATTTTTACTTTACGATTCCGTTCATTTATTTAAAAATATAAGAAATAATTGGATAAATTTAACAAATGAGTATAAAACTTTTTTTTTCCCGGACTTTGAAGATTTTTCTATAAAACTAGCAGAATTTGTTAATTTTGAAATTTTATATAATAAAAATAAAAGTAATTTGATTCAATTGTCGAAACCCTATAAATTGGACCATAAGACAGTTTTTCCTAACAGCTTAGAACGGCAAAATGTTAGATTAGTAGATAACATATTCCATGATTCTACTATTGCCGCGTTATACGAGTTTCATGATATGAGAGAAACAGCTGACTTCTGTGTTATTATAAGAACATGGTGGAATATTGTTAATACTAAAACAAAATTTAAGGGTACTTTTAAAAGAACGGAATCGGCCCTTCCAATCAAATCGATAACAGACAACAATTTATTATTTTTAGAAAAATTTATAAAGTGGCTCGAGATTTGGCATTCGAGTGATAATAATGGTATGCTAACTACTTGTACTTTTAATGCCCTCAGACATACCACTCAAACTATTATCGATTTTGTTTCATTTGCATTTACACATATTAACGTAGATTATATTTTAATCGGAAAGTTGCAAACCGATGATTTAGAAGGTAGATTTAGACTTTATCGTTCATTAGCTGGTTCTAACTACAAAGTGTCCTACACAGAAGTCATCGAGAGCGAAAAAAAATTAGGATACACAACATTTTTGAACATCATGCCAAAGATTATTCAAAAATGTTACAACCAACTAATGAAAATTCGATATACGAACAAGTCGATTTTTCAGATTTTGGTATAATTTTAGACGATAATACTTATCTCGAAAAAGTAGAAATTGACGAGGATGCCAAATTATACGTAAGTGGTTATGCGGCTCAGAAAGCATTAAGTTATCTTAATTGCAAATCTTGTCAATTTCTATTTTTGGCTGATAAAGGAGCCCTCACTAAATCTTTTTATTTTAATTATTTGCAACGTGGAGGGCTTTCTGTTGCTTCACATGAAGTAAATTATATTATTTTTCATATGTGTGCTATTTTTCAAGCTATATTAAATAATAAAGAATTAAAAGAAAAGTTTTTCAAGTTAAAAAATAATAAGGGCATTTTAATTAGTTTAACGATAGATAGTTTGAGAAAAGATTTTTCGACCTTTATTGATTTTGATCATGAGTGTGAGTGTGGATCTACTAGCTTCAATGTCTATTATAGCATAAGCAAATGTTTTGCAAACATAGTTTTAAACAATTATGTTAAAAAAATAAACGATAAATGTCATGTTCTTTCTAACATAACAAACCGAAAAATACTCACTTTTAAATAAATGATTATATTTTAGTTTTATTAAGAATTTATTAACCGATTTTTTTTTCATGTGAATCAACAATGAATCGCCACTGGAGGCCTAGCTGCATTAGAGGGATTAGCTGCAATAAGCACCACTATTTTTTTTTTTTTTGAAGTCTGAAATCTAGTCAATTTTTTTTTTATTTTTTTTTATAAGTTATTTATGAATTATTGAATTATATTTATTTAATTTTATTTTTTATAATTTATTTTTGTTATGTTTTTAAAATATTTTAATTTAAAAGGTTTTTACGCCTAATGGAAACCTTAATCGTTGATGAATTTCCATAGGGCTTTTCCTAAATATATACATATATATAATTAAAAACAAAGTGGTTGTTTTATTTTTATCTAACATTCATATATTCTTTCGAGGTATAATTTCACATTAGTACTTTGACACCGTGACAAACTAGGGAAACTAACGAAGGGACATTTTAAATTTCACACATATATAGATGCCAAAAGACTAAAGAGTTTCTTTGGCTGATTTGATTCAGTGACAATGGTTCAGAGTTCACACGATACCTCGCTCCTCCACACATAACACCCTTACGCATAATTGAAATCACAATGACAGAATTTCACAATGGACTAAAGAGTTTCTTTGGCTGGTTTGATTCAGTGACAATGGTTTAGAAATCACACGATACCTCGCTTCTCCACCCATAACATCCATACGCATAATGGAAATCACCAGTAACAATGATAGGATTTCACAATAGGAAATTCAATTATTTTAATTACACTTGAACTCTAATTTTGGCACTAGGTGATGCATAACGGCTGTAAACATACAACAATGTTTATATTGGTTGTGCTAAATATAGTATGTGCTTTTCGTTTGTACTGTTTTGGGAAAACAGCAATTTGTTTCATAATTGCACTCTTTAACTTCCATTTTCTTATCATTTACAGTAAAGGCTACAGCCATCGACGTCACACTTTATGATTTGGTTATATCGCTCTGTCCTGTTCAAATACAAACTGATAATTGGTTAAGACTGTCAGTCTTAACCGATCATCAGTTTGTATTTGAACAGTACAAATTAAAATATTCAAACTTTAAACAGCACATTTATCTTTACAATTAAACATTCATACCGTGACGTACATGAAAAATCAACACAAACTTTTTCGCGAAACGATACACCTAGACAATAAAATTTTAACTCGAAAAAAATGTTTTAATAAAATCTAATGTAAATAGATAAAAGTTTTATTAAAACATTTATGAATTTCGAATCAAAATACATTCATTCTTTTGCAACTCATATATATTTGAGTTTGGTTTGAAAAACCTAACCTCAAACCTAACCTACTCGTATTTACACAAAACTAACATTCACGCGATGTTATCCACAATACTACACTATTGTGTATTATCCACAATATTCTATTTATTTACACAACACTATATTTATTATAAAATAAATAAAGTTATTTTGGATAAATTATTCTCTGCATAGATTTTCATTGTAATGTTTATCAAAATTAACATTGTCATTTTGACAATCGTTTATATTTTAGTAGAGATGGAAAAGAGAATAATAGTACTCAACCTTTTGTAGTGTGCGTCTATAAACCTTAAGTAGTGTTAGTGAGAAACGTCAAATTTTGAATTTTTTTTATATGGACTTTGACGTTTACCAACACACTCAAAGGTTGATATTTTCGTTTGATTATGCTCGTGTAAAAAAAAGAAGCAGGCTTGTGTGAAACACACACACTACAGTCGGCTCTGACTAAAAGACAACGAAGCACAAAACTGTTTGCATTATTTCTAAAAAATATTGAAACGAAGGAAAATGAAAAAAAATCGAGCGGGATGTAAAATAAAATCATATTAGTACTTGTATGCGGGAACCAGAGCACAATATATCAAACAATATGCTTTTAAACCCGATATTACAAATTCATTTCGTTTTATTTTTCTATTCACGATCGAAAATATAAAAATCTAGATTCTTAAATCTTCAAAAACATGAATTAAAATATTGGTTTAAATGAAAATTATTAATCCAGGATTGTTGATAAATAATCATTTTCCAAACTCTGGAAAGTGAGTAATTCGCTATGGGGCCTGCCTACCAAGTTATAGGAAGTTAAAAGTCAAAAACTTCGAAAAAATCAACTTTTCCATACGATTGGTGATGTATTCACGACTTTCTATTCATTTACACATACATAGGACCGGCCATGTTTTTCGATGGGAAACGGCCCTATACATATACGCATTGGAAATGCACTAAAAGACAACGAAGAACAAAACAGTTTGCATTATTTCTAAAAAATATTGAAACGAAGGAAAATGAAAAAAAAACGAGCGGGATGTAAAATAAAATCATATTAGTACTTGTAAACGGGAAACAGAGCACAATATAACAAACAATATGTATTTAAACCCGATATTACAAATTCATTTCGTTTTATTTTTCTATTCACGATCGAAAATATAAAACTCTAGATTCTTAAATCTTCAAAAACATGAATTAAAATATTGGTTTAAATGAAAATTATTAATCCAGGATTGTTGATAAATAATCATTTTCCAAACTCTGGAAAGTGAGTAATTCGCTATGGCGCCTGTGTACCAAGTTATAGGAAGTTAAAAGTCAAAAATTTCGAAAAAATCGACTTTTTCATACGATTGTTGATGTATTTACGACTTTCTATTCATTTACACATACATAGGATCGGCCATGTTTTTCGATGGGAAACGGCCGTATACATATACGCATTGATAGAAATAAAAAATTTGGACTGAAGGGGAAATAGTCCGAAGCGGTGTCATATTAAGCAAAATGAAACATATACACGAAAACGATTTTTAAAGTGGTATTGTGCAGCAGTACATCTATATATAAAAAAAATTGGGACTAAGGAGAAATTAGCCCGAAGCGGTGTCATATGCAAAATGAAACATACACACGCAAACGAATTTTAAAGTCGTATTGTGCATCAGTATATCTATATATACATGGTCAAAATTTGTTTAGCCCGGCTATGTAGAAAATAATATTGAGAGTAAATATTTATTCGTGCATACTCAATCGTCACATTAAATTCTCTGGTCTTAAGTTAAATCAGCCAGCCTGTGTGTTATGAATAGATATACTCCTCTCTTATGAAATGTGTTATATTATTGTATATACTGCGACATACATTGTTGTTGTTGCTTGTTGGTTTTGACTTGAACTTTATTGTATTATGTGAAGGTAAGGCAAGAAGGGGAAAATATTTATATTTTGCTGATGAGTTTCGGATTTTTATAAATAATATTCTGAGACATGTAATTAAAAAATAAGAGTACCAAAATGACAAAATATCAGGGTGGGCTTAGCCCATCTAGCCCATTACGTAGAACCGCCACTGAGTTGGGCCATGTACATATTGGCCAATAGCGCAAATCTCAACATACGGCTGCTGTTTTCTTTTTGCTGGTAGTTAGTGGACATGATATTAATTCAAAATAATCAATTATACTTTTGGATATGATAAATTATTTTCCACACAGACTTTGATCTGGATTGAAAATCTCATTTATTATGATTTGTAAGTTTTTTTTTATAGAAGGTAGAAACTTGTTTCTGGCTTGAGATCCTGAGATAACTTCACACACTTCCGTTTTCTGTGTTGACGGTTGTATTTTACAATTCTCAATTAAATATCCCAAATAATCAATTCTACAACGTAAAAACTGACACTTGCTCCACTTGATTTGTAGGTCATTCTTTTCTGCTACATGAAGAACTTGTTTCAATCTCTTCACGCCATCGGTGTAATCTGAAGCTGGAATAATTAAGTCATCGATGTAAACACAAACGATTCCTTTTCGACACAAATCTTCGAATACATTATTAATGAAACGTGTAAATACAGACGGACTGTTACATAGACCAAACGGAGTTTTCAGAAATTCGTATTGCCCGAATGGTGTGACAAAGGCAGTATACTTAATGGACTGTTCTGCAACCGGAACATGGATAAATCCGTTTCGAAGATCCAATGTTGTAAATAATTTAGCACCAGCAAGTTTATCAATTTGGTCATCAATTAAAGGTAATGAATGCCGATCTCTAACAATAATGCTGTTCAACTTACGATAGTCCACACATAATCGTTTGGATCCATCCTTCTTGTTGACCAACACGATAGGACTAGCGTATTCCGATGAACTGCGACGAATGACTTTTTCCTCTAACCACTCATCGATTTGATTTTTTACTATCTCCATCTCCAACGGTGATAGTCGCCTCGGTTTGAATGCAATTGGTTTTTGATCCATCACCTCAATATGCAATTTGATATTTGGTTCGGCTTTTTGTTTCTCCGGATTGTAATTGATAACTGCTTTTTTAAGCAGCGGCTTCTGGATCGTTCACATGTGCCAATTCAATTGGAATATTTCCACATCCTATCGCCAATGCACATTTTTCGGGTAAAATCTTCTTCATTATTATGGTCTCAGGTGTAACCACCGTAACTGTTTGATTAATGAGCACCCATCCTAAAATAAAATCGACAGGTAACATATTATCTTTTACATGGATATTTGTTTCATGTTCGTCTTCATCAATCATTAAAACTGTGTCAAAATATCCTAATGTTTTCAAACCGCTCGCACGCGCCCCACAAAATACGATTAGCTGCTCAACCAAATAAGCTACTCCAGTGACCCGAAACTTTCTGTGTGACATAAAGTTTATGTCACTACCTGTATCTACTAATGCGTAAAATTCCACTCCATTTAATAAAACATTTTTAATTGTTTTAGATGACCGCTCACTTCGCTGTTCCAGAACTGTACACGCCTTTCTGCCAGACTCCAAACTTTTGTCACAATTCGTAGACAAGTGACCATATTCCTCACATTTGAAACATTTAGGTTCTCTCGATTTGTTTCTGCAGTCTCTTCCAATATGACCGACAGCACCACAGTTAAAACACTTTGGACATCTTTAAAATTTATGTTCTGATTTTGAGTCGTGTTTAGGTTTGGATGCCACTGACTCAGTTTTGTGATCTCTCCTTGACTTCTCCTTAATTTCTTGATAGCACCTTAGCTTCACCTTAAATTCCTCGAGCGTATTTGCTCCATACAGCACCGCCTTATTTGGTTCAAAGTCAATTATGCCATCAATGCAATATTGTATTATTGCGACCTCTTCCAAGTTTCCATTTCTGCCAATCTCTCGCATTGCTAGTAAATAGTTTGTATATGATTCCGTTTTCTGCTTTTTCCGTTCGGTCATCTTTTTGTGAATTAATGCGCTGTTGCTTTCTTCAGGGAACTCTGTCCTTAATAATCCAATAAGTTTCTCCCATGTGTCTATGTTCTCGGCTACTCTCAAACTGTTTTTTGCTGTCCCAGTTAACAACCGTTTCCCATATACAACCTTTTGTTGATTTGTTCAGCACGTACAAACTGCAGCTTCATTGATATCTTTAATCCATTTACTAATAAGATTGTCATCGTCCCCACTAAATTTAGACATAGATTCATCAACATCTCGGAACGTGAACATCGAACTACTCGTCGTGGTTTTGGATGTTGTTGCACTGTTCCTCATAAGCTCATTTTCCTTTTTTAAAAGTTCAATCTCAATGTCTTTCAGCTCTAACTCTTTCTTTCGAAATAATTCCTTTTGCGTATCTTGATGTACATCGTCGTTAATAGACCCCGTTCTTGTACTTCTCCGCCAGCTTGAATCTATTTCACCTCCAAGGTCACTACTGATAGACTCATTATCCACTGCCCGCTTGAATATCTCGAAAAACTTCTGCGTAAAAGTGTTGTCACAAGGGCTGTTTTGTCTGTTGCTTCGTCTGTTTTTCGGAGGCATGATACACGAAAGTTTATAGTACGCAAATTAGCTCCGCAGTTCACAAATGTTTGCTACCAATTCTCAATAACTCAGTCACCGACTTACTTTTTAATTGGTTTTATTCGAAATACCACTATGTATTTATGTATGTATTTCACTTGTATTTATTACTCTTTTTACAGATGATCAATTCGTCATATACACTGGATGGACCGTTCTTAACTCAATTTACTTCTTTTTACAGAACACAAAATGTACACATAGTGATATTAAGCAAGGTTAACGAGATTTAACGTAACAACTTTGTTAAACAAATTATTTGACATGACGTGTTCTCGAGTTTGATAACTGTTTTTACTGGGATCTGACAACTTATGACGCCTTCTCAACATATAACACTTAACAACTTATGACGCCTTCAGTAAATCGTTTTAAACGTAACGCCATACACTTTTTAGAACAGATTTCCAAATTTGAGAATGAATAAAAGAGTACGTGGCGAAATATAGTTATATATATATATATATATATATATATATATATATATATATATATATATATATATATATATATATATATATATATATATATATTCGCCACGTACTCTTTTTTTAAATCTACAGCTGTTAATTACCTGGCCGAATCCCAGTTGAGCCCCCAAATGTAGGATTATATTCAATAAAATTCGTGATAATGACTCTTGAAATGTTCAACAAGAATGAACGAATATATTTTTTATTGTTTTCAACACCCAATCTCCACATACAAATCAATTTTAATAGTCCATAGCATACAGATACAATAGTCTAATGTTGTTAATCGCAGGGATGTATTTGGGTTTTATAATCTCTCATCCCACAATATATATATATATATATATATATATATATATATATATATATATATATATATATATATATATATATATATATATATATATATATATATATTATATATATATAAATATATATATAAATATATATAAATATATATATATATATATATATATATATATATATATATATATATATATATATATATATATATATATATATATATATATATATATATATATATATATATATATATTGTTACGATTTCGCCGAGTGGTTATTCAATTATTTTATCCGGTTCGATCACTGGATTGTGAATATAAACTCGCAAAGATTAAATTTTAACTAAATTTATTTTCCACAAAAATTTCACAAATATTTCACAAATAATTCACTGATATTTATTTTCACTTTTATTTTACACAATATTTATCACTACTATTATTTTAACACTTCACTTTTTATCACTTCCCGATATTAACACTTCGAAATTCAAAATTGAACTGTTTCGTAACTCAAATGTCTACACGTATTTATACGACGCAAAGGCTTGTAGAACATTCCATTATTTTTCTTCTCTACACTTCTCGAATTTTCGTTGCGTCGTATTTGGTTCGCTCCGCCTATTTCATTATTTCTTTTTACTTTGTTCGTATGTGTAAACATTTGGTTACAGGGTAATCCCTACTGTTATAATTTTCTTTTCAATTATCACAGGTGACATCTGTGATTCGTGACACTACCCTCCGCCCAAACCTGTTCGTCCCGAACAGGATCCAGATCTCTTCCTCTATAGAACGCCAGTCGCTCCAGGTGTACAACCTTGGGTTTTCCTCGTACTCCTCTTTGGATCCTATAGATCACATCATTTATTCTTGTTATGACCTTGTACGGTCCCTCCCATCCAGGTTGTAATTTCTGCGATAACCCTTTCTTACGTTGTGGGTTGTGAAGCCATACCAATTGTCCCTCGTCAAATCCTTTATTGTTCGCTCGTACATCATACCGAGCCTTTGTTTTATCACTTGACAATTTGATTTTCTCTCTGACAAACCCGTGTATGTTGTTGATCTCCTCTTTCAAGTTATCCACATATGCTTGTCCACATTTAGCTGATGATGGAACCGCTCCGAATTTGAGATCGCCTGGTAGTCTTAAATTGTTGCCAAAAAGTATTGTCGCTGGTGTTACTCCTGTTGTATTATGCACCGCCGATCGATAAGCCATTAAGAACAATGGAATACCTTGATCCCAATTCCGCTGGTTTTTATCCACTGTTTTGGCTATAAACTCCTCCAATGTGGCATTGAAACGCTCCACCATGCCATCAGACTGTGGGTGGAAAGGTGTTGTCCGCGTTTTATTAATTCCCAGTAACTGGCACATCTCCTGGAAGACAACCGATTCAAAATTCCGCCCTTGGTCGGAATGCAGTTCCATTGGTACCCCATAACGGCTTATCCAATTGTATACCACTGCATTGGCGATTGTGGTTGTTTCCTGATTTGGAATCGGGTATACCTCTGGCCACTTACTGAAGTAGTCCATTACTACCAAAACATATTTGTTGCCACTATCGCTGGTTGGAAATGGTCCTGCAACATCTATGGCAATCCTCTCAAATGGTGCTCCCACATTATATTGTTGCATCGCTCCACGGCTCTTCTTTGCCGGTCCTTTCACGGCCATACATTGGTCACACTTTTGACACTATTCAGCCACTGCCTGTCTACATCCTGCCCAGTAGAATCTTTCACGTACCTTGGCTAACGTTTTGTTGTTTCCTAGGTGACCTCCGCTTGTTACCCCGTGGTATTCCTCCAATATTTCCGCCATCCTGATCTTCGGTACCACCACTAGCGACTGCTTTGTTTTGCCATCGGAGCTTTCCCATGTTCGTTTTAAGCATCCGTTTTCCATGGTTAAACTATCCCATTGGGCCCAGTAAGCCTTGATAGCTGGGCCTTTATCTGCAATATCGCTAGATGTGGGACGACGTTCTTCCTCCATGAATTTGATAATCACTGCCAAATCTGGGTCCTCCTGTTGCTCTTTGGAGATAACATCGTTGGTCCATTCATCAGCTGGCAACACTTTCATTAGTCTGATATCGACGATGTTTTCCTTGTTTTCCACCCGTCCGCAATGTTTACAATCCACTCGACATGGCCGTCTTGACAATGCATCCGCATTTCCATGAGCGCTTCCCTTCCGATGTTGGATTTCGTAAACAAAACTCCCCAATCGCTCAATCCACCGTGCTACTTGTCCTTCGGGATTTTTAAACTGAAGTAGCCATGTCAAGGCGCCATGATCCGTTCTTAATAGAAATGATTGGCCATAAAGGTATTTCCTGAAATGTTCCACACATTTCACTATGGCCAACAATTCTCTTCTTGTTACACAGTAGTTCCGTTCTGGCTTCGATAAGATCTTCGAATAATATGCGATGACACGTTCCTGCCCATCGATTTCCTGTGACAACACTCCTCCCAAGCCATAATTGCTTGCATCCGTATCCAAAATAAAACGTTTATTCGGAACCGGATACGAAAGCAATGGTGCTGTACATAATCGCTGCTTCAGTTCATTGAACGCCTCCTCGTGTTCATCACTCCATTGGAACGGCTTGTTCTTCTGTGTCAGCTCATGTAAATTCCTTGCGATGTTGGCAAATCCTGGCACAAATCGTCGATAATATGTGCATAGTCCGATGAAACTCCTTAGTTCATGTAAATTCTGCGGTCTTGGCCAATCCTTTACGGCGGAGATCTTGTCTTCATCTGTATGAATGCCGCTTGTTGTTATTTTGTGTCCCAAATATTTGACTTCATCCCGGAACAATACACATTTCTTCGGACTTAACTTCAATCCAGCTGCTTGGATTCTTTCGAATACTTCCTCTAGATTACGTAGGTGCTCGTTAAAGTCCTTCCCCATAACGATGATGTCGTCCAAATAAACCAGGCATGTTATCCAGTGGAGTCCTTTTAGTACGCGTTCCATTAGCCGTTCGAAAGTCGCAGGGGCGTTACAAAGTCCAAATGGCATGACATTGAATTGCCATAATCCATTGCCCACACTGAACGCTGTCTTTTCCTTATCTTCGTCTGCGACCTCTACTTGCCAATAACCGCTCTGCAAATCCATGGTTGAAAACATCCGTGCTCCTGCCAATGTATCCAGTGTGTCGTCGATCCTTGGTAACGGGTAACTATCCTTTTTGGTAACTGTGTTGAGCGTCCGATAATCAACGCAGAATCTCATGCTTCCATCCTTCTTTTCCACCCAATACTACGGGTGAACTCCATGGACTCGTTGACTGCTCAATTACTCCCGATGTTTGCATATCAGTTACCATCTTATCCACTTCTGCTTGTTTAGCCAATGGCAATCTTCTTGGCGCTTGTCGAATAGGTGTTGATGTTCCTGTGTCGATCCGGTGTTTAACCATATTTGTTCTGCCATTATCTTCCGGTGCCTTACAGAAAATGGACATATATTTTTGAAGCAACTCCTTTGCTGCTTGTTTTTCTTTTGGTGTTAATTGTTGCGTCCATTCCTCCGGTGCTAGTTCCTCCGTTATTTTCCGTTGTCGTTGGTCCTTGGCCTTTACACACGGATTCACCTCCTCGCATTTTATAATGGTGGATACTTCCTCTCCTCGGCCGATGATAGTTCCCTTTTTAATTGTTTTTGTCACATCCGATAAATTAAGAGCCCTTATCGGAACTCTAAAGTCACAATCCGGTTTAACCAAAGCTTTTCCGATGATAATTTCTTTGGTTTGGAGCTCGTCCCTGTTGGCTTCCACAACCCACAACCCTTGTGTTCCAGGACCTCCATCCAATTTCCCCCAAACAACCGTTTCCGAGTGTGGTGGTAGCTTCATCCGATGATCCAATGTTATCCTCCTTACGACTGGCTCCTTCCCGTTGTTTAGTTGCAAAGGCAGTTCGACATTACCGTAGCTTAATCTTCCCCGTCCGACATCCAATACGAATCCATTTCGCTTCATGAAGTCCATTCCCAGGATGACCTCATCCACAATATCCGCAACCAGAACTTCATGTCGAAAACTGTTGTTCCCGATTCGAATTGTAGCATTCTTCTTTCCTTTGATAGCCGCACTGTCGCCTGTCGCCGTTTGTAACTTGAACCCTTTCATTGTCCGAACTCCATTCATAATGAAATCTGGCCGCACAATCGTTCTCGTTGCTCCAGTGTCCAAAGTTATTATACTGGATCGTCCATCTACTTCGCCTTTCACCATCAAGCTATCACCACCTTTTGCCAATCTGGAAATGGGGATGAAGGTTATGGAGCATTTGGTTGTGGGAGTCAGCTTTTGCTCCTCAAAGCTGACTCTTACTCGTTTAACGCCTTCGTTGTTGTTTGGCGTTCCTCCTCGGCTGCTGCTTTTCTTTCCTCCGGTGGCCTTCGGTACATCGGCGATGGTGTTCTCGCCCGTTTGCGCCTTATCTCCCAGCATTCCCTTGAGATGTGTCCTATTTTGTCACAAACCCAACATCTGATTTTACTAGTTCCATCCCGAAATCTCGTTGTCCGCCAGTTATCTGTTGGTTTGATGTTATTGCCCTGTTTGTGACTGATTGCTGGTTCCACTTCCACACGACGTACCTTGACTGCTGGTTTGATGATGTTGTTTGCAGTCTCGTTGGTTAGGGCACACGCGATGGTTTCCGTAAACGTTGCTTTTGGAGACAACACAACAGCACGTCTCGTATCCGGATCCCGTATTCCATCTGTAAAGGCGTCGATCTTAATACGCTCTGTGTATTCACCTGCCATGTTGTAGTGGGCGAGGTGCACTAGTCGCTCTATATCAGCCGCATACTCCTGGAGCGTCTCTCCAACCCGCTGACATCGTCCTTTCAACTCCATACGATATAGCTCCCGTCGATGATCTCCTCCATATTTGCGCTCCAAAGCCAACATTATTTTTCCGTAGTCTTCCCGTTCGTATTCCGGCACGATTTGTAGGAGCTCCACAGCATTGCCTTTTAGCGCCACAATTAATGCTGCCACTCGATCCTCCTCACACCAACCATTTCTTGTGGCCGCCATTTCAAACTGGAGTTTGAAGATGTTGAATGGTGTGGTTCCGTCGAACGTTGGTGGCTTCAATTTAATCGAGCTGGTTGGTCGAGCAATTTGAGCGCTGCCGTTGGTTTTCAGATCCATTAGCTCCTTTTCAAGTTTCTGGAATCGTTGATCGGTCACCTCGATTTGTTCATCTAATTTGTGATCCATTTCCATTTTAACCGTGTCCATTTTCGAGTTAAATGTAATGGACATATCTAGAAATTTCTGGTTCACTTCGGCCATTAAATCTTGCTGAAACTTCTCGTGATGATCCATCCGTTCAATCAATTTTTCTTGATCACCTCGCATTTGCTCCTCCAATCTTTCTTGACCACTTGTTATTTTCCCTTCGAGGCCGCCGATCATTTGCTCCTGTTCAGCACGCAATGTCCTTTGCTCGGTAATCATTTTAACTTCGAGGCCGCCGATCATTTGCTGCATTTGTAGTTGCGTCTGAACTTGCATTTGTTGCATAGCAGCCATTAGTTGCCCCATATCGAAACCTCCAGATGTTGTTGGAGTAGTTTCTTTAACGACGACATTCTGGTGTTCCACTCTGGTCGTTGACTCTGTTGTCACTTCAACCGCTTGCACCTCGGTTGAATCCGGTGCCCCAAAATTAAATTCATGTTGATCTGGGTCAACATTTTCATCTAACAAAGCAGTACGGAGTCTCAACTGCAACTCATTTCGGTTGCCCGCAGTTGGTAGATTCCGTAGCCCCAACTCCTTCTTCAAATCTGCCACTTTTAAGTCCAATAATTTCATCTTGGATATTCACAATCCCACCGCTGTCACCAATTGTTACGATTTCGCCGAGTGGTTATTCAATTATTTTATCCGGTTCGATCACTGGATTGTGAATATAAACTCGCAAAGATTAAATTTTAACTAAATTTATTTTCCACAAATTTCACAAATAATTCACTGATATTTATTTTCACTTTTATTTTACACAATATTTATCACTACTATTATTTTAACACTTCACTTTCACTATTATTTTCACTTCCCGATATTAACACTTCGAAATTCAAAATTGAACTGTTTCGTAACTCAAATGTCTACACGTATTTATACGACGCAAAGGCTTGTAGAACATTCCATTTGTTGAGATTACAACAATAATTATTACAAAAAACTGCGGGTGAATAACTTACATGCTGAATAGCCATTATTCACACATAATCTTTTTCATTTGCATCTCGTTTTAAGTAACTTGAGTAAGCATTGCATACGAATATTTATTCTCATACAGTTTTTGTTTAGCATTATAAATTTCTTATTTTCTATTAAAAATGAAATGCTGACTAGGCTGTTTAGATAATAAAATCATGTATATAAACCGTAGAATTATTAAAATAAAGGAGAATAGATTTAAATCACCATAACGTTAAGTTTATTTTCAATTCAAATTAATTTAATTCAGTGTTAAATTAACATGGTCCTTCGAGCCTAAGAACAACGTAAAATAAAAGTGAACTATTAACCAGCAAACAACAACAGCCAAAAACAAAATATACAGTCCACGAACAAAAAGCTATTGAACAACTAAATAGCTATTAAACAACTTAAATACAAATCAGCCAACCAACAACAGGCAAAATGGATGAAGTTCTACAAAAACAAGAGGAAATAGCAGAGAAGCTGTTTCAACTTTATTCAAATTATAAAAAAGACAGAGAAGCCAGGAAAACCATCAGGTATCTCGAAGCCAAGATAGTCGCATTGAAAACATTATATGCCGATTACAAAGGCAATGATGACAAAATACGACAATCGGTTCCCCAATTAGAAGGAACAAATGAGTACTACGAACAACGGAAAAAGGTTTTAGATACGTATACGACCTTCATCGAGGAAATGCGTACCCGACTTCATAACGGTGCGCCATCCACACCAACGCTACAAACAACCAGTTTCAGCTTCAACCCACCTGACGGGTTGGAGAAAGAAAATACAGAACAACAAGATGATTCAACAACAAAATATAAACCAGCAATAGAAGAAAGTATATCTCCCAGATTATTAAAACAACAAAATATAAAAATGCGGAGTTTATACAAGGAAATAAGGTCAACACAAAACAAACTGGAAGATGGAGCACAAGAACCAGCCCTAAAGCTTGCCTTATCGCACATGGAAAAAGCGATGAATGGAATAATAGAGCTACACGAAACAATATGCTTAGAAGCAACAGATGTCGATGAAGCAAATATCAAGTACTTCTTGGAAGAACATTTCGATAATATAAAGAAGGCATACGATGACATGGCAATAGACGTCATAACAGCAATCAAGCAGCAACAAGCTGGTATCAACCACTCAACTGAAATAAAATTACCACAAATACAAATACCGTACTTTACGGGAGAGTATATGAAATGGATGGCATTTCGTGATGTTTTTGAGAAACTAGTACACAACAACAAAGTACTAACCAACATACACAAGATCAGCTATCTAAAACAATGCGTTAGCGGTCAAGCTGCTAAACTAATAAGCCACTTGCAGTCCATAGGTGAAAACTACGAGGATGCGTGGAAAATCATCAAAGACAGGTATGATAATCGCAGGGCGATTCTTACAAAATATATTCATACCTTAATGTCACAACCAACGATCAACACGGAATCAGCTTCAGCCCTGAGAACACTTTACGACACGACCAACGAGTGTTTACATGCGATCAAAAACCTAGGAGTTGATACAGATTCTTGGGATCAAATAGTGATCTATGTCCTCGAAAAGAAATTAGATCATGATTGAGATGCGTATGAGATGACACTCGAAAATTCAAGAGAAATTCAAACTCTAAAAAACTTCATGAAGTTTCTCGAAACACGTTTTTCGGCACTGGAAGCAATTTTACGGGAGAAATCTACAAGCTTTCGCAAAACTGCAGTAATACCGATACGAGCAAGTTCAAGTGGAACAACCTTTTTAACATCAAACCAAGCTCCAACATGTGACCTATGCAAGCTAAACACCAACTATCAGATTGTGTCAAATTCAAAAAAATGAACATATATGAAAAAAATCAGCTTGTAACACTCTTACAGTTATGCAGGAACTGTTTGAAAAGCAATCATCAGCTACCTGATTGTAAGACTGTCCAAACGTGCACCATATGCCAAGGCCGGCATAACACGCTATTGCACAATCCGAAGAACGGAAATTTTAAAACAACCACTTCTACGTCAACAAGTCAAGGAAACACATCATTACACACCACAGAGAAGAAAAACAAAGAACAACATGTATTACTCGCTACAGCTTTGTTCAAAGCCGAAGCTGAAAATGGGGAGGAAATCACATTAAGAGCATTAATCGATCAAGGCTCCCAAGTGACTCTTATTACGGAAGAAGCATGCCAGCGACTTCTTGTAAAAAGGCCCAAAATCTACGCAAAAATAGATGGACTAGGAGCAAATGAAACTGGAATTTCGAAATCGAGCATAGAACTGAAAATAAAGTCAAACTGGCCATCTACATTCTCGACAACGGCAACAGCTTTAGTCCTCAATAAAATAACGGGACTAACACCGTCAAGTAAAATATACAAGAGTCAGTACAATCATGTGCATCATTTGATGTTAGCTGATCCCAACTACAATGTACCAGCTCGGATTGATGTTCTAATTGGAGCAGATGTATTTTACAATATCATCCTTCCTGGAGTATTAAAAGGGGATGGTACTACACCTGTTGCACAGCACACGGAATTGGGATGGATTTTATCTGGCCCAACAACAAAATTATACCTCACATCATCACCGAAAGTTCTAGTGCTGCAAACGGATTTAGAAAAACAAATTCACAAGTTCTGGGAAGTATCTGAATTTCAAGAAAAAACAGAATATTCGATGGAAGAAATTCAATGTGAACGATTATATAAGGAAACGACAACACGAAATGCAGAAGGACGTTATACAGTGAGGTTACCTTTCAATGATGCGGCAGAAGCATTAGGAAAATCACGAGGTCAAGCAGCATCAAGACTCCTACAAATAGAGCGTAAATTGATTAATAACCCAGCAAAAAACGATTATAAAAGTTTCATGAACGAGTATGAATCATTAGGTCATATGAAGTTGACAACGTCTATGAACAACAACGTTGAAGGAGAAATATACTATTTACCTCATCATGCTGTTGTTAAAGAAGAAAGTACTACTACAAAATTGAGAGTAGTATTCGACGCATCTGCAAAAACCACGTCGAAGTTAAGCCTGAATGACAATCTATTAAATGGGCCTATATTACAACCACGGAGACCGCGGAGATGTTCATTGAGGATCCATCCTATGAGGAATTCATAATGGCCATACGGAAATTAAAGAAAAATCGTTCACCAGGAGTTGATTGCATTAATTCAGAGCTCTTGATATTCGGAGGGCTAACTTTGTGGAACTGTCTTTTCGACCTTGTTCGATTGGTATGGCGAAATGAAGTTATGCCCGAAGAATGGAAAGTGGCCGCGTTATGCCCAATTTTCAAAAAGGGTGATCGCTTGAAATGCGAGAATTATCGCGGTATAGCTCTCCTTTGCACAGCATATAAGTTACTGTCATACATTATCTTGGGAAGAATTACTCCTCTAGCGGAGGAAATTGTCGGTGACTACCAAGGAGGATTCCGTCCAAATCGGTCAGTCACTGATCAAGTTTTTTCGCTGCGGATGATTCTTTCCAAGTACTACGAAACATCTCGCGATGTACACCAGGTATTCCTAGATTTCAAGCAAGCCTATGACTCGATCAATCGAGAGAGATTATGGTATGCGCTTGAATATTTAGGAATACCAAAAAAATATGTACATCTCTGTAAAATGACAGTAACGCAGTCACAATGCTGTGTAAAAGTTGAGAACAGGCTATCGAGAACTTTTGCAATCACTACTGGTGTTCGACAAGGAGATGCGCTGTCCCCGATACTTTTTAATCTCATGTTGGAATACATCCTTCGTAAAAGTGAAACACCTCAGGACAACATCTTATTCCGACAATCCAATCAACTTCTTGCTTATGCAGATGATATCTGTGTGATTGGATTAAATGGCAAGGGAGTGAAAGAGATACTTGATCCACTGGAACAGTGTTCAGCTTCCGTTGGTCTCAAAATCAACGAGTCAAAAACCAAATATCTAATCTCGGGTTTTAGAGACCAAGACGCAATTGATTTCAGTAGTGGTAACCACACGTTTGAAGGAGTGATGAGATTCAAGTATCTTGGATCTCTCATTACTCACGATAATAGTGTGGGCGAGGATATCAAGGTCCGCCTTGCCGCTGGCAATCGGGCTTTGTATCCTCTACGTCCACTGCTGAAATCAAAATATCTTGCAAATACGGATAAGCTGAAACTGTACAGAGTGTTGATCAGACCCGTTGTCATGTATGGATGTGAGAGTTGGACCTTGACGGATGAGTACGAAAGATGGCTTCTAACATTCGAGAGAAGAATCATGCGTGTGATATATGGTCCAAAACGCGACGTCGATGGCACTTACCGAGTTCTTTTCAATCACGAGATCAGGAATTTAATGCAAATTCCTGATATCGTGCATGAAATTAAAGGACAGCGAGTACGCTGGCTCGGACACGTTCTGCGTGCTGATCCGAACCGAATGATACAGCGAACCTTTAAGGGAGAACCGCCTTTCGGTAGGCGAAGAGGTCGCTGTCGGCGACGATGGCTCCACGGCGTAGAGAGCGATCTGGCATCTTCAAACTGCCTACAACGGTTTGAAGAGTTGGCTCGTGATCGAAACCGATGGAGTCAGATTGTTGACACGGTACGGGCCAATAATGGCCTGTAAAAACCGTAAAAAAAAAAAAAAAAAAAAAAAAAAAAAAAATATTACAACAAGACCTGGTGCACATTCTAATGAGATGGCGCACTCATAGAATAGCATTCTCAGCCGACATCGGAAAAATGTTCAGGCAAATCAAAATGCACGAGAACGATCAAAACTATCAAAGAGTTTTGTGGAGAGACTCATTTTCTGAACCCATAAAGGAGTACAAGTTAACAACAGTTACATATGGAACAACCCCCGCATCATATCTGGCAATAAAAACACTACAACAACTAGCGGATGATGACGTAAAACTTTTTCCCAATGCGGCAAAAATAACAAAGCAAGATTTCTATGTCGATAATGTAATGTCTGGAAGTGAGACCTTAGAAGAAGCTAAGGCAGCACGAGACGAACTTATCAATTTGTTGAAAGGAGGAGGTTTTCCGTTACGAAAATGGATCAGCAATGAAACATCACTTTTAGAGGAATTACCGTCAGAGCTAAAGGAACTTGGTCCAAGACAGATTCAAGAAGATGACAGCATAAAAACACTTGGCATATTGTGGTATCCAGTAACTGATTCATTTCAATTTAAAATTAAATTCCCGAAATCAAACAAGCATCAAACAAAAAGGTCGTTTTTATCGCAAATATCAAAAATTTACGACCCGTTGGGATGGCTTTCCCCAGTTCTAATTATCCCTAAAATAATGTTCCAAGAGCTATGGCTACAAAACTTATCATGGGATGATGAATTACCATCAGAATTCGAACAAAGGTGGGAAAAATTACGACACAACTTAAGCGCAATAGAAAACATCAACATACCGAGATGGAATAATGGACTCAAAACTAACATCAAATACGAACTTCATGGATTTGCCGATGCTTCAGAGAAAGCATATGCAGCTGTCGTTTATACGAAAGTAACAACATTCGACAACAAAATCATTACTACTCTTATAGCGGCAAAAACAAAGGTAGCTCCAGTCAAAAGCAAAATTTCACTTCGAAGGTTAGAACTTTGTGGAGCACTCTTAGTGGCAAAACTATTGGATCAAGTATCATCAGCCATGGAATTGAAAAATATACCATCCTTCGCTTGGACCGATTCAACAATTGTACTGGCATGGCTTAACAAGCCACCAAGCAAATGGAAAACATTCGTCGCTAATAGAGTAGCACAAATTCAACAACTTACAAAAAACAGCAAATGGTGCCACATTAATTCTGAAGAAAATCCCGCAGATTGTGCCACAAGAGGTTTAAATCCAGACAAGCTCCAGGAGCACATTCTGTGGTGGAAGGGACCAGACTGTCTAAATAAAGACCATTCAAAACATGGACATCCAAATGTCGAAACACACTTAGAAGTAAGATGTCACCTAGTTGCAGCTCCCGAGATAAAGGAAGCAGATGAATACATGAAACAATTTTCTACTCTAACTCGCCTATTACGAGTTACATCCCTTTGTCGACGGTTCATCACGAAGAAAACAGATCCAATCACAACAACAGAATTAAACGAAACAATGAATAAATTAACCAAAATGGTCCAAAAAGAAGAATTCGGGGTAACGGAAGCTAATATTGAGCAACTCAAAGGTAAACATAAATTGGTTTCCCTTTACCCATTTCTGGATAACAAGGGTATTCTAAGAGTTGGAGGAAGGTTAGAAAACACCATTCTCAACTTTAATCAAAAACATCCTGCAATTTTACCGGCAAAACATCATTTCACGTCACTTATAGTCGACAATTCACATAGAAATACAATGCATGGAGGAAAAACTTTAACATTAGCCAATGTCAGACAAAAATTTTGGATTATCAAGGGTGCCAGAACAGTAAAACAACAATTACAAGAATGTGTCAAGTGTACGAGACTGAAAATGAACATGTCGCAACAGTTAATGGGAAATTTGCCAACTGTAAGAACAACAATAACGAGGCCATTTACTAACACAGGCATCGATTATGCCGGACCGATGGAACTAAGGGTATCAAAAGGACGTGGGGTAAAGTCACATAAAGGATACATTGTTATTTTCGTATGTTTAAGTATGAAAGCGGTTCATCTAGAAGTGGCTAGCGACTTAACAGCACAAGCATTCATAGCTGCCTATAAACGTTTCATTGGAAGAAGAGGACCGGTTAAAAATCTCTATAGCGATAACGGTACGAATTTTGTATCAGCAAACAAGATATTAAAACACAATATTAACTTACAAGCTGCAGAGTATAACGAACAAATATACAACGAATTAACAACATCCGAAGTCAACTGGCATTTTTTACCCCCCCATTCACCACATATGGGAGGACTTTGGGAAGCTGGAGTAAAATCAATAAAGTACCATTTAAAACGAACTCTTGGAAACACAAGGCTTATATTTGAAGAATTTACAACGACCCTTATTCAAATAGAAGCCTGCCTAAATTCTAGGCCACTATGTCCTATGACTGAGGATCCTGAAGATTTAGAAGTATTAACTCCTGGACACTTTCTCATCGGAAGTGCCTTATTAGCGCCACCGGAATCTAATGAAACAGCCATAAGTATTCACACCTATTAAGATGGAAATTGTTAGAACGATTGCAGAACGAGTTTTGGAGAAAATGGCGAGACCAATACCTAAGTAGACTACAACAACGGCCAAAGTGGGTCGCTCCCAAGGCCAACCTGGAAATTGGGGATCTTGTAGTCATAAAAGATGAGCAGCTCCCCCCAACACGATGGGCACTAGGAAGAATAGTACAGACTCATCAAGGAAAGGATGATTTAGTACGTGTAGTAAGCGTAAAAACAGGCAGAAACACGATCAAGCGACCAGTGACAAAAATCTGCAAATTGCCTATTGAAAATATAGAACAATTGAAGCCGTTAAGTCCAATAAAACAACCGCAAGAGCTGCAACAGAAGCGAACAACCAGATCAAGCAATAATTCAAACTTCTTGCTATACTCACTTCAAATAATCTGTGTAATGGGATTAGTAGCAGCAGGGACAGCGCCCAAATTCAACATAACAAAATTCACTGCACATCCTGGTATTTACTTTGATAAAATCGGCCAGGCCAATTTAATCAATAGCGAATGGAGGATCATAGCATACTACAATTTAACAACGTATTGGGCAGAACTAAAACATCTCGAAGAAACCACTCGACAGTTACACGATTTTTGCGAGAACAGATCTTACATCGATACCAATACTCTCCATGTACACGTAAAAGACCACTGCAGGGAAATTTCATATAAAATTCGAAATTTCTACCTTGAATTGAAGGAACAAAACGAGATACTAAGCACTCTGGGAAAAAATGATAATTCTCGTCAACGAAGATCACCGTTCGACTTTGTTGGTACAATAGCCAATGAACTTTTTGGTGTACTCGACCAACGTGCTGGAAACCTCTACAAGGAAAACATAGAACATCTAAATCAAAACCAGCAACATCACCAAAAGCTCTTAAGACAGCCGATATCAATAGTAGAATCCACGATCAACATCATGAAGCATGATCATGAAGAAACAAATCAAAGGTTCCAAGAATTCTATAGGATAATAAACGATGTCATATTTCACGAAGAATATATGGACATGACCCTTCAGACCATGTTGGAAATGATGAAACTACGGTCCTTCCAATCAGCAGTAATCGACACTATCAGGGAAATACACCAAGGCAGACTCAATCCGCTTATCCTGACACCAAACCAACTCCGCGATCAAATCGGGCAAATAATTGGTAATCTAAAAACCATGCAAGATATACCTTATCGCCAAAAAGGTATTGCTGCATTATATAGGATCATCACTGTAAAAACCATAAAAGTGGAAGAAACGATAATCTTCGAAGTAAAAATTCCGTTGGTGCAAAGAATCCGATTTTCATTATATAATATCATACCGGTGCCCACACTACATCATCAACAGTATGTCTACATCCAACCATCTTCAAGCTATCTGATGATATCAATGCAACAAGATCAATACTTACCGCTCAGTTCCGAGGAGTTCAACGCTTGTACATACCTTATGGAGGAATACCTTTGCAACACACGTCAGCCACTCTATGGATACAATTCCAATATAAGCAATTGTGAAATTCAATTGCTTAAACAGGTTGATGAAATACCAACAAGTTGCCAGATATTCACGAGGACTATCACCACCATATGGATACCGTTGCACACAAATAATGCGTGGATCTTTGTAGTAAGCAGCAGAACAACTGGTAATATAATCTGTGAAAATAAAAGCGATAGTCCGCCAGAATCAACCACAATAATAATTAAAGGCGAGGGAATTTTCGAGCTACATCCAAACTGTATACTAAAAGGGGATTCATTTACAATCTCAGGATATAAAACATTCAGCAGTGAATATAAGCTTCCCTTTGTGCCCCAGTTCAACTTAAGCGAGAAAATAAATACAACACAAAATATCCTGAACTTAACCACAACATCAACAATTCCAGAAATCAAGGCTATTGAGAGCACCATTCAAAAACACAAAAATTTATTGGAGTCCTCCATAGATAATGCGAACTTCCATGATTACCATCACTATCTTGCAATATACTTATTGATACCAGTTTTATTAGTTATAATCGGTTGGTATATAATCCGAAGAATACAAGCATTGGCGCCACCAAGAGAAGTACATCAAATAGAAGCTCTCCCTCCACACTAAACTACTATACAGCATATTGATCATTCCGATCAATGACCCGGGAATATGTTGAGATTACAACAATAATTATTACAAAAAACTGCGGGTGAATAACTTACATGCTGAATAGCCATTATTCACACATAATCTTTTTCATTTGCATCTCGTTTTAAGTAACTTGAGTAAGCATTGCATACGAATATTTATTCTCATACAGTTTTTGTTTAGCATTATAAATTTCTTATTTTCTATTAAAAATGAAATGCTGACTAGGCTGTTTAGATAATAAAATCATGTATATAAACCGTAGAATTATTAAAATAAAGGAGAATAGATTTAAATCACCATAACGTTAAGTTTATTTTCAATTCAAATTAATTTAATTCAGTGTTAAATTAACACCATTATTTTTCTTCTCTACACTTCTCGAATTTTCGTTGCGTCGTATTTGGTTCGCTCCGCCTATTTCATTATTTCTTTTTACTTTGTTCGTATGTGTAAACATTTGGTTACAGGGTAATCCCTACTGTTATAATTTTCTTTTCAATTATCACAGGTGACATCTGTGATTCGTGACAATATATATATATATACATATATATTGTTACGATTTCGCCGAGTGGTTATTCTAATAATTTTATCCGGTTCGATCACTGGATTGTGAATATTTAACTCGCAAAGATTAAATTTCAATTAAATTTATTTCCCACCAAAAATTACACAAATATTTCACAAATAATTCACAAATATTTATTTTCACTATTATTTTCCACAATATTTATCACTACTATTATTTTAACACTTCACTTTTTATCACTTCCCGATATTAACACTTCGAAATTCAAAATTGAACTGTTCTTGTAACTCAAATGTCTACACGTATTTATACGACACAAATACTTGTAGAATATTCTATTATTTTTTTCTCTACACTTCGCGAATGTTCTCGTATTTTGTTCGCTCCGCCTATTTCATTATTTCTTTTTATTTTGTTCGTTTATGTAAACATTTGGTTACAGGGTAATCCCTACTATTATAATTTTCTTTTTAATTATCACAGGTGACATCTGTGATTCGTGACACTACCCTCCGCCCAAACCTGTTCGTCCCGAACAGGATCTAGATCTCTTCCTCTATAGAACGCCAGTCGTTCCAGGTGTACAACCTTGGGTTTTCCTCGTACTCCTCTTTGGATCCTATAGATCACATCATTTATTCTTGTTATGACCTTGTACGGTCCCTCCCATCCAGGTTGTAATTTCTGCGATAACCCTTTCTTTCGTTGTGGGTTGTGAAGCCATACCAATTGACCCTCGTCAAATCCTTTATTGTTCGCTCGTACATCATACCGAGCCTTTGTTTTATCACTTGACAATTTGATTTTCTCTCTGACAAATCCGTGTATGTTGTTGATCTCCTCTTTCAAGTTGTCCACATATGCTTGTCCACATTTGGCTGATGATGGAACCGCTCCGAATTTGAGATCGCCTGGTAGTCTTAAATTGTTGCCAAAAAGTATTGTCGCTGGTGTTACTCCTGTTGTGTTATGCACCGCCGATCGATAAGCCATTAAGAACAATGGAATACCTTGATCCCAATTCCGCTGGTTTTTATCCACTGTTTTGGCTATAAACTCCTCCAATGTGGCATTGAAACGCTCCACCATGCCATCAGATTGTGGGTGGAAAGGTGTTGTTCGCGTTTTATTAATTCCCAGTAACTGGCACATCTCCTGGAAGACAACCGATTCGAAATTCCGCCCTTGGTCGGAATGCAGTTCCATTGGTACCCCATAACGGCTTATCCAATTGTATACCACTGCATTGGCGATTGTGGTTGTTTCCTGATTTGGAATCGGGTATACCTCTGGCCACTTACTGAAGTAGTCCATTACTACCAAAACATATTTGTTGCCACTATCGCTGGTTGGAAATGGTCCTGCAACATCTATAGCAATCCTCTCAAATGGTGCTCCCACATTATATTGTTGCATCGCTCCACGGCTCTTCTTTGCCGGTCCTTTCACGGCCATACATTGGTCACACTTTTGACACCATTCAGCCACTGCCTGTCTACATCCTGCCCAGTAGAATCTTTCACGTACCTTAGCTAACGTTTTGTTGATTCCTAGGTGACCTCCGCTTGTTCCTCCGTGGTATTCCTCCAATATTTCCGCCATCCTGATCTTCGGTACCACCACTAGCGATTGCTTTGTTTTGCCATCGGAGCTTTCCCATGTTCGTTTTAAGCATCCGTCTTCCATGGTTAAACTATCCCATTGGGCCCAGTAAGCCTTGATAGCTGGGCCTTTATCTGCAATATCGCTCCATGTGGGACGACGTTCTTCCTCCATGAATTTGATAATCACTGCCAAATCTGGGTCCTCCTGTTGCTCTTTGGAGATAACATCGTTGGTCCATTCATCAGCTGGCAACACTTTCATTAGTCTGATATCGACGATGTTTTCCTTGTTTTCTACCCGTCCGCAGTGTTTACAATCCACTCGACATGGCCGTCTTGACAATGCATCCGCATTTCCATGAGCGCTTCCTTTCCGATGTTGAATTTCGTAAACAAAACTCCCCAATCGCTCAATCCACCGTGCTACTTGTCCTTCGGGATTTTTAAACTGAAGTAGCCATGTCAAGGCGCCATGATCCGTTCTTAATAGAAATGATTGACCATAAAGGTATTTCCTGAAATGTTCCACACATTTCACTATGGCCAACAATTCTCTTCTTGTTACACAGTAGTTCCGTTCTGGCTTCGATAAGATCTTTGAATAATATGCGATGACACGTTCTTGCCCATCGATTTCCTGTGACAACACTCCTCCCAAGCCATAATTGCTTGCATCCGTATCCAAAATAAAACGTTTATTCGGAACCGGATACGAAAGCAATGGTGCTGTACATAATCGCTGTTTCAGTTCATTGAACGCTTCCTCGTGTTCATCACTCCATTGGAACGGCTTGTTCTTCTGTGTCAGCTCGTGTAAACTTCTTGCGATGTTGGCAAATCCTGGCACAAATCGCCGATAATATGTGCATAGTCCGATGAAACTCCTTAGTTCATGCAAATTCTGCGGTCTTGGCCAATCCTTTACGGCGGAGATCTTGTCTTCATCTGTATGAATGCCGCTAGTTGTTATTTTGTGTCCCAAATATTTGACTTCATCCCGGAACAATACACATTTCTTCGGACTTAACTTCAATCCAGCTGCTTGGATTCTTTCGAATACTTCCTCTAGATTACGTAGGTGCTCGTTGAAGTCCTTTCCCATAACGATGATGTCGTCCAAATATACCAGGCATGTTTTCCAGTGGAGTCCTTTTAGAACGCGTTCCATTAGCCGTTCGAAAGTCGCAGGGGCGTTACAAAGTCCAAATGGCATGACATTGAATTGCCATAATCCATTGCCCACACTAAACGCTGTCTTTTCCTTATCTTCGTCTGCGACCTCTACTTGCCAATAACCGCTCTGCAGATCTAATGTTGAAAACATCCGTGCTCCTGCCAATGTATCTAGTGTGTCGTCGATCCTTGGTAATGGGTAACTATCCTTCTTGGTAACTGTGTTGAGCTTCCGATAATCAACGCAGAATCGCATGCTTCCATCCTTTTTCTCCACCAATACTACTGGTGAACTCCATGGACTCGTTGACTGCTCAATTACTCCCGATGTTTGCATATCAGTTACCATCTTATCCACCTCTGCTTGCTTAGCCAATGGCAACCTCCTTGGCGCTTGTCGAATAGGTGTTGATATTCCTGTGTCGATCCGGTGTTTAACCATATTGGTTCTGCCATTATCTTCTGGTGCACCACAGAAAATGGACATATATTTTTGAAGCAACTCCTTTGCTGCTTGTTTTTCTTTTGGTGTTAATTGTTCCGTCCATTTCTGTGTTAGTTCCTCCGTTATTTTCCGTTGTCGCTGGTCCTTGGCCTTTACACACGGATTCGCCTCCTCACATTTTATAATCGTGGATACTTCCTCACCTCGGCCGATGATAGTTCCCTTTTTGATTGTTTTTGTCACATCCGATAAATTAAGAGCCCTTATCGGAACTCTAAAGTCACAATCCGGTTTAACCAAAGCTTTTCCGATGATAATTTCTTTGGTTTGTAGCTCGTCACTGTTGGCTTCCACAACCCACAACCCTTGTGTTCCAGGACCTCCATCCAATTTCCCCCAAACAACCGTTTCCGAGTGTGGTGGTAGCTTCGTCCGATGATCCAATTTTATCCTCCTTACGACAGGCTCCTTCCCGTTGTTAAGTTGCAAAGGCAGTTCGACATTACCGTAGCTCAATGTTCCTCGTCCGACATCCAATACGAATCCATTTCGTTTCATGAAGTCCATTCCCAGGATGACCTCATCCACAATATCCGCAACGAGAACTTCATGTCGAAAACTGTTGTTCCCGATTCGTATTGTCACCTCCTTCTTTCCTTTAATAGCTGCATTGTCGCCTGTCGCCGTTTGTAACTTGAACCCTTCCATTGATCGAACTCCATCCATGATGAAATCTGGCCGCACAATCGTTCTCGTTGCTCCAGTGTCCAATGTTATCATACTGGATCGTCCCTCTACTTCGCCTTTCACCATCAAGCTGTCACCACCTTTTGCCAATCTGGAAATGGGGATGAAGGTTATGGAGCATTTGGTTGTGGGAGTCAGCTTTTGCTCCTCAAAGCTGACTCTTACTCGTTTAACGCCTTCGTTGTTGTTTGGCGTTCCTCCACGGCTGCTGCTTTTCTTTCCTCCGGTGGCCGTCGGTACATCGGCGATGGTGTTCTTGCCCGTTTGCGCCTTATCTCCCAGCATTCCCTTGAGATGTGTCCTATTTTGTCACAAACCCAACATCTGATTTTACTAGTTCTATCCCGGAATCTCGTTGTCCGCCAGTTGTCTGCTGGTTTGATATTGTTTCCCTGTTTGTGACTGATTGCTGGTTCCACTTCCACACGACGTACCTTGACTGCTGGTTTGATGATGTTGTTTGCAGTCTCATTGGTTAGTGCACACGCGATGGTTTCCGCAAACGTTGCTTTTGGAGACAATACAACTGCACGTCTCGTATCCGGATCCCGTATACCATCGGTGAAAGCGTCGATCTTGATACGCTCGGTGTATTCTCCTGCCATGTTGTAGTGGGCGAGGTGCACTAGTCGCTCTATATCAGCCGCATACTCCTGGAGCGTCTCTCCAACCCGCTGACATCGTCCCTTCAACTCCATACGATGTAACTCCCGTCGATGGTCACCACCGTATTTGCGCTCCAGAGCCAACATGATTTTTCCGTAATCCTCTCTATCGTATTCCGGCACGATTTGCAAAAGATCCGCAGCACTTCCTTTTAACGCCACAATTAATGCTGCCACTTGATCTTGCTCGCACCAACCATTCCTTGTGGCCGCCATTTCAAACTGGAGTTTGAAGATGTTGAATGGTGTGGTCCCATCGAACGTTGGTGGCTTCAATTTAATCGAGCTGGTTGGTCGAGAAATTTGAGCGCTGCCGTTGGTTTTTAGATCCATCAGCTCCTTTTCAAGTTTCTGGAATCGTTGATCGGTCACCTCGATTTGTTGATCTAATTTGTGATCCATTTCCATTTTGATGGTATCGACTTTTGTGTTAAATGTAACGGAAAGCTCTCGAAACTTCTCGTTGACACATTTTTCTTGCTGCTCCAACCGTTCGATGATGTTTTCTTGTCCAGTTCTCATGACCTCCTGTTCCGCCAACAATCTTTCTTGTCCGCTTGTAATATCGGTTTTGAGCCCACCGATCATCTGCTCTTGTTCAGCACGCAATGTCCTTTGCTCGGTAATCATTTGTTGCGTCTGAAGTTGCATTTGTTGCATAGCCGCCAACAATTGTCCCATATCGAAACCTCCAGATGTTGTTGGAGTAGTTTCTTTAACGACGACATTCTGGTCTTCCGCTCTGGTCGTTGACTCTGTAGTTACTTCAATCGCTTGCACCTCGGTTGAATCCGGTGCCCCAAAATTGAATTCATGTTGATCTGGGTCAACATTTTCATCCAACAAAGCTGTACGGAGTCTCAACTGCAACTCATTTCGGTTGCCCACAGTTGGTAGATTCCGTAGCCCCAACTCCTTCTTTAAATCTGCCACTTTTAAGTCCAATAATTTCATCTTGGATATTCACAATCCCACCGCTGTCACCAATTGTTACGATTTCGCCGAGTGGTTATTCTAATAATTTTATCCGGTTCGATCACTGGATTGTGAATATTTAACTCGCAAAGATTAAATTTCAATTAAATTTATTTCCCACCAAAAATTACACAAATATTTCACAAATAATTCACAAATATTTATTTTCACTATTATTTTCCACAATATTTATCACTACTATTATTTTAACACTTCACTTTTTATCACTTCCCGATATTAACACTTCGAAATTCAAAATTGAACTGTTCTTGTAACTCAAATGTCTACACGTATTTATACGACACAAATACTTGTAGAATATTCTATTATTTTTTTCTCTACACTTCGCGAATGTTCTCGTATTTTGTTCGCTCCGCCTATTTCATTATTTCTTTTTATTTTGTTCGTTTATGTAAACATTTGGTTACAGGGTAATCCCTACTATTATAATTTTCTTTTTAATTATCACAGGTGACATCTGTGATTCGTGACAATATATATATATATATATATATATATATATATATATATATATATATATATATATATATATATATATATATATATATATATATATACATATATATATATATATATATATATAAAGGGTCCGCCAAATAACTTTTTTTTTTGAAAATGTTATAAAAAAAACTACTGAATATTTTCTCAAATTTCTTTTTTTATTTAAAAGTACAATCCTTCCGGTTAGTAAACGAAAATAATTTCATTCAAATGGCTGCCTCGGCTGGCCATGCAGTAGCCTACACGATATCGGTCCAATTTTTAATCACATTATCGATATTGTGCAGCTGTATTTCACAATGGCTTCACGAATATTGTCTTTTAAAGCGTCAATTGTCTCTGGCTTGTCGGCGTAACACTTATCTTTGAGTGCACCCCACAAATAATAGTCCAACGGTGTCAAATCGCAGCTCCGAGGTGGCCAAACCACATCAGCTCTGCGGCTGATAATGCGATCTTCAAAAACAGGGCGCAAAACATCGAGTGTAGCTTCAGCTGTGTGGCACGTAGTGCCGTCCTGTTGAAACCAAATGTTGCCAAAATCCTCCTTTTCAAATTTTGTGAACAAAAATTCGTTCAACATGGCCCGATAACGATCGCCATTGACTGTAACGGCCACTCCTTACTCATTTTCGAAGAAAAATGGCCCAATTATGCCTCTGGACCAAAATCCGCACCAAACAGTGACTCGTTTTGGGTGTACCGCATTTCAATGTATGCGTGCGGGTTTTCCGTGCCCCAAATGCGACAATTTTGCTTGTTTACATACCCGCCTAGATCAAAATGAGCTTCATCTGAAAAGATGATTTTTTTGGCAAAATCGGCATCTTCTGTATGTCGATCGCAGGCCCACTCAGCGAAGTGAAAACGCATTGGATGGTCAGTTGGCCTCAATTCCTGAACCAATTGGACTTTGTATGGCGTCATACCAAGGTCTTTATGCAAAATTCGTCTCAATGATGTCTCCGAAATGTTCAGTTGTTGAGAACGACGGTGAATTGATGTTGATGGCGCATCACGCACACTTTCTGCCACAGTATCATAATATTCTCGGGTGTACGCACTGTTTTTGGCTTTTCACTCTTTGGTTCATCGATGAAGATGCCAGTTTCTTTCACTTTTTTCACAAGATAACGAACATACGGAGCTGACGGTGCTTCTCTTCTTCCAAAATCCGTACGCAATTTTCGCACACATTCTGCAACATTACCATGATTTTCAAACTAATGTCGCAATATTTCCCAGCGTTGTTCAAGCGTATACACAACCATATTCGTTCAGCGGAATGATAAAACTAATTATCTGTCAAATCAGACATGAGCTAAGTGTTACCATTCACGAAATAAGCACTAGTTGAAAAAAAAACTTTAGATGACGGACCCTTTATTATATATATATATATATATATATATATATATATATATATATATATATATATATATATATATATATATATATATATATATATATATATATATATATATATATATATATATATATATATATATATATATATATATATATATATATATATATATATATATATATATATATATATATATATATATATATATATATATATATATATATATATATATATATATATATATATATATATATATATATGTTACGGTTAAAGCCCGAAATCGGCGAATATCCGAATTTACCGGTAAATGTCCGAATTTACAAAAAATGTGAACCGAAATGTACCGAAATCCATTAATAGATTCTATATAATCCGTTCCTACATGCGGCACGCAGTGCGACATGTTTACTTATCCCAGCTCCTACGTCCCCCGAAGTTGAAATCTAAAGCCCCTCGGAGGGATAAGCGGGGGGGGGAGCGCAGCGACCATATAGTAGAGAATTCCTTACCTACGAACTGTACTCTGTTATCCGTATGGATAGTTTGAGGAACGCTGAACAAGGGAAACAATTCGTCTCGTAAAAAACTTATGATAGGTCCAGCAGAACCTTAAGCTAAAGTTTTTAAATAAACAAATTTGGTTAAATTATGTTAAACAATAAGAATAACCGTCTTTCCTTTAGCGGTGCGAGGATATGGTCCCAGCAGATCAATAAAAATTTTCTGCTACGGTCGCTGTGATAATGTTAATTTGCCTAGCGGTGGACGCCCGCAAGTATTCATAGCCTTTGATTGTTTGCAAATGTCACAATTTACAATAAAGTCATGAACCTTCTTTGCCATCTTAGGCCAATAATATAGGCGCCTCAACCTCTCCAGAGTCTTATGAATACCACAGTGTGCTCCGTTAGGAATACAATGTTCTCTAATGATTAGATCGATAGTAAATTCATTAGGTATCCACAGCTTCCACGTTGGAGTGTCAGTTAGTAGTACATTACCACCTCGTGCTAATGTCGCTTGACCAAGGTATTTTTTTAAGAATTTTTTTCTTGTAGAGTATATTGACATAAATTTTACTCGGAATTGGATGGCCATTATCGGCCAATCTTAGAGATGTTGATCCAGGTCTGACTATTACATAAGGTTGGCTAGTGTATTGTCTACATAAAACCACCTCGTGCTAATGTCGCTTGACCAAGGTATTTTTTTAAGAATTTTTTTCTTGTAGAGTATATTGACATAAATTTTACTCGGAATTGGATGGCCATTATCGGCCAATCCTAGAGATGTTGATCCAGGTCTGACTATAACATGAGGTTGGCTAGTGTATTGTCTACATAAAACCACCTCGTACTAAAGTCACTTGACCAAGGTATTTTTGTAAGAATTTTTTTCTTGTAGAGTATATTGACATAAATTTTACTCGGAATTGGATGGCCATCATCGGCCAATCCTAGATATGTTGATCAAGGTTTGACTATAACATGAAGTTGTCTAGTGTATTGTCTACATAAAACCACCTCGTGCTAAAGTCGCCTGACCAAGGTATTTTTGTAAGAATTTTTTCTTGTAGAGTATATTGACATAAATTTTACTCGGAATTGGATGGCCATTATCGGCCAATCCTAGAGATGTTGATCCAGGTCTGACTATTACATGAGGTTGTCTAGTGTATTGTCTACATAAAACCACCTCGTGCCAAAGTCGTTTGACCAAGCTATTTGTTAAAGTAATTTTTTCTTTTTAAGTATAGTGACATAAATATCACTCGAATTTCCATGGCCATTATCGGCCAATCCTAGAGATGTTGATCCAGGTCTGACTATAACATGAGGTTGTCTAGTGTATTGTCTACATAAAACCACCTCGTGCTAAAGTCGCTTGACCAAGGTATTTTTTTAAGAATTTTTTCTTGTAGAGTATATTGACATAAATTTTACTCGGAATTGGATGGCCTTCATCGGCCAATCTTAGAGATGTTGATCGAAGTCTGACTATAACATGAGGTTGGCTAGTGTATTGTCTACATAAAACCACCTCGTGCCAAAGTCGCTTGACCAAGGTATTTTTGTAAGAATTTTTTCTTGTAGAGTATATTGACATAAATTTTACTCGGAATTGGATGGCCATTATCGGCCAATCCTAGAGATGTTGATCCAGGTCTGACTATAACATGAGGTTGGCTAGTGTATTGTCTACCTTAAACCACCTCGTACTAAAGTCACTAGACCAAGGTATTTTTTTAAGAATTTTTTTCTTGTAGAGTATATTGACATAAATTTTACTCGGAATTGGATGGCCATTATCGGCCAATTCTAGAGATGTTGATCATAGTCTGACTATAACATGAGGTTGTCTAGTGTACTATCTACATAAGACCACCTCGTGCTAAAGTCGCTTGACCAAGGTATTTTTGTAAGAATTTTTTCTTGTAGAGTATATTGACATAAATTTTACTCGGAATTGGATGGCCATTATCGGCCAATCCTAGAGATGTTGATCCAGGTCTGACTATTACATAAGGTTGGCTAGTGTATTGTCTACATAAAACCACCTCGTGCTAATGTCGCTTGACCAAGGTATTTTTTTAAGAATTTTTTTCTTGTAGAGTATATTGACATAAATTTTACTCGGAATTGGATGGCCATTATCGGACAATCCTAGAGATGTTGATCCAGGTCTGACTATTACATGAGGTTGGCTAGTGTATTGTCTACATAAAACCACCTCGTACTAAAGTCACTTGACCAAGGTATTTTTTTAAGAATTTTTTTCTTGTAGAGTATATTGACATAAATTTTACTCGGAATTGGATGGCCTTCATCGGCCAATCCTAGAGATGTTGATCAAAGTCTGACTATAACATGAAGTTGTCTAGTGTATTGTCTACATAAAACCACCTCGTGCTAAAGTCGCCTGACCAAGGTATTTTTGTAAGAATTTTTTCTTGTAGAGTATATTGACATAAATTTTACTCGGAATTGGATGGCCATTATCGGCCAATCCTAGAGATGTTGATCCAGGTCTGACTATTACATGAGGTTGTCTAGTGTATTGTCTACATAAAACCACCTCGTGCCAAAGTCGTTTGACCAAGCTATTTGTTAAAGTAATTTTTTCTTTTTAAGTATAGTGACATAAATATCACTCAAATTTCCATGGCCATTATCGGCCAATCCTAGAGATGTTGATCCAGGTCTGACTATAACATGAGGTTGTCTAGTGTATTGTCTACATAAAACCACCTCGTGCTAAAGTCGCCTGACCAAGGTATTTTTTTAAGAATTTTTTCTTGTAGAGTATATTGACATAAATTTTACTCGGAATTGGATGACCATCATCGGCCAATCTTAGAGATGTTGATTGAAGTCTGACTATAACATGAGGTTGGCTAGTGTATTGTCTACATAAAACCACCTCGTGCTAAAGTCGCTTGACCAAGGTATTTTTGTAAGAATTTTTTTCTTGTAGAGTATATTGACATAAATTTTACTCGGAATTGGATGGCCATTATCGGCCAATCCTAGATATGTTGATCCAGGTCTGACTATAACATGAGGTTGGCTAGTGTATTGTCTACCTTAAACCACCTCGTGCTAAAGTCACTTGACCAAGGTATTTTTTTAAGAATTTTTTTCTTGTAGAGTATATTGACATAAATTTTACTCGGAATTGGATGGCCATTATCGGCCAATTCTAGAGATGTTGATCATAGTCTGACTATAACATGAGGTTGTCTAGTGTATTATCTACATAAAACCACCTCGTGCCAAAGTCGCTTGACCAAGGTATTTTTGTAAGAATTTTTTCTTGTAGAGTATATTGACATAAATTTTACTCGGAATTGGATGGCCATTATCGGCCAATCTTAGAGATGTTGATGCAGGTCTGACTATTACATGAGGTTGTCTAGTGTATTGTCTACATAAAACCACCTCGTGCTAAAGTCGCTTGACCAAGGTATTTTTTTAAGAATTTTTTTCTTGTAGAGTATATTGACATAAATTTTACTCGGAATTGGATGACCATTATCGGCCAATCCTAGAGATGTTGATCAAGGTCTGACTATTACATGAGGTTGGCTAGTGTACTGTCTACCTTAAATCACCTCGTGCTAAAGTAGCTTGACCTAGGTACGATTATATGACAAAATATTATGCTGCTTATTAATATCTTATTTAGTTTTTTTTCTGGTAATTAAATATTAACAGATTTTCTTATTGGAAAAAAATGTGATAATGGTTTGTATCCTTGGTTTGTTGTATATTTTGATATTGGATTGATTTAGTACATTCAAGCAGTATTTGATTTTGACAGCGAATCAAATTGCAATAGTATTCTATATTTATTGATTTAATGCAAAATGTTATTATATTTTTACTAAGGTAGTGAAATAATAATTTTCTTATCATCTTTAGGGTTAAATAAATTATGTTTAGAAATATTAGAATATTGAAAAATTAAGTTTAGAATTATTTTCATATTGGTTTTTATATGATGTATTTCTATCTCGATTTTCCCATCAAAATAGTATAAATTAAGCTAGATTTATCTCAATAAGCAATACAATTGTATTTAATTAATTTGTATTGAATCATATTTAATTTTTCCTCTTAAAAACTCATGTATTTTCATTTTCTTTGAAAACGTTGTAAATTTACAATAATAACAGTGTACATTTCACAACTACATAGAGAATTCAATTGGAATTAGTAAACTTCCAATTGGAATTGTATACGTATACAAAAAATCTGGGAAAAAAAATCTGTGACATACTTCACAGGCTCGAGAATATATATAAAAAAAATATGCGTTAATGTTATCCGCGAGTGTATATATGTTTATATATATATATATATATATATATATATATATATATATATATATATATATATATATAATATATATAAAATATATATATATATATATATATATATATATATATATATATATATATATATATATAAATATATATATGTGTATATATATACTCAGAAAAATAAAGGACTTTCATATAAAAAATCTATGTCACTTGAATTAAAATCTTGAAAATTCTTTTATTTGAAGAATAAATCATTTAGATTAATAGTTTTTAGTGTATTAGTTTAAATATTCTAATTTAATTATAATATTTTAAATAAAATTAAAACCATTTAAATTAATGAAATTATTCTTTAAAATAAAAAAATATATTTCAAAAATTATTTTAAAAAAATATTCTTGAAATTGAAGAAATAATTTCTTTACAACAAAGTTCAATTATTTTTTTTATCAAGGGATTTAATTAAATAATTTTTCGTTTAAAATAAAGTTAATTAAATTTAATTTTAATCATTTCATGTTAATCATTTTTAATAATATATTTTTCGTGCTGGTTTTTAGTATATATTCAGATTTGGTTAGAGAAGGACCTTGTGTTTAATAAGTATAGTTTGCAATACAAAGTAAGTAATTAAGATAGTTTTGCTATAATACAGCCAAAAATAAAAATTAAATTCATTCGTTTAAATTTTAACATGTTTTAACTTTCAGAGGTACCAACTTACAAAACAAGTTATGTTTTACCAAAAACGAAGATCCCAATTGCTCAGAAGAATAGTGCAAATTTTGCCATCTGTAAAATTTATTAAGAGTGAACAATTTTAGTTTTTATAATTGTTTATAATATTTATATAATTATGTATATATATATATATATATATATATATATATATATATATATATATATATATATATATATATATAAATATATATATATATATATATATATATATATATATATATATATATATATATATATATATATATATATATATGTGTATATATATATTCATATATAATATATATATATATATATATATATATATATATATATATATATATATATATATATATATATATATATATATATATATATATATATATATATATATATATATATTATTGATTTGACCAATAATTGAATAATTGACTTATTTTTTGTGTTTCTTATATAATGTAGTTAAAATTTAAATAAATAAACTTATTTCTTAAAACATATATGATTTTTTATCCAACCCAATATTTAATATTCTTAAATAATATTCTTAGAAGTAAATGATTTTAAAATTAAAAATAAATAAATTTAACTTTGGATTAAACATTTGATTTAATTAAAACAAAATCCTTAGTATCATTTGACTTAAAAGAAAAATATATTTAATTTAAATGGAATAAACTTCATTTCTTTAAGTTTAGAAATCAAGGAATTCGATATTTTAAAATGAAGAAAAAACGGTTTTGCTCAAAATCTATAGGCGAAATTTCTTTAAACGAAACCAAAATTACTTTAAATCTAAGTTCAATTTTTCTGTATATATATATATATATATATATATATATATATATATATATATATATATATATATATATATATATATATATATATATATATATATATATATATATTATATATTATATATATATATATATATATATATATATATATATATATATATATATATATATATATATATATATATATATATATATATATATATATATATAAATATATATATATATATCTATATATATATATATATATATATATATATATATATATATATATATATATATATATATATATATATATATATATATATATATATATATATATATATATATATATATATATGTTACGGTTAAAGCCCGAAATGAGGCGAATGTCGAAGTTTGAATCTCGCAGTCTTCAGCAATCTGAAGTGGCAGATCAGAGAATCATGAAGATTGAGAAAGAACTGATGGATTTAAAAACCAACGGCAGTGCTCAAGTTACTCGACCAACCAGCTCAATAAAGTTGAAGCCACCAACGTTCGACGGAACCACACCATTCAACCAAACACTAGTTTGAAATGGCGGCCACAAGGAATGGTTGGTGTGAGGAGGATCGAGTGGCAGCATTAATTGTTGCGCTAAAAGGCAGTGCTGCGGAGCTCCTACAAATCGTGCCGGAATACGAACGAGCGGATTACGGCAAAATCATGTTGGCTCTGGAGCGCAAATACGAAGGTGACCATCGACGGGAGCTACATCGTATGGAGTTGAAAGGACGATGTCAGCAGGTTGGAGAGACGTTCCAGGACTATGCGGCTGATATAGAGCGGGTAATGCACCTCGCCCACTATAACATGGCGGGTGAATACACGGAGCGGATCAAGATCGACGCTTTCACCGATGGTATACGGGATCCGGATACGAGACGTGCAGTTGTGTTGTCTCCAAAAGCAACGTTTGCGGAAACCATCGCGTGTGCACTTACCAACGAGACTGCAAACAACATCATTAAACCAGCAGTCAAGGTACGCCGTGTGGAAGTGGAACCAGCAATCAGTCACAAACAGGGCAATAACATCAAACCAGCAGATAACTGGCGGACAACTAGATTCCGGGATGGAACTAGTAAAATCAGATGTTGGGTTTGTGACAAAATAGGACACATCTCAAGGGAATGCCACCGGAGGCACGAAAAATACCAGCCGAGGAAGAACGCCAAACAACAACAAAGGCGTTAAACGAGTAAGAGTCAGCTTTGAGGAGCAAAAGCTGACTCCCACAACCACATGCTCCATAACCTTCATCCCCATTTCCAGATTGGAAAAAGGTGGTGATAGCTTGATGGTGCGAGGCGAAGTAGAGGGACGATCCAGTTTGATAACATTGGACACTGGAGCAACGAGAACGATTGTGCGGCCGGATTTAATCACGAATGGAGTTCGGAGAATGGATGAGTTCAAGTTACAAACGGCGACAGGCGACAGTGCGGTCATTAAAAGAAAGAAGGAGATTACAGTACAAATCGGTAACAACAGTTTTAAACATGAAGTTCTGGTTGCGGATATTGTGGATGAGGTCATCCTGGAGCGAAATGGATTCGTATTGGATGTCGGACGGGGAACATTGAGCTACGGTAATGTCGAACTGCCTTTGCAACTGAACAACGGGAAGGAGCCAGTCGTAAGGAGGATAACACTGGATCATCGAATAAAGCTGGATGTGACAAAAACAATCAAAAAGGGAATTACCATCGGCCGAGGTAAAGAAGTATCCACGATTATAAAATGCGAGGAGTATAAGCCGTGTGTAAAAGCCAAGGATCAAAGGCAATGGAAAATAACGGAGGAACTAACACAGAAATGGACGGAACAATTAACATCTGAAGAAAAACAAGCAGCAAAGAAATTGCTTCAAAAATATATGTCCATTTTCTGTGAGGCACCGGAAGATAATGGCAGAACAAACATGGTTAAACACCGGATCGACACAGGAACATCAACACAAATTCGACAAGCGCCAAGAAGGTTGCCATTGGCTAAACAAGCAGAAGTAAATAAGATGGTAACTGATATGCAAACATCAGGAGTAATTGAGCAGTCAACGAGTCCATGGAGTTCACCAGTAGTATTGGTGGAAAAGAAGGATGGAAGCATGAGATTCTGCGTTGATTATCGGAAGCTCAACACAGTTACCAAAAAGGATAGTAACTCGTTACCAAGGATCGACGACACACTGGATACATTGGCAGGAGCACGGATGTTTTCAACATTGCATTTGCAGAGCGGCTATTGGCAAGTGGAGGTCGCAGACGAAGATAAGGAAAAAAAAGCGTTCAGTGTTGGCAATGGATTATGGCAATTCAATGTCATGCCATTTGGACTTTGTAACGCCCCTGCGTTAAGGACTCCACTGAAAAATATGCCTGGTATATTTGGACGACATCATCGATATGGGCAAGGACTTCCACGAGTATCTACGAAATTTAGAGGAAGTATTCGAAAGAATCCAATCAGATGGATTGAAATTAAGTCCGAAGAAATGTGTATTGTTCCGGGATGAAGTCAAATATTTGGGACACAAAATAACAACAAGCGGCATTCATACAGTAGAAGCAAGATCTCCGCCGTAAAGGATTGGCCAAGACCGCAAAATTTACATGAACTAAAGAGTTTCATCGGACTCTGCACATATTATCGACGAGTTGAACCAAGATTTGCCAACATCGCAAGAAGTTTACACGAGCTGATAAAGAAGAACAAGCCGTTCCAATGCAATGATGAACACGAGGAAGCGTTCAACGAACTGAAGCAGCGCTTATGTGCAGCACCATTGCTTTCGTATCCGGTTCCGAATAAACGTTTTATTTTGGATACGGATGCAAGCAATTATGGCTTGGGAGGAGTGTTGTCACAAGAAATCGATGGACAGGAACGTGTCATCGCATATTATTCAAAGATCTTTTCGAAACCAGAGCGGAACTACTGTGTGACAAGAAGAGAATTGTTGGCCATAGTGAAATGTGTGGAACATTTCTGGAAATAGCTCTATGGACAATCATTTCTATTAAGAATGGATCATGGCGGCTTGACATGCCCACTTCAATTTAAAAATCTCGAAGGACAAGTAGCACGGTGGATTGAGCGATTGGGGAGTTTTGTTTACGAAATCCAACATCGGAATGGAAGCGCTCATAGAAATGCGGATGCGTTGTCAAGACGATCATGTAGAGTGGATTGTAAACATTGCGGACGGGTAGAAAACAAGGAAAACATCGTCGATATCAGACTAATGAAAGTGTTGCCAGCTGATGAATGGACCAAGGTTGTTATATTCAGATTTGGCAGTAATTATCAAATTTATGGAGGAAGAACGTCGTCCCTCATGGAGCGATATTGTGGACAAAAAATCCCAACTATCAAGGCTTATTGTGCCCAAGGGGATAGTTTAACCATGGAAGACGGATGCTTAAAGCGAACATGGGAGAGCTCCGATGGCAAAACAATTCAATCGCTAGTGGTGGTACCAAAGATCAGGACGTCAGAAATTTTGGAGAAATACATTGGAGGAACAAGCGAAGGTCACCTAGGAATCAACAAAACGGTACCCAACATCGTGAAAGGTTCTACTAGGCAGAATGTAAACAGGCAGTGGCTGAATGGTGTCAAAAGTGTGACCAATGTATGGCAGTGAAAGGACCGGCAAAGAAGAGTCGTGGAGTGATGCAACAATATAATGTGGGAGCACCATTTGAGAGGATTGCCATAGAAGTTGCAAGACTATTCCCAACCAGCGATAGTGGCAACAAATATGTATTGGTATTAATGTACTACTTCAGTACGTGGCCAGAGGTATACCTAATTCCAAATCAGGAGACAACCACAATGGCCAATGCAGTGGTATACAATTGGATAAGCCGTTATGGGGTACCAATGGAACTGCATTCCAACCAAGGGCGGAATTTTGAATCGGTTGTCTTCCGGGAGATGTGCAACTGGCACTGAGAATAAATAACCCACTGTCTGATGGCATTGTGGAGCGTTTCAATGCCCCATTGGAGGAGTTTATAGCCAAAACAGTGGATAAAAACCAGCGGAATTGGGATCAAGGTATTCCCTTGTTCTTAATGGCCTATCGATCTGCGATACATAGCACGACAGAAGTAACACCAGCGACAATATTTTTCGGCAACAATTTAAGACTGCCAGGCGATCTCAAATTCGGAGCGGTTCCATCATCAGCTAAATGTGGACAAGCATATGTGGACAACTTGAAAGAGGAGACGGATTTGTTAGAGAGAAAATCAAATTGTCAATTGATAACACAAAGAGTCGGTATGATGTACGAGCGAACAATAAAGGATTTGACGAGGGTCAATTTAATGGCTTCACAACCCACAATGTAAGAAAGGGTTATCGTAGAAATTACAACCTGGATGGGAGGGACCGTACAAGGTCATAACAAGAATAAATGATGTGATCTATAGGACCAAAAATCGTACCAAAAAAGGAGTACGAGAAAAACCCAACGTTGTACACCTGGAACGACTGGCGTTCTACAGAGGCAGATGTCTGGATTATGTTCGAGACGAACAGGTTTGAGCGGAGGGTAGTGTGACGAATCACAGATATCATCTGTGATAACTAAAAAGAGTTATAATTTATAGCACTAAGGATTACCCTGTAACCAAATGTTTACACATACGAACAGAATCAAAATAAATAATGAAATAGGTGGAACGAACAAAACACGACGAGAAGAACATTCACGAAGTGTAGAGATGAAAATTAATAGAATGTTCTACGAGTATTTGTGTCGTAGAAATAGGTGTAGACATATGAGTTACGAAACAGTTCAATTTTGAATTTCGAAGTGTTAATATCGGGAAGTGATAAAAAGTGAAAGTGAAATGTTAAAATAATTGTAGTGATAATTATTGTGTAAAATAAGTGTAGTTATAATTATTTGTGAAATATTTGTGGAATTTATTGGGAAATAAATTTATTGAAAAACTTAATCTTTGCGAGTTTAATATGCACAATCCAGTGATCGAACCGGATAAATAATTTGAATAACCACTCGGCGAATATGTAACACAATTTTTGTTGAGTGAACGAGAAGTTGTCGAAAAAAGTAACTTTTTGTTGCGCAGCGAACGCACCCAGTGATTATTAGGAAATTGATGAGTTTGACAGTAAGTACATTGTCAACTTTACTCTGTGTATTGTACATAATATATTTTCTTTATAAGTAGTGAAATATCCTTTGTTCTGCATCACTTGTTGTTTTGTATTGTTTGTTTCCCGATAATTATACATTATTAGAAATAACGTGTTGTTCAGAAATTATAATTGTGTTGTAAAGGTAAATTATGTATAGTTTATAATAAAATAATTGTGCAATTTGCGGCGTAAATTATTGAAGTAGAATGTAAATTTGCTGTCAATAATTGCTTACGCATACTTAAAAGTTATCTATCTCATTTCAGATTTGCGTAGTCACATTCGGAATGAAATACGTTTTTATTATTTCATATTTAGCTATTCATTTGGCAAAGATAACAAATGGTGATAATACAATTTCTACACTTGATCTTGACGATTCTTATTATTTGACTGATGAGTTCATTTCATCGATTAATGACCTCGCTTCGACTTGGGAGGTAATTTGGTATATGTACTAATCTTTGTTACATTTTATATTTTTATATAGGTTTTATGACTAATATTAATCGTTGTCTAGCAAAATAAAATCTCGTCATAAGTGAAAACTGATAAATTAAATTAACTCAAGACTAAGATTTTTATCCAATATATTAATGAAGAATTCAGTAACAAAGTTTGACCCTATGCCTCACCTTTTAATAATTTGCGTATTATTAATCTATTTGTACTATTTTATTGATAAGCGAGCTCACCCATTTCGTGTACAAAAATCGTTTATTCTCTTAGATTCAAATATCATAAGCTAACATTATCAGTTGAGTTCTGATCAAACACGTCAACGAACCTTGTCAGATATCATCAATTTTACTATCCGTACTTTTCAGTTCATACATTAGTTTTCGTAAATTTATCGTAGAAATCCGTATTTATGAATTGGTGGTGTTTTCACGTAGCATCACTATTGGTGGTGTTTACACGTGGCATCACTATTGGTGGAGTTTTCACGTAGCAAACCCATGCTGCATCACTTCCTCGTCTCTTACCTCCTCGTGTAAAATTATTTTTAGAGAGGTGATTTCTGTGTTCATTTTTTCAAGCAACTTTTTGTGCGCTTCACAATTACACACTAATGCTACAGACACACTAATACTACGATAAAGTAATTTAAAATTTTTTAGGGATTTTTTTAAATTTCGCTGTTTCATAGATTATGACTATTGATGGATGAAGACCAAATCTAAAAAATATGTATATACTCTTATATAACAGGTGTAAAAAAAAATTTTAGGGGTCGATTTTTTCCTTCGATCAATTTATTATGTTTTGTTTATAAAATTGTATGAATAATGTTTGTCATTTTTCGTTTTTAGGGCTGTTTTGTTTTGTTTTCAATAATTATGGTGATTTCGCTTGAATTTTATTCTGTATTGAGAAAGTGATAAATTCGATTATCCTAAACTCGAAGTTTAATTATTTTGCAAAATATTTTTAATGGTTTTTTTATAAAACTTTTTTTTGTTTTTTATTGATTTTTAGAGGCCATTAGTGGCCCGTACCATGTCAACAATCTGACTCCATCGGTTTCGATCACGAGCCAGCTCTTCAAACCGTTGTAGACAGTTTGAAGATGCCAGATCATTGTAGACAGTTTGAAGATGTTCTACGTCGTGGAGCCATCGTCGCCGTAAGCGACCTCTTCGTCTATCGAAAGGCGGTTCTTTCTTAAAGGTTGCTGTATCATTCGGTTCGGATCAGCACGCAGAACGAGTCCGAGCCAGCGTACTCGATGTCCTTTGATTTCATGCACGATATCAGGGGTTTGCATTAAATCCCTGATCTTGTGATTGAAAACTAACTCGGTAAGTGCCATCGACGTCACGTTTTGGGCCATATATCACACGCATGATTTTTCTCTCATGCGTTAGAAGCCATCTTTCGTACTCATCCGTCAAGGTTCAACTCTCACATCCATACATGACAACGGGTCTGATCAACACTCTGTACAGTTTCAGCTTATCCGTATTTGCAAGATATTTTGATTTCAGAAGTGGACGTAAAGAATATAAAGCCCAATTGCCAGCGGCAAGGCGAAACTTAATATCCTCTCCCACACTATTATAGTGAGTGATGAGAGATACAAGATACTTGTTGAATTTCATCACTCTATCAAACGTGTGGTTACCACTACTGAAATCAATTGCGTCTTGATCTCTAAAACCAGAGATCAAATATTTGGTTTTGGACTCATTGATTTTGAGACCAACGGAAACTGAACACTGCTCCAGTGGCTCAAGTATATCTTTTACTCTGTTGCCATTAATACGTTTGAAATAAAATACATCACGTTTTCATTGGAAATACTCGAAATTCGTCATCAAAACAATTTATTAATGTAAATGGGCCTATTTAGACTAGTATTTTTAATAACACATATCAACAACACTTGAATCAACTTGAAGTTTAGATTTGTATTCTACACCCGATGTTTATTATATATGTATATGTAAATTCGTTTTTTTCGTATTGATACTTTGACTCGTTCAAATATATTTTTGAATTAAAGATATGTGTTTACAAAATACAAATTTTAATGGCAAAAATAGCCACACATACAAACACAATCATTTGTTTTTAATATAAACAACACGAGAATACAGAAAATTTATTGTCGAAACGTGCATCGGAAAATCCCCACCACAAATTTTAGTTTATAGGTAAAGAGGAAGGAAACGAGGAAAAAATTTGATGCAAAAATACATGTCTAAATAGGCCCATTGGCAGGTGAATAAAATAATTTTAGCTTGAAATAAGTGTTCAAAATGATGACCTGCGAGTTCAATACACTTATTAATACGCATTTCAAATGATTGTACACAACTGAGAAGTGTGTTCTGTTGAATTTCAACACACGCATTTCTGATTCGCTCAATCATGTTCTAATGTGTTGTTGATTCTTGTTTGTAAACTTTGTCTTTTTGATAGCCCCACAAACAGAAATCTGGTGCAGTAAGATCTGGTGATCTAGCGGGCCAATTTATGGGACCAGCTCAACCGATCCAGCGACCATTGACATCACGATCAAGTATTTCACGTGCCACCACTGAATAGTGTGCAGGACAACCATCATGTTGAAACCACATGTTCCGTCTCACTTCTAAACTGAAATTTTCAAGTAATATTGGCAGTTAATTTTCCAAAAAGTTTCGGTACATTTGACCATTCAAGTTGCCTTCAATAATGTGGGGGCCTATGAGTTTGATGCCAATTATTCCACACCACACGTTGATAGTCCAAGGACGCTGATGTTCAACTTGACAAAGCCAGTGCGGATTTGTAACACTCCAATAATGCATGTTATGTCGATTAACCGTTGCATGGTTTGTAAAAAACGATTCGTCAAACGAAAAAAATTTTGTTGTATTTGTTTTGTGGTTTTGTTGTATTTGTTCACGTGCCCATTGACAAAAAGTTACCCGATTTTGGAAATCAGCGCCATGAAAATCTTGGTGTAAAGACACACGATATGGATGATACTTGTGCCGTTTTAAAATTCTCCAAACACTGGGGACTATTATGAAATTTTTACGATTTCGGAAAATACGAAATCGTAAAATACGATCCGCGGCGGATATTCCTATTATGAAACTTTATTTTTGATCGTAAAATTTAAGACAAAGAAGTTTGCCATTTTATGTTATTTTTAAAATAAAAAACAAATATTTTAATTAAATAATAACAAAAAAGTTTGATCCAAAATATAATTTAATTAATTTCTATACAATAATTATATAACTTACATTTTGAAATAATTAAATAATGTTTTAATGTTTACAAAAAAAATGTGTTTTGTATTTCGTAAATACGATATTCGTCACCTACAGAGCAGTCGTATTTTGACATACGATTTTCGTAAAATACGATTTCGTATTTTCCATTTTGTTTCATAATATGGCGGAATTTACGATCTTCGTATTTTACGAACGAAAAAAAAAATGCATAATAGGAATATCCGCAGCGGATCGGAAAATACAATTTCGAAAAAATTTCATAATAGCCCCCCTGGTGAGGGACAATACGGAGTTGTGAACTATTTCTCGTTATCATTATTTTCTCCAGTGACTATTGTTCTACGAATCCTCTTTCTCGGTTGAACATTTCCATCAGTAATAAATTTTTTGATAGGATGGCCAAATGAAGCACGTGAACGAATCCTATCGGGAAAACGTTGAGCGTAAATAGCAACAGCATTTTCAAGATTTCTGCCAGCTTCACCATAAACCAGAATCATTTCAATTTTCTCTGCCACAGTTAAACGCTCAATTCTAAAGTATTTTATATTTTGTTTTGCAATTAAGAAAAACATGAAGATAAGAAATAACAAACGTTAAATGTGATTTACAAAACTGAATAAATTGTTTTGATGACGAATTTTATTTAAAACGTATTGCAGAATCGAATGCGTGTGAAGAAGAAATTGAAAATATTGAATTTCGTCGACTACAACGTCATCTTTCATGAACCGAACAAAATATTTCATTCAAATCATACGGACTTTTAGTCGTAGAATCTGTATCTGCAATAAAAAATTGATTGGATTGTCGAAATAAGATATTATCCTGTATGAGATTAAAAAGTATCAGGGACCGCGCATCTCATTGTCGATCACCGGAATTGATTGCAAAATTTCTCGATAGCCTGTTCTCAACTTTAACACGGCATTGTGACTGCGTTACTGTCATTTTACAGAGATGTACATATTTTTTTTATAAAACAACACATAAATTTCCATAAACATTATAATTTTTACTCTAGTTAGAGAACCTTTCTTCGCGAAGCATCAAAATATAATGAAAATTATCTCACTAATATAACTCAAATTTTTGATCACGAGTTGAGTTTTTACGTGTAAATTGATGTAAATGGTGGGATTTAAATCCGACACCAAAATTACTCATAATGATGTCCCTTTGAATTACGCTAAAACTTCCGTAGGTTTGCCATCTCCCAGAAACAAATATTTCAGCAAAATTATGCTTATTATATATGTTTTAAAAATTTTCACTACGATTCGATACTTCGCAAAGCGAACATCGTATATCACCCATTACATGGTCAGTAATTATGTCATTACTTTTTGAAAATGACATTTATACTGATCGTGTAAGGTAATGATGAATGATTCAGAAATGATGAAAATCCAGATTTTCTGATTTTGCTTCGAAGAATGTTGAAAGTAATATCATTAATATTGACCGTGTAGGGTAATCCATCATTACTTTTTTACATCATTCTAGCAGAATGTTGCTCTTTGGATATATTATATTATATTTTAAGTTCTTAAATAAATTCATTATTTTTTTTCCGTTATATGTTAAAGTATCCGGCTGTAAGCATTATAATTTTTAAAAAGTGTTCTAAAGTGACTAAAAAACACTAATTATCAACTTGAAAGACACCTACAAACAAAACTACGCAACATTACTATTCCACATATTTCTGTCATTCGCTTAGTAATGATGAAAATATTGATCCTTCGGAATTATCATATGTGTACATATTGTTAAAAAGTAATGATGAAATAATGAAGTATTGACTTACTAGCAATGACATTATTACCGACCATGTAATTGCTGCTTATAGTAACAAAATTGGGATTTTTTAAAAATAATTTCTATGCTCACGTTTCCATTACAAAAAATTAGTTATTGTCATCATATGATAAAGTTAATATTAAAAAAGTTGTTTAGAGCCAAATTGTTTTTTAATAGTTTGTTATTTCATTATGTTAATGACTATTGACGGATGACGAACAACTTTGAAAATTAATTAGTATATGCTTTTCATTTTTAACGACAATTTGAAACATTTAACTAGTTGCATTTTACTATTACGAGTATGTTTATGAAATTTTATGAATGATATGATATGATATGATATGATATGATAGGAGAGTACAAGCCAACCAGTTACGGTGAATCTGAGATTGTTACCATAATCCTGGAGTATATTCAGGAGAGTTCCAAATAGATATCTGAGAATTTTTACTCCAAAATTATGCGGGCCCAGTCCCTGCTTGCATCTCAACATATAAGGTTTGGGAAGAGGAAACAATCACAGAAACGACTAAGGTGATAATCCACAGCAGAGTCATTGCTAACTACATATTAGTAAATTATTATATATTGTTAGTATAATCATTTTCACATTTGGATTTGAGTTTGTTATTATTGTTAGTTGGATAGGTAAGGACCATTCTAAATTCATCATATGTATTCGTATCGCCTCAACAGTTAAACTGGAGTATTTTAAAAAAACATCTTTGGGTCATCTCATCATATGCTGTATTTAAAGATGTGTCTCTATAATTCCCAATCCATCACCATCTAACGCGTGGGGAATATAAATTTTCGTAATGACCCGACAGCATTTCTATAATATTGTATATAGATGATCTAATACATTGTCAATTCGTTTGTAAGGGAAACTATTTAAATAAATAAATAGTTTAGTGCAGTCATAATTAGCTAACCTGATCGATCACTCCGTTCCACACATTCTATCTTTATGTCCGTTTTAAGGTTTTACAACAAACAATCACACAATACACAAAAGTAGAATTCTTGTATAACACACTACAGTTCAATGATAGAAATCACTAAAGCGGCCGTCCGATTCAGAAAGTTTAACAGTTTGTAATAGAATTATTATACAGCAAAAAGAAGCTGCTTATTAAAGTAAAATAAACTTTCTGGTCAATACCACCGGTCAAGTGATCCCCATCTAATGTTAAGAATGTCACTCAAGAAATCTTATTCATTTACACTTATATGAATAAAGAAAACAAAATTATTTCAATAAATTAGTGTTTTCCATAGAAATAAAGACAAAAGTTATTTAAGAGTACAACATACTATGGTATATGAAGGTATGTCAAGTACATACGCAAGAGCAAAATTGTGGACTTTATTGACAAAATCAAATCAAGAGGAATATTAACCGTTCCTTTAAAACACCACTTTCCTAATATATGAATAAGCATCTGCTAAATCGAACTTCAACATTTTAGCCAATTCAAATCTCGGCCACAAATAGGATATTTACTGATCGTATATATTATCGTCAATATAATGATCATATAGTGGTAGTGATCGTATTAAAACAATCTTCAGTCAATTCTACCATTAATATACATGGCACTACATTAAAACCTCAATAGTCTTATTTTGATATAAGATACGAAAACATCATTTTCAAAACTTTTGAATAGTAAATCCATCGATATGAAAGGTTTGCTGTATGTACCGATATTTATATATAAATATATATTTTTAAAATGTTGTTCTTTTTCACGTGCAAGTGAACACCTGCACAAAATATAAAACAAAACAAACAAAATCATCTAACCAACACTGTATGCATTGATATTTTATATTAACGCATTGATTATATGTACACAAATATAAACAAGATCAAACCTGTATGTATCTATTCTATACATGCATTGATTGCCCGTATACGCATTGCAATGGTATTGTTCTATATATAAGCAAAATATATAAAACAAAAGGGATAAATACATAGTCAAATATTTAGAATTTATTTGACTAATGCAACCGTTGCAGAATGTTAATACATAATAGAAATTTGAATAGAGAAGAAAACAAAACAAAATAACGTGCTATATAAAATACACACATACACTTGCAGTGAACGCGTTACAATTCGAAATCTCCAAAAATTCCCCTCACTGTATGTCTTGATATGTAAATTTTGAAACATAAAACAAAATATAGAAATCATCCAGAGGAAAGGGAAATATATTAGGATCGAATTATGGGATTGGCTCGTCAAACGAAACAAAACAAAAACACACGCGTCGCATTCAATCGTTTGCAACGGAAAAATTGTGTGTGTGTGTGTGATATTGAAATTGATGTATATACGAATACCGTTACTGGCAATGTATACACGATGTAAACTGACACACACAAATACGGTATATGCAAATCCACTGTAATATAAACACCAAACACAAAAACCTAAATATATAATGCAATATATAATATAATATAATATAATTTAATATTAAATATAATAAAATATAATAGCGATACTCATCTGCGATTCCCGAGTTTAAGCCACAAACACACACATACACAAACGAATTTATTTTATTTAATCAAACATCGAGCGGAAAAAAAACACGTCCACTCAGTGTGACGACTAACACTGAACTCGTTTATGAAATTTTATGAATGAAGATTTAAATTGTTATGTTTGGGTAGAAAGCGATCTGGCATCTTCTGGTTGGTAGCTACAGTATGAAGAGTTTACTTGTGATCGAAACCGATTGAGTCTTATTGTTGACACGGTATGGGCCAACCATGGCTTGTAAAAGCCGTTAAAAAAAGATTTACAAAACACTAAAACAAGCCACGGGTAAATTAAAAATGTCTATTTTTTGTAATTAATTAATATATGTATTTGCTATTGTTAGTTATAACTCAAAAAATAGAAACAAAAACTTACTGATGAAACGAAACTCCCAATATTTTTTTGCCCGGATGGTTTCTGTTGTTTTTAGCATTACACTTCATTATTAATAATAACATTACTTTTAAAAGTAAATAATACTATGAAAATTTTATAAATTCTTTAGTTAAATTTAATTTAACACGTTTTTAAAAAAATTATAATCAGTTAAACTGACTGATTTGTAACAATCACCAAAATTGACAAAGTTTTTTTTGTGTTTCGATGGAAAGAAGGATGCGCCATACCGAATTTTATATATACCTCTTACTCATACTGCTAATGCTGTTATTGATGGAAAGATTTTATATGAGGAAACAAATTTGGTTAAGGCCGTTACTATACTTATGTGAAGTTATTATTGCACATAATATATTGTGCTAGTTTTTCAATTTTGAAAAAAATTGAGTGTATTGAATAGAAATCACAGTGAGTCAGAATCAGCTTCTTCTAGTACAGTGACTACTGAATATAATAACGATTTTTCATAAATATTTTATTTATCTTGTTATTTATTTTGTTGTTTTATTGTTGTTCTCTTCTTTTTGCGTAACATGACCATTCCTCTCGTGCTAAAAACAACATTGCATAGTAAAATTAGTCGTGTGTACATGAAAATCTAGCAATTAATTTTCTCACATTTTCTTGCGCAATTTAACTGTACAATGAATGTACTTGTAATTTTTACGTTCATTCTATATAATATAATATATAATAATAATATGCTGAAAAGTTGCGTTTTTTTGTTGCTTTATGTAGTAAGGCATACATGTATCATAAAGTATATAATTTTTAATTTCGTTATAAGGTACATAATTTCATAAAGTAAATAATTTTTAATTTTTTTTACAGGCTGGTCGAAATTTTCATCCACAAACACCTTTTTCTTACTTTAGAAGTTTATTAGGAGTGCATCCTGATTCTTTCAAGTTTCTTCCGCCAATTAAATATAATTCATTGAACCAAAAAAGTATACCAGAGGAATTTGATTCGCGAAAACAATGGCCAGATTGTCCAACCATAAATGAAATTCGGGATCAAGGACCATGTGGCTCTTGTTGGGCCTTTGGAGCTGTTGAAGCAATGTCTGATCGTGTTTGCATTCATTCGAAGAGTAAAATTCATTTTAGGTTTTCAGCTGAAGATTTAGTATCATGTTGCAAAACATGTGGATTTGGTTGTAGTGGAGGTTTTCCAGGAGCTGCTTGGAGCTATTGGGTTAAAAAAGGCATTGTAAGTGGTGGCCCATATAATTCAAAACAGGGTTGTCGACCATATACCCTTCAGCCATGTGAACATCATGTTAATGGAACACGCGAGCAGTGTGACAAAATTACTGGACATACACCAAAGTGCAAAAGAGAATGTGAAACTGAATATACTGTTAAATATAATGAGGATTTAATCAAAGGAAAGTCGTCTTACTCAATACGTAGTACAGTAGAAGATATCCAAAATGAAATAATGGTGAATGGTCCAGTTGAAGCAGCTTTCACAGTTTATTCGGATTTTATTTACTACAAAAGTGGCGTATATCAACATGTAAAAGGAAAAAAAATGGGTGGTCATGCTATTCGTATACTGGGCTGGGGTGTTGAAAATAAAATCAATTACTGGTTAGTGGCTAATTCTTGGAATACAGATTGGGGTGATAATGGATTATTCCGAATTATCCGTGGTGAAGATCATTGTGGTATTGAAAGTCAAATCACAGCTGGTTTGCCCAATGTGTAATTAAACGAATAAATACTAAAAAATAAAAACTTCGATTTCAGCAGCTTTATTAAAATAATAATACTGATTAACTGTTATTGTTTATAACAGTTAATCAGTATTATTCGATAAACAATAATTTAAAATAAAATCGACTTTTTTTGTAATATTATTTAAATATGAAAATTAAATGTTTTTTCAACTAAATAAAACCTTTGAGTATTTATTATAGAGAAATCACGTAAAATACAATATTAACTTAATAGATATTATCGTTAACTTTTACCTACCCGATTTTCAATATTTTTTTAAATTGCTTTGCTATGATCGTATTCTCAACATTCCGTTGTACTACAATCGTATACGAACATGCGAATTGCATTTTGAATTATGATAGTATCTTCATTCGTCTCGTTTCTTTTGTAGGTGTGATTTCAGTGTTTTTGAATTTAAATTTCGATAGATCGAAACTATTATAATGTCAATACAAGAAATAATTTCTAATTTTTGAAATGGATATCAATTTTTTCAAAATAAGTTTACCTATTTTTTAAACTAGATATTAAGTAACATTATCCAATTTAATAATATATTGTTACGATTTCGCCGAGTGGTTATTCAAATAATTTATCCGGTTCGATCACTGGATTGTGAATATTAAACTCGCAAAGATTAAATTTCAATTAAATTTATTTCCCACAAAAATTACACAAATAATTCACTAATATTTATTTTCACTATTATTTTACACAATAATTTTCATTAAAATTATTTGAACACTTCACTTTCACTTTTTATCACTTCCCGATATTAACACTTCGAAATTCAAAATTGAACTCTTTCGTAGCTCAAATGTCTACACCTATTTATACGACGCAATGCTTGCAGAACATTCCATTATTTTGCTTCTCTACACTTCGTGAATGTTCTCTTCGTCGTGTTTTGTTTGCTCCGCCTATTTCATTATTTATTTTTATTCTGTTCGTATGTGTAAACATTTGGTTACAGGGTAACCCCTACTGCTATAATTAACAACTCTTTTGAGTTATCACTGGTGACATCTGTGATTCGTCACACTACCCTCCGCCCAAACCTGTTCGTCCCCAACAGGCTCCAGACCTGTACCTCTCTAGAACGCCAGTCGCTCCAGGTGTACAACCTTGGGTTTTCCTCGTACTCCTCTTTGGATCCTATAGATCACATCATTTATTCTTGTTATGACCTTGTACGGTCCCTCCCATCCAGGTTGTAATTTCTGCGTTGTGGGTTGTGAAGCCATACCAATTGACCATCGTCAAATCCTTTATTGCTTGCTCGTACATCATACCGAGCCTTTGTTTTATCACTTGACAATTTGATTTTCTCTCCGACAAATCCGTGTATGTTGTTGATCTCCTCTTTCAAGTTGTCCACATATTCTTGTCCACATTTAGCTGATGATTGAACCGCCCCGAATTTGAGATCGCCTGGCAGTCTTAAATTGTTGCCGAAAAGTATTTTCGCTGGTGTTACTCCTGTTGTGTTATGTATCACAGATCGATAGGCCATTAAGAACAAGGCAATACCTTGATCCCAATTCCGCTGGTTTGTATTCACTGTTTTGGCTATGAACTCTTCCAATGTGGCATTGAAACGCTCCACCATACCATCAGGCTATGGGTGGAAAGGTGTTGTGCGCGTTTTATTATTTCCCAGTAATTGGCACATCTCCTGGAAGACAACCGATTCAAAGTTTCGCCCTTGGTCGGAATGCAGTTCCATTGGTACCCCATAACGGCTTATCCAATTGTATACCACTGCATTGGCGATTGTGGTTGTTTCCTGATTTGGGATAGGGTATACCTCTGGCCACTTACTGAAGTAGTCCATTACTGCAAAAACATATTTGTTGCCACTATCGCTGGTTGAAAATGGTCCTGCAACATCTATGGCAATCCTCTCAAATGGTGCTCCCACATTATATTGTTGCAACGCTCCACGGCTTTTCTTTGCCGGTCATTTCACTGCCATACATTGGTCACAATTTTGACACCATTCAGCCACCGCCTGTCTACATCCTGCCCAATAGAACCTTTCACGTACCTTGACTAACGTTTTGTTGATTCCTAGGTGGCCTCCGCTTGTTCCTCCGTGGTATTCCTCCAATATTTCCGCCATCCTGATCCTCGGAACTACTACCAACGATTGCTTCGTATTGCCATCGGAGCTCTCCCATGTTCGCTTTAAGCAGCCATCTTCCATGGTTAAACTATCCCATTGGGCCCAATAAGCCTTGATAGTTGGGCCTTTATCCGCAATATCGCTCCATGTGGGACGATGTTCTTCCTCTATGAATTTGATAATGAATGCCAAATCTGGATCCTCCCATTGCTCTTTGTATAGAATCTTGGTCCATTCATTAGCTGGTAACACTTTCATTAGTCTGATATCGACGATGTTTTCCTTGTATTCTACCCGTCCGCAATGTTTACAATCCATTCTACATGGTCGTCTTGACAATGCATCCGCATTTCCATGAGCGCTTCCCTCCGATGTTGGATTTCGTAAACAAAACGCCACAATCACTCAATCCACCGTGCTATTTGTCCTTCGGGATTTTTAAATTGAAGTAGCCATGTCAAGGCGCCATGATCCGTTCTTAATAGAAATGATTGGCCATAGAGATATTTCCGGAAATGTTCCACACATTTCATTATGGCCAACAAATCTCTTCTTGTTACACAGTAGTTCCGTTCTGGCTTCGATAAGATCTTTCAATAATATGCGATGACACGTTCCTGTCCATCGATTTTCTGTGACAACACACCTCCCAAGCCATAATTGCTTGCATCTGTATCCAAAATAAAATGTTTATTCGGAACCGGATACGAAAGCAATGGTGCTGAACATAATCGCTGCTTCAGTTCATTGAACGCTTTCTCGTGTTCATCACTCCATTGGAACGGCTTGTTCTTCTGTGTCAGCTCGTGTAAACTCCTTGCGATGTTGACCAATCCTGGCACAAATCGTCGATAGTATGTGCATAGTCCGATGAAACTCCTAAGTTCATGTAAATTCTGCGGTCTTGGCCAATCCTTTACGGTGGAGATCTTATCTTCATCTGTATGAATGTCGCTTGTTGTTATTTTGTGTCCCAAATATTTGACTTCATCCCGGAACAATACGCATTTATTTGGACTTAACTTCAATTCAGCTGATTGGATTCTTTTGAATACTTCCTTTAGATTTCGTAGATGCTCGTTGAAGTCCTTTCCCAAAACGAAGATGTCGCCCACATAAACCAGGCATGTTTTCGAGAGGAGTCCTTTAAGTACGCGTTCCATTAGCCGTTCAAAAGTCGCAGGGGCGTTACAAAGTCCAAATGGCATGACATTGAATTGCCATAATCCATTGCCCACACAGAACGCTGTCTTTTCCTTATCTTCGTCTGCAACCTCCACTTGCCAATAACCGCTCTGCAAATCCATGGTTGAAAACATCCATGTTCCTGCCAATATATCCAGTGTGTCGTCGATCCTTGGTAATGGATAACTATCCTTCTTGGTAACTGTGTTGAGTTTCCGATAATCAATGCAGAATCTCATGCTTCCATCCTTCTTTTCTACCAATACTACTGGTGAAATCCATGGACTCGTTGACTGCTCAATTACTCCCGATGTTTGCATATCAGTTACCATCTTATCCACTTCTGCTTGTTTAGCCAATGATGATGATCTTGATTGATGTTCCTGTGTCGATCCGGTGTTTAACCATATTTGTTCTGCCATTATCTTCCGGTGCCTTACAGAAAATGGACATATATTTTTGAAGCAACTCCTTTGCTGCTTGTTTTTCTTTTGGCGTTAATTGTTCCGTCCATTTCTGTGTTAGTTCCTCCGTTATTTTCCATTGCCTTTGATCCTTGGCTTTAACACGCGGATTCGTCTCTTCGCATTTTATAATCGTGGATACTTTCTCACCTCGGCCGATGATAGTTCCCTTTTTGATTGTTTTTGTCACATCCGATAAATTAAGAGCTTGTATCGGAACTCTGAAGTCACAATCCGGTTTAACCTAAGCTTTACCGATGATAATTTATTTGGTCTGTAGTTCGTCACTGTTGGCTTCCACAACCCTCAAGACTTTTGTTCCAGGACCTTCATCCAATTTCCCCCAGACAACCGTTTCCGAGTGTGGTGGTAGCTTCGTTCGATGATCCAATGTTATCTGACTGGCTCCTTTCCGTCGTTCAGTTGCAAAGGCAGTTCGACGTTACCCTAACTCAATGTTCCCCGTCCGACATCCAATAGGAGTCCTTTCGCTCCATGAAGTCCATTCCCAGGATAACCTCATCCACAATATCCGCAACCAGAATTTCATGTCGAAAACTGTTGTTCCCGATTCGTATTGTAACCTCCTTCTTTTCTTTGATAGCTGCACTGTCGCCTGTCGCAGTTTGTAACTTGAATCCTTCCATTCTCCGAACTCCATCCGTGATAAAATACGGCCGCACAATCGTTCTCGTTGCTCCAGTGTCAACATTATCATACTGGATCGTCCCTCTACTTCGCCTCGCACCATCAAGCTATCACCACCTTTTGCCAATCTGGAGATGGGGATGAAGGTTATGGAGCATTTGGTTGAGGGAGTCAGCTTTTGCTCCTCAAAGCTGACTATTACAAGTTTAACGCTTTTGTTGTTGTTTGGCATTCCTCCTCGGCTGATATTTTTCGTTCCTCCGGTGGCCTTCGGTACATCGGCGATGGTGTTCTCGCCTGTTTGCGCCTTATGTCCCAGCATTCTCTCGAGATGTGTTCTATTTTGTCACAAACCCAACATCTGATTTTACTAGTTCCATCCCGGAATTTCGTGGACCGCCAGTTATCTGCTGGTTTGATGTTATTGCTCTGTTTGTGACTGATTGCTGGTTCCACTTCCACACGACGTACCTTGACTGTTGGTTTGATGATGTTGTTTGCAGTCTCGTTGGATATTGCACACGCGATGGTTTCCGCAAACGTTGCTTTTGGAGACAACACAACAGCACGTCTCGTATCCGGATCCCGTATTCCATCTGTGAAGGCGTCGATCTTAATACGCTCTGTGTATTCTCCTGCCATGTTGTAGTGGGCGAGGTGCACTAGTCGCTCTATATCAGCCGCATACTCTTGGAGCGTCTCTAAAACCCGCTGACATCGTCCTTTCAACTCCATACGATGTAGCTCCCGTCGATGGTCACCTCCGTATTTGCGTTCCGGAGCCAACATGATTTTGCAGTAATCCGCTCGTTCGTATTCCGGCTCGATTTGTCGGAGCTCCGCAGCACTACCCTTTAAAACCACAATTAATGCTGCTACCCGATCCTCCTCACACCAACCATTCCTTGTGGCCGCCATTTCAAACTGGAGTTTGAAGATGTTGAATGGTGTGGTTCCGTTGAACGTTGGTATTGAATAACCATTCGGCGAAATCTTAACAATAATTAATTTTTATTCTGTTCGTATGTGTAAAAATTTGGTTACAGGGTAGCCCTTACTGCTATAATAAATAACTCATTTTTACTATCACAGGTGACATCTGTGATTTGTCATACTACCCTCCGCCCAAACCGGTTCATCCCGAACAGGATCAAGACCTCTGCCTATATAGAACGCCGGTCGCTCTAGGTGTATAACCTTGGGTTTTCCGCGTACTCCTCTTTGGATCCTATAGATCACATCATTTATTCTTGTTATGACCCTGTACGGTCCCTCATATCTAGGTTGTAATTTCTGCGATAACTCTTTCTTACGTTGTGGGTTTTGAAGCCATACCAATTGACCCTCGTCAACTCCTTTGTTGTTCGCTCGTACATCATACCGAGTCTTTGTTTTATCACTTGACAATTTGATTTTCTCTCTGACAAATCCGTGTACATATGTTGTTGATCTCCACTTTCATGTTGTCCACATTTAGCTGATGATGGAGCCGCTCTAAATTTGAGATCGCCTGGCAGTCTTAAATTGTTGCCGAAAAGTATTGTCGCTGGTGTTACTTCTATTGTGTGCATCGCAGATCGATAGGCCATTAAGAACAAGTGTAACGATTCGCGAGTCTCGGCAATATTTTTGTAATACATCTCTGTGGTTTACTTTTTAATTAACCGGTACGTTTGGTTTAAAATGTTGTCGTAGAGATAAACGGGATAAAAAGAAAACGAAAAAAAAAACGCGAGTGGTCGGGTAGATTTGGGCAGTCGATAAATAGACAGAAGATCGTCAACTTAAAAAAAAAAAAAATATAATATAAATATAAATATAAAAAAATTTCATAAAATAAAAATAAGCCAATGTGTAAGAAAATTGTCAAATACAAAAAAGAAATATATACAATTTTCAATAATGTCTTAAATAATATAAATATGTTAAAACTAAATATATAAAATTAAAAATTATTATAATATATCAAAATTAATTACAAATAAATTACAAATCATAAATGTAAACAATAATTGGAATAATAAACATTTGTATCGGCCTATGTATATGTGCCCAAGTTAATTTGTTTTTAATAAATAATAAAGTTTGTGTATAATCAATTACTGGATGCGGAAATTTATCATCAACGTGTATGCAGTATCTTAATTCTGTTATCTGGAATAAAGCTGAAGTACAACGGATTGGTTTTGCTGTGTCATTGGTGGCCGGAACGTTTCTATTGTGGGAATTATATCATCCTATAGCTGAATTCATCAATATGGTGAAGTATATGTATGTGGTAGTATAGCTGTTATAGCTATTTAATTAGTTACAATTTAAGTTATGGTTTTTTTGTGAATGAATTTTCTTATATTTATATATATACTCGTATATATATTTTGGAGAAATTATCGTATGAAATCGGTGAATGCAATTTGTCTTTGGATTTTTATTATTTATAATTTTTTTTTTTGTTGATCAATTGGTCAATGAAAATTCATAAGTAAACCCTACAGTGGGTGTGATGTGATGTGTTTGTGTAAGTGACCTTGCGTTATCAAGAGTTTTCAGATTGTCATTTTACTATTTTTTTTGTACGGATGACATCTAAGCATGTGGAAATGGGACCCTCCTAACCGATCATCAGCTACCTAAATAACGTGAGCAACCACATGCTTAGGTAAAAATGGAGTCTTCGTTACAAAAATGGCGCCCGAGCAGGGACCTGACGTGTCGCAAGTAAAATTTTTTTGTGTGAAACGTGCTTTATTAAAATTATAATCTTCAATATTCTCAACAATCCGTTGACCATTCGTAAAATTACGATTTCCGTTTTGTCGAGGGGATTAAGGTCTTGTAATTTTGGGAAAGAGGTTCTAGTAAACTATGTTTGGTTCTTTATAATTTGAAATAGATGAAATGGATTTCATTATCTGACTATCATGATTGACATCCATGTTAACTGGTTTCTCATGATAAATGGTACTTTGAATTTCCTTTCATATTTCAGTTAAATTGGCAGAGCAGATCATAATAATTATTATACTAAACTTTTCTAAAATGTTCAGCAATTGAATGTCTAGATTTAGATTTCTTGCTGGGATTAATTTAGTTTAATATTGCGACATTTCTAGTTTCCATTATTCCTTAAGTTTTCTTTTCTTCTTTCATTTCATATATTAATTTTTTTGTTTGCGTTTATGGGATCATATTCGGTAGTCATGGATTGAAGTACTATAATCAGTTATCTCTGTGACGCTCGTTTATCTCTACCAATAAATGCTAAGTTCAGTTAGAAATAAATCTTTTTGCTATTTTAATTTCATTATACTCTTTAGGTTACACGTGGTTTACTGCACGGTTATTACATCGCATCACACCCAAATTAAAAATATTTTTCTTCTTTAATTCAAAAACAACTATTGTTTTTATTAAACAATTAAAATTTTTTTTGTTCCTTAATCATTTATTTAACCATACATATACATTTGAATAATTATTTAGTTTCGTTAAGATTATAGTATTGATAAAAATATTTTTTCCATTTTTTTCTAATTTCTATCTTAAAATTTTTTTGCGAATTTAAATTCTTTTTACATATAAATTGTGGTTTCGGAGATTTTTTTTTACTATTATATATTAATTTTAATGTTTTTATAAGCACTTTTTGAATTATTTTTCTAAACCTTTATATATACCTTACGTAAGAATTTTACTATCATGGTAGATGACAAGCAAGGGCTTAACCCTCTTAAAGGGTTAAGTGAAGACGAAATTCAGGTTGAAGCTGAAATTAGGAGTATAGATAGAGATAATTTGAATTGGGAACAAATATTGTTAGACACTATGATAGCTGAAAACAAAGATCCTTCTTTAAAGCCTTCTCAGACGCATGTACGAGATGTCAATAAGGAATATGTCTTGTGCAAAAATCAAATATCTATACTTTCCAAATTATTTGAAAGTGATCGAGTAATAAGCGAAGATCATCTTTGCAATGTAAAGGCTAGAATTAGTCATTGGAAAGATAGAACTTATCGCTTAAAAGGATGCTTTCATCAAGATACGGATGTAGACCGATTAATTAACCACTGGCGACGTTTAGAAAAATTGTATAACCTTTCTCTAGAGAGAATAACTGAATCTCAATATTCTGTAAGTGTCTGTTCCAGTGAAATGGGAATATCTAAAGTAGTTGACACTCTAAGTAATCTGAAAGTAGTTGATAAACCTCCAGAAGTAGTGGTTACTAAATGTTTCTCTTTAGAGGTGACGCCAGTAAATACCTCAATATACACCACGAGTTCGTTCCCAGTAGTGCCAACCGAATCAACCACTGTTACGTGGAGTAAAAAGTCCGGAATATTAAAGCCTTTGTCATCACAAGAGCCAAGTAGCAGTTCTGTCTATTTCAACCCTAATATACATCATAGCCAAAAATATGATCAGACTTTCAATAAAAATACAATCTACTCTCATCATGCAATCGATTTTGATCGAGATTCTGCATCGAAGCAGAATATTCAGACTCTTCAATTTGATAGACATCAAAATAACTATCCGATTCAAACATCTTACTCTAATAATGAGCATGTCTCCCCAACACCTCCGGTAAATCCAACATATTTTCCACATTCATTCAGACCAAATCCCAAATGGAATATCATATTTACAGGGACTCCACAAGGGTTGGAGGTACATGACTTTATTTTTAGATTGGAATCACTTGCCTCACGTGAGCTGATTCCTATAAATCAATTACATACTATCATATCCAAATTTTTGAAGGACGTAGCAGAAAAATGGTATTGGGTACACACCCAAAAGTTTCCAAACGCCACTTATCGAGACTTACGTCAAGCTATCATTCAACGTTTTAGTAGCATTGAGTCTGACAGAGCAACTCGACGTTTCATTGAAACTCGCCGGCAAAGAAATAACGAGTCTCTTAATGATTTTATATTGGAAATTGAGAGCTTGAATCATCGTTTAAATCGTCCTTTCACTGAAATCGATCTTTTAGAAATAGTGCGTGAAAATATGAGCTATGATCTTCAACAAGTGACCATTCATTTATCTATTGCTTCTATTGAAGAATTAAGAATTATTGGTCATCGATATGAGCGACTATGGGATAAAAGACGTCGTGATTGGTCACCACAACTTGATCGTAGACCTCGTAAAGTGAGTGAAATAGCCATGGAAACTATAGCATTTTCTCCTAGTAATTCTAGAATACAATTCTAGAATAATTCTAGAAAACGACACGACCGGTAAAAACATTGTTCCGACCCCTAACAACTCTTCCAGAGGAACGGTCATTACCACCCTCCAATGCAGACCATCGGCGGTTCCGTTAAGAACAGTCTCTGAATTACCTAATAAAGTCATTAATTTACCTAATGCTCTACTACACCAAACTGCAACGTCAACACATAATATTACAAATATAGTATATCCGAGAAACATAGAATATTGGAGAGCACGCCGTAAATTTCTTCGATCAGTTGCGGAAACTTATCTCACTAGCACAATTGATAACAGACCTTACGCAATCATTGAAATAAATGGTTTACAAATTCGTGGATTATTGGACAGTGGAGCTTCCTTAAGTATATTAGGGCAAGGTGCACTGGAATTTATTAATAGAATCGGAGCTAAATATAAATCTATCTTATCCGAAGTATCTACTGCGGATGGATCAAAAAACAAAATTATAGGGTTCGTAGATTTAATGGTTCGATTTAATAATATGTCCAAACGTATTAGATTTTACCTAGTACCATCATTACAAGCTCCTCTCTACTTAGGCATTGATTTCTGGGTGGCTTTTCAAATCATGCTTCAATTCGTTAATTCTTTGTGTCCAAGCTCTTTTACAGAATCTGATAATAATAAACACGTCCTAAGTACCGATCACGCTGCAGAATTTAATAAAATTTTAGAAATTCTACCCTCATTTGAAAAGAATGGATTAGGCCATACTAAATTGATAGAACATCATATAGATGTTGGTGACAGCGCTCCTATAAAGCAGCGGCATTACTCTGTTTCTCCGGCGATCCAGGAACTGATATATAATGAACTCGACCGAATGTTGTCTCTCGGGGTAATAGAAGAAAGCTCGAGTTCATGGTCATCGCCAGTTGTGCTCCATCGCAAGCCCAATAAAGTAAGGTTATGTCTCGATTCTCGTAAAGTCAATGCTGTGACGAAAAAGGATGCCTATCCATTGCCGTTGATTAATGGTATTCTCGGAAGGTTAAATAGCACAAAATACATCTCCAGCATTGACCTTAAAGACGCCTTCTGGCAGATACCACTCGCTCCTACCTCGAGAGATAAAACAGCATTCACGGTTCCTGGTCGTCCGTTGTACCAGTTCAGAGTAATGCCGTTTGGCTTGTGTAACTCCCCGCAGACCATGTGTCGACTCATGGATAAAGTTATACCTCATTGCTACCATCAACAAATTTTTGTGTATTTAGACGATCTGTTAGTAACGTTAGCGACTATAGAAGAACACCTGCAATTATTGAGATTAGTTTCTAAACGTCTCTCTGAAGCTGGACTGACTATCAATGTAAATAAAAGTCACTTTTTTATGAAACAGATAAAGTACTTAGGGTACATAGTAGGAAATGGTGGATTAACAACCGACCCAGAAAAAGTTGAAGCCATAAAGAACTTTCCTTCGCCTACCAGCGTGAAACAAACTCGTAGACTGCTTGGCATGACAGGTTGGTATCAAAGGTTTATACCTAAATATGCTGATATCACCGCTCCAATAACAAACCTCCTTAAAAAGACTACCAAATTTGTGTGGACACCTGAAGCCCAATTGGCCTTAGAAAAACTAAAGTATTTACTGACCACTGCTCCCTTATTGATCAACCCTGATTACTCAAAACCTTTTTGGATAAGATGTGATGCTTCAAAAACCGGTGTTGGAAGTGTCTTATTCCAAAAAGATTCTGAAAGTAACGAGAGACCTATTGTGTTCTTTTCCAAAAAACTCAATCAAGCCCAGTCTAATTATAGCACCACAGAACTCGAATGCTTAGCCGCTGTTTTAAGCATAAAAAAATTCCGTCCCTACATAGAAGGCTATCACTTTACAGTCATAACAGACCATTAAAGTCTTAAATGGCTGATGGCACAAACCGATCTTAATGGAAGGCTAGCCCGCTGGAGCCTTAAACTTCAGGCGTATGATTTCGATATACAACACCAACGTGGTTCCGAAAATGTAGTGCCAGATTCGTTATCTCGAATGTTTTGTGACTCAGTGATAGTACAAAGTAATGAAATAGTTGATTTGTCCTCTGTCGCATTCAATGATCATGAGTATGTACAACTAAAGAAGAATATTAATGATTGTCCAGAAAAATATCCTGTTTTCAAAATATTGTCAGATCGAATTTACATAAAAATCAGTTCGAATGTTGATCTTTCTTTAACTGATCTGTCTAATTGGAAGCTATGAATCCCACAAAGCATGACCGAGGATATAATTAGACAGTATCACGATGTACCGTTAGCTGCACATGGTGGGATTAATAAAACATTGACAAGAATACGACAACAGTTTTATTGGCCAGGAATCCGAAAGCAAGTATATGATTATGTTAAAAATTGTGTAATATGCAAAACTACAAAAAGTTCCTACATAATATCTAAACCTCCTTTAGGTGAGACGTTATTTGCATTACGACCATGGGAACATATCTATGTAGATCTGATGGGTCCTTACCCATGATCTAAATCTGGTAATACTTATATTTTGGTTATTTTAGACCAATTCACCAAATTCGTTCTTTTGAAACCGTTACGGTCTAGTACAACTAATAAAATAGTTGACTATCTAAAAAACGAAGTATTCCTTGTTTTTGGTGTACCCAAACAAGTACGAACTGATAACGGACCATAATCTCAGCATAATTTCTCAGCAAAACTTTCCAAACTTTACTTAATAATTTCAATATAACTCATAGCAAAACCGCGGTGTATTCTCCACAAGCGAACGCTTCGGAGCGAGTAAATCGTTCAGTCGTAGCTGCTGTTCGAGCCTATGTCCAAGATGAACATAGGACTTGGGTGGGATACATACTTACATGAAATTGCTTGCGCATTACGCACAGCAGTCCATCAAACGACTGAACAATCTCCATTCTTTCTATTATTTGGATATCACATGGTGACAAACGGCAAGACTTATGAACTATTGCGAGATATGAAGTCGATAGGTGACGATATTGAAATCCTAAACCATCCGGATAGAATCTCTATATTGCACTCTACTATAGTTAAACTACTGCGTAAGGCGTATGCAAAATATTCGAGAAATTATAATCTCAGGACGCGGCATATTAACTTTACTCCAGGACAAATTGTATATATTTTACAGCACCCTCAAAGCGATGCTTCTAAAAACATTTGTGCAAAATTCTCTCCGAAATATCTAAAAGCGGTAATACATGAGAAAATAGGTAATGTAACATATGTGTGCAAGAATGAAGATGGGAAAATTTTGGGAAATTATCACGCGAAGGATTTAAAGCTTTGAATAATGTATGTATATGTATAGATCATAAAACTCAGTTCCGAAATTTGCTAGCAGTATATACTGCTATCATTTGCGAAACTGCCCTGTAACGATTCGCGAGTCTCGGTCTCGGCAATATTTTTGTAATACATCTCTGTGGTTTACTTTTTAACTAACCGGTACGTTTGGTTTAAAATGTTGTCGTAGAGATAAACGGGATAAAAAGAAAACGAAAAAATAAACGCGAGTGGTCGGGTAGATTTGGGCAGTCGATAAATAGACAGAAGATCGTCAACTTAAAAAAAAAACAAAATATAATATAAATATAAATATAAAAAAATTTCATAAAATAAAAATAAGCCAATGTGTAAGAAAATTGTCAAATACAAAAAAGAAATATATACAATTTTCAATAATGTCTTAAATAATATAAATATGTTAAAACTAAATATATAAAATTAAAAATTATTATAATATATCAAAATTAATTACAAATAAATTACAAATCATAAATGTAAACAATAATTGGAATAATAAACATTTGTATCGGCCTATGTATATGTGCCCAAGTTAATTTGTTTTTAATAAATAATAAAGTTTGTGTATAATCAATTACTGGATGCGAAAATTTATCATCAACGTGTATGCAGTATCTTAATTCTGTTATCTGGAATAAAGCTGAAGTACAACGGATTGGTTTTGCTGTGTCATTGGTGGCCGGAACGTTTCTATTGAGGGAATTATATCATCCTATAGCTGAATTCATCAATATGGTGAAGTATATGTGTTACGTCCATCGACTGCAAGTTTAGGTAGCTCTGGCGTAATATTTATTTTGTTTATGGACTTCTGGTTTATGATCAACTAGAAATCAATAGATTCAATATTTTTATGATTAATTTATGGTACTCATAAATTAATTACCTGCACAAAAACAAACAAAAATAAAAACAAAAAATTGGTAACTCTCATCGATGAGTAATACTCTAAACATACTACTTTCTTCACTAATTCAAAGTATATAAGCAATATTTACGCTACATAGGTACTAAAACTGTACAAGAAGTACATGTTGATGTTTGTGTATGTACGTAACTCATATTTTTCTATATAAACATGAATTGCAGTCGAGAGCGATAAAAAAATCTTTATATTTCATTTAACGTGAGACCGTCATAGCCACCTAAGTATAAAGAAAAATTTACTTACCAGTAATTTGGAGAACAAATAAAAAAAAAATCATAACATATACAATATAACATCATCAATAGTTCAATAATCGAATAGTCGAATTTATACTTATAAAGTATATATAATTCTTCTGGTGCTGCAATTGTAACGGTAGGAAAATGGTGTTCTTAGAGAATATAGACAAAGTTTGAATAACTTAGGGATCAATTTTAGATCGGTTATACCCACATCACAGCCAAATAGAAGAATTAGTGGGAAGGCCTCACAGGGAAACCAGCATCTATCTGCCCACGAGATTCAAAGAGCCGATCTGGATCCAGTATAAAATTATAGATTGTGAAATTATTGCTTCGTATAGCAGCCATATTATTATTATTGTTATTCCTTATCTTACGATTGTTGTGATTACTATCCCAACTTAAGAATAATTTCGTTTAGCAACGACATTGAAAATAGCGGGTGTAGTGGTCGAAATTAATATTATCTATCTGTTAATTTAAAATATAAAAAAAATCATATTTTGTGTGAACTCTAATATATAGGGTATATATAGTGAATTTTAATATACAATATATAGTGTGCACGTGGGTAACATTTTTTTTTCAGCACCACATAAGAATCCGAGGAGTACTCTGCGGTTGTTTATGAGGTGAGTAATGTAACTTATTAATTGTTTGCCCAAATATATTTCTTTTTGTTGTGCTACCTATATATCAAAATATGTATATGATACATGTATGTATCATATAGCAGTAGGGTAGTCTTTCATTGATGGTTTTTAACTTAATTTGTCGGCACTTAAATTCATTATTAAGTCAATAAAATTTTTTTAAATGAAAAGCTAAATTTTTTTTTGTGCGGTGGTGATGTGATAAGCAAGTGAGTGAACAATAGTGAACAGTGGGTTTTTTGCTTTTAAACAACACGATGTTTGTGGTACTCCCTAAACTTACGCGACGAGGAACCTCCCAATATCCGGAAGAAGCTATCCTACGAAAAAGCGTGTTGGTCTGCGTAAAGGGGTACGTAACAAAATGGCGCCGAAACAGGGACCAGAAAGCATGTGTTTTTTTTTAAGTGAAAGAAAACGTGTCTTAAAGGTCATCCAGAAAAGAAGGTAAAACAGTTTTGAATAACGTTGCTAATTATTTTAAGTTTTATAATGTTTTTTTAATAGCAGTTGCTGTGATACATGAACTAAGTTAATAGATAATTCTTTTTGTTTAATAAGGTAGTCCTAATAAGACATCCAAGTGGCTTATCCACTCAACAATTGTGCCGTTAATAACCACGTTTTAGTAAAATTTTCAATAATTATAAATCCATAACTTGAATATTTCCTTTTTTTAATTTTCTTTATAGTGGTTTGGTACTTATATAAATTTCATTTACTTTGGTTTTTAAATTTTATTACTGAAAGTTTACTAGTTTTTTAAATTACTACAGGTTGACACATTATGAATTAATGAATTCTCTGTCCTAATTTTGGAAATTTGGTGAACTGCTCGTTTCTATATTTCTTTAACTCTTTCCATTATATTCCCGTCATGAAATATTGTGTTGATCTAGAGTGAGAATATCAATAGTTGACATATGGTGATACCATAGATTCCTGTCGATGTTTTTACTCTGAGTTCTGCAATGAAATGTTCATATCCCATAATTTTTTCCTTACTAAATAAAACATTAAGTTAAGATGGTGTGCGATGATCAACTGTTCGAATTACTTTGTATCAAAATCTTCGGTTGAAGTTCAAAGATTCTGAAAAGTATCTCGTAGATGTTTTGATATAGTGTATTTTATCATAGTGACATTGCATGCTATTTGAGATTTGGATTTTTTTCATGTTATTTTTCATGTATCACGGTATAAATATATTCAAAATTGTTTTATCAATTACACTTCTAATAACTCATTTTGTCACATCACCATCACACTTAGTACCTATTTATTTTGAATACATATTCTTTAAATTTTCTTAAAGCTTAATTATTACTTCTATGTAAAGTATTGATAGATTCATTTCTCATTTCCGATTTATATTTGTCGATAACAGCATAAGTATTGAGTGTCGAAAATATAAATTTTTTATAAATCAATTACAATGGATCCCATTATTTATTTACAACATTTGACTGAATCAGAGCTTGAAGTCGAATATCACATTAGGAGTTTATCGCCGAATAATCCCGAGGCAAGAAATTTGTTAATTATTGCTTTACGAGCAGAACAACTAGACCACAACTTGAACGCAAAAATTCGCATCTTAAAGAAAATCCTGAATTAGAAATCGAAATATGTCAAAACCAACTCGACGATTTATTAAAAGCCGGAGAAGATCAAGGCAATACACCATCTCTGCGATTTGTAACGATTGCTTACGTTAAATCGAGGCACTATAAAGAAAGAATTCGACGGGCTATTGGCACATTTGGAGAATCAGGAAATTTTGCAAAACTCCATCGTAACTGGCGACACACCTTTAATATTTACCACAATTTGTGGAACGACTATCAAGACTCAGATATAAGAGATATCTCATCCCATGAAAGAGAAGAGGACAGAAGCTCTCTATCGGAAAAATTAGAACAAATGGTTTCGTCGGTATCGTTTTCAAGTGACACCTCACCAAAGACACAGATGAATCCTCACAATCGCAAACTTTCACAACCAGGGCCTAGTAACCTAAGAAATTCAGTTGCAGATTTTTTCTCACAAGTGGGATATCAAAAAACTGTTGAATCTCCAAATAATAGGCAGACATCAGTAACAAATATACCAAAAACAATTCATACAGGACCTGCTGTGGAACGACAGTATACAAATCATCATGATTTAAAATCAAATGTGCAACATCCAACACCACCCCATTCTGTTCAGCTTCAGCTTGAGAATTTTTACAAAATCCGGCGACGGTGGAACTTGACATTCGATGGAGCAGAGACTTTAAATGTGCATGATTTTGTCTACAGATTGGAACAGATGGCTGACAATGATGGCTTTCCAAAAGAATATTTATCAAAAGTACTGTACCTGTTTTTAACAAAGAAAGCAGAGGATTGGTATTGGGTGTACAAGTCCAACCATCCAAATACCTCTTGGACTAGTATGAAAATAGCCATTCTCTCATTCTTCAGTAGCTCCAACTATGAAGAAGAGCTTAAAGAACAAATTTTAAAATGGCATCAGGGTTCACGAGAAACATTTTCGGACTTTGTACTCAACATCCAGAAGATGAACGCCAGACTACAATTTCGACTGTCAGATAAACAAATTATTTACCGCCTTTGCCAGAATATGTACCCAGCATTAAAAAATGTGACCCTCCCATACCATCATTCTGTCAGAACAGTGGACGAATTGAGGATACTATGCAGCGACTACGAACGTTTATGGGAGCAGTCTGGTTATGATCCACGGCGATTTGGAGATACATCCGTAAAACGACGTCACGTAACTGAATTAGACTGTGACATTACTCACCAAATATCTAATCAAGATGATTGTTTGGAGCAAAACACTAAAATTCCAGCTGTAGAAGCTATTACGCAAGGCGTAAGGGAAACCATTTTATATGCTGGAACTGTCATGACATCGGCCATAAGTATCAGGATTGTGAAAAAGCCATTCTTGATGTATTTTGTTTTGGGTGTGGGGCACCTAACGTCAGAAAGCCATCATGTCAAAACTGTTATAAGTTTGCTAAGGGAAACGGCAAGCCGGGTGTGATCTATTCGAGGGGTTCACATCTCGGGATGAGCAACCAACAACCTGTGGAAAATCGCAATACCAACAACAGCAGGAAACCCTCGTAACAAGTTCCAATTTAATACAAAATAATGAATTTTTAAATGTTTGTAATGTCTCTCGTTTGAATTCAAAGTATTGTTACGATTTCGCCGAGTGGTTATTCTAATAATTTTTCCGGTTCGATCACTGGATTGTGAATATTAAACTCGCAAAGATTAAATTTCAATTAAATTTATTTCTCACAAATATTACACAACTATTTCACAAATAATTCAATAATATTTATTTTCACTCTTATTTTACACAATATTTATCACTACTTTTATTTTAACACTTCACTTTTTATCACTTCCCGATATTAACACTTCGAAATTCAAAATTGAACTACTTTGTAACTCAAATGTCTACACGTATTTATACGACGCAAAGGCTTGTAGAACATTCCATTATTTGCTTCTCTACACTTCTCGAATTTTCGTTGCGTCGTATTTGGTTCGCTCCGCCTATTTCATTATTTCTTTTTATTTTGTTCGTTTATGTAAACATTTGGTTACAGGGTAATCCCTACTATTATAATTTTCTTTTTAATTATCACAGGTGACATCTGTGATTCGTGACACTACCCTCCGCCCAAACCTGTTCGTCCCGAACAGGATCTAGATCTCTTCCTCTATAGAACGCCAGTCGTTCCAAGTGTACAACCTTGGGTTTTCCTCGTACTCCTCTTTGGATCCTATAGATCACATCATTTATTCTTGTTATGACCTTGTACGGTCCCTCCCATCCAGGTTGTAATTTCTGCGATAACCCTTTCTTACGTTGTGGGTTGTGAAGCCATACCAATTGACCCTCGTCAAATCCTTTATTGTTTGCTCGTACATCATACCGAGCCTTTGTTTTATCACTTGACAATTTGATTTTCTCTCTGACAAATTCGTGTATGTTGTTGATCTCCTCTTTCAAGTTGTCCACATATGCTTGTCCACATTTAGCTGATGATGGAACCGCTCCGAATTTGAGATCGCCTGGTAGTCTTAAATTGTTGCCAAAAAGTATTGTCGCTGGTGTTACTCCTGTTGTGTTATGCACCGCCGATCGATAAGCCATTAAGAACAATGGAATACCTTGATCCCAATTCCGCTGGTTTTTATCCACTGTTTTGGCTATAAACTCCTCCAATGTGGCATTGAAACGCTCCACCATGCCATCAGACTGTGGGTGGAAAGGTGTTGTCCGCGTTTTATTAATTCCCAGTAACTGGCACATCTCCTGGAAGACAACCGATTCAAAATTCCGCCCTTGATCGGAATGCAGTTCCATTGGTACCCCATAACGGCTTATCCAATTGTATACCACTGCATTGGCGATTGTGGTTGTTTCCTGATTTGGAATCGGGTATACCTCTGGCCACTTACTGAAGTAGTCCATTACAACCAAAACATATTTGTTGCCACTATCGCTGGTTGGAAATGGTCCTGCAACATCTATGGCAATCCTCTCAAATGGTGCTCCCACATTATATTGTTGCATCGCTCCACGGCTCTTCTTTGCCGGTCCTTTCACGGCCATACATTGGTCACACTTTTGACACCATTCAGCCACTGCCTGTCTACATCCTGCCCAGTAGAATCTTTCACGTACCTTAGCTAACGTTTTGTTGATTCCTAGGTGACCTCCGCTTGTTCCTCCGTGGTATTCCTCCAATATTTCCGCCATCCTGATCTTCGGTACCACCACTAGCGATTGCTTTGTTTTGCCATCGGAGCTTTCCCATGTTCGTTTTAAGCATCCGTTTTCCATGGTTAAACTATCCCATTGGGCCCAGTAAGCCTTGATACCTGGGCCTTTATCTGCAATATCGCTCCATGTGGGACGACGTTCTTCCTCCATGAATTTGATAATCACTGCCAAATCTGGGTCCTCCTGTTGCTCTTTGGAGATGACATCGTTGGTCCATTCATCAGCTGGCAACACTTTCATTAGTCTGATATCGACGATGTTTTCCTTGTTTTCCACCCGTCCGCAATGTTTACAATCCACTCGACATGGCCGTCTTGACAATGCATCCGCATTTCCATGAGCGCTTCCCTTCCGATGTTGAATTTCGTAAACAAAACTCCCCAATCGCTCAATCCACCGTGCTACTTGTCCTTCGGGATTTTTAAACTGAAGTAGCCATGTCAAGGCGCCATGATCCGTTCTTAATAGAAATGATTGGCCATAAAGGTATTTCCTGAAATGTTCCACACATTTCACTATGGCCAACAATTCTCTTCTTGTTACACAGTAGTTCCGTTCTGGCTTCGATAAGATCTTTGAATAATATGCGATGACACGTTCCTGCCCATCGATTTCCTGTGACAACACTCCTCCCAAGCCATAATTGCTTGCATCCGTATCCAAAATAAAACGTTTATTCGGAACCGGATACGAAAGCAATGGTGCTGTACATAATCGCTGTTTCAGTTCATTGAACGCTTCCTCGTGTTCATCACTCCATTGGAACGGCTTGTTCTTCTGTGTCAGCTCGTGTAAACTCCTTGCGATGTTGGCAAATCCTGGCACAAATCGTCGATAATATGTGCAGAGTCCGATGAAACTCCTTAGTTCATGTAAATTATGCGGTCTTGGCCAATCCTTTACGGCGGAGATCTTGTCTTCATCTGTATGAATGCCGCTTGTTGTTATTTTGTGTCCCAAATATTTGACTTCATCCCGGAACAATACGCATTTCTTCGGACTCAACTTCAATCCTGCTGATTGGATTCTTTCGAATACTTCCTCCAGATTTTGTAGATGTTCATTGAAGTCTTTGCCCATAACAATGATGTCGTCCAAATATACCAGGCATGTTTTCCTGTGGAGTCCTTTAAGTACACGTTCCATTAGCCGTTCGAAGGTCGCAGGGGCGTTACAAAGTCCAAATGGCATGACATTGAATTGCCATAATCCATTGCCCACACTGAACGCTGTCTTTTCCTTATCTTCGTCTGCGACCTCCACTTGCCAATAGCCGCTCTGCAAATCCAATGTTGAAAACATCCGTGCTCCTGCCAATGTATCCAGTGTGTCGTCGATCCTTGGTAATGGGTAACTATCCTTCTTGGTAACTGTGTTGAGCTTCCGATAATCAACGCAGAATCGCATGCTTCCATCGTTTTTCTCCACCAATACTACTGGTGACCTCCATGGACTCGTTGACTGCTCAATTACTCCCGATGTTTGCATATCAGTTACCATCTTATCCACTTCTGCTTGTTTAGCCAATGGTAATCTTCTTGGCGCTTGTCGAATAGGTGTTGATGTTCCTGTGTCGATCCGGTGTTTAACCATATTTGTTCTGCCATTATCTTCCGGTGCACCACAGAAAATGGACATATATTTTTGAAGCAACTCCTTTGCTGCTTGTTTTTCTTTTGGCGTTAATTGTTCCGTCCATTTCTGTGTTAGTTCCTCCGTTATTTTCCGTTGTCGTTGGTCCTTGGCCTTTACACACGGATTCGCTTCCTCGCATTTTATAATGGTGGATACTTCCTCACCTCGGCCGATGATAGTTCCCTTTTTGATTGTTTTTGTCACATCCGATAAATTCAGAGCCCTTATCGGAACTCTAAAGTCACAATCCGGTTTAACCAAAGCTTTTCCGATGATAATTTCTTTGGTTTGTATCTCGTCACTGTTGGCTTCCACAACCCACAACCTTTGTGTTCCAGGACCTCCATCCAATTTCCCCCAAACAACCGTTTCCGAGTGTGGTGGTAGCTTCGTCCGATGATCCAATGTTATCCTCCTTACGATTGGCTCCTTCCCGTTGTTCAGTTGCAAAGGCAGTTCGACATTACCGTAGCTCAATGTTCCCCGTCCAACATCCAATACGAATCCATTTCGCTTCATGAAATCCATTCCCAGAATGACCTCATCCACAACATCCGCAACCAGAACTTCATGTCGAAAACCATTGTTCCCGATTCGTATTGTCACCTCCTTCTTTCCTTTGATAGCTGCACTGTCGCCTGTCGCCGTTTGTAACTTGAACCCTTCCATAGGCTCAACTCCATCTGTGATAAAATCCGGCCGCACAATCGTTCTCGTTGCTCCGGTGTCCAATGTTATCAAACTGGATCGCCCCTCTACTTCTCCTCGCACCATCAAGCTATCACCACCTTTTGCCAATCTGGAAATGGGGATGAAGGTTATGGAGCATTTGGTTGTGGGAGTCAGCTTTTGCTCCTCAAAGCTGACTCTTACTCGTTTAACGCCTTTGTTGTTGTTTGGCGTTCCTCCTCGGCTGGTATTTTTCGTTCCTCCGATGGCCTTCGGTACATCGGCGATGGTGTTCTCGCCCGTTTGCGCCTTATCTCCCAGCATTCCCTTGAGATGTGTCCTATTTTGTCACAAACCCAACATCTGATTTTACTAGTTCCATCCCGGAATCTCGTTGTCCGCCAGTTATCTGCTGGTTTGGTGTTATTGCCCTGTTTGTGACTGATTGCTGGTTCCACTTCCACACGACGTACCTTGACTGCTGGTTTGATGATGTTGTTTGCAGTCTCGTTGGTTAATGCACACGCGATGGTTTCCGCAAACGTTGCTTTTGGAGACAACACAACTGCACGTCTCGTATCCGGATCCCGTATACCATCGGTGAAAGCGTCGATCTTGATCCGCTCCGTGTATTCACCCGCCATGTTGTAGTGGGCGAGGTGTACTAACCGCTCTATATCAGCCGCATACTCCTGGAGCGTCTCTCCAACCCGCTGACATCGTCCCTTCAACTCCATACGATGTAGCTCCCGTCGATGATCTCCTCCATATTTGCGCTCCAACGCCAACATGATTTTTCCGTAGTCTTCCCGGTCGTATTCCGGCACGATTTGTAGGAGCTCCGCAGCACTGCCTTTTAGCGCCACAATTAACGCTGCCACTCGATCTTTTTCACACCAACCGTTCGTGGTAGCCGCCATTTCAAACTGGAGTTTGAAGATATTATATGGTGTAGTTCCGTCGAACGTTGGTGGCTTCAATTTTATAGAACTGGTTGGTCGTACAATTTGAGCATTGCCGTTGGTTTTTAAATCCATCAGTTCTTTCTCCAGTTTCTGGAATCGTTGATCGGTCACCACGATTTGTTCTCCCATTTCCTTTTTAACTGTGTCCAATTTTTCATTGACATCCTCCATTAAATCGTGTTGAAACTTTTCCAGTTGCTCCATTCGTTCCAGAATTTGCTGCTGTCCAGTTAACATTTTTTCTTGTTCTGCTCTTGTTATCTCCTGTTCAGCCAACAATCTTTCCTGGTCGGCTCGCATTTGCTCCTTTATGTCACTCTTCATTTGATCTTGGCTGGTAATCATATCGGTTTTTAACCCACCGATCATCTGCTCTTGCTTGGCTATCATTTGTTGCATAACAGCCATTAGTTGCCCCATGTCGAAACTTCCAGATGTTGTTGGAGTAGTTTCTTTAACGACAACATTCTGGTCTTCCACTCTGGTCGTTGTTTCTGTTGTTACTTCCACCGCTTGCACCTCGGTTGAATCCGGTGCCCCAAAATTAAATTCATGTTGATCCGGGTCAACATGTTCATCCAACAAAGCAGTACGGAGTCTCAACTGCAACTCATTTCGGTTGCCCACAGTTGGTAGATTCCGTAGCCCCAACTCCTTCTTCAAATCTGCCACTTTTAAGTCCATTAATTTCATTTTGGATATTCACAATCCCGCCGCTGTCACCAATTGTTACGATTTCGCCGAGTGGTTATTCTAATAATTTTTCCGGTTCGATCACTGGATTGTGAATATTAAACTCGCAAAGATTAAATTTCAATTAAATTTATTTCTCACAAATATTACACAACTATTTCACAAATAATTCACTAATATTTATTTTCACTCTTATTTTACACAATATTTATCACTACTTTTATTTTAACACTTCACTTTTTATCACTTCCCGATATTAACACTTCGAAATTCAAAATTGAACTACTTTGTAACTCAAATGTCTACACGTATTTATACGACGCAAAGGCTTGTAGAACATTCCATTATTTGCTTCTCTACACTTCTCGAATTTTCGTTGCGTCGTATTTGGTTCGCTCCGCCTATTTCATTATTTCTTTTTATTTTGTTCGTTTATGTAAACATTTGGTTACAGGGTAATCCCTACTATTATAATTTTCTTTTTAATTATCACAGGTGACATCTGTGATTCGTGACAGTATAAATATAATAGACGAATAAGGAGTGTGAACTATTTTCGGGGAAAACGTCAATTGCTAAAATCTTGTATTGATACTTTAATTAATACCCCTATTATGAATGTCACCTCACCTCACTCGTCACCGTGACGTGTATTGTCACTCGAGTCATATTTTGGTATTATGATTGTCGCTTTATTTTGAGTGAGTGACGAACGCATCAAGATGCGTTATTTTCTATATTTTGTTGTTTTTCAGTTGGCAACTATTATTATTTGTTTTGTTTCGGTATGTTTGACGTTTGGTGTTGTGTTAAAATAATAAATTTTAAGTTTTAAAAAATAAATTAATTTAAAGTTTTGTTGTTCAGTTTATTTTACTAATTAAAATTTTTCAAAATTTCAAATATGTACTGGACAATGTCTGGATTTTATTTCCATTTCTTTAAAAAAAATTTGGATACTGAGTGCCGTTTGTAATTTTCCAAACTGACTACTGTTTATTTCCATTTAATAAAGAAAATAATATTTAAAAATCGAAAATTATTATTTTAATAAATCACAAAAAACAAAATTATTATTTTAATTTAAATAAAACCAAAAAAAAATTAAAAACGTATTTTTAATTAGTCAAAAAAAAATTCTCACTTGCTCTCACCGACAAATTGTAAGTGAGGCTAAGTGACAAAATCCTCGCTCACCGTGACATTCATAATACCAAAATTTCCTTTCAGTGACGTCGCGTCACTCGGTGACGCGTAAGTGACATTCATAATAGGGGTATAAGTTTAGCCATTCGGATCCTCGGCCGCATGCGGATGTTCTGATAAATTCAGTACCAATGAATAGATTACTTGACAGTGGAGCTTCTGTAAGTGTACTAGGGAAGAACTCGCTCACATTTTTAACAGAAAATAAACTAACTTATCATCCTTTGATTTCACAAATTAGAACTGCGGACGGTACTGCTCAGAAGATAGAAGGATACATTTGGCTACCAGTCACATTTGGAAATCAAACCAAGCATATCCGGTTTTTTATCGTGCCATCACTGGAGTTGCAGTTATACCTAGGCATCGATTTCTGGAGTAAATTTAACATCCTACCAAACTTTTCGATTTGTGAAATTTCAAATGTAAATGAAAAAAACGATAATTCGCATCTTTTGAATAAAGATGATCAAATAAAATTAAATAACATAATAGATTTGTTTCCATCATCCGCAAGAGAGGGTTTAGGCAAAACGACGTTGCATGAACATAATATAGAGCTTATTAAGGATAGCAAACCGATAAAGCAGCGATACTACCCAGTCTCACCGGCCGTACAGAAGGACATTTACAGAGAAATAGACCGCATGTTGACTTTGGGAGTTATTGAGATAAGTAAAAGTTCATGGAGCTCGCCAGTCACCGTAGTGAAAAAAGCAAATGGTAAAACACGACTCTGTCTCGATGCTCGCAAGCTCAACTCCGTTACGGAAAAAGACGCATACCCCGTACCAATCATAGACGGACTTTTGGGTAGACTGACGGAGACTAAGTACATCACAGCACTAGACTTAAAAGACGCGTTTTGGCAGATACCGCTTGCGGAATCTGCCAGAGACAAGACAGCATTTACAGTTCCAGGTCGTCCACTCTATCAGTTCAGGGTGATGCCGTTCGGGCTGTGCAATGCAGCCCAATCAATGTGCCGCTTAATGCACAAAGTAGCTCCCCATGAGCTACACGATCGTATATTTGTTTATCTAGATGATCTGCTGGTCATAAGTGGCACATTGAACGATCACCTTGAGCTGTTAGAGCTGGTAGCGAATTTACTACGAGATGCTGGGTTAACTATCAATATCGAGAAAAGTAGCTTCGTAATGAAGGAGATTAGATACTTAGGTTATTTGGTAGGTGAAAAAGGTCTTAGACCAGACCCAGACAAAGTCGAAGCGATAGTTAACTTGGCATCTCCGACAAGTACGAAACAGATACGTAGACTGATTGGGATGGCTGGGTGGTATCGTCGTTTTATTGGGAACTTCGCAAGTCTAACTAGTCCTATTACAGACTGCCTGAAAAGAGGAAAATTTCAGTGGACGGAGGATGCTCAACATGCTTTCGAAAAGCTGAAACATTATCTAACAACAGCTCCGGTTCTTATAACACCCGACTATAATGCTCCGTTTTTTATTCGTTGTGATGCGTGTACCGAAGGAATTGGCGCAGTTCTATTCCAGAAAGATACAGATGAAAATGAAAGGCCAATTTCCTTTATGTCAAAAAAATTAAATCAAGCACAAAAAAATTATTCAATAACGGAACTGGAATGTTTAGCTGCAATATTGGCCATTAAAAAATTTCGCGTGTATGTAGAAGGGCACGACTTCACCTTGATAACAGATCATGCCAGCCTAAAGTGGCTAATGAACCAACGGGATCTAAGTGGTAGGTTAGCAAGGTGGAGTCTGAAACTTCAAGGGTTTCGGTTCGAGATACAACACCAAAGAGGCAAGGATAACGTGGTTCCAGATATGTTATCAAGGATATATTGCGATGAATTGAAAGAGTTTAGTGAAAGTTCTGCGAAAGTACTAGAATATCATAAAGTTATAAACCTCAATAATGTTAAAGACTTTGAAGAGGAAGAGTACGTTTCGCTGCGCAATAAAATTACTAATATACCTGATGATTACCCAGCTTTTAGGGTCAAAGAAAGGCTTATCTTCATTCGTCTAGAACCAAAAAAGCGAGATGAACGATGTGACGTAGCCATGTGGAAACTGTGGGTTCCAAAAACCTTGAGGTTGAATCTGATAGAGAAAGAACACGACGACCCGTTGGCTGCGCACGGTGGAATAAAGAAAACTTTGGAGCGTCTCAGGCGTTATTATTTTTGGCCAGGAATGGCTAAACAAATTCAAACTTACATAAGCAACTGTGTAGTTTGTAAAACTACCAAAGCACCAAATAGACTATTAAGACCACCAATGGGAAAAGAGTTTATCGTTGAAAGACCATGGCAACGGATTTATATTGACCTACTAGGCCCATATCCAAGATCAACCCAAGGAAAAACAATATTATTCATTGTACTTGATCATTTAACAAAATTCGTATTGTTGAAGCCTTTAACCCAGAGAACCTCTAAAAATATAATAAACTTTTTAAAGGATGACGTGTTTTTTGTGTTTGGTGTTCCGCAGACAATTCACTCAGACAACGGTTCGCAATTTCAGAGTGCAGAATATAAAAACTTATTAAAACAATTTGGAATAAAAGAGTCAAAAACAGCTGTGTATTCGCCACAGTCTAATGCCTCTGAAAGGGTGAATCGTTCGATAATATCAGCTATTAGGGCATATGTTGGAGACAAGCACAACACATGGGACAAATACATCGGCGAAATTGCTGCAGCACTTCGAAACGGTGTCCATGAAACTGTAAAGTATTCACCACACTTTCTCTTATTTGGGTACCACAGAATCAACCATGGGAATGATTACCAACTTCTTCAACATATTGGAGAAATTTCAGAAGGTGAAATAATGCTACCGTTGCCATCCACACTCGCACTAGTGCATGAAGAAATTAAGAGAAATATTGCAAAAGCGTACGAAAGAAGTGCCCAGCGATACAATCTAAGAACTAGACCGGTAGAATTTCAACTTGGTCAAACTGTGTACGCTAGAACGCACCCACAGAGTGACGCAGGAAAGAAGTTTTGTGCTAAATTTGCACCGCTGTTCAGCAAGGCTATAGTTTCGCGAAGAATAGGAACTGTCAATTATGAACTAAAAGACTCATCTAATAAAATTTTGGGGGTATTCCACGGGAAGGACCTTCGACCTTAATACGAAACAAAAGACACAAAAATTTTGCATTCGATGTCGTTCTTCAGTTTCATTGTTTCACACCTACGGCGAAACCAAAGAATCTGCCCTGTTACGTCCATCGACTGCAAGTTTAGGTAGCTCTGGCGTAATATTTATTTTGTTTATGGACTTCTGGTTTATGATCAACTAGAAATCAATAGATTCAATATTTTTATGATTAATTTATGGTACTCATAAATTAATTACCTGCACAAAAACAAACAAAAATAAAAACAAAAAATTGGTAACTCTCATCGATGAGTAATACTCTAAACATACTACTTTCTTCACTAATTCAAAGTATATAAGCAATATTTACGCTACATAGGTACTAAAACTGTACAAGAAGTACATGTTGATGTTTGTGTATGTACGTAACTCATATTTTTCTATATAAACATGAATTGCAGTCGAGAGCGATAAAAAAATCTTTATATTTCATTTAACGTGAGACCGTCATAGCCACCTAAGTATAAAGAAAAATTTACTTACCAGTAATTTGGAGAACAAATAAAAAAAAAATCATAACATATACAATATAACATCATCAATAGTTCAATAATCGAATAGTCGAATTTATACTTATAAAGTATATATAATTCTTCTGGTGCTGCAATTGTAACGGTAGGAAAATGGTGTTCTTAGAGAATATAGACAAAGTTTGAATAACTTAGGGATCAATTTTAGATCGGTTATACCCACATCACAGCCAAATAGAAGAATTAGTGGCAAGGCCTCACAGGGAAACCAGCATCTATCTGCCCACGAGATTCAAAGAGCCGATCTGGATCCAGTATAAAATTATAGATTGTGAAATTATTGCTTCGTATAGCAGCCATATTATTATTATTGTTATTCCTTATCTTACGATTGTTGTGATTACTATCCCAACTTAAGAATAATTTCGTTTAGCAACGACATTGAAAATAGCGGGTGTAGTGGTCGAAATTAATATTATCTATCTGTTAATTTAAAATATAAAAAAAATCATATTTTGTGTGAACTCTAATATATAGGGTATATATAGTGAATTTTAATATACAATATATAGTGTGCACGTGGGTAACATTTTTTTTTCAGCACCACATAAGAATCCGAGGAGTACTCTGCGGTTGTTTATGAGGTGAGTAATGTAACTTATTAATTGTTTGCCCAAATATATTTCTTTTTGTTGTGCTACCTATATATCAAAATATGTATATTCTACATGTATGTATCATATAGCATTAGGGTAGTCTTTCTTAAATTGATGGTTTTTAACTTAATTTGTCGGCACTTAAATTCATTATTAAGTCAATAAAATTTTTTTAAATGAAAAGCTAAATTTTTTTTTGTGCGGTGGTGATGTGATAAGCAAGTGAGTGAACAGTAGTGAACAGTGGGTTTTTTGCTTTTAAACAACACGATGTTTGTGGTACTCCCTAAACTTACGCGACGAGGAACCTCCCAATATCCGGAAGAAGCTATCCTACGAAAAAGCGTGTTGGTCTGCGTAAAGGGGTACGTAACATATGTATGTGGTAGTATAGCTGTTATAGCTATTTAATTAATTACAATTTAACTTATGGTTTTTTTGTGAATGAATTTTCTTATATTTATATATATACTCGTTTATATATTTTGGAGAAATTATCGTATGAAATCGGTGAATGCAATTTGTCTTTGGATTTTTATTATTTATAATTTTTTTTTTTTTTGTTGATCAATTGGTCAATGAAAATTCATAAGTAAACCCTACAGTGGGTGTGATGTGATGTGTTTGTGTAAGTGACCTTGCGTTATCAAGAGTTTTCAGATTGTCATTTTACTATTTTTTTTGTACGGATGACATCTAAGCATGTGGAAATGGGACCCTCCTAACCGATCATCAGCTACCTAAATAACGTGAGCAACCACATGCTTAGGTAAAAATGGAGTCTTCGTTACACAAGGCACATCCTTGATCCCAATTCCGCTGGTTTTTATCCACTATTTTGGCTATGAACTCTTCTAATGTGGCATTGAAACGCTCCACCATGCCATCAGACTATGGGTGGAAAGGTGTTGTCCACGTTTTATTAATTCCCAGTAATTGGCACATCTTCCGAAAGACAACCGATTCAAAATCGCCCTTGGTCGGAAAGCAGTTTCATTGGTACCCACTAACGGCTTATCCAATTGTATACCACTGCATTGGCGATTGTGGTTGTTTACTGATTTGGAATCGGTATACCTCTGACCACTTACTGAAGTTATCCTATCAATATTTTTTTGTTCAAATATCAAATGGTGCTCTCACAATATATTGTGTACTGTATTGATGTTTCGTTTTACACCTTTTTATTTATTAATAACAATGTTCTCTCGCTATTGATAACCAACTGGTCTTGTTTTATTTTCACAGATCGTACTATACATACACATATATATTGAATACAATTACAGTAGTAAGATTGACTGTACTATTAGTACATTGCTGCGTAATATAAGTATACTAAATATTGTTGTATCATACATTGGTCACACTTTTGACACCATTCAGCCACTGCCTGTCTATATGCTGTTCAGTAGAACCTTTCACGTACCTTGGGTACCGTTTTGTTGATTCCCAGTTGATTTAAGTCCATTAATTTCATCTTGGATATTCACAATCCCGCCGCTGTCACCAATTGTTACGATTTCGCCGAGTGGTTATTCTAATAATTTATTAGATTTATCAAACTCGCAAACTTTAAATTTCAACTAAATTTATATCCCACGAAAATTACACAAATAATTCACTAATACTTATTTGCACTATTATTTTACACAATATTTATCACAACTATTATTTTAACACTTCACTTTTTATCACTTCCCGATATTAACACTTCGAAATTCAAAATTGAACTCTTTCGTAGCTCAAATGTCTACACGTATTTATACGACTCAAATACTTGTGGAAAATTCCATTATATTGCTTCTCTACACTTCGCGAATGTTCTCTTCGTCGTATTTTGTTTGCTCCGCCTATTTAATTATTTCTTTTTATTCTGTTCGTATGTGTAAACATTTGGTTACAGGGTAACCCCTACTGCTATAATTTACAACTCTTTTTAGTTATCACTGGTGACATCTGTGATTCGTCACAATATTTTTGGTGTATAGTTTTTGGATTTTTTAGGAGGCTTTTTAATTTGGTTTAAAATAGCTAGTATGTTCTAAAATTTCATTGCTGTTTGTCACGAAGTTTCCACTTTATGATTTTTACAGTGATTCAGTTAAAATTTATCTTCCGAATGAGTATATTTTACATATTTTTTATAAAGTTTAAAGTGATAATTTCAATTAAAAATTGTATAAACATTTTCAAAAAATGTCTTCATACCCGTGTGTTTATGAAGGGTATATAAATTTTTGCAGAAGTGGAAGCTTTTTATCGTTTTTCAATTTATCTACTGATAAAAGAAGAAATGTTTGTATTTAACATTCTAGAAATAATAATTTAAAGCTATCCGCTGAAAATACAAAAACACCGTTAAAAATTTGTGAGAATCATTTTTATGAAGCAGATATTTTAGGCACGAAAAAAGTTTTAAATAAGAACGTTTATAAAAAATCATTTCCGAATGATTGTAGATGTAATTAAAAAATTTTCGATAGTGAATGCAGAATCCTTTTAACCACTCCGAATTTCAAAATAAGAAAGGGTATTAAAAGAAAGCTTTTAGCTAGTGAACCAGCATTATCTGTGCCAGAAATTACTAATGATGTATATACTCAAAGATGAAACCTATAATTGAATGTGTAGAAGTAAGTATAATGCAGTTTGGTTAGGCATGGATATGTTGGATTGTGTTGGTTAGAGCCTAAATTGATAGCAGGTTATTTTCATTTAATTCAAAGCTATATATAGAAATTTATAATATTTGTTGAACTTTGACTGTGAATTAATACTCTCCTATTTTTATTATATTGTGACGAATCACAGATGTCACCTGTGATAATTGAAAATGTAACGATTTCACCGGGTGTTAATTTAAATTATTTATCCGGTTCGATCACTGGATTGTGAATATTAAACTCGCAAAGACTAATTTTTACAATAAATTAATTTCCCAATAAATTTCACAAATATTTCACAAATAATTATTATTCCACAAATATTTCACAAATAATTATTAATACACTATTTTTCCACAATAATTATCACTTCAATTATTTGAACACTTCACTTTCACTTTTTATCACTTAATTGATATTAACACTTCAAAATTAAAAATTGACCTGTCCCGTAACTCAAACGTCTACACCTATTTATACCACGCAAATACTTGTAGAACATTCCATTATTTTTGCATCTCTACACTCCGATAAGTTACGTTGTGTCGTATTTGGCTCGCTCCGCCTATTTCATAATGTCACGAATAACAGATGTCACCTGTGATAATTAACAAGAAAATTATAGCAGTAGGGATTACCCTGTAACCAAATGTTTACACATACGAACAGAATAAAAATAAATAATGAAATAGGCGGAGTGAACGAAATACGACGGAAGAACATTCGCGAAGTGTAGAGAAGAAAAATAATGGAATGTTCTACAAGTATTTGCGTCGTATAAATACGTGTAGATATTTGAGTTACGAATCAGTTCAATTTTGAATTTCGAAGTGTTAATATCGGGAAGTGATAAAAAGTGAAGTGTTAAAATAATAGTAGTGATAAATATTGTGTAAAATAATAGTGAGAATAAATAATAGTGAATTATTTTTGAGATATTTGTGTAGTTTTTGTGGGAAATAAATTTAGTTTAAATTTTAATCTTCGCGAGTTAAATATTCACAATCCAGTGATCGAACCGATAAATAATTTGAATAACCATTCGGCGAAATCTTAACAATAATTAATTTTTATTCTGTTCGTATGTGTAAACATTTGGTTACAGGGTAGCCCTTACTGCTATAATAAATAACTCATTTTTACTATCACAGGTGACATCTGTGATTTGTCGTACTACCCTCCGCCCAAACCGGTTCATCCCGAACAGGATCAAGACCTCTGCCTATATAGAACGCCGGTCGCTCTAGGTGTATAACCTTGGGTTTTCCGCGTACTCCTCTTTGGATCCTATAGATCACATCATTTATTCTTGTTATGACCCTGTACGGTCCCTCATATCTAGGTTGTAATTTCTGCGATAACTCTTTCTTACGTTGTGGGTTTTGAAGCCATACCAATTGACCCTCGTCAACTCCTTTGTTGTTCGCTCGTACATCATACCGAGTCTTTGTTTTATCACTTGACAATTTGATTTTCTCTCTGACAAATCCGTGTATGTTGTTGATCTCCACGTTCATGTTGTCCACATTTAGATGATGATGGAGCCGCTCTAAATTTGAGATCGCCTGGCAGTCTTAAATTGTTGCCGAAAAGTATTGTCGCTGGTGTTACTTCTATTGTGTGCATCGCAGATCGATAGGCCATTAAGAACAAGGGAAATCCTTGATCCCAATTCTGCTGGTTTTTATCCACTATTTTGGCTATGAACTCTTCTAATGTGGCATTGAAACGCTCCACCATCAGACTATGGGTGGAAAGGTGTTGTCCACGTTTTATTAATTCCCAGTAATTGGCACATCTTTCGAAAGACAACCGATTCAAAATCGCCCTTGGTCGGAAAGCAGTTTCATTGGTACCCACTAACGGCTTATCCAATTGTATACCACTGCATTGGCGATTGTGGTTGTTTACTGATTTGGAATCGGTATACCTCTGACCACTTACTGAAGTTATCCTATCAATATTTTTTTGTTCAAATATCAAATGGTGCTCTCACAATATATTGTGTACTGTATTGATGTTTCGTTTTACACCTTTTTATTTATTAATAACAATGTTCTCTCGCTATTGATAACCAACTGGTTTTGTTTTATTTTCACAGATCGTACTATACATACACATATATATTGAATACAATTACAGTAGTAAGATTGACTGTACTATTAGTACATTGCTGCGTAATATAAATATACTAAATATTGTTGTATCATACATTGGTCACACTTTTGACACCATTCAGCCACTGCCTGTCTACATTCTGTTCAGTAGAACCTTTCACGTACCTTGGGTACCGTTTTGTTGATTCCCAGGTAACCTCCGCTTGTTCCTCCGTGGTATTCTTCCAAAATTTCTGCCGTCCTGATCTTCGGTACCACCACTAGCGATTGCTTTGTTTTGCCATCGGAGCTCTCCCATGTTCACTTTAAGCATCCGTCTTCCATGGTTAAACTTTCACATTGGGAATAATAAGCTTTGATAGTTGGGCCTTTATCCGCAATATCGCTCCATGTGGGACGATGTTCTTCCACCATGAATTTGATAATTAGTGCCAAATCTGGATCCTCCCGTTGCTCTTTGTATAGAATCTTGGTTCATTCATTAGCTGGTAACACTTTCATTAGTCTGATATCGACGATGTTTTCCTTGTATTCTACTCGTCCACAATGTTTACAATCCACTCTACATGGCCGTCTTGACAACGCATCCGCATTTCCATGAGCGCTTCCTTTCCGATATTGGATTTCGTAAACAAAACTCCCCAATCGCTCAATCCACTGTGGTACTTGTCCTTCGGGACCTTTAAATTGAAGTAGACATGTCAAGCCGCCATGATCCGTTCTTAATAGAAATAATTGGCCATAGAGGTACTTCCGGAAATGTTCCATGGCCAACAATTCTCTTCTTTTCACACAGTAGTTCCGTTGCGGCTTTGATAAGCTCTTTCAATAATATGCGACGATACGTTCCTGTCTCTCGATTTCTTGTGACAACGCTCCTTCCAAACCATAATTGCTTGCATCCGTATCCAAAATAAGACGTTTATTCGCAACCGTATACGAAAGTAATGGAACTGTACATAATCGCTGCTTCAGTTCGTTGAACGATTTCCCGTGTTCATCACTCCACTGGAACGGCTTGTTCTTCTGTGTCAGCTCGTGTAAACTTCTTGCGATGTTGGCAAATCCTGGCACAAATCGTCGATAGTATGTGCATAGTCCGATGAAACTCCTTAGTTCATGTAAATTCTGCAGTCTTGTCCAATCCTTTACGGTGGAGATCTTATCTTCATCTGTATGAATGCCACTTGCTGTTATTTTGTGTCCAAAAAATTTGACTTCATCCCGGAACAATACGCATTTCTTTGGACTAAACTTCAATCCAGCTGATTGGATTCTTTCCCATACTTCCTCCAGGTTTTGTAGATGCTCGTTGAAGTCTTCTCCATAACGATGATGTCGTCCATATATATCAGACATGTTTTCCAGTGGAATCCTTTATGTACACGTTCCATTAGCCGTTTGAAAGTCGCAGGGGCGTTACAAAGCCTAAATTGCGTGATATTGAATTGCCATAATCCATTGTCCACACAGAACGCTGTCTTTTCCTTATCTTCGTCTGCAACCTCCACTTGCCAATAACCACTCTGCAAATCCATTGTTGAAAACATCCGTGCTCCTGCCAATGTATCCAGTGTGTCGTCGATCCTAGGTAACGGTAACTATCCTTTTTGGTAACTGTGTTGAGCTTCCGATAATCATCGCAGAATCTCATGCTTCCATCCTTCTTTTCCACCAATACTACTGGTGAACTCCATGGACTCGTTGACTGCTCAATTACTCCCGATGTTTGCATATCAGTTACCATCTTATCCACTTCTGCTTGTTTAGCCAATGGCAACCTTCTTGGCGCTTGTCGAATAGGTGTTGATGTTCCTGTGTCCATTCAACCTCCATTCAATTTCCCCCAAACAATCGTTTCCGAGTGTGGTGGTAGTCCAATGTTATCCTCTGTAGGGGATTATTCGATATGAATTAATTCCTACATAATATTCGCGTCTTTGATTAAAAGTTTTACAGTGGTATATGGTGAAGGTCACAATAGATGACGCTTTGTTACGCAAGTAGTGTCACGAATCACAGATGTCACCTGTGATAATTAAAAAGAAAATTATAACAGTAGGGATTACCCTGTAACCAAATGTTTACATAAACGAACAAAATAAAAAGAAATAATGAAATAGGCGGAGCGAACCAAATACTACGCAACGAAAATTCGAGAAGTGTAGAGAAGAAAAATAATGGAATGTTCTACAAGCCTTTGCGTCGTATAAATACGTGTAGACATTTGAGTTACGAATCAGTTCAATTTTGAATTTTGAAGTGTTAATATCGGGAAGTGATAAAAAGTGAAGTGTTAAAATAATAGTGGTGATAAATATTGTGTAAAATAATAGTGAAAATAAATATTTGTGAAATATTTGTGAAATTTTTGTGGGAAATAAATTTAATTGAAATTTATTCTTTGCGAGTTTAATATTCACAATCCAGTGATGGAACCGGATAAATAATTAGAATTACCACTCGGCGAAATCGTAACAATTGGTGACAGCGGTGGGATTGTGAATATCCAAGATGAAATTATTGGACTTAAAAGTGGCAGATTTGAAGAAGGAGTTGGGTCAGCGTAATCTACCAACATCAGGCAACCACAATGAGTTGCAGCTGAGACTCCGCGCTGCTTTAGTAGAAGAAAATGTTGACCCAGATCAACATGAATTTAATTTTGGGGCACCGGATTCAACCGAGGTGCAAGCGGTTGAAGTAACTACAGAATCAACGACCAGAGTGGAAGAAGAGAATGTCGTCGTTTAAGAAACTACTCCAACAACATCTGGAGGTTTCGACATGGGGCAACTAATGGCTGTTATGCAACAAATGATAGCCAAGCAAGAGCAAATGATCGGCGGCCTCGAAGGAAAAATGATTACCAGCCACGATCAATTAAAGAGCGATCTGAAGGAACAGATGCGATCCGATCAGGAAAGGTTGATTGATCGAATGGATCACTAGGAAAAGTTTCAACAAAATTTAATGGCCGATGTCAACGAGAAATTTCGAGAAATATCGGAATCATTAAATACAAAAGTAGACACGGTAAAGAAGGAAATCGATCAACAACTTGAGGTGGCCGACCAACGATTCATTAGGATTGAAAAGGAGCTAATGGATCTCAAAACCAACGGCAGTGCTCAAGTTACTCGACCAACCAGCTCTATAAAATTGAAGCCACCAACGTTCGACGGAACTACACCATTCAACATCTTCAAACTCCAGTTTGAAATGGCGGCCACAAGGAATGGTTGGTGCGAGCAGGATCGTGTGGCAGCATTAATTGTGGCGTTAAAAGGCAGTGCTGCGGAACTATTGCAAATTGCGCCGGAATACGAACGGGAAGACTACGGGAAAATCATGTTGACGTTGGAGCGTAAATATGGAGGAGACCATCGACGGGAGCTACATCGTATGGAGTTGAAGGGACGATATCAGCGGGTTGGAGAGACGCTCCAGGAGTATGCGGCTGATGTAGAGCGGTTAGTACACCTCGCCCACAACAACATGGCGGGTGAATACACGGAGCGGATCAAGATCGACGCTCTCACCGATGGAATACGAGACCACGATACGAGACGTGCAGTTGTATTGTTTCCAAAAGCAACGTTTGCGGAAACCATCGCGTGTGCCCTAACCAACGAGACTGCAAACAACATCATCAAACCAGCAGTCAAGGTACGACGTGTGGAAGTGGAACCAGCAATCAGTCACAAACAGGGAAATAATATCAAACCAGCAGATAACTGGCGGACAACGAGATTTCGTGATGGAACTAGTAAAATCAGATGTTGGGTTTGTGACAAAATAGGACACATCTCAAGGGAATGCTGGGAGATAAGGCGCAAACGGGCGAGAACACCATCGCCGATGTACCGACAGCCACCGGAGGAAAGAAAAGCAGCAGCCGAGGAGGAACGCCAAACAACAACGAAGGCGTTAAACGAGTAAGAGTCAGCTTTGAGGAGCAAAAGCTGACTCCCACTACCAAATGCTCCATAACCTTCATCCCCATTTCCAGATTGGCAAAAGGTGGTGATAGCTTGATGGTGCGAGGCGAAGTAGAGGGACGATCCAGTATAATAACGTTGGACACTGGAGCAACGAGAACGATTGTGCGGCCGGATTTTATCACGAATGGAGTTGGGACGATGAAAGGGTTCAAGTTACAAACGGCGACAGGCGACAGTGCGGCTATCAAAGGAAAGAAGGAGGTGGAAATACGAATCGGGAACAACAGTTTTCGACATGAAGTTCTGGTTGCGGATATTGTGGATGAGCTCATCCTGGGAATGGACTTCATGAAGCGAAATGGATTCATATTGGATGTCGGACGGGGAACATTGAGCTACGGTAATGTCAAACTGCCTTTGCAACTGAACAACGGGAAAGAGCCAGTCGTAAGGAGGATAAAATTGGATCATCGGACGAAGCTACCACCACTCGGAAACGGTTGTTTGGGGGAAATTGGATGGAGGTCCTGGAACACAAGGGTTGTGGGTTGTGGAAGCCAACAGTGACGAGATACAAACCAAAGAAATTATCATCGGAAAAGCTTTGGTTAAACCGGATTGTGACTTTAGAGTTCCGATAAGGGCTCTTAAATTATCGGATGTGACAAAAACAATCAAAAAGGAAACTATCATCGGCCGAGGTGAGGAAGTATCCACGATTATAAAATGCGAGGAGGCGAATCCGTGTGTAAAGGCCAATTGTTGGCCATAGTGAAATGTGTAGAACATTTCCAAAAAAACCTCTATGGCCAATCATTTCTGCTAAGAACGGATCATGGCGCCTTGACATGGCTACTTCAGTTTAAAAATCCCGAAGGACAAGTAGCACGGTGGATTGAGCGATTGGGGAGTTTTGTTTACGAAATCCAATATCGGAAAGGAAGCGCTCATGGAAATGCGGGTGCGTTGTCAAGACGGCCATGTAGAGTGGATTGTAAACATTGTGAACGAGTAGAAAACAAGGAAAACATCGTCGATATCAGACTAATGAAAGTGTTGCCAGCTAATGAATGGACCAACGATGTTATCTCCAAAGAGCAACGAGAGGATCCAGATTTGGCAGTAATTATAAGTTCATGGAGGAAGAACATCGTCCCACATGGAGTGATATTGCAGATAAATGCCCAACTATCAAGGCTTATTGGGCCCAATGGGATAGTTTAACCATGGAAGACGGATGCTTAAAACGAACATGGGAAAGCTCCGATGGCAAAACAAAGCAATCGTTAGGGGTGGTACCGAAGATCACGATGGCGGAAATTTTGAAGGAATACCACGGAGGAACAAGCGGAGGTCACCTAGGAATCAACAAAACGTTAGCCAAGGTACGTGAAAGATTCTACTGGGCAGGATGTAGACAGGCAGTGGCTGAATGGTGTCAAAAGTGTGACCAATGTATGGCAGTGAAAGGACCGGCAAAGAAGAGCCGTGGAGCGATGCAACAATATAATGTGGGAGCACCATTTGAGAAGATTGCCATAGATGTTGCAGGACCATTTCCAACCAGCGATAGTGGCAACAAATATGTTTTAGTTGTAATGGACTACTTCAGTAAGTGGCCAGAGGTATACCCGATTCCAAATCAGGAAACAACCACAATCGCCAATGCAGTGGTATACAATTGGATAAGCCGTTATGGGGTACCAATGGAACTGCATTCCGACCAAGGGCGGAATTTTGAATCGGTTGTCTTCCAGGAGATGTGCCAGTTACTGGGAATTAATAAAACGCGGACAACACCTTTCCACCCACAGTCTGATGGCATGGTCGAGCGTTTCAATGCCACATTGAAAGAGTTCATAGCCAAAACAGTGGATAAAAACCAGCGGAATTGGGACCAAGGTATTCCATTATTTTTAATGGCTTATCGATCTACGGTGCATAACACAACAGGAGTAACACCAGCGACAATACTTTTCGGCAACAATTTAAGACTGCCAGGCGATCTCAAATTCGGAGCGGTTCCATCATCAGCCAAATGTGGACAAGCATATGTTGACCACTTGAAAGAGGAGATCAACAACATACACGAATTTGTCAGAGAGAAAATCAAATTGTCAAGTGATAAAACAAAGGCTCGGTATGATGTACGAGCGAACAATAAAGGATTTGACGAGGGTCAATTGGTATGGCTTCACAACCCACAACGTAAGAAAGGGTTATCGCAGAAACTACAACCTGGATGGGAGGGACCGTACAAGGTCATAACAAGAATAAATGATGTGATTTATAGGATCTAAAGAGGAGTACGAGGAAAATCCAAGGTTGTACACCTGGAACGACTGGCGTTCTATAGAGGAAGAGAACTAGATCCTATTGGGGACGAACAGGTTTGGGCGGAGGGTAGTGTCACGAATCACAGATGTCACCTGTGATAATTAAAAAGAAAATTATAACAGTAGGGATTACCCTGTAACCAAATGTTTACATAAACGAACAAAATAAAAAGAAATAATGAAATAGGCGGAGCGAACCAAATACGACGCAACGAAAATTCGAGAAGTGTAGAGAAGCAAAATAATGGAATGTTCTACAAGCCTTTGCGTCGTATAAATACGTGTAGACATTTGAGTTACGAATCAGTTCAATTTTGAATTTCGAAGTGTTAATATCGGGAAGTGATAAAAAGTGAAGTGTTAAAATAATAGTAGTGATAAATATTGTGTAAAATAAAAGTGAAAATAAATATTTGTGAAATATTTGTGAAATTTTTGTGGGAAATAAATTTAATTGAAATTTAATCTTTGCGAGTTTAATATTCACAATCCAGTGATCGAACCGGATAAATTATTAGAATTACCACTCGGCGAAATCGTAACAGTAGATTTTACTTTAAGCGCATAGTACTATAGTACATACTGTCACGAATCACAGATGTCACCTGTGATAAGAAAGAAAAAAATTATAGCAGTAGGGATTACCCTGTAACCAAATGTTTACACATACGATCAAAGTAAAAAGAAATAATGAAATAGGCGGAGCGAACCGAATTCGATGAGAAGAACATTCGCGAAGTGTAGAGAAGAAAAATAATGGAATGTTCTACAAGTATTTGCGTCGTATAAATAGGTGTAGACATTTGAGTAACGAAACAGTTCAATTTTGAATTTCGAAGTGGTAATATCGGTAAGTGATAAAAAGTGAAGTGTTAAAATAATAGTAGTGATAAATATTGTGTAAAATAATAGTGCAAATAAATATTAGTGAATTATTTGTGAAATATTTGTATAATTTTTGTGGGAAATAAATTTAATTGAAATTTAATCTTTGCGAGTTTAATATTCACAATCCAGTGATCGAACCGGATAAATAATTAGAATAACCACTCGGCGAAATCGTAACAATACCTTTAATTATGCGCGTGTATCTGAAGGAAATAGAATTAGATTTACTTGATTTTGCAGTTGTACAATAATCGAAGTTCTACTTCGTCGCGATAAATTAATAAATATAAACGTGGTGGAAATTAAATTTAAAATTGAATTTGTTTATGAAAATAAAATCAACTAGTGAAATAAAATAATTAAACTTGTGAAGTTAAACTCAAAAGTTTTTATTATTTGTTAACCACGAAACCTCAACACCTCCTTACGACTGACTCCTTTCCATCGTTCAGTTGCAAAGGCAGTTCGACATTACCGTAGCTCAATGTTCCCCGTCCGACATCCAATACGAATCCATTTCGTTTCATGAAGTCCATTCCCAGGATGACCTCATCCACAATATCCGCAACCAGAACTTCATGTCGAAAACTATTGTTCCCGATTCGTACTGTACTCTCCTTCTTTCCTTTAATAGCCGCGTTGTCGCCTGTCGCAGTTTGTAACTTGAACCCTTCCATAGGGCGAACTCCATTAGTGATAAAATCCGGTCGCACAATCGTTCTCGTTGCTCCGGTGTCCTTCAACTTCACCTCGCACCATCAAGCTATCACCACCTTTTGCCATTCTGGAAATGGGGATGAAGGTTATGGAGCATTTGGTTGTGGGAGTCAGCTTTTGCTCCTCAAAGCTGACTCTTACTCGTTTAACGCCTTTGTTGATGTTTTGCGTTCCTCTTTTGCTGCTACTTTCTTTCCTCTGGTGGCCTACGGTACATCGGCGATGGTGTTCTCGCCCGTTTACGCTTTATCTCCCAGCATTATCTTGAGATGTGTCCTGTTTTTTTCACAAACCCAACAGCTGATTTTACTATTTCCATTACGGAATCTCGTTGACCGCCAGTTATCTGCTGGTTTGGTGTTATGTTCCTGTTTGTGACAGATTGCTAGTGTAGCGTTTGGATTTCTAAGGAAGGCAAATACGCTAAAGAATCTTCCTACAGAGGTTTCTAGGCGGTATGTTTTGTAGACAGCTTTAGCTTAGGGTATGGCGTGGGGTTTACATTAACATGTAGGAAGCTTGAATAAACCGCCTAAGGCAACTTCCCGAACTATTAAACACTTGTGTCTCAATCACCATTATCTTTTTTCTAGCACATAATTAATTCATCATATAAACCAAATAAAGAAAAAAACAGGTCAAGGGAATTCAGAATTACTAAAAAATAAATATAATAATAATAATAAATTAAAATAATAAAAAAATTATAATTTATATTTCAATTTGATATTTAAGGTACCGGGTTCGAATCCCGATAGGGGCAGGATGCAAAAGGGATTTTTCACCATCTGATTACGATCAGTGGTGTTAATTAACACATCTATGACCCCCTGTTGGAGTGCAGAACTCATGGGCCGACCCATCTTCCATGTCAGTACTATAGGCTGGCATGGAGCTATGCAATGCGCAGATGGTTCTACGAAAATCGGACCTATAGCCGTACGTCCTCGATTTGGCCGTTAAGGCGTAAAGTAGGACGCAAATAAGTGAACCGCGAAAGAGCTGGGAGAGCCTTGAGCCCCAAAAAAGATAGCATAGAATAAAATATAAAAAAAAAAAAAAAATTGATATTTAGAAGAAATTTAAAATTTTAAAATAATTAATGAAAAAAATTCAAGGAATAACAAAAAAAATCTGATATATCATAGTATGAAGGACTTACTTGAGTTCACGACGAAAGCGCTTTCTGCATGCCTAGTGCCTACAAAAAAATACGTAACCCTGCGGTCTCAATTCTTACATTAAGCAAACTTATTCACTAGTTGGTTTTCTTTATCAGTAAATAACGCGGAAATATAATTTAATAGAATTATAAATCATTTTGAAATAAACGAACGGTATAATAATACCTTTAATTAACACCAGGTAATCAAAAAAACTAGATAATAATAAAAATAAATATTAAGAAAACAAAGAAATTAACAAAAAAAACAAGATTATAAAAAAAATCAACGTGTTCATATCCGAAACACGAACCAGATGAACTCTGCATTTAGATTCGTGACCATTTTAGCTTGCATCAAATTGTTACGGTTCTACAATGTGCTCGATCGCGTTCCCTCCAAAAAACATAAGAAATTCGTATAATGTAATATTAGAAATAAACAGTAAAGAAGAAAAAGTAAAGAAGAAAAGGTCGCTTCTATTATTGACACGCGCTGTAATAGCGCTATCCAAATATCAATTCTGTATAGACAATGAGAGAAATTATAAACGCAGTATTAGAAATTTAGAAGCTTAGAAAACTTCAAAAAAACTATGATAGTACAGAAAATTACCTACCATGTATGAACTGGTCAATTCGAAATTGTAATTCCGAAATTTAACAACGACCTTTTCGTTGTGATCACGTAATGTTTTCTGCTCAGCTTCACTATCACCACACAGAAAATCACCATATGGAAAATTATTTAATTAAATTACTGATCGCGATTGGTTATCTTACGATCAACGAATGACAAATTTCACCCCAAAAAATCTGATTTCAATTTTATCTGTATATAAATTACCGTATAAAAAATCGGGAATATTCCAGATAAATAAACATCTACATCTTTACCTTAAATCATTAGTATTTTGTGCAAATAGCAATGGGATAAATTTAATTTTGTTACAAATATATTTTCCTAATTTTGCACCAAATCTATCCTTTTTTTTGTTGTTGGATTAAGTAGCGATTGTTAGTACATATATTTTTATAGTCTAGATAGAAGGTGGCAAATTTACTTTGTTTTTTTCTCTTGTTAAACAATAAAATGTAAGTTAATATAAATTGATGTATTTTTCAAATTTTCCTCACATACCTTTCGAATTATTCTGTGATCTAGTGAACTAAAATTAACATGAAGTGGTAATTCGTCAGTAAAGGATGGTGTTCAGTAAGTATATGTTGCGTTCGTCTTGGTAAGTCCTTTCCAATATTTCCATTATTTTCCTTTTCTCCAGCGGTCTATCAAGTTTTACTCAGACTTTGGGAAAACCCATGCCTTACCCTGAGCCTTAGCCGGCCGAAGATGACCGCCCCAGATTTTCTGAGAGAAAAAATTTTCTTTAACATGAGAAATCAACAACCCCTCCTTGTTACATGATATACAACCGACTTGCAGCATGTCTGTTAAAATAAATTAATTTCTTGTGACGATAAGAATTCGCCGTATCGTTACACTGGTTCCACTTCCACACGACGTACCTTGACTGCTGGTTTGATGATGTTGTTTGCAGTCTCGTTGGTAAGAGCACATGCGATGGTTTCGGCGAACGTTGCTTTTGGGAAAGAACTACAGCACGTGCACACACGATGGTTTCCGCAAACGTTGCTTTTGGAGACAGTACTACAGTACGTCTCGTTTTCGGATCCCGTATTCCATTGGTGAAAGCGTTGATCTTGATACGCTTTGTGTATTCACCTGCCATGTTGTAGTGGGCGAGGTGCACTCACCGTTCGATATCAGCCGCATACTCCTGTAACGTCTTTCCAACCACTGGATCGATCACTGGATTGTGAATATTAAACTCGCAAAGATTAGTGCCCAATAAATTCAACAAATATTTCACAAATAATTATTACAACACTTATTTTACACAATAATTATCACTACAATTATTTGAACACTTCACTTTCACTTTTTATCACTTCTCGATATTAACACTTCGAAATTCAAAACTGAACCGACTCGTAACTCATATATCTACACCTATTTATACGACGCAAATACTTGTAGAACATTCCATTATTTTGCATCTCTACACTTCGTGAAGTTTCGTTGCGTTGTAATTTGTTCGCTCCGACAATTTTATTTATTTTTATTTAGTTCGTATGTGTAAACATTTCGTTCCAGGGTAACCCCAAAATTACTGCTATAATTTGTGACTCTTTAATTATCACAGATGACATCTGTGATTCATCACAATGTGCCATTTTACACTGACACTTTTGCGTGTGACTCAAAACGGGTTTTATCCTTCTTTTACTTCTTTTGTCTATATTGTTACGATTTCGCCGAGTGGTTATTATAATAATTTTTCCGGTTCGATCACTGGATTGTGAATATAAACTCGCAAAGATTAAATTTCAATTAAATTTATTTCCCACAAAAATTACACAACTATTTCACAAATAATTCACTAATATTTATTTTCACTATTATTTTACACAATATTTATCACTACTTTTATTTTAACACTTCACTTTTTATCACTTCCCGATATTAACACTTCGAAATTCAAAATTGAACTGTTTTGTAACTCAAATGTCTACACGTATTTATACGACGCAAATACTTTAAGAACATTCCAGTATTTTTCATCTCTACACTTCGCGAATGTTCTTCCGTATTTGGTTCGCTCCGCCTATTTCATTATTTATTTTTATTCTGTTCGTATGTGTAAACATTTGGTTACAGGGTAATCCCTACTGCTATAATTTTCTTCTTAATTATCACAGGTGACATCTGTGATTCGTGACACTACCCTCCGCCCAAACCTGGATCCAGACCTATTCCTCTATAGAACGCCAGTCGTTCTAGGTGTACAACCTTGGGTTTTCCTCGTACTCCTCTTTGGATCCTATAGACCACGTCGTTAGTTCTGACCTTGTACGGTCCCTCCCATCTACGTTCTATCTTTTTTGATAATCCGTTACTTCGTCGTGTTCCAAAACATCCATCCAATTTCCCCCAAACAACCGTTTCGAAGTGTGGTGGTAACTTCGTCCGATGATCCAGTTTTATCCTCCATACGATTGGCTTTTCCCCGTTGTTCAGTTGCAAAGGTATTTCGACATTACTGTAGCCCAATGTTCCCCGTCCAAAATCCAATACGAATCCATTTCGTTTCATGATGTCCATTCGCAAGATGACCTCATCCACAATATCCGCAACCAGAACTTCATGTCGAAAACCATTGTTCCCGATTCGTATTTCCACCTCCTTCTTTCCTTTGATAGCTGCACTGTCGCCTGTCGCCGTTTGAAACTTGAACCCTTCCAAAGGCTCAACTCCATCCGTGATAAAAGCCGGTCGAACAATCGTTCTCGTTGCTTCAGTGTCCAATGTTATTATACTGGATCGTCCCTCTACTTCGCCTTGCACCATCAAGCTATCACCACATTTTGCCAATCTGGAAATAGGGATGAAGGTTATGGAGCATTTGGTTGTGGGAGTCAGCTTTTGCTCCTCAAAGCTGACTCTTACTCGTTTAACGCCTTCGTTGTTGTTTGGCGTTCCTCCACGGCTGCTACTTTTGTTTCCTCCGGTGGCCGTCGGTACATCGGTGATGGTCTTCTCGCCCGTTTGCGCCTTATGTCCCAGCATTCCCTTGAGATGTGTCCTATTTTGTCACAAACCCAACATCTGATTTTACTAGTTCCATCACGGAATCTCGTTGTCCGCCAGTTATCTGCTGGTTTGATATTATTTCCCTGTTTGTGACTGATTGCTGGTTCCACTTCCACACGACGTACCTTGACTGCTGGTTTGATGATGTTGTTTGCAGTCTCGTTGGTTAATGCACACGCGATGGTTTCCGCAAACGGTGCTTTTGGAAACAATACAACTGCACGTCTCGTATCCGGCTCCCGTATTCCATCTGTGAAGGCGTCGATCTTGATACGCTCTGTGTATTCTCCTGCCATGTTGTAGTGGGCGAGGTGCACTAACCGCTCGATATCAGCCGCATACAGATACTCCTGGAGCGTCTCTCCAACCCGCTGACATCGTCCCTTCAACTCCATACGATGTAGCTCCCGTCGATGGTCACCTCCGTATTGGCGCTCCAGAGCCAACATGATTTTGCCGTAATCCTCTCGTTCGTATTCCGGCACGATTTGGAGTAGTTTCGCAGCACTTCCCTTTAACGCCACAATTAATGCTGCTACCCGATCCCTTTCACAGCAACCGTTCCTTGTGGCCGCCATTTCAAACTGAAGTTTGAAGATGTTGAATGGTGTGATTCCATCGAACGTTGGTGGCTTCAATTTAATCGAGCTGGTTGGTCATTCAATTTGAGCGATGCCGTTGGTTTTGAGATTCATTAGCTCTTGTTCGATCTTCATTATTCGTTGGTCTGCCGCTTCAAATTTTTGATCCATTTTGAGATCGATCTCCATTTTAACTACGTTCAATTTTCCATTGACAACCTCCATTAAATCTTGTTGAAACTTTTCCAGTTGTTCCATTCGTTCAAGAATTGGTTGCTGTCCAATTAACATGTTTTCTTGATCGGCTCGCATCTGCTCCTTTATATCGTTCTTTAATTGATCATGGTCGGCAGATATTTTTCCTTCGAGGCCGCCGATCATTTGCTCCTGTTCAGCACGCAATGCCCTTTGCTCTGTAATCATTTTTACTTCGAGGCCGCCGATCATTTGCTCTTGCTTGGCTATCATTTGTTGCGTCTGAAGTTGCATTTGTTGCATGGCCGCCAACAATTGTCCCATATCGAAACCTCCAGATGTTATTGGAGTAGTTTCTTTAACGACGACATTCTGATCTTCCGCTCTGGTCGATGTTTCTGTAGTCACTTCAACTGCTTGCACCTCGGTTGAATCCAGTGCCCCTAAATTAAACTCATGTTGATCTGGGTCAACATTATCATCCAACAAAGCTGTACGGAGTACAAACTGCAACTCATTTCGGTTGCCCGCAGTTGGTAGATTCCGTAACCCCAACTCCTTCTTCAAATCTGTCGCTTTTAAGTCCATTAATTTCATTTTGGATATTCACAATCCCACCGCTGTCACCAATTGTAACGATTTCGCCGAGTGGTTTTTGAAATTATTTATCCGGTTCGATCACTGGATTGTGAATATAAACTCGCAACGATTAAATTTCAATTAAATTTATTTCCCACAAAAATAACACAACTATTTCACAAATAATTCACTAATATTTATTTTCACTATTATTTTACACAATATTTATCACTACTTTTATTTTAACACTTCACTTTTTATCACTTCCCGATATTAATACTTCGAAATTCAAAATTGAACTGTTTCGTAACTCAAATGTCTACACCTATTTATACGACGCAAATACTTGTAGAACATTATTTTCATCTCTACACTTCGCGAAAGTTCTTTTCGTATTTTGTTCGCTCCGCCTATTTCATTATTTGTTTTTATTCTGTTCGTATGTGTAAACATTTGGTTACAGGGTAATTCCTACTGTTATAATTTTCTTCTTAATTATCACAGGTGACATCTGTGATTCGTGACTGAGAGTGCCAGTGTAAAATGGCACAATAGATTATACACCCAGCACACTAGATTATAGTGATTATTGAACATTGTAGATTTATAATCAGTAGATCTCAACGTGCTGGATACGCTCAATGTCATGCATAAAGGAAACTATTGTGTTACGATTTAGCCGAGTGTTTATTCAAATAAAATATCCTATTCGATCACTGAATTGTGAATAAAAGACTAGCTAACTTTAAATATTACAATAAATTCCAAACTAAACTGGCCGTAGCTTAAATGTCCAAACTTTTTATACAACGTTAACCCTTGTAGAACATTCCATTAGAGATTTCATTTCTACACTTCGTGAATATTTATCTCGTCGTATTTGTTTCGCTCCGCCTATTCATTATCACGTTCAACTCTTTTTAATTATCACTGATGACATCTGTGATTGTGGCATTTTACACTGGCAATCTCGCGTCAATTTCGCTTTTTTTCTGCAGCATAGTTTTTTTTTCATATTTGTCTATGTGTGTGTAGAAAATATTTCATTATCAATGAATACTTGGTCCAGTGAACATCATATAACCAAATGAAGAAAATAATATTTTAGCAAGATTTTTTTTCATTTTTACAGGAACATGTATATTCGTTATATTCTAATAATTTATCCGGTTCGATCACTGGATTGTGAATATTAAACTCGCAAAGATTAAATTTCAATTAAATTTTTTTCCCACAAAAATTACACAACTATTTCACAAATAATTCACTAATACTTATTTTCACTATTATTTTACACAATATTTATCACTACTTTTATTTTGACTCGTCACTTTTTATCACTTCTCGATATTAACACTTCGAAATTCAAAATTTAACTGTTTCGTAACTCAAATGTCTACTCGTATTTATACGACGCAAATACTTGTAGAACATTCCATTATTTTGCTTCTCTACACATCGCGAATGTTCTTCTCGTCGTATTTTGTTCGCTCCGCCTATTTCATTATTTGTTTTTATTCTGTTCGTATGTGTAAACATTTGGTTACAGGGTAATCCCTACTGCTATAATTTTCTTCTTAATTATCACAGGTGACATCTGTGATTCCTGACACTACCCTCCGCCCAAACCTGTTCGTCCCGAACAGGATCCAGACCTCTTCCTCTATAGAACGCCAGTCGTTCCAGGTGTACAACCTTGGGTTTTCCTCGTACTCTTCTTTGGATCCTATAGATCACATCATTTATTCTTGTTATGACCTTGTACGGTCCCTCCCATCCAGGTTGTAATTTTTGCGATAACCCTTTCTTACGTTGTGGGTTGTGAAGCCATACCAATTGACCCTCGTCAAATCCTTTATTGTTTGCTCGTACATCATACCGAGCCTTTGTTTTATCACTTGACAATTTGATTTTCTCTCTGACAAATCCGTGTATGTTGTTGATCTCCTCTTTCAAGTTGTCCACATATGCTTGTCCACATTTAGCTGATGATGGAACCGCTCCGAATTTGAGATCACCTGGCAGTCTTAAATTGTTGCCGAAAAGTATTTTCGCTGGTGTTACTCCTGTTGTGTTATGCACCGGAGATCGATAAGCCATTAAGAACAATGGAATACCTTGATCCCAATTCCGCTGGTTTTTATCCACTGTTTTGGCTATAAACTCCTCCAATGTGACATTGAAACGCTTCACCATGCCATCAGACTGTGGGTGGAAAGGTGTTGTCCGCGTTTTATTAATTCCCAGTAACTGGCACATCTCCTGGAAGACAACCGATTCAAAGCTCCGCCCTTGGTCGGAATGCAGTTCCATTGGTACCCCATAACGGCTTATCCAATTGTATACCACTGCATTGGCGATTGTGGTTGTTTCCTGATTTGGAATCGGGTATACCTCTGGCCACTTACTGAAGTAGTCCATTACTGCCAAAACATATTTGTTGCCACTATCGCTGGTTGGAAATGGTCCTGCAACATCTATGGCAATCCTCTCAAATGGTGCTCCCACATTATATTGTTGCATCGCTCCACGGTTCTTCTTTGCCGGTCCTTTCACTGCCATACATTGGTCACACTTTTGACACCATTCAGCCACTGTCTGTCTACATCCTGCCTGGTAGAATCTTTCACGTACCTTGACTAACGTTTTGTTGATTCCTAGGTGACCTCCGCTTGTTCCTCCGTGGTATTCCTCCAATATTTCTGCCATCCTGATCTTCGGTACCACCACTAGCGATTGCTTTGTTTTGCCATCGGAGCTTTCCCATGTTCGTTTTAAGCATCCGTCTTCCATGGTTAAACTATCCCATTGGACCCAGTAAGCCTTGATAGTTGGGCCTTTATCTGCAATATCGCTCCATGTGGGACGACGTTCTTCCTCCATGAATTTGATAATGAATGCCAAATCTGGATCCTCCCGTTGCTCTTTGGAGATAGCATCCTTGGTCCATTCATTAGTTGACAACACTTTCATTAGTCTGATGTCGACGATGTTTTCCTTGCTTTCTGCCCGACCGCAATGTTTACAATCCACTCGACATGGCCGTCTTGACAATGCACCCGCATTTCCATGAGCGCTTCCCTTCCGATGTTGGATTTCGTAAACAAAACTCCCCAATCGCTCAATCCACCGTGCTACTTGTCCTTCGGGATTTTTAAACTGAAGTAGCCATGTCAAGCCGCCATGATCCGTTCTTAACAGAAATGATTGGCCATAGAGGTATTTCCTAAAATGTTCCACACATTTCACTATGGCCAACAATTCTCTTCTTGTTACACAGTAGTTCCGTTCTGGCTTCGATAAGATCTTTGAATAATATGCGATGACACGTTCCTGTCCCTCGATTTCCTGTGACAACACTCCTCCCAAGCCATAATTGCTTGCATCCGTATCCAAAATAAAACGTTTATTCGGAACCGGATACGAAAGCAATGGTGCTGTGCATAATCGCTGCTTCAGTTTGTTGAGCGCTTCCTCGTGTTCATCACTCCATTGGAACGGCTTGTTCTTCTGTGTCAGCTAGTGTAAACTTCTTGCGATGTTGGCAAATCCTGGCACAAATCGTCGATAATATGTGCATAGTCCGATGAAACTCCTAAGTTCATGTAAATTCTGCGGTCTTGGCCAATCCTTTACGGCGGAGATCTTGTCTTCATCTGTATGAATGCCGCTTGTTGGTATTTTGTGTCCCAAATATTTGACTTCATCCCGGAACAATACACATTTCTTCGGACTTAACTTCAATCCAGCTGATTGGATTCTTTCCCATACTTCCTCTAGATTATGTAGGTGCTCGTTGAAGTCCTTTCCCATAACGATGATGTCGTCCAAATAAACCAGGCATATTTTCCAGTGGAGTCCTTTTAGTACGCGTTCCATTAGCCGTTCAAAAGTCGTAGGAGCGTTACAAAGTCCAACTGGCATGACATTGAATTGTCATAATCCATTGCCCACACTGAACGCTGTCTTTTCCTTATCTTCGTCTGCGACCTCCACTTGCCAATAGCCGCTCTGCAAATCCAATGTTGAAAACATCCGTGCTCCTGCCAATGTATCCAGTGTGTCGTCGATCCTTGGTAACGGGTAACTATCCTTTTTGGTAACTGTGTTGAGCTTCCGATAATCAACGCAGAATCTCATGCTTCCATCCTTCTTTTCCACCAATACTACTGGTGAACTCCATGGACTCGTTGACTGCTCAATTACTCCTGATGTTTGCATATCAGTTACCATCTTATCCACTTCTGCTTGTTTAGCCAATGGTAATCTTCTTGGCGCTTGTCGAATAGGTGTTGATGTTCCTGTATCAATCCGGTGTTTAACCATGTTTGTTCTGCTATTATCTTCCGGTGCACCACAGAAAATGGACATATATTTCTGGAGCAACTCCTTTGCTGCTTGTTTTTCTTTTGGTGTTAATTGTTGCGTCCATTTCTGTGCTAGCTCCTCCGTTATTTTCCGTTGTCGTTGGTCCTTGGCCTTTACACACGGATTCGCCTCCTCGCATTTTATAATGGTGGATACTTCCTCACCTTGCCCGATAGTTCCCTTTTTAATTGTTTTTGTCACATCCGATAAATTAAGAGCCCTTATCGGTACTCTAGTAAAGTCACAATCCGGTTTAACCAAAGCTTTTCCGATGATAATTTCTTTGGTTTGTATCTCGTCACTGTTGGCTTCCACAACCAACAACCCTTGTGTTCCAGGACCTCCATCCAATTTTCCCCAAACAACCGTTTAGAGTGTGGTGGTAGCTTCGTCCGATGATCCAATGTTATCCTCCTTACGATTGGCTCCTTTCCGTTGTTCAGTTGCAAAGGCAGTTCGACATTACCGTAGCTCAATGTTCCCCGTCCGACATCCAATACGAATCCGTTTCGCTTCATGAAGTCCATTCCCAGGATGAGCTCATCCACAATATCCGCAACCAGAACTTCATGTCGAAAACTGTTGTTCCCGATTCGTATTGTCACCTCCTTCTTTCCTTTGATAGCCGCACTGTCACCTGTCGCCGTTTACAACTTGAACCCTTCCATAGGTCGAACTCCATTCGTGATAAAATCCGGCCGCACAATCGTTCTCGTTGCTCCAGTGTCCAATGTTATCAAACTGGATCGTCCCTCTACTTCGCCTCGCACCATCAACCTTTTGCCAATCTGGAAATAAGGGTGAAGGTTATGGAGCATTTGGTTGTGGGAGTCAGCTTTTGCTCCTCAAAGCTGACTCTTACTCGTTTAACGCCTTCGCTGTTGTTTGGCGTTCCTCCACGGCTGCTGCTTTTCTTTCCTCCGGTGGCCGTCGGTACATCGGCGATAGTGTTCTCGCCCGTTTGCGCCTTATCTCCCAGCATTCCCTTGAGATGTGTCCTATTTTGTCACAAATCCAACATCTGATTTTACTAGTCCCATCCCGGAATCTCGTTGTCCGCCAGTTGTCTGCTGGTCTGATGTTATTGCCCTGTTTGTGACTGATTGCTGGTTCTACTTTCACACGACGTACCTTGACTGCTGGTTTGATGTCGCTCTTCAATTGATCTTGGCCTCTTGTTATTTTTCTCGCGAGGCCGCCGATCATTTGTGCCTGTACGTTCACCATTTTCGTTCTGAGGCCATCGATCATTTGTTGTGTTTGACGTTGCATCTGTAGCATTACAACCATTAGTTGCCCCATATCAAAACCTTCAGATGTTGTTGGAGTAGTTTCTTTAACGACATTCTGGTCTTCCGCTCTGGTCGTTGATTCTGTAGTTACTTCAACCGCTTGGTTTTCCTAAAATTAAATTCATGTTGATCTGGGTCAACATTATCATCCAACAAAGATGTACGGAGTCTCAACTGCAACTCATTTCGGTTGCCCGCAGATGGTAGATTTCGAAACCCCAACTCCTTCTTCAAATCTGCCACTTTTAAGTCCATTAATTTCATCTTGGATATTCACAATCCCACCTCTGTCACCAATTGTAACGATTTCGCCGAGTGGTTATTCTTATAATTTATCCGGTTCGATCACTGGATTGTGAATATTAAACTCGCAAAGATTAAATTTCAATTATATTTATTTCCCAAAAATATTACACAACTATTTCACAAATAATTCACTAATATTTATTTTCACTATTATTTTACACAATATTTATCACTACTTTTATTTTGACACTTCACTTTTTATCACTTCCCGATATTAACACTTCGAAATTCAAAATTGAACTGTCTCGTAACTCATATGTCTACACCTATGTATACGACACAAATACTTGTAGAACATTCCATTATTTTTCTTCTCTACACTTCGCGAATGTTCTTCCGTCGTATTTGGCTCGCTCCGCCTATTGTTTTATAAAAAGGCGTGTTTTATAAAAAGGAAAGATTTATAAATATGAATGAAAGTGTTTTGATATACATTTGTTTATTATTGTATGTTTGATTGGAATGTTTTATAAGATTCGATTTTTGATTGGAATGTTTGATAAGTTGATTTATGTCAGAATGTTTTATAAATGAAATGTTTTGTTTTATGTATTATGTTGGTTTTGATTAAATTGTGTTACTTGAATTAAATGATTTATTTAATTGGAAGTGATGAATGATTTATAAATGAATAGATTTATAATAGAAATGTTTAATAAAAATATATTAGTTTTATTTATATGAGTAAAGATTGTATTGAAAGTAGTTGATTGTTTTATTTAGCTATTAAATAGCTTTTGTTAGTAAGTATTTGTTTTGATAATTGTTAAGATACTAATTGCTCTCCCTTTGCCTTAGGTATGTGAGGGAACGTTATTCAGTTATTCCCTGAGCTTTCGTATCAGTTATATAATTATGTTACTTACCGGTAGTTGATTATCCTTTTAATTTTCTGATTTTAAAAGAACTTGTTTTTACTCAATTTGATATATTTGGTATCTCGATTAACACTGCCTTTTCTTATAAATATTTTGTCCTTATATACTAAATTTTTATATGAAGTGAGGATAAAAAGAAATATATGATTAATTTCAAATGCTTGTTGATATAAAAAATGACATATGATAAATTTCAGATTAAAAAAGATTTTATGATTTATGATAAAATGACATGTGTTTAATTTCAAAAATTATTATTTATCTTAAGTTGTTTAATTTATCTTTTGGGATTGATATTATTAAAATACGTATGTTTGATTTCAAATTAAAAAGGGATTTTTGATTAGAGGACATGTGTTTAATTTCAAAATATTATTTATCTTAAATTGTTTAGTTTGATTTTGGGATTGCAATTTTTACGATGTGTGATTTTATTATTTAAAGACATATGCTTAGTTTCAGATAAGAAAAAGGTTTTAATGATTTATGGTTTAAAGATTGTAAAATTAGAATGTGGTTATAAAACTATTAAGGAAGGCGACAATAAACAATAAAATATGGTCTACTGTCAGATGTTTGGTTTCTTGATGAGAAACACAACACTATTTCATTATTTGTTTTTATTCTGTTCGTATGTGTAAACATTTGGTTACAGGGTAATCCCTACTGGTATAGTTTTCTTCTTAATTATCACAGGTGACATCTGTGATGCTTTATCACAATTATTACAGGTGACATCTGTGAATTATCACAGGTGACATCCAACATGATTTTAATACGGGAACACCTGATTCAACCGAGATGCAAAAGGTTGAATTGACAACGGAATCAACAACCAGAGCGGAAGACGAGATTGACGCTGGAAGAGCAACTACTCCAACAACCTCTGGAGGTTTCGATATGGGGCAACTAATGGCCACAATGCAGTAAATGATCAACGGCCTCGAAGGAAAAATTACAAGCGGTCAAGAAAGCATGAGAACCGGGCAAGAAAGTATTATCGAACGGTTGGAGCAGCACGAAAAATGTGTCAACGTGAAGTTTCAAGAGCTTTCAAGAGCCCTTACATTAAATACAAAAGTTGACACGGTTAAAACTGATATGGAAAAAAAATTGGAAGAGTAAGAAATCCAGAACCTCTCGTAAAATAGATCAACAAATCGAGGTGACAGACCAACGATTCATGAAAATCGAGAAAAAGCTCATGGATTTTAAAAACGACAGCGCCCAAATTGCTCGACCAACCAGCTCAATGAATCTAAAGCCACCAACGTTCGACGGAACGACACCATTCAACATCTTCAAACTCCAGTTTGAAATGGCGGCTACCACGAACGGTTAGTGTGAGTAAGATCGAGTGGCAGCATTAATTATGGCGTTTAAAAAAGTGCTGCGGAGCTACTACAAATCGTGACGGAATACGAACGGAAGGATTACGGCAAAATCATGTTGGCTTTGTAGCGTGAATATGGAGGTGGCCACAGACGGGAGCTATATTGTATGGAGTTAAAGGGACGATGTCAGTGGGTTTGAGAGACGCTCCAGGAGTATGCGGTTGATATCGAGCGGTGAGTGCACCCCACCCACAACAACATAGCGGGTGAATATACAACATAACGAGAGAATCAAGATCGACGCCTTCACAGATGGAATACGGGATCCAGATACGAGACGTGCGGTAGTATTGTCCCCAAAAGCAACGTTTGTGGAAACCATTGCGTGTGCATTTACCAACGAGACTGCAAACAACATCATCAAACCAGCAGTCAAGGAGCATCGTGTGGAATTAGAACCAGCAATCGGTCACAAACCCGGAAGTAACATCAAACCAACAGATAACTGGTGGACAACGAGAATTCGGGATGAAAATAGTAAAATTGTAGAGTTTCGCCCGTAGAGTTTAAATAGTTCACGAAATACTGGCCGTGACAGTGCTGACTTATTTGGGCTGAATGGGAAATAATTAAGACAACTGGTATGTTGTTTGGTCGGCGACATACCTTAACCTATACCAATATCATTTTTGTTGTCTGTACACAAAAAAAAAATTTGGTTGAATTTCATGATCATTTTGCGGTAGAGAGTGAATTGATTTGTGCGACCAAAAGAGAAACGGTCGTAGTGGATAATATTAAGTATATTTTAAGAATACTTAAATTATTTCAATATACTTAGATCATCATATCCAAAGTTTTGGTCGTGAAATTCTACCAAAAGAAATTGGCTTTATTTCTAGTTAATTTAAAACACACTGTTTTTAGTTTGGATTGATTTTACCTAAAAGGTAAGTTTAAGACAACTCATGAATAATGATTGATCTTACAACTTCATCGTGTTTTTTTTATGTAATAGAAAGCGAGTAAATAAGCTGTGACACGTAGGATTCAACAAAGGCAATACTTGGAAGCGGTTGTTTTAGACGAGCATATCGCAATTGAGAACTACATAAAACCAGCTTGATTGAGTGAATCCCGTTTTATAAAAGACGCCACACCGTTAATCGGTTGTGGCGCCAATTTCATCGGAGTGATATAAGATCTATCTACAGTTGTTGCAATAGAGTTTTCTTTTTGCAATACTGCAATTAGTAGTAGATAATATTTTATATTTGATAGTGTTTTCATAGTTACATACAATAACAATTAAATAACCCTAATTTAAAAAATAAAAAAAAAAGTGTTAGATTTAAGTATTAGTCACTGGTCGTGAAGATTATTTCGGTCTTCGAAATATTTACGTCCTTATATATATATATATATATATATATATATATATATATATATATATATATATATATATATATATATATTTAAATAACCTTAGTTTTAGCGGTATCAAGCCAGCGCGATAATAAGGAAGACGCTGCAAGGCATTACAGTGGACGCCAAACCGAAACCGTAAGTCATTTTGTTTTTACATATTTATTATGAATTTAAAGGATCTATTTAAAATATATTTGATGAGTGAATTTTAACGACCAGTTAAATAACTTAATAATTGCTTTGTTTTAATACCACCATATGTTACTATACCCATTGAATTAAATTATTTTTTTTTTAATTTAACATAAATACTATGAAAAAAAATTGTTCTTTATGACATTCGATAATAATAATAGTTATGATTAAATAATAAACGATCGAATATGGAATAATCTTTGTTTTTTGATTATACAAGAGTGTGGTAAGAGAAAGACGCGATCTGAATGACGGCTCATTTAACGTTGGAAGTGAATTATTTCTTTGTTATTACAATAGACAGCTGATCACTCGAACCCACCCGTAGGCGAGCCAACCCGTAACCTCATGAGCCAAAAGATCAGTACTGATAAGAATAATTCACCACAAAATCAGATGTTGGGTTTGTACCAAAACAGGACACATCTCAAGAGAATGCTGGGAGATTAGGCGTAAGCGATCGAGAACGTCTTTGTCGATGTACCGAAGAACACGGGAGGAACGTACAGTAGTAGCCAAGGAAGAACGCTAAACAACATCGAAGGCGTTAAACGAATAAGTCAGCTTTGAAGAGCAAAAGCTGACAGACACCCATAACCAAATGCTCCATAACCCTTAGCTGGATACATTGGCAGGAGCACGGATGTTTTCAACATTGGATTTGCAGAGCGGTTTTTGGCAAGTGAATGTCGCAGACGAAGATAAGGAAAAAAATAGCGTTCAGTGTGGGTAATTATGGCAATTCAATGTCATGCCACTTGGACTTTGCAACGCTCCTGCGACTTTCGAACGGCTAATGGAACGCGTACTAAAAGGACTCCACTGGAAAATATGCCTGGTACATCATCGTTATGGGAAAGGACTTTAAAAAGCATTTACGAAATCTAGAGGGAGTATTCGAAAGAATACAATCAGCTGGATTGAAGTTAAGTCCGAAGAAATGTATTTTGTTCCTGGATGAAGTCAAATATTTGGGACACAAGATAACAGCAAGCGGCCGGCATTCATACAGATGAAGACAAGATCTCCATAGTAAAGAATTGGCCAAGACCGTAAAATGTACATGAACTAAGGAGTTTCCTCGGACTATGCACATATTATCGACGATTTGTGCCAGGATTGGCCAACATCGCAAGGAGTTTACACGAGCTGCCACAGAAGAACAAGCCCTTCTAATGGAGTGATGAACACGAGGAGGCATTCAACGAACTGAAGCAGCGCTTATGTATAGTTCCATTGCTTTCGTATCCGGTTCCGAATAAACGTTTTATTTTGGATACGGATGCAAGCAATTATGCAATTATCATCGCATATTATTGAAAGAGCTTATCGAAGCCGGAACGCAACTACTGTGTGACAAGAAGAGAATTGTTGGCCATAGTGAAATGTGTAGAACATTTCCGGAAATACCTCTATGGCCAATTATTTCTATTAAGAACGGATCATGGCGGCTTGATCCGTTCTTAATAATGTTCTAAACTTAATGTGTAGAACATTTCCGGAAATACCTCTATGGCCAATTATTTCTATTAAGAACGGAACATGGCGGCTTGACATGTCTACTTCAGTTTAAAAATCCCGAAGGACAAGTACCACAGTGGATTGAGCGATTGGGGAGTTTTGTTTACGAAATCCAACATCGGAAGGGAAGCGCTCATGGAAATGCGGGTGCATTGTCAAGACGGCCATGTCGAGTGGATTGTAAACATTGCGGTCGGGTAGAAAGCAAGGAAAACATCGTCGACATCAGACTAATGAAAGTGTTGTCAACTAATGAATGGACCAAGGACGTTATCTCCAAAGAGCAATGGGAGAATCCAGATTTGGCATTCATTATCAAATTCATGGAGGAAGAACGTCGTCCCACATGGAGCGATATTGCGGATAAAGGCCCAACTATCAAGGCTTATCGAGCCCAATGGGATAGTTTAACTATAGAAGACGGATGCTTAAAGCGAACATGGGAGAGCTCCGATGCCAAGGCAAAGCAATCGCTAGTGGTGGTACCAAGGATCAGGACAGCAGAAATATTGGAGGAATACCACGGAGGAACAAGTACGTGAGTGACGATAGTGGCAACAAATATGTATTGGTAGTAATGGACTTCTTCAGTAAGTGGCCAGAGGTATACCCGATTCCAAATCAGGAAACAACCACAATCGCCAATGCAGTTGTATACAATTGGATAAGCCGTTATGGAGTACCAATGGAACTGCATTCCGACCAAGGGCGGAGTTTTGAATCGGTTGTCTTCCAGGAGATGTGTCAATTACTAGGAATTATTTATTAATTCCTAGTAATTAATTCCTAGGAATTCGTTGTAACGCGGACAACACCTTTCCACCCACAGTCGAAGGCATGGTGGAGCGTTTCAATGCCACATTAGAAGAGTTCATAGCCAAAAGTGAGTGACACCAGCAACAATAATTATCGGCAACAATTTAAGACTGCTAGGCGATCTCAAATTCGGAGCGGTTCCATCATCAGCTAAATGTGGACAAGCGGAAGGTGGATAACTTGAAAGAGGAAATCAACAAAATACACGGATTTGTCAGAAAGAAAATCAAATTGTCAAGTGATCGAACAAAGGCTCGGTATGATGTACGAGCAAACAACAGAGGATTTGACGAGGGTCAATTGGTATGGCTTCACAACCCACCACGTAAGAAAGGGTAATCGCAGAAATTACAATCTGGATGAGAGGGACGGTACAAGGTCACAACAAGAATAAATGATGTGATCTATAGGATCCAAAGAGGAGTACGAGGAAAACCCAAGGTTGTACACCTGGTCTGAATCCTGTTCGGGACGAACAGGTTTGGGTGGAGGGTAGTGTGACGAACCACTGATGTCACCAGTGGTAGTTAAAAAGAGATCGATTATAGCAGTAGGGGTAACCCTGTAGCCAAATGTTTAAGCTTACGAACAAAATAAAAATAAATAATGAAATAGGCGGAGCGAACCAAATACGACGGAACGAAATTTCGCCGAGTGGTTATTCTAATTATTTTTCCGGTTCGATCACTGGATTGTGAATATTAAACTCGCAAAGATTAATTTTTACAATAAATTCATTTCCCAATAAATTCCACAATTATTTCACAAATAATTATTACAACACTTATTTAACAAAATAATTATCACTACTATTATTTTAACACTTCACTTTCACTTTTTATCGTTTCTCGATATTAACACTTCGAAATTCAAAATTGAACTGTTTCGTAACTCAAATGTCTACACGTATTTATACGACGCAAATACTTGTAGAACATTCTATTATTGTTCATCTCTACACTTCGCGAATGTTCTTGTCGTCGTATTCTATTCACTCCGCCTAATTCATTATTTATTTTTATCCTGTTCGTATGTGTAAACATTTGGTTACAGGGTAAAACTACTGCTATAATATAAATCTTTTTAGTTATCACAGGTGACATCTTTGATTCGTCACACTACCCTCCTCCCAAACCTGATCGTCCCGAACAGGATCCAGACCTCTGCATCTATAGAACGCCCGTCGTTCTAGGTGTACAACCTTGGGTTTTCCTTCAGGGGATGAAGGTTATGGAGCGTTTGGTTGTGGGAGTCAGCTTTTGTTCCTCAAAGCTGACTCTTACTCGTTTAAGCCTTTGTTGTTGTTTGGCGTTCCTCCTCGGCTGGTATTTTTCGTTCCTCCGGTGGCCTTCGGTACATCGGCGATGGTGTTCTCGCCCGTTTGCGCCTTATATCCCAGCATTCTGTCACAAACTCAATATCTGATTTTACTAGTTCCATCCCGTAATCTTGTTGTCCGCCAGTTATCTGTTGGTTTGATGTTATTGCCCTGTTTGTAACTGATTGCTGGTTCCACTTCCACACGACGTACCTTGATTGCTGGTTTGATGTTGTTTGCAGACTCGTTGGTTAGCCAAACGCGATGGTTTGCAAACGTTGCTTTTGGAGAGTGTGCGTCTTGTATCGGGATCCTGTATTCCATCTGTGAAAGCGTCGATCATGATACGCTCGGTGTATTCTCCTGCCATGTTGTAGTGGGCGAGATGCACTAACCGCTCTATATCGGCCGCATACTCCTGGAGCGTCTATCAAACCCGTTGACATCCATCGTCCCTTCAACTCCATACGATGGAGCTCCCGTCGATGGTCACCTCCGTATTTGCGCTCCAGAGCCAACATTATTTTGCCGTAATCCTCTCGTTCGTATTTCGGCACGATTTGGAGTAGTTCCGCAGCACTTCCTTTAAACGCCAGAATTATTGCAGCCATTCGATCCTCCTCACACCAACCATTCCTTGTGGCTGCCATTTCAAACTGGAGTTTGAAGATGTTGAATGGCGTGGTTCCATTGAACGTTGTCTGTGGCTTCAATTTTATCGAGCTGGTTGGTTGGGCAATTTGAGCGCTGCCGTTTGTTTGTAGATCCATTTGCTCCTTTTCAAGCTTCTGGAATCGTTGATCGGTCACCTCGATTTGTTGATCTATCTTTCGAGAGTTTCTGAATTCATATTCTCCCAATTTATTTTCCATATCAATTTTGACCGTATCAACTTTTGCGTTAAATGTCATGGACATATCTCGAAATTTCTCCTTCAAGTCAGCCATTAGATCTAGCTGAAATTTCTCCGTGCGATCCATCCGTTCCATTAACATTTCTTGTCCGATAATTATATCAGTTTTGAGCCCCCCGATCATCTGCTCCTGGTCAGCACGCAATGCCCTTTGCTCGGTAATCATATCGAGTTTAAGACCTCCAATCATTTGTTGTGTTTGTAGCTGCATCTGTTGTATTACAGCCAATAATTGGCGCATGTCGAAAACTCCAGATGTTGTTGGAGTAGTTTCTTTAACGACGACATTATCTTCTTCCGCTCTGGTCGTTGATTCTGTTGTCGCTTCAACATGTAGTATTTCAGTTGAATCCGGTGCCCCCAAACTAAATTCATGTTGATCTGGGTCAGCATTTTCCTCTAACAAAGCTGTACGGAGTCCCAACTGAAACTAATTGTGATTGCCCGACGTTGTTAAATTACGCTGGCCCTACTCCTTCTTCAAATCTGCTACTTTAAGTTCATTAATTTCATCTTGGATATTCACAATCCGGCCGCTGTCACCAATTGTTACGATTTCACCGAGTGGTTATTCAAATTATTAACCCGGTTCGATCACTGGATTGTGAATATTAAACTCGCAAAAATAATTTTTTCAATAAATTTATTTCCCAATAAATTCCACAATTATTTCACAAATAATTATTACAACACTTATTTTACAAAATAATTATCACTACTATTATTTTAACACTTCACTTTCACTTTTTATCACTTCTCGATATTAACACTTCGAAATTCAAAATTGAACTGTTTCGTAACTCAAATGTCTACACCTATTTATACGTCATGTTTTACTTGTAGAACATTCCATTATTTTCCATCTCTACACTTCGCGAATGTTCTTTTCGTCGTGTTTTGTTCGCTCCGCCTATTTCATTATTTATTTTTATTCTGTTCGTATGTGTAAACATTTGGCTACAGGGTAACCCCTACTGCTATAATTGATCTCTTTTTAACTATCACTAGTGACATCTGTGGTTCGTCACACTACCCTCCACCCAAACCTGTTCGTCTGGAACAGGATTCAGACCTCTGCCTCTATAGAACGCTAGTCACCCCAGGTGTACAATCTTGGGTTTTCCTCGTACTTCTCTTTGATTCTATAGATGTTGAGATGTGATCTTGTTGAGACCTTGTACGGTCCCTTTCATCCAGGTTGTAATTTCTGCGATAACCCTTTCTTACGTTGTGGGTTGTGAAGCCATACTAATTGACCCTCGTCAAATCCTCTGTTGTTCGCTCGTACATCATACCGAGTCTTTGTTCGATCACTTGACAATTTGATTTTCTCTCTGACAAATCCGTGTATGTTGTTGATCTCCTCTTTCAAGTTGTCCACATATGCTTGTCCACATTTAGCTGATGATGGAACCGCTCCGAATTTGAGATCGCCTGGCATTCTTAAATTGTTGCCGAAAAGTATTGTCGCTTGCTTCACTCCTGTTGTGTCATGTACCGCAGATCGATAGGCCATTAAGAACAAGGGAATACCTTGATCCCAATTCCGTTGGTTTGTATCTACTGTTTTGGCTATGAACTCTTCTAATGTGGCATTGAAACGCTCTATCCTGCCATCAGACTGTGGGTGGAAAGGTGTTGTCCGCGTTTTATTAATTCCTAGTAGTTGGCACATCTCCTGAAAGACAACCGATATAAAATCGCCCTTGATCGGAATGCAGTTTCATTGGTACCCCATAACGGCTTATCCAATTGTATACCACTGCATTGGGCATAACGCGGCCACTTTCCATTCGTCAGGCATAACTTCATTTCGCCATACCAATCGAACAAGGTCGAAAAGACAGTTCCACAAAGTTAGCCCTCCGAATATCAAGAGCTCTGAATTAATGCAATCAACTCCTGGTGAACGATTTCTCTTTAGTCTCTGCATGGCCATTGTGAATTCCTCATAGGATGGATCCTCAATGAACATCTCAGCGGTTTGTATTTGAGGGTATTCAAATACAGCTTGTGATAAATGTGGAACATTAAGTAGATCAGAAAAATGTTTACACCATGTATCGAGTACCGCATCGACGTTAACACAGAGGTTTCCATCCTGGTCCCGAATGGCAGTTGACCGAGATTTTAAGGTATGGTGCAATACGGTGATTCCTTTAAAGAAACCACGCGAATTGTGCTCATTGCTGAGTTGTTGTTCTCTTAAGACCTTGGCCTTCCACCATTCGCGCTTTTTCTGTCTACAAATGCGTTTAGCTGTCCTCCTAGCAAGAACTGCCTTGTGTTTCCTTGCAATTGTAAACCGAGTCTGCGCTTCGTTGTGGGCTATATTACGTTGCTCAACAGAAAGACGACACTCCTCATCAAACCAATCATTTTTGGGCTTAGTTTTCACTACACCGAGAATGTGCTGGGCGGCATCGACAACCGAAGTTTTCAATACTTCCCAGACACTGTTCACATCATCAGATTGGTAATTGGATTGCATAATGCTATTTCTGACAAGATCTTGATATTTTCTTTGCGTTTCTTCATTTATCAGACCTTCACAGGAGTATCGCGTTTTATATTCTCCTGTCCTCCCTGACTTGTACGAAAATTTCCATCGTAGCTTTGCAGTGACTAGATAATGGTCACTGCCTACGAATTTTGTTGACGACCGATACGATCTCACGTCTTGGACAACCCGAGCCCGCCCTTTTGAAATCAACACATGGTCAATTTGGCTTCGGGATGTTTTACGTGGATGTGTCCATGTTTCTAAGTGGATGTTTTTATGAGGAAAGAATGTACTTGCCACTTTGAGATCATGAGCGATCGCAAAGTACATCATTCTTTCCCCATTATCGGTCGCAGTTTCGTGTCGAGAGTACGGACCTATGTTATTACATAAGTCGGTCTGATTTCTGCCAGCTCTAGCATTTAAGTCACCAATCACCGATCTGACATCGTGCTCAGGTATAGAGCCCATCAGAATATCCAAATTATTGTAAAATGAGTCTTTATCTTGGGGTTGGCTTACCTCAGTGGGCGCATGTACACAAACAATTGACAGGTAGGCTTATCGCATGTGCAAGCCAAGCTTACACATTCGATTATCGACTGCCTGGAAAACCAACACAGCCTTTTTTACCTGCGGCCCAATGAGAAAGCCAACTCCAATATTTCCGAGGTCATCTCCACTATGTAGCAACGTATAGGACACATGGTCTCCACTTTTAGGCCATCGAGTTTCTTGGAGCGCTACGAGTTCCAGCCGATACTCCTTCATACATGTGATAAGGCCGTTCAACGCGCCAGGTTTTCTTAATGACTGCACGTTCCACGTGCCGATCCTCATTCTCGTATCCGGGTATTTAAGCGGGGGGTCATTCTTATTTTGGCGGTATCCGACTTTGTTTTTATTGTTGACATTTTTAACAGTGATATTTTTTTACGGATGCGGGTCGTCAGCCCAGCGATCCAACCAGATTTTCGTTGCGGATGATTCTTTCCAAGTACTACGAAACATCTCGCGATGTACATCAGGTATTCCTAGATTTCAAGCAAGCCTATGACTCGATCAATCGAGAAAGGCTATGGTATGCGCTTGAATATTTAGGAATACCACAAAAATATGTACATCTGTGTAAAATGACAGTAACGCAGTCACAATGCTGTGTCAAAGTTGAGAACAGGCTATCGAGAATTTTTGCAATTACTTCTGGTGTTCGACAAGGAGATGCACTGTCGCCGATACTTTTTAATCTCATGTTGGAATACATCCTTCGTAAAAGTGCAACACTTCAGGACAATATCTTATTCCGACAATCCAATCAACTTCTTGCGTATGCATATGATATCTGTGTGATTAGATTAAATGGTAACGGAGTGAAAGAGATACTTGATCCACTGGGACAGTTTTCAGCTTCAGTTGGTCTCAAAATCAATGAGTACAAAACCAAATATCTGATCTCAGGTTTTCGAGACCAAGACGCAAGTGATTTCAGTAGTGGAAACCACACGTTTGAAGGAGTGATGAGATTCAAGTATCTTGGATCTCTCATTACTCACGATAATAATGTGGGAGAGGATATCAAGGTTCGCCTTGGCGCTGCACCCAGAGAAAAGAATATGCACCAGTTATGATTTCAGGTGAAATAATTCATGAGGAATAACATAAAATTCGTATTATTCAAATTAATCATATATTATTCATTAGTTGAATATTTTGTTAATTATATTTTACGAAGCATGCTTGTGTTTGATTGTTTTATACATAAGAAATTGTGAATTTCAATGCATAATCTATGTATATTATTAATAATTTTACAAATTATTGTTTTTTTGTTGCTAAAAGAACCTATCTTAAAACTGTCAAGCATTATTTTGTTTAATTTAGAATTAAGGTAAAATCTGAAAATGGAATCCAAATTTTACGATTCACAAATCTCATCAAATAATTAGAAACTCTAATTAAAAGAAAACACATTTCCAACATATCACGTTTACGGGGCTTTACACATTTACGTAGTTGTTTTATAAGTATATATACAATTATTTAAAGCATAACACGATTCATGCAAATCTTCGAATAAATTAACGAATAAATCATAAGGTGCAATGTCTAAATTATTCCTTTTTTGAATAAAAAAATCAAATTTTACTGTTATCTGAGCAGGTTAGAAAATCGTTTAATTATTTTTTCATTCTTTATGCGTATTCAGTGCAGAGTAAATATCATGATTGATTAAATATTGTTTTTAGTTTTTTAGTGCTTAAATAATATAATAAAAGTGATAGTACTATTAATTATAATCAATAATAAAAGTAAATAAAAAAACAATTGTTAGTGCAGTGATTAAATAGTTTTACTTTAATTGTAAATAAATGTAAATATTAATTTTTCTAATTTTCTAACACGTGTTTTTAAATATCTTATATTTCAAAATGAAATTATTTTTCTGCTTTGCTTGGGTCAAATAAGTATTAATTCAACTATGGAGCACCTAACCAATAGCGAACCTAATTGTACTGAAGATAATCAAATTATTGAATTAGACATCAGTTCACCTATTTACCAAACTATACAAAATTCAATTCTCCTATAACTCCTATAATATTCGTAGATGAAAAATTGCTAAAGCTACTTAAAGAGTGGTCAATGAAACCAATTTTGCTAAAATTGCTAGGTATGTAGTTTATTTATTGTTACTGTAGAGAAGTGTAACTAATATTTATTTTTTTATATTTTTAAAGAATTTAGTATTGATTTTGAAAGTTTGGCGTACCTTATGGCGTACTTAAATACAACTAACCTCTATCACGGTATATAATCCCACGCTTATAACTAAAACGTGAAGAAAAACATAATCTAAAAAAAGAACTTATGTGCTATAATATATATATATATATATATATATATATATATATATATATATATATATATATATATATATGTATATATATAAATATATATATATATATATATATATATATATATATATATATATATGTATATATATATATATATATATATATATATATATATATATATATATATATATATATATATATAGTTATATACATATATAACGTTTTTTTAGAACATAACTGAGTGTTAAAGCGAAATTAGCACTGTTTCTAACACATATAACAGCAGTTTACTCCCTTGGTTGGAAGAGCAGTCGGATAAATCCAAAGATTTTTGGCCACCATCGTCTCAATATCATTTTGTAAGACATTTTATTAATATAATGTACAATATATCAATTTTTATATCGTTTTTTCTAATGTATAGGATTTAAATTCATTTTTATCATCTGCTAATATGGTGCTCAAATTAAGAAGTTATACGACGAACAAACTCCACCTGGAAAATATCAACGAAGCCAGAAAATAGAAATAAAATACTGGCAGAAAGTTTATTCATGTTTGTGAGAAACTATCAAAAAGTGGACCAAAACTTTTCGGATACGACAGCGCGAACTTAAAATTAAAAATATTTACATTTTTTCGGATTGGCCACTATATAAAAATACAAACCACTATATAAAACTACAAATACAAAAAATACAAATAATTACGGTTGGTAAGTTAAAAGTTAAAAATTGTTTTAAGTGTGCACGTACCTACTAATATAAATTTATTTTACACAGGTTGAAATTGACTTTCAATATCTTTATCCTTCAAGTTATGGAAATTCGTTGGGGTCATGGGAATCTGTCAAAATAAAAATCAACAAATATTTGTTTAAAACTCTTAAGGATACTGAATCGGCAATTTCCATTTTCCGGAATTATTGAAATATCGAAGGTAACCTGATTATAAGAAAATTAACTTGAATGTCATTTTATCTTTGTATATTATTGTTTTTGCAGATATCCATAATTTACAAATATGCAGACTCTTACACTATGTTTTAAGACCATCAAATAAAGTAAAGCTTACAAACGGCAAGTTTTGAAAGGTGTCGATTAGTGACTCAATCGAGTCGATTTTTGTTGAAGTATTGGACTCCTCTCACGTATCTAAACAGATACACTTGGTAAAAGAATTTTGCTTATCGAGAAATTTAAAATTTCAGCCATTTATAATTTTTATCAATACTTCTAATCCACAATTTTGGGTAGTTAATGATGGAATTTTTTATAGTTTTACAAATTAATTAGTTGCTTGAGATATTTGCTTTAAATTTTTTATTTGCTTTTAATTTAGAATATTCAAAACAGTCATACAAGTTTTAATTATTTATCCAAAAATTATTTTATTTATAAAATACTAACATGTCATGACCATTTAACTTCAGATGTAATTGACGCTTTCTCTGAATTATCCAAATAATAGTTATTATTTAAAATTTAGTATGTATTGGTTTATTTTTTTAATTATTAACTGAAATTCATAACTAATTCAAATTACTTCTATAGTTTAAATTATAACTTATTAAATTTTGAATAAGTTGAATTAACTTTAAATTACCTTAAAATTAAAATTTAAATATTTCCTTTAAATTTAGTGAAATACTTTTTCCAGTTTATTGTAACACATTTAGTGAAGTAGTTAGTTTTGTAAAGAATTTTAATTCAAATAAATTAATTATAAAATAAAGAATGTAAATAAAAATTATGAATATTGTTTTATTTTTATTTATGATATTTTAAACATTGATTCTAAGTGATTTCATTACAAATAAAATTCAATTGAATCTTAGTTTATCCTTAAAAATTATTAACAGTGTAAGGAAAACAAATGGGAGAATAATTTATTCTTATTTTTGGAATATAGAGTTCAAATATTCTGGAATATATCATTCAATATAGTGCATAACACTTGTGTGTCTGTGTGAATAATCCATGAATTTATTGTGTAACAATATGCATAAAAGTTATGCTACTAACACGAATAAATCATTCAAAAAAATTATAAATCATACATTAATATCCATAATGATGTTGAGTCTGCTATGGACAAATCATTCAATATAATGGATATATCGATTTAATTCATAAAATTTTTGAGACTGTTTGAATAAACTAGTACAAATTCAGAATATATCATGAAAAATAAAATATGAATGAATCATGCGTATAATGAGTGATTTATTCACGGCATCGGACAGGTTGAATTTTATGCTTAATTTTTGCATAGAAAATGATGAAATAGGAATACTCATTATTCATTGCATTGATTTCTCTGGGTGTGGCAATCGGGCTTTGTATCCTTTACGTCCACTGCTGAAATCAAAATATCTTGCAAATACGGATAAGCTGAAACTGTACAGAGTGTTGATCAGACCCGTTGTCATGTATGGATGTGAGAGTTGGACCTTTGTTGTGTTTCTCATCAAGAAACCAAACATCTGACAGTAGACCATATTTTATTGTTTATTGTCGCCTTCCTTAATAGTTTTATAACCACATTCTAATTTTACAATCTTTAAACCATAAATCATTAAAACCCTTTTCTTATCTGAAACTAAGCATATGTCTTTAAATAATAAAATCACACATCGTAAAAATTGCAATCCCAAAATCAAACTAAACAATTTAAGATAAATAATATTTTGAAATTAAACATATGTCTTTTAATAATAAAATAGCATAAAGCAAAATATCAATCCCAAAAAATTAAATTTAACAATTTAAGACAAATAATATTTTGAAATTACACACATGTCCTCTAATCAAAAATCCCTTTTTAATTTGAAATCAAACATACGTATTTTAATAATATCAATCCTAGAAACTAAATTAAACAATTTAATAATTTGAAATTAATCATATGTTTCTTTTTATCCTCACTTCATATAAAAATTTAGTATATAAGGACCAAATTATTATAAGAAAAATCAGTTGTTAGTCAGTGTTAATCGAGATACCAAATACATCAAATTGAGTAAAAACAAGTTCTTTTAAAATCAGAAAATTGAAAGGATAATCAACTACCGGTAAGTAAAATAATTATATAACTGATACGAAAGCTCAGGGAATAACTGAATAACGTTCCCTCACATACCTAAGACAAAGGGAGAGCAATTAGTATCATAACCACAAACAATAAAACCTACTTACTAACAAAAGCTATTTAATAGCTAAATAAAACAATCAACTACTTTAAACACAATCTTTACTTTCATATAAATAAACCTTCCTTTTTATAAAACATTCAACAATACACTTTTCTATACCATTCACATCATAAACAAAATCTTCTCTCGATAAACATTCATATCTATCTTATAAAACATTTCCTTTTTATAAAACATTGACGCTGTAGAATTCGCACCTGTTGCAAATTAGTTAAGTTTATGAACAAAAAAATCCCAAAATATCTACACGGACATTTTCTACGATCTACTCGTAAAAAACCACTGCAAGAACCAACAGCCCCAAAAATCGAACATATTTTACCAATCACGGAAGATTGGGACGACGAACAACAAGTAAACTTAATCCAATTGAATAAAAAAACTACAATAATGAACAGACTCGAACTACAACAATATATAGCAGGTTCTGTCCCTGAATTCGCTGGGAAAAACCTAACGACAGTAAGAGCAGATTTAATACGATTTATAAACAAAGCCGTACAATAGCTGATCTCTCAGAACCAGAAAAATTGCGTTTTGATAGATTAATCAAACAAAGAATCACAGGAGATGCATTCACACGCATCCAAGACAAAACTATCACCACCTACGAAGAACTTAAAGTTGAACTTATCAGTATATATAGCCAAACACAATCTTTAGATGAACTATCGAGAATTCTAAACGAAACTCGACAGAAACCAAACGAATCCCTAAAAAACTTCGGCCAAAGGCTTAATCACAATCTCTTAGAATATATTAACGGATACAAACAAAAATATGAAATCAATCAGATTGATGCCACCTACAAGAGACACATTACAGACAATGCAATTCTTTTGTTCAAAAAAGGATTAACAAATAGCATATTAAAAGAGAGAATAGCACTAAGCAAAGCGAATACAATAGACGGAATCGTAGACGAAGCAGAATTAATCGAAAATACATTAATGACGATTTTGAATTCACACCCTAAATATCTAAATCTTCATACCCAACATCCCACTATCTGCAACTACTGCAATAAACCATACCACACATGGGACGTTTGTCGAACTAGATTGTCTTCAGAAAAAAAAAAAGTAGACAACAATACACAACAAAACCATATTTAACTAACGCAACTTTCAAAGACGCAAATCAAAGATACAAAAACCAATTTTTCTCACAAGTTGAACAACAGAATTTCCTCCCAAATCCCCAACCACCAACCCAAAACAATTACAATAGATTATCAAATCAACACAACTCATCCAAACCATATTTACCTCAAATGCAAGGCTCCAACTTCAATAATTATGGACAACCAAGTTACCCAAACCAAACTCAACAATGGCCCATTAAATATTGCTCATTCTGCAAAACAACTCGAAATCACACTTTTGAAGAATGTAGAAACAAATTTCGACCAAGATCATACAACCCAAGCGATGGAAGATTACAACCTCTAGCTTCCACAGAATTAGAAGAAACACTGAAAAATTTAAAAATTAACACTGTTAGACCACAAACCCAAGAAACTGAGCCACAACAGGGAAACTCCACTGGATCCAACCAGTAACAGGAGAGACTCTGAAATTGGATCCGCTTATTAAAACAAAACGACAATCAAAAAACTATCAAAATTACCATTCTCTCCCAGCGGGTATAATTCCAAGCATATACCTTAAAAATTTTCCCGTTCAAACCAAATCAAAGCAAAATAAACAAATACTTACATATAATCAAACAAAAAACGCTACCAGCATAACTAAAACAAAAGCCGTCACCAGTCTGACGCACTCACAAAACGCCACCAGCATGGCTCAAACAAAAAACGTCACCAGTCTGACGCACTCACAAAACGCAACCAGCATGGCTCAAACAAAAAACGTCACCAGCATGACACACTCACAAAACGCTACCAGCATAGCTCAAATAAAAGCCGTCACCAGTCTGACGCACTCACAAAACGCCACCAGCATGGCTCAAACAAAAAACGTCACCAGCATGACACACTCACAAAACGCTACCAGTATAGCTCAAATAAAAGCCGTCACCAGTTTGACGCACTCACAAAACGCTACCAGTATAGCTCAAATAAAAGCCGTCACCAGCATGACGCAACCACTAAACGCCATCAGCAAGGCACAAACAACGCACGTCACTAGCCTGACACAAATACAAGAACTCCCACAAACTAAGTATAATATATTTTGCAACAATAAATTTTATAAAAAATCACTTCACTTGAGACCAAAACACACTATAGTCAACACACTACCTTGTCAAGTAGATTTCTTTCAAGCTCTAGAACGAAAAACCAAGAACGGTAACAATCTTAACCCCCCAAACAACAATAATCAAACAAGTTTTACAAAAAACCAAATTCTACAAATAATCCCAGAAGAAGCAGAGAAAGACAAATTAAAACACGAACCAATAGACTTCAGTGAATCAATGAGAAATTTACTATACCCAGAACCCAAATCGCAACCTAAATTATTGAATATTATATCCACATGTACACTAAACAGAAATACTGTATCCCCAACCACACCACTATCAAAGCCAAACCTACTTATTGATACAGGAGCAGGTATATCTTTAATTAAGGAACAACACACAAACAAAAGTGACATAGATACTTCTAACACAATCATAATAACAGGTATTAGTCAGGAACAAATCATGACAAAAGGCTCAACCAACCTGAAATTAAAATTAAATGACAATCTAACTATTGAACACGATTTTCAAGTCGTATCAAATAAATTCCCCATCCCAGAAGACGGAATTCTAGGCCAAGAATTTATCAATAAATTTAAGGTCGACATACTTAATAGCAACAATCAATTAAGAATAAACGATAACTTAATAAACTTTTCAAACCTCCCACAGTACAAGTATACACTAACAGCCCGCAGTGAAACTTGCTTAGAAATACCAACTTCCACAGACCAACCATGCATATGTCCAGCATACGAACCATACCCAGGAATATTCATCCCACAAATGCTACTTCATCCAACTGATTACAAAACAAAAATACTAATAGCTAACACACTTCCATACGATGTACAAATACTCGAAATCCAACCAGAAATGGAGTTAATTTCTAATCATATATTAGAAGAACACCCTTTCTTCACTAACCAAAATCACAAAGAATTAGTAACAAAAACATTAATCGAAAATCTTGATCACACTAACAACATAGAAGAAAACATGGCTATTATGACACTTTGCTTAGAATACCAAGACATTTTCCACTTAGAAGGTGAAGAACTTACTAGCGTCAAAGGCTTACAGCACAACATAAACTTATTTACAGACACAAAACCTGTAACACGTACAAAGATACCGCCTACCACAACTACACAAAAACGAAATAAATAAACAAGTCTCTGACATGCTAAAAGAAGGTAAAATCCAACCCAGCATTAGCCCATTCAACAGCCCACTTCTAGCAGTTCCTAAAAAACCCGGCAAAGATGGTAAACATAAATGGAGAGTAGTAGTAGACTTCAGGAAACTAAACGAAGTAACAATAGGTGATTCATTCCCACTCCCCAATATCAACGACATACTAGACCAACTTGGTCACGCACAATATTTTTCATCCTTAGATATGGCTAGCGGTTACCACCAAATCGAAATGAACCCCAAAGACGCACACAAAACTGCTTTCAGTACCGATTATGGACATTTTGAATTCAAAAGAATTCCATTTGGATTAAAAAACGCCCAAGCAACTTTTCAAAGAATGATCAACAACATTCTTCGTGGATTTCAAGGTCTTAAAGGTTTCATATATTTAGACGATGTCATCATATATGGAAAAAATTTAAGAGATCATAATCAAAAGTTACAAGAAGTTTTTGAAATCTGTCGTAAAAATAATTTAAAACTTCAATGCACAAAATGCCAATTTTTACAGAAACAAATAACCTTTCTAGGACACCTTATTTCTCCAGACGGTATCAAACCAAATCCCACCACTACTCAAGCAGTTCAAGATTTCCCAACACCAAGGAACGTCAGAGAAATCCAATCATTTCTAGGATTAGCAAATTACTATCGTAGATTTATTCCAAAATTTTCAGAAATTGCAGAACCACTGACAAAACTAACACGTAAAGGAAACACCTTTAAATTTTTAGAAGATTGTGAAAATGCTTTCAAAACAATAAAACACAAACTAATTAACCCACCACAACTCCAATATCCAGACATGTCACGACCATTTATATTAACAACAGACGCAAGCGATTATAGTCTAGGAGCAGTACTGTCACAGATGTACTCAACAAACGATTTACCAATAGCATACGCTAGCAGAGCCCTAGGCAAATCAGAAAGAAACTATTCTACAATTGAAAAGGAAATGTTAGCAATCTACTGGTCCGTCAACAATTTTAGACCATACCTTTACGGTAAAAAATTCACAATAGTCACAGATCATAAACCGTTAACAGGAAATCTAACAAAAATCCCTAATCGTATTCTCAAATGGAATCTTAAACTTTCCGAATATAATTACGAAATCATACACAAATCTGGAAAGTCTAATACAAATGCCGACGCACTCAGTCGAATAAAATTCAATCAAGTACTAGCACTCACACGCGCACAAAGTAAAACTCAGCAACATAATACAAGTGTCACGAATAATAACACAACCTCACACATAAACACGCCACAGAACACAAACAATACTACAACTCAAGACCAAACAGTAAACACAGCTAATCACAAAATACAAATAGTTCTCGATCAACAGAAAAAGAAACAAATACTACATGAATATCATAACCTCCCGTTAGGTGGACACGCAGGTACATGGCGTACATATAAACGAATAAAAATGTTATATTATTGACCCAAAATGTTACTTGACATAAACAAACACATAAAAGAATGTTCCCAATGCAAAAGGAATAAAAGTCACAAAAAAACTAAAACCCCATTGCAACTCACAACTACTTCACAGCACCCTTTCCAAAGAGTCGCATTTGACATAGTAGGAGCACTACCCACAACAGAAAAATTTAATAACTACGTACTAACATTCCAAGACGATCTTTCCAAATTTTCAGGAGCAATCCCGATTCCAAATCAAAACTCAGTCACAGTCGCAAAAGCCCTATGCGAACATTACATAACCAAATACGGTATTCCAGAAAAAATACTTACAGACCAAGGCAGTAATTTCATGAGTAAAACATTTCAAGAAATATGCAAACTTCTACAACTCAAACATATCACCATGACAGCATACCACCCGGAAACAAATGGAGCATTAGAAAAATCTCACAACACTCTCAAAGAATACTTAAGAAATTTCACAAATATGGACCACAACAATTGGGACGAAATGTGCCACTATGCTATATTTGTATACAACACTACTCACTGCTCGACAAATTATACTCCTCATGAACTCATTTATGGACGACCAGCACTAATCCCAAGCGCAATTAAAGAAGACCCAGAACCAACATATAATTACGACGACTACGCCAACGAACTTAAAACAAAACTAAGAATAGCCCACGCAATAGCTAGAGAAACCCTTATTAAAAAGAAAGAAATAACCAAACGTCAATACGACAAAAACCTCAACAAAATTGACATACAACCAGACGACCTAGTATGGGTAAGAAACGAAGCCCGAAAAACGAAACAAGATCCGCTATGGCTAGGCCCATACAGAGTTATAAGTGTTGATTCAGACACCAATACAACAATTAAAGTAAAAAACAGACACGTCAAAGTTCATAACAATAGACTTATTAAATAAATAAATAAAAAATTACACCCGAAAATAAAATAGAAAAGACATCATAAAGATGCACTAAATAAAAATTTAAACAACAATTTAAAAGACATCATAAAGATGCACAAAAAAAAAAAAAAAAAAATTAAAATAAACAAAAATATTTATATGTATCAAAAAAAAACATTCTGAAAACAAAAAAAAATGTTTACAATAAAAGACATCATAAAGATGCACTAAATAAAAAATTTTAAAGATGCAAAAAAAAAAAAATATATATTATAAATAAATAAAACAAAATAAAGAGCGCAAAAATAACAAAAAGTACAAAAAAGAAACAGTACACAGAAGAAAAAAAAATTAAACATCCTTTACCAGTAGATTAGAAAACTCAAATTTTTTTTAAACCCAAACGCTAATTGATTAACTTTTTCTTTTTCAAGTACACCTAATAAATAACCATTGGAAAAGAACAAGTTCAATCTACAATTTTTCGGTAATCCCAAAAAACTAACAGCTTTTCAAGCAATATTTTTTTTAGAGACGACAATACCTCAAACTTTTTACTTCTAAGAAGAATTAACATTAATAACAAAAACATTAGAAGGAAAAAGATAACTAACTAATAATTAACCACTAATAAAAAACCAAATATTATATTAAGAAAATGAAAAATAAAATCTACTTTAAATTAAAATTAACCTAATATATGTTACAAGAAAATTAATATTACAAAAAAAAAAAAAAAACAAATTTATCAATTCCTATTATAAATAAAAATTAAAAAAAAAAAAAACAAAAAAAAAAATTTCAATAATTATAAAATTATAATGAGGTAAACTTATATACATAATTTATGTACATCACAAGACTTGCTGTAGTATATACATATATATAAATAAAAATTATTAGAACCTAATTAATGTCCGACTCCCACAAGGATCAGTTTATGCAGTCAAAATTAAAAGGAAAATGCTAAGATGAGATCATCAAGATAACCACAAAACGCAAGATGACCACACGGCAACCCCAAATCCAAAGGAGATAACCAGACAGACAGCACACTACGTTCTATATAATACACAAAACAGCATTATATGTTATATATACACCTATACTTATAACGAAAGATTTTAAGATTTACCGAAAAAACCCTAAAATCTTTCTAATCAAAAAGGGAAGTTATGTTGTGTTTCTCATCAAGAAACCAAACATCTGACAGTAGACCATATTTTATTGTTTATTGTCGCCTTCCTTAATAGTTTTATAACCACATTCTAATTTTACAATCTTTAAACCATAAATCATTAAAACCCTTTTCTTATCTGAAACTAAGCATATGTCTTTAAATAATAAAATCACACATCGTAAAAATTGCAATCCCAAAATCAAACTAAACAATTTAAGATAAATAATATTTTAAAATTAAACATATGTCTTTTAATAATAAAATAGCATAAAGCAAAATATCAATCCCAAAAAATTAAATTTAACAATTTAAGACAAATAATATTTTGAAATTACACACATGTCCTCTAATCAAAAATCCCTTTTTAATTTGAAATCAAACATACGTATTTTAATAATATCAATCCTAGAAACTAAATTAAACAATTTAATAATTTGAAATTAATCATATGTTTCTTTTTATCCTCACTTCATATAAAAATTTAGTATATAAGGACCAAATTATTATAAGAAAAATCAGTTGTTAGTCAGTGTTAATCGAGATACCAAATACATCAAATTGAGTAAAAACAAGTTCTTTTAAAATCAGAAAATTGAAAGGATAATCAACTACCGGTAAGTAAAATAATTATATAACTGATACGAAAGCTCAGGGAATAACTGAATAACGTTCCCTCACATACCTAAGACAAAGGGAGAGCAATTAGTATCATAACCACAAACAATAAAACCTACTTACTAACAAAAGCTATTTAATAGCTAAATAAAACAATCAACTACTTTAAACACAATCTTTACTTTCATATAAATAAACCTTCCTTTTTATAAAACATTCCATTTTTATAAAACACCTTGACGGATGAGTACGAAAGATGGCTTCTAACATTCGAGAGAAGAATCTCTCACATTGATGGCACATACCGAGTTCTATTCAATCACGAGATCAGGAATTTAATGCAAATTCCTGATATCGTGCATGAAATCAAAGGACAGCGAATACGTTGGCTCGGTCACGTTCTGCGTGCTGATCCAAAACGAATAATACAGCAATCTTTAAAGCGAGAACCGCCTTTCGGTAGAGAGCGATTTGGCATCTTTTGGTTGCTTGCAACAATATGAAGAGCTGGCTCGTGATCGAAACCGATGGAGCCAGATAGTTGACACGGTACGGGCCAATTATGGCCTTTAAAGACCGATAAAAAAAAAAAAAAAAAAATACCACAGCATTGGCGATTGTGGTTGTTTCCTGATTTGGAATCGGGTATACCTCTGGCCACTTACTGAAGTAGTCCATTACTACCAATACATATTTGTTGCCACTATCGTCACTCACGTACTTGTTCCTCCGTGGTATTCCTCCAATATTTCTGCTGTCCCGATCCTCGGTACCCACCACCACTAGCGATTGCTTTGCCTTGCCATCGGAGCTCTCCCATGTTCGCTTTAAGCATTCGTCTTCCATAGTTAAACTATCACATTGGTCCCGATAAGCCTTGATAGTTGGGCCTTTATCTGCAATATCGCTCCATGTGGGACGACGTTCTTCCTCCATGAATTTGATAATTACTGCCAAATCTGGATCCTCCTGTTGCTCTTTGGAGATAACGTCCTTGGTCCATTCATTAGCCGGCAAAATTTTCATGGGTCTGATGTCGACGATGTTTTCCTTGTTTACTACCCGAATGCAATGTTTACAATCCACTCAACATGGCCATCTTGACAATGCATCCGCATTTCCATGAGCGCTTCCTTTCCGATGTTGGATCTCGTAAACAAAACTTCCTAATTTCTCAATCCAGCGTGCTACTTGTCCTTCGGGATTCTTGAACTGAAGTAGCCTTGCCAAGGCGCCATGATCCGTTCTTAGCAAAAATGATTGGCCATAGAGGTATTTCCGGAAATGTTTTTCACATTTCACTATGGCGAACAATTCTCTTCTTGTTACACAGCAGTTCCGTTCTGGCTTCGAAAAGATCTTTCAATAATATGCGATGACACGTTCCTGTCCCTCGATTTCCTGTGACAACACTCCTCCCAAGCCATAATTGCTTGCATCCGTATCCAAAATAAAACGTTTATTCGGAACCGGATACGAAAGCAATGGAACTGTACATAATCGCTGCTTCAGTTCGTTGAACGGCGCCTTCTTCTTTTTCATCACTCCATTGGAACGGCTTGTTCTTCTGTGTCAACTCGTGTAAACTCCTTGCGATGTTGGCAAATCCTGGCACAAATCGTCGATAATATGTGCATAGTCCGATGAAACTCCTTAGATCATGTAAATTCTGCGGTTTTGTCCAATTCTTTACGTTGGAGATCTTATCTTTATCTGTATGAATGCCGCTTGCTGTTATCTTGGGTCCAAAATATTTGACTTCATCCAGGAACAATACGCATTTCTTCAAACTTAACTTCAATCCAGCTGATTGTATTCTTTCGAATACTTCCATACTTCCTTTCCTGTATTCTTTCGAATACAATTCTACTCTATATTACTAGATCTCGTAATTGCTCTTTGAAGTCCTTTCCCATAACGATGATGTACCAGGCACATTTTCCAGTGGAGTCCTTTAAGTACGCGTTCCATTAGCCGTTCTAAAGTCGCAGGGGCGTTACAAAGTCAAAATGGCATGACATTGAATTGCCTTAATCCATTGCCCACACTGAACGCTGTCTTTTGATTGTCTTCTATATTTTTTGCTTGTAATAAAACACTTTTCTCAACTACCGTTTAATTGTTATAATTCAATTTTTAATTTTTATTTTTATTTCGCCTCATTGGCATCATCAGAATATTTTGGTAAATATTATATGATATGATAGGAGAAGTACAAGCCAACCAGTTACGGTGAATCTGAGATTGTTACCATAATCCTGGAGTATATTCAGCAGAATTCCAAATAGATATCTGAGAATTTTTACTGCAAAACTATGCGGGCCCAGTCCCTGCTTGCATCTCAACATATAAGGTTTAGGAAAAGGAAACAATCACAGAAACAACTAAGGTGATAATCCACAGCAGAGTCATTGCTAACTACATTATTAGTAAGTTATTATATATTGTTAGTATAATCATTTTCACATTTGGATTTGAATTTGTTATTATTGTTAGTTGGATAGGTAAGGACCATTCTAAATTCATCATATGTATACGTATCGCCTCAACAGTTAAACTGGAGTATTTTTTAAAACATCTTTGGGTTATCTCATCATCTCATCAAAGATGTGTCCCTATAATTCCCAATCCATCACCATCTAACGCGTGGGAATACATCTAATACATTGTCAATTCGTTTTTAAGTCTTATTCATTTACACTTATATGAATAAAGAAAACAAAATTATTTAAATAAATAAGTGTTTTCCATAGAAATAAAGACAAAAGTTATTTAAGAGTACAAAATACCATGGTATATGAAGGTATGTCAAGTACATACCCAAGAGCAAAATTGTGGACTTTATTGACAAAATAAAATCAAGAGGAATATTAACCGTTCCTTTAAAACACCACTTTCCTAATATATGAACAAGTATCTGCTAAATCGAACTTCAACATTTTAGCCAATTCAAATCTCGCTAACAAATAGGATATTTACTGATCGTATATATCATCGTCAATATAATGATCGTATAGTGGTAGTGATCGTATTGAAACTATCTTCAGTCAATTCTACCATTAATATACATGGCAGTTCATTAAAACCTCAATAGTCTTATAGATATAGTCTTTATTTGATATAAGATACGAAAACATCATTTTCAAAACTTTTGAATAGTAAATCCATCTATTCAAAAGTTTTGAAAATGATAAAGTTTTGGAAATGATTCAAAAGATATGAAAGGTTTGCTGTATGTACCGATATTTATGTATAAATGTATATTTAAAAAAAAATGTTGTTCTTTTTTCCGTACAAGTCAACACCTGCACAAAATATAAAACAAAAACAAACAAAATTCTCTAACCAACACTGTATGCATTGATATTTTATATTATATGTCAAAGCCGACTGTACACAAATATAAACAAGATCAAACCTATATGTATCTATTCTATACATGCATTGATTGCCCGTATACGAATTGCAATGGTATTGATCTATATATAAGCAAAATATTGTTACGATTTCGCCGAGTGGTTATTCAAATTAATTATCCGGTTCGGTCACTGGATTGTGAATATAAACTCGCAAAGATTAATTTTTTTTACAATAAATTTATTTCCCAATAAATTCCACAATTATTTCACAAATAATTCACTAATATTTATTTTCACTATTATTTTACACAATATTTATCACCACTATTATTTTAACACTTCACTTTTTATCACTTCCCGATATTAACACTTCAAAATTCAAAATTGAACTGTTTCGTAACTCATTACACGTATTTATACGACGCAAATACTTTTAGAATATTCCATTATTTTGCTTCTCTACACTTCTCGAAATTTCGTTGCGTCGTATTTTGTTCGCTCCGCCTATTTCATTATTTGTTTTTATTCTGTTCGTATGTGTAAACATTTGATTACAGGTTAATCCCTACTGCTATAATTTTCTTCTTAACTATCACAGGTGACATCTGTGATTCGGAACACTATCTTCCGCCCAAACCTGTTCGTCTCGAACAGGATCCAGACTTCTTCCTCTATAGAACGCCAGTCGTTCCAGGTGTACAACCTTGGGTTTTCCTCGTACTCCTCTTTGGATTCTATAGATAACATCATTTATTCTTGTTATGGCCTTGTACAGTATGTCCCATCCAGGTTGTAATTTTTGGGATAACCCTTTCTTACGTTGTGGGTTGTGAAGCCATACCAATTGACCTTCGTCAAATCCTTTATTGTTTGCTCGTACATCATACCGAGCCTTTGTTTTATCACTTGACAATTTGATTTTCTCTCTGACAAATCCGTGTATGTTGTTGATCTCCTCTTTCAAGTTGTCAACATATGCTTGTCGACATTTGGCTGATGATGGAACCGTTCCAAATTTGAGGTCACTTGGCAGTCTTAAATTGTTGCCGAAAAGTATTTTCGCTGCTGTTACTCCTGTTGTGTTATGCACCGCAGATCGATAGGCCATTAAGAACAATGGAATGCCATGATCCCAATTCCGCTGGTTTTTATCCACTGTTTTGGCTATAAACTCCTCCAACGTGGCATTGAAACGCTCCACCATGCCATCAGACTGTGGGTGGAAAGGTGTTGCCCTCGTTTTATTAATTCCCAGTAACTGGCACATCTCCTGGAAGACAACCGATTCAAAGCTCCGCCCTTGGTCGGAATGCAGTTCCATTGGTACCCCATACCGGCTTATCCAATTGTATACCACTGTATTGGCGATTGTGGTTGTTTCCTGATTTTGAATCGGGTATACCTCTGGCCACTTACTGAAGTAGTCCATTACTACCAAAACATATTTGTTGCCACTATCGCTGGTTGGAAATGGTCCTGCAACATCTATGGCAATCCTCTCAAATGGTGCTCCCACATTATATTGTTGCATCGCTCCACGGCTCTTCTTTGCCGGTCCTTTCACGGCTATACATTGGTCACACTTTTGACACCATTCAGCCACTGCCTGTCTACATCCTGCCCAGTAGAACCTTTCACGTACCTTGGCTAACGTTTTGTTGATTCCTAGGTGGCCTCCGCTTGTTCCTCCGTGGTATTCCTCCAGTATTTCCGCCATCCTGATCCTCGGTACTACTACCAACGATTGCTTTGTCTTGCCATCGGAGCTCTCCCATGTTCGCTTTAAGCAGCCGTCTTCCATGGTTAAACTATCCCATTGAGCCCAATAAGCCTTGATAGTTGGGCCTTTATCCGCAATATCGCTCCATGTGGGACGATGTTCTTCCTCCATGAATTTGATAATTACTGCCAAATCTGGATCCTCTCGTTGCTCTGTGGAGATAACATCCTTGGTCCATTCATCAGCTGGTAACACTTTCATTAGTCTGATATCGACGATGTTTTCCTTCTTTTCTACCCGTCCGCAATGTTTACAATCCACTCTACATGGTCGTCTTGACAATGCATCCGCATTTCCATGAGCGCTTCCCTTCCGATGTTGGATTTCGTAAACAAAACGCCACAATCGCTCAATCCACCGTGCTACTTGTCCTTCAGGATTTTTAAACTGAAGTAGCCATGTCAAGGCGCCATGATCCGTTCTTAGCAAAAATGATTGGCCATAGAGGTATTTCCGGAAATGTTCCACACATTTCACTATGGCCAACAATTCTCTTCTTGTTACACAGTAGTTCCGTTCTGGCTTCGAAAAGATCTTTGAATAATATGCGATGACACGTTCCTGTCCATCGATTTCCTGTGACAACACTCCTCCCAAGCCATAATGGCTTGCATCCGTATGGCAATGGAGCTGTGCATAATCGCTGCTTCAGTTCGTTGAACGCTTCCTCGTGTTCATCACTCCATTGGAACGGCTTGTTCTTCTGTGTCAGCTCGTGTAAACTTCTTGCGATGTTGGCAAATCCTGGCACAAATCGTCGATAATATGTGCATAGTCCGATGAAACTCCTTAGTTCATGTAAATTCTGCGGTTTTGGCCAATCCTTTACGGTGGAGATCTTGTCTTCATCTGTATGAATGCCGCTTGTTGTTAGTTTGTGTCCCAAATATTTGACTTCATCCCGGAACAATACACATTTCTTCGGACTTAACTTCAATCCAGCTGATTGGATTCTTTCGAATACTTCCTCTAGATTACGTAGGTGGTCGTAAAAGTCCTTTCCCATAACGATGATGTCGTCCAAATAAACCAGGCATGTTTTCCAGTGGAGTCCTTTAAGTACGCGTTCCATTAGCCGTTCAAAAGTCGCAGGGGCGTTACAAAATCCAAATGGCATGACATTGAATTGCCATAATCCATTGCCCACACTGAACGCTGTCTTTTCCTTATCTTCGTCTGCGACCTTCACTTGCCAATAACCGCCCTGCAGATCCAATGTTGAAAACATCCGTGCTCCTGCCAATGTATCCAGTGTATCGTCGATCCTTGGTAATGGGAAACTATCCTTCTTGGTAACTGTGTTGAGCTTCCGATAATCAACGCAGAATCTCATGCTTCCATCCTTCTTTTCCACCAATACTACTGGTGAACTCCATGGACTCGTTGACTGCTCAATTACTCCCGATGTTTGCATATCAGTTACCATCTTATCCACTTCTGCTTGCTTAGCCAATGGCAACCTTCTTGGCGCTTGTCGAATAGGTGTTGATGTTCCTGTATCAATCCGGTGTTTAAACATGTTTGTTCTGCTATTATCTTCCGGTGCACCACAGAAAATGGACATATATTTTTGAAGCAACTCCTTTGCTGCTTGTTTTTCTTTTGGTGTTAATTGTTGCGTCCATTTCTGTGCTAGCTCCTCCGTTATTTTCCGTTGTCGTTGGTCCTGGGCTTTTACACACGGATTCGCCTCCTCGCATTTTATAACGGTGGATACTTCCTCACCTTGCCCGATGATAGTTCCCTTTTTAATTGTTTTTGTCACATCCGATAAATTAAGAGCCCTTATTGGTACTCTAAAGTCATAGTCCGGCTTAACCAAAGCTTTTCCGATGATAATTTCGTTGGTTTGTATCTCGTCACTGTTGGCCTCCACAACCCACAACCCTTGTGTTCCAGGACCTCCATCCAATTTTCCCCAAACAACCGTTTCCGAGTGTGGTGGTAGCTTCGTCCGATGATCCAATTTTATCCTCCTTACGACTGGCTCCTTCCCGTTGTTCAGTTGCAAAGGCAGTTCGACATTACCGTAGCTCAATGTTCCTCGTTCGACATCCAATACGAATCCATTTCGTTTCATGAAGTCCATTCCCAGGATGACCTCATCCACAATATCCGCAACCAGAACTTCATGTAGAAAACTGTTGTTCCCGATTCGTATTGCCACCTCCTTCTTTCCTTTAATAGCATTGTCGCCTGTCGCCGTTTGTAACTTGAACCCTTCCATTGATCGAACTCCATCCGTGATGAAATCTGGCCGCACAATCGTTCTCGTTGCTCCATTGTCCAATGTTATCAAACTGGATCGTCCCTCTATTTCACCTCGCACCATCAAGCTATCGCCACCTTTTGCCAATCTGGAAATGGGGATGAAGGTTATGGAGCATTTGGTTGTGGGAGTCAGCTTTTGCTCCTCAAAGCTGACTCTTACTCGTTTAACGCCTTTGTTGTTGTTTGGCGTTCCTACTCGGCTGGTATTTTTCGTTCCTCCGGTGGCCTTCGGTACATTGGCGAAGGTGTTCTCGTCCTTTTTCGCCTTATCTCCCAGCATTCCCTTGAGATGTGTCCTATTTTGTCACAACCCCAACATCTGATTTTACTACTTCCATCCCGGAATCTCGTTGTCCGCCAGTTATCTGCTGGTCTGATGTTATTAACCTGTTTGTGACTGATTGCTGGTTCCACTTCCACACGACGTACCTTGACTGCTGGTTTGATGATGTTGTTTGCAGTCTCATTGGTTAGGGCACACGCGATGGTTTCCGCAAACGTTGCTTTTGGAGACAATACAACTGCACGTCTCGTATCCGGATCCCGTATACCATCGGTGAAAGCGTCGATCTTGATCCGCTCTGTGTATTCTCCTGCCATGTTGTAGTGGGCGAGGTCTACTAACCGCTCTATATCAGCCGTTTACTTCTGGAGCGTCTCTCCGACCCGCTGACATCGTCCCTTCAACTCCATACGATGTAGCTCCCGTCGATGGTCTCCACCATAGTTGCGCTCCAGAGCCAACATGATTTTGCCGTAATCCTCTCGTTCGTATTCTGGCACGATTTGTAGGAGCTCCGCAGCACTTCCCTTTAAAGCCACAGTTAATGCTGCCACTCGATCCCTTTCACACCAACCGTTCATGGTAGCCGCCATTTCAAACTGGAGTTTGAAGATGTTGAATGGTGTGGTTCCGTCGAACGTTGGTGGCTTCAACTTTATTGAGCTGGTTTGTCGAGTAACTTGAGCATTGCCGTTGGTTTCAAGCTGTTGATCTATCTCGATTTTGAAGGTGTCGACTTTTGTGTTAAATGTCGTAGCCATTTCTCGAAACTTCTCGTTGATAGTTTCCTCCTGTTGTTTTAGTCTTTCCAGAACGAGTTCTCGATCTTGCTGTTGTTCAGCTCTCATGCTTTCCTGTTCGGCCAACAATCTTTCCTGGTCGACTCGCATTTGTTCCTTTAAACTTTCTTGACCACTTGTTATTTTCCCTTGGAGGCCGCCGATCATTTGCTCCTGCATACTAACCATTTCATTTTTAAGACCTCCAATCATATGTTGCATTGCGGCCATTAAAAGTCCCATATCGAAACCTCCAGATGTTGTTGGAGTAGTTTCTTTAACGACGACATTCTGGTCTTCCGCTCTGGTCGTTGACTCTGTTGTTACTTCAACCGCTTGCACCTCGGTAGAATCCGGTGCCCCAAAATTAAACTCATGTTGATCTGGGTCATCATTTTCATTCAACAAAGCTGTACGGAGTCTCAATTGCAACTCATTTCGGTTGCCCGCAGCTGGTAGATTCCGTAGACCCAATTCCTTCTTCAAATCTACCACTTTTAGTCCAATAATTTCATCTTGGATATTCACAATCCCACCGCTGTCACCAATTGTTACGATTTCGCCGAGTGGTTATTCAAATTAATTATCCGGTTCGATCACTGGATTGTAAATATAAACTCGCAAAGATTAATTTTTTTACAATAAATTTATTTCCCAATAAATTCCACAATTATTTCACAAATAATTCACTAATATTTATTTTCACTATTATTTTACACAATATTTATCACCACTATTATTTTAACACTTCAATTTTTATCACTTCCCTATATTAACACTTCCAAATTCAAAATTGAACTGTTTTTATCCGATATCGATAATAATTTATCCGGTTCGATCACTGGATTGTGAATATTAAACTCGCAAAGATTAAATTTCAATTAAATTTATTTCCCACAAAAATTACACAAATATTTCACTAATATTTATTTTCACTATTATTTTCCACAATATTTATCACTACTATTATTTTAATACTTCACTTTTTATCACTTCCCGATATTAACCCTTCGAAATTCAAAATTGAACTGTTTCGTAACTCAAATGTCTACACGTATTTATACGACGCAAATACTTGTAGAATATTCCATTATTTTGCTTCTCTACACAAATTGGGAAAATTTTTTCCCAATTCCCAATTCCCAGGGAAAACCAGAATAAGGCCACTCGAATTTTGTTTTTTAGGTTTATAGATATTTATCAATTTTATTAGGATTTTGATAATATCTATCTGAATTTTGACTAGGAAATAAATTAAACAAAACGTTAAAATTATTATTTCCAAAACTAATTAAATTGATGTTTCGTTTAATTTTTAGAAATAGAATTAACGAATTAACAATTTTACAAATTTTGTCAACCGACATAGTCAATAAAATTATGAATTGAATAATATCAAATTTATTTATATTTATATGTTTATTTCATTTATATTTTCGCAAATATATTTTAAATTTGCCAAAAATTAAATATATTTTAGGTCAATTTTTTTCATACTTGTCAAGTAAATATACAATACAATATAAAAACAGTAACAGACAATGTACCATCAAAAACAAAAGGAAACAAAAAAATCAACGTAAACAAAACAAAAAAAATAATTTTTGTGACTTTGTGTATTCTTTGTGTGCTAGAGTGTTTTTCCTATACAAAATTCAAATGCAAAAGAGGAGTTACGTTATATAATCACTGTTTATACATTTTCTCGAATTACATTGAACCATTTTGATCATGTGATCATATTTGATAAACGAAATATTATCGAACTAACATATTAGCCGAAAATAAAAATAAAAATCAGGAAAATTTCTTATGAATGAAAAATTTGAGCATGTATCAATAAATGGGAAATTTATTGTACAGCAGTCTTGATAAATAATCATATTTAGATGCCTCATATACAAAAATTGATGTTAAGGCCCGTATTGTAAGATACAACAAAGCAAAGTCAAAAAATTGCGAGAAATCGACAGTTTACGAACGAATTGTACAAATTTTGTTGTTTTCTATTCATTTACTCATACTAACTCTTAAAAGAGAATAATCGGCCTGAGCTTTATTGGCATTGGTTGAACTTAAATATAGTGAATGATATATTGAATTCAATATGATTGTTAAACTTTTTATTTTATTTATTTATATATTTATTATTATTTACCAAAATATTCTGATGATGCCAATGAAGCGAAATATAAATAAAAATTAAAAATTGAATTATAACAATTAAACAGTAGCTGAGAAAAGTGTTTTATTACAAGCAAAAAATATAAACAATAAAAACTCATCAGCATTTTACAACATTATCAACTAATTTGCTTATTTTCGTCTGCAACCTCTACTTGCCAATAACCGCTCTGCAAATCCAATGGTGAAAACATTCGTGCTCTTGCCAATGTATCCCGTGTGTCGGTAATCTTTGGTAATGGATAACTATCCTTCTTGGTAACTGTGTTGAGCTTCTGATAATCAATGCAGAATCTCATGCTTCCAACCTTCTTTTCCACCAATACTACTGGTGAACTCCATGGACTCTTTGACTGCTCAATTACTCCCGATATTTGCATATCAGTTACCATCTTGTCCACTTCTGCTTGTTAAGCCAATGGCAACCTTCTTGGCGCTTGTCGAATTGGTGTTGATGTTCCTGTATCGATCCGGTGTTTAACGATGTTTGTTCTGCCATTGTGTTCCGCTGCCCCATAGAAAATGGACATATATTTCTGGAGCAACTCTTTTGCTGCTTGTTTTTCTTCAGATGTTAATTGTTCCGTTCATCTCAGTGTTAGTTCCTCTGTTATTTTCCGTTGCCTTTGATCCTTGGCTTTTACACACGGATCCGTCTCCTCGCATTTAATAATGGTGGATACTACCTCACCTCGGCCGATGATAGTTCCTTTTATGGTTGTTTTTGTCACATCCGATAAATTAAGAGCCCGTATTGGAACTCTGAAGTCACAATCTGGTTTAACCAAAGCTTTTCCGATGGTTATTTCTGATGTTTTTACCTCTTTAAATGTACTTTGTACTAATATGTTATTGTAAACCCACCAAATGGGATCAAGTTTTAGTACAATTTTATTGTACTGTTTTTATAATAATAATATGTGATCCCTTCTGGTTGGGGGGATGCAAAGAATCCCACCACAGCACCCACTGCTTGTCGTAAGAGGCGACTAATTGGATTTTTGGGCTTCTATAAGTTTTACTCGTTATTTACGTTCAATTTATTATTTCGCTCGCATTAATTTATTTTAATTTTGTTGTTTTGGTTTTATTATTTCAATTTTTATTCTTTGTTGGGACGATTCTTTGTTTTTTCGCATTTTTGCGTACAAAAATGTTTTTTTAAATAATGAGTAGTACATTTAAAAAATCTCCGAAAAATGTCTCTTCGGATTGCGGGGCGAGGCATAATCCTCGTAAGGATAAAATTGATAGCCTTACCATCCATTTCGCCAATGTCCGTGGACTCGTGACCAATAAAAATTGCGCACATCAACATCTCGAATCACACAGACCCGACATATTAGTGCTAACGGAAACAAAAGTATTTCATAGCATCTACGAGAACGAATTCTACTTCAAGCGCTACCAGTTCGAAGTTTAGATAGTTTATATAGATCCCTCAATCAAACGGATTCAGAAACCATGAATTTCTTTGAAGTTTTGTCAGATAAATATGATGACATTCGCAATCAACATCCCTACTGCGAATTAATGATGGTTGGTGACTTAAATGCCCACCATAAAGAATGGTTGAGTTACCAAAATACGAACTGTGCTGGGCGTCAGACGGAGTGGTTTGCTGTTTCGCATGACCTTACGCAGATTGTAAGTGATTCCACATTTGAATGGCAAAATTCTACAAGCTGGAATTCAGGAAGGCCGGAATTGTAGAGGCTGGAATTGGAAGTTTTGATCACGACCTGATAACAGTAAAAATATCTGTCGAAACACCACCAGAATTTAGACAGCAGCCAAGGCGTCTATGGCATTTTAACGAGGCTGACAATGATGGGTTACGGTTATTTTTTCAACATTTCCCTTGGGAGAGCCATTGTTTTTATAACAATCTAATAGACGACGCCGTTTCCAATTTCACCGAAACCGTTCTACATGGAATGAATAAATATATCCCATCATCCTTTTCCAATCCCAATCCTAATTTTAAAATTTTTTCAAAAGAAGCCCCCAAAGCAGCCAGACAAAATAAATCTGCTCACAAGAAATATAAGCGCAACGAAATTTCGTTTGAAGAATATAAGGCCACACGTAACATCTGTAAAAAAATCTGTGCTATAACTTCACGTAAACTCGGGTTCCTCAATAGATGCAGACGGGTTTTTAAATCGCATCAGGTTCTCCAAATATATAAAACCTTTATTAGACCGTGTATAGAATATTGCTGTCAGGTTTGGGGTGGAGCATATGGCACTGCTCTCCAGTTGCTGGATAGAATTCAGCGGCGTGCCATCCGAATAATACGAAACTCCAGACTTACAAAAAATCTAGACAGCCTAAAACACCGCAGAGATGTTGCAGAACTCTGCGTATTCTATAGATTAATAAATGGTAAATGTTCTGCAGAGTCAAAGGAGAAAATACACAACTTGTTACGCCAGCTTAATGCACATAGGTTTACGGTGAAGCTGCCTGAACCTCGAACTGAAGGTGCAAAGCGCGAATTTATTTATCGAACATCTAACAAGTGGAATTCGTTGGTCGGTTTTCAGTTTCAGCTGAAATAAAAAATGCACAAGTTTAAGGTAGCTATCAACCTTTACTTGGAGGATCGCGCGTTGAGTGCAGGAGCTCTGACAGTTACAAGGAGCTAGGTCAGTCTAGAAGTCCACCCTGCACCCAAATAAAACTAAACTTAAAAAACAAAAATAAAGTCATTGTGTGCTATAACTTAAGAGCGACAACATATTCCAGGGTAATTAGTTAATAGCGTACAAGAAATCTTGTGTTTACAGTTTCGTGTATCCAGTAGTGATACACATCATTTGGCGACGAGTAAAAGTATAAAAACATGGCGAATCAAGATTCCGATTTAATATCGCGTAATATGGAAATGTTCCAGTTATCGGACGATTTCATTGTGTTTAAAGAACGATTAGAGTTAATGTTTGCTGCTAAAGAAATAAAAGAATCAGAAAAAAAGAAAATTTATTTACTCACGTGTTTGTCAATTGCAGTTCGAATCGCCATAAAAACATGGCGAATCAAGATTCCGATTTAATATCGCGTAATATGGAAATGTTCCAGTTATCGGACGATTTCATTGTGTTTAAAGAACGATTAGAGTTAATGTTTGCTGCTAAAGAAATAAAAGAATCAGAAAAAAAGAAAATTTATTTACTCACGTGTTTGTCAATTGCAGTTCACAAATTGTAGCGGAATATGTGCTCTCCAGAATCACCAAAAGACAAAACTTATGATGAATTGGTTGAAATGTTGACAAAGCAGTTAGTAGAACGAGTAGTATAGTGTTTAAAGAAAAGCGTCGATTTTATGAAGCACAGCAGCAAATTGGAGAGAGAGTTCTCCAATACTTTAACAAGATTTAAGCACTAGCTGTAAATTGTTAGTTTGGTGCAGATTTAGATAGAATTTTGAGTGATAAGTTTGTGTGTGGTTTGTGTAATGGTGGATTGTTCGAGCGGTTATGCGAGTAAAAAGCAACACAAAAAAGTGAAGAATACACAGAAATTATGGTAAAAGAAGCGGCATTATGCATGCTTCCTTCGTTTGTCGAAGGAAGCATGCATAGAATTTACGGCAAAACCAATGAATCAAGACAACGGAAAATACGAAACGGAACTCAAGGTTGTTTAACATGCGGTCGAGAGGGACATGCAAGTGATAGTTGTAAATACCGGAAATATATATGTAATAAGTGTAAACAAAAAGGGCACTTGGCAAAAGTATGCAGTAAACAATCTGACCAAAACCGTGTGGGATTCTAAATCAAAACCATATGATAGAAACACAGGACGTTTAATAATTAGATGAAGATGTAGATGAGCAACATAGTCAGCAGGAAATTAGAGATTTCAACAATCTATCGATATTTTCGCTTGATACTGATAAGCAAATGGCAATCGTCAGCTGAAGCTGAAACATTATTTAAGTATCAAGATTGTGATCAAACAAAAAATTATAATAACATCGTAAATTTTAATACAAATCTTTTAAACATTTCTAGGTCAAGCTTGTTCATGGTAAATTTAAACATCAGAGGGCATGAAGTACAATTCGAGATTGACACGGGTAGCGCAATTTCAGCAGTTCGGTTCAAATTTTATGAGGAAAAATTATCCGATATACAATTGTTGCCATTCCCCATAAAACTGAGGGCTTATGACAGTGGATTAATTGAGACATCTGGATACATATACGTGGATATTATATATTTTGGTAAGAGTTACACTGTTCCTTTGTTTGTTATAAAAAGTGGTTTTAGACCGTTAATCGGGCGTGATATTTTCGAGTTATTGGGTTTCAAAATTAACAGAAAAAATAATGAAGTACATGATATTTCGCGATCTGCATTTGTTCCCAATAGTGTTGAGAGAATATTAAAAGAATTTAATGGATGTTTTAGTGAAAAATTAGGAATGTACAACGGTGAGAAAATTAAATTAAAAATAAATAGTTCAGCCCAACCATTGTTTATGCGATCTAGATCAGTACCCTTTGCTTTTAAAAGCAAATTATAAGATGAATTAGAGCGTCCCAAAAATGAGGGGGTAATTTCGAAAGTAGAAAATTCGCATTTTAAAAACTTGCGTGTTGTATTAGAGAAATTAGAAAAGGCAGGATTTACAGCAAATTCTCGTAAATGTGAATTTTTACAAAATAGCGTGAGTTATCTTGGATTTGTAAATAATTCAGACGGATTACACAAAGATGACGTAAAAGTGCAGGCAATAGCGAATATGCCAAAACCTGTAAACGTTACACAGGTTAAGGCGTTCTGTGGGTTAGTAAATTACTATGCAAGATTGTTTCCAAACTTTATGACTTAACTTGTAAATCAACTAAATTTGTATAAAATAAGCAATGTGACGCTGCGATGAATCAAGTAAAAAGAGTCATTACCTCAGATCCAGTATTAGCTCATTTTGATCAAGAATTACCAGTCATGATAACAACCGATTTATAGGAGTACGGTATCGGAGCATGTTTGGCTCATATCACAAACTCTGGTTAACGACCTGTAGCATTTGCGTCTACGAAATTATCAAAAAGTGAGCAAAATTATTCTACTATCCACCATGAGGCACTGGCTATATACTTTGGAATGAAACATTTTGAACAATATTTATAGGGCCGTACATTTTTGATTCGAACCGATCACAAACCACTGGAATCGATATTCGGTAGCAGCAAAAGAGGTATTCCTAGTATGGCGGAAAGCCGTTTTCAAATATAGGCGGTTTCAAGTAAATGGTTGTGCGGATGCTCTATCACGTTTACCCTGTGGAATTCAAAAACAAACCTGTTAACGAGGATAGAGAAAATGAATTCTCCTATTTAAATTTCGTTACTAATGAATTTAATAGGCCAATTAAAGGTGTTGATGTTGCGTGAAAATCGGAAAGTGATCCGCTCTTACAACAAATTATTAGATATTATGCGTAAAGGGTGGCCAGAAAAAATAGCAGATGATAGGATAGAGTTTTTTTGTGCGAAAGAATGAAATAACTATAGAACAGGGGATTTTAATGTGGGGTTTTCGGTATTACTACTCAAGCATTTAGACAAACCCTTCTGAATGAAGTTCATTCATCACACCAAGGTATTGTCAAATTGAAGGCGTTAGCTAGATCATTTTTTTGGTGGCCGAATATTGATAGAGACATTGAGAAGATGGTTAGAAATTGTGATGTATATCGAGAAAATCAATCTGCACTGAGAAAAAAGTTGACTAGTAAAATCATACGCATAACTTGTTAATATACCATAAAAAATAGTAAGAAAATCATTTAGTAAACCATTATGAAATAAATATAATTTTACAAGTTTAATTGTAACTCATATAAATTTGTACATTTCAAATAATTTCTCACATGATTCAAATATGTTCATATATAATTTTATAACTTGAAATATTTTTCAGCAGTTCTTCTTTATATCTCAAATTACTCTCTCAATAAATCTACAGTTCTTTTTTTATATTAATTTAACCAGGTTTAATAATAATTTAACAAACAGGCATTTTAGTTTAGCCTCATGAAATAGTAAATGGTTTAATCTTTATGTATGATTCAAAATGGTTTGTTAACAATTTTACACAGGAATATTTAAAATTTCTAAAAATGTCAAACAATAAAGTTCTAGAAGGTTTTTTCGAACATTTAACATTTTTTAGTAATGAACTTACAACTTTGCATTTGGTTTTAGCTGCGTATTATCTTCTTCGTGCCAAATCGTGTTTCATAGCCAGTTTTCGGTTGATGCAAGAATGGTTTAATATTTATTTGAGTTTTGTAGTTCAAAATGACAAGAAATTACTTTAAAACAGTAGTAAAAAATATATTCTTGATTTTGAAAACGTGTAGTGTAAATTGTTACAGTGTTATTGAGTGGATACATTAAATATTTGTAAATAATATTTGTGAATTGTTTGATCGACAATCTTATTAACGTAAGTATATACAAAATGGTAATTGTTTAGCCATTAAGTCTTGTGTTAGAATCAGTGTATAGGTACAACATGTATACAATATAGGTTGAAATTATTTTTTTAGTATATATATATATATATATATATATATATATATATATATATATATATATATATATATATATATATATATATAATAAATAATACAACCGCATTTTATGTCATCCGGTGGCTTGTTAATTTTTGGTCAGCAGCGAGAATCGAACACGAGACCGCGGTGTGATGAGAATCTCGATGAGATCTTAACCATTAAGCTACGACCGGCGACGATAGAAATATAATTATAAATATATATATATATATATATATATATATATATATATATATATATATATATATATATATATATATATATATATATATATGTATATATATATTTCTATCTAAATTTATGATTTGAAATATTTTACAATTTCAGAATCTGAAGATAGATTAATTCGTTACTTTTAAATTCAATTATATATCCAACAGCACGGTTCGAAGAAGCAGACTTTGTGATAAATATATAAATATTAAATATAGTAACTTTGTACTATATTTAATATTTATCAATAATTATGACAAAAATCGAGGAAGTTAGAACAAAATATTATAATCTTGGAGTTACATTTCATCCCTTCTTAATTCAAGATGGTGAAATAACAAAAATTCAACAATTCTATTTGTTTTTGGATGAGAGTTTGTATGAGTTTAACCAGAGCCACCTTTAAGATGGCTCTGGTTTAACTCATTTATTTAATGCTTAGATTGTTGCTTTAAACTTTTCCAAGTTCTTGATTAACAACAAAAATTGACATAAAAAAATAATTTTATGAGATAACTTCTTACGATATAAAAAGCCCTAATTCATTACAACTTTGAAATCATCTTAAAAATAATTTAAGGTAAAATATTTATTTTGGAGCTATGGTTATTATAAAATAAATAATAATTTCTTTTTTTCTGTTACAGAATTATTAAATGCATAAATACTACATATGTAACAAATAATCTACAGTGAAGTAGCGATCTTGATTTTAACTAATAGTTTTAATTTTAAACTACTTTTTGGGCAACATTTTTTGATTTTTATGCTCAGATGTTTTTTAACAACATCTTTGCTTATCCACCATTTGAAAGTTATGCACTTACTTTCATCAAAAAAAGAAAAACAATGTAAGCGAAATGAATGTAATCAACAATGTTGTTATTTTCGAGCCTTACGTTGCCACTAATTAGAAAGCACACACAAATTCGATGAGCACTTGGGTCTTAGCCCAAATACAAAGGAATTTAAACATGTACCATTAAATATTTATTTTTCTAATATTAAGTTTTTACTTAAAGTGTTCGTTTTAGTAATTTTTGAATTTTGTTAAAATCTTTAGTTAAATTTAAATTTAATTAGTTATGAATTTCGTAATTTTAATGTTTTTTTATAAGTTAAGTTATTTATTTAAATATATACTAGAATTTTGAAATTAACCTTGAAAAAATATTATATTGTGAAATTGATTATAAAAACTATTAAATAAATAAATCCTGAATAAATAAATAAAATGTTTAAATACAGAACATAAAATTCTTTTTAAATTTTCACATTAATATGCATTGTCAGCTCAAAGGGGTTAGAATTTGACGTTATTGAATCATTTTGTCGCCTATCAGAAAACTAATTTAGTGAAATAACTCTACTGAAATAATAAAGTTTTATCCATGATTTAACTATAAGGAATATTAAATCAATAAAATGTCATCTGTAAATTTACTACAGAAATTGTTGAATTAAGAAATTTTGCTTATGATTTTACTACGAATACTGTTAAATAAACAATGTTTAATCTATGATTTGACTATAAAAATTGTTGTATTATGCAAATGTTCCCTATGATTTAACTATGGAAACCGTTGCATCAATAATATATCATAAATGATTATGCGTTAAAAAATTGATAAATTAACAAACGAAAACTTATGATTTTACTTTAATGAATGATGAATCAACAAGGTTTTCGATATAAAATTAATACAAAACATTTTAAAATTTTAATTGTTTTACGTACGATTGTAAAATGTAAATTGTTCAACTAGCAACGTTTGGTTATAATTTTACTATTTAAATGCTATTGGATTAATCATGTTCAATTGTGATTTTACTATTAAAATAGTATAATTAACAATGTTTTATTTTACTAAGTTTAACTATGTATAGGCATAATTTAATAAAATCCATTAACAGCGCATTATCATATTTGAACCAAGTCAATTTAAAATTATTTTCGTATGATTCTACTATTTATTTTTCTCAGTGTGATCCATGCAGAATAGAACTTATTTCATGACCAGAATCTACGTTCATTTTTGAACGAATTCATTTGGATTTCTGCGGTCCAATACGCAGCAAATATTACCTCATACTGATTGACTCTTTCTCAAAATGGATAGAGGTAATAGTTATGAATGATATGACAACAAGTAACGTAGTGATTGAGTTAAAAAACATATTTGTATTGCTAGGGATACCTAAAACAATCGTCACAGATAATGGACCGTCGTTTTTATCTCAAGAGTTTGAACATTTTTGTAATAGGAATGGCATATCGCATAAAACTTCGCCGCCATATTATCCGCCTTCTAATGGATAATCTGAAAATGCTGTCCGTATTTTCAAATCTTCATTTTACAAAATGTTATTAGATCTCATGAACAAATCAGTGGGTATCAATGATTTAATTTTTCGTTTCTTATATTTAAATCGAAATACAAAACATTCGATAACAGAGAAAACGCCATATCAACTGATGTTTAACAGGGATGGGTGGGTCAGATGGGAGTTACTAAAACCCGCGAAGCGAATTGAGAGAAGTAAAGAGAATATAAAAAAATTCGTAGTAAACGATAATGTTTATGTTAAAGATTTTAAAACTAAGAAATGGATAAGGGGAAAAATTATGGAAATTTTAAGAAGTTGTTGTTATCTGATCTTAATAAACGGTAAGACGAAATGGAAATGACATGCTAACCACGTAACAAAGGCATCAACTAATACATCAACAATACAACAGGGGAATATTGTAAACTTGAAGTAAACATTAAACGATAAACTCTATGGGAAAACGAAATCGTATCCAGATGTGTCTACAAATCATTCCAACATTCCCAGGAGTGGTCATAATGAAAACAATTGCCACGATTTCAAACACCAGCAACCAGAATTTCATGTCGAAAACTGTTGTTCCCGATTCGTATTGTAACCTTCTTCTTTCCTTTGATAGCTGCGTTGTCGCCTGTCGGCGTTTGTAAGTTGAACCCTTCCATAGGGCGAACTCCATTCGTGATGAAATCCGGTCGCACAATCGTTCTCGTTGCTCCGGTGTCCAATGTTATCATACTGGATCGTCTTTCTACTTCGCCTTTCACAATGAAGCTTTCACCACCTTTAGCCAATCTGGAAATGATGATGAAGGTTATGGAGCATTTGTTTGTAGGAGTCAGCTTTTGCTCCTCAAAACTGACTCTTACTCGTTTAACGCCTTCGTTGTCGTTTGGCGTTCCTCCTCTGCTGGTTTTTTCTTTCCTCCGGTGGCATTCGGTACTTCGGCGATGGTGTTCTCGTCCTTTTTCGCCTTACTTCCCAGCATTCTCTCGAGATGTATCCTGTTTTGTCACAACCCCAACATCTGATTTTACTAGTTCCATTCCGAAATCTTTTTGTTCGCCAGATTTCTGGTGGTTTGGTGTTATTTTCCTGTTTGTGACTGATTGCTGGTTCCACTTCCACACGACGTACCTTAACTGCTGGTTTGATGATGTTGTTTGCAGTCTCGTTGGTTAGTGCACACGCGATGGTTTCCGCGAACGATGATTTCGGAGACAATACAACTGCACGTCTCGTATCCGGATCTCGTATTTCGTCAGTAAAAGTGTACGAGGTGCACTAACCGCTCTATATCAGCCGCATACTCCTGGAGCGTCTCTAAAACCCGCTGACATCGTCCCTTCAACTCCATACGATGTAACTCCCGCCGGTGGGTCGGTGGTCACTTCCATATTTACGCTACAAAGCCAACATGATTTTGCCGTAATCCTCCCGTTCGTATTCCGGCACAATTTGTAGTTGTTCCGCAGCACTTTCTTTTAGCGCCACAATTAACGCTGCCAATTGATCCTCCTCACACCAACCATTCCTTTTGGCCGCCATTTCAAACTGGAGTTCGAAGATGTTGAATGGTGTGGTTCCGTCGAACGTTGGTGGCTTCAATATTATTGAGCTGGGTGGTCGAGCAATTTGAGCGCTGCCGTTAGTTTTGAGATCCATCAACTCCTTTTAAATCTTCATGAATCATCACCTCGACGCTCGGTCACCTCGATTTGTTGGTCCAATTTGTGATCCATTTCCATTTTGATGGTATCGACTTTTGTATTCTACCTAACGGAAAACTCTAGAAACTTCTCGTTGACACATTTTTCTTGCTGCTCCAACCGTTCGATGATGCTCTCTTGACCGGTCTCATGACTTCCTGTTCCGCGAACAATCCCTCCTGATCGGTTCGCATTTGCTCCTTTATGTCGTTCTTTAATTGATCTTGGCCGGTAACCATTTTCGTTTCGAGGCCACCGATCATTTGTTGCACGCTAACCATTTTATTTTTAAGACCTCTAATCATATGTTGCATTGCGGCCATTAAAAGTCCCATATCGAAACCTCCAGATGCTGTTGGAGTAGTTTCTTTAACGACGACATTCTCTTCTTCTACTCTGGTCTTTGATTTTGTAGTAACTTCAACATGTTGAATCTCGGTTGAGTCTGGTGCTCCCACATTAAAATCATGTTGATCTGGGTCAACGTTATCATCCAACAAAGCTGTACGGAGTCTCAACTGCAACTCGATTCGGTTTTCCGCAGTTGGTAGATTCCGTAGACCCAACTCCTTCTTCAAATCTACCACTTTTAAGTCCAATAATTTCATCTTGGATATTCACAATCCCACCGTTGTCACCAATTGTTACGATTTCGCCGAGTGTCTATGGAAATAATTTATCCGGTTCGATCACTGGATTGTGAATATTAAACTCGCAGAGATAATTTTTACAATAAATTTATTTCCCAATAAATGTTTCACAAATAATTATTATTAAAATACTATTGCACAATAATTATCACTACAATTATTAGAACACTTTACTTTCACTTTTTATCACTTACCGATATTAACACTTCGAAATTCAAAATTGAACTGTTTCGTAACTCAAATGGCTACACGTATTTATACGACGCTAATAGTTGTAGAACATTCGTTACGATTTCGCCGAGTGGTTATTTTAATAATTTATCAGGATCGATCACTGGATTGTGAATATTAAACTCGAAAAGATTAATTTTTACAATAAATTTATTTCCCAATAAATGCCACAATTATTTCATAAATAATTTTCCACACCTATTTATACGACGCAAATACTTGTAGAACATTCCATTAGTTTTCATCTCTACATTTCGCGAATGTGCTTTCCGTCGTATTTTGTTCGCTCAGCCTATTTAATTATTTATTTTTATTCTGTTAGTATGTGTAAACATTTGGTTACAGGGTAACCCCTACTGCTATAATTTATAACTCTTTTAAGTTATGGTGACATCTGTGATTCGTGACACTACCCTCCGCCAAAAGCTATTCGTCCCGAACAGGATTCAGACCTCTTTTCTTAATTCTTTCTTACGTTGTGGGTTGTGAAGCCATACCAATTGACCCTCGTCAAATCCTTTATTGTTTGCTCGTACATCACACCGCGCCTTTGTTTTATCACTGGACAATTTGATTCTCTCTCTGACAAATCCGTGTATGTTGTTGATCTCCTCTGTCAAGTTGTCTTCGTATGCTTGTTGCATTGTTCCACATTTAGCTGATGATGGAACCGCTCCGAATTTGAGATCACCTGGCAGTCTTAAATTGTTGCTGAAAAGTATTGTCGCTGGTGTCACTCCTGTTGTGTTATGTATCGCAGATCGATAAGCCATTAAGAACAATGGAATACCTTGATCCCAATTCCGCTGGTTTGTATCCACTGTTTTGGCTATTAACTCTTCTAATGTGGCATTGAAATGCTCCACCATGCCATCAGACTGTGGGTGGAAAGGTGTTGTCCGCGTTTTATTAATTCCTAGTAGTTGGCACATCTCCTGGAAGACAACCGATTCAAAGTTCACCTTTGATCGGAATGCAGTTCTATTGGTACCCCATAACGGCTTATCCAATTGTATACCACTGCATTGGCGATTGTGGTTGTTTCCTGATTTGGAATCGAGTATACCTCTGGCCACTTACTGAAGTAGTCCATTACTACCAAAACATATTTGTTGCCACTATCGCTGGTTGGAAATGGTCCTGCAACATCTATGGCAAACCTCTCAAATGGTGCTCCCACATTATATTGTTGCATCGCGCCACGGCTCTTCTTTGCCGGACCTTTCACGGCCATACATTGGTCACACTTTTGACACCATTCTGCCACTGCCTGTCTACATCCTGTCCAGTTGAACCTTTCACGTACCTTGGGTACCGATTCGTTGATTCCTAGGTGACCTTCGCTTGTTCGTCCGTGGTCTTCTTCCAGTATTTCCGCCATCCTGATCCTCGGTACAACAACCAACGATTGCTTTCTCGTGCCATCGGAGCTCTCCCATGTTCGCTTTAAGCAGCCGTCTTCCATGATTAAACTATCCCATTGGACACAATAAGCCTTGATAGTTGGGCTCTATCCGCAATATCGCTCCACGTGCAACGACGTTCTTCCTCTATGAATTTAATACTTACTGCCAAATCTGGATCCTCCCGTTGCTCTTTGGAGATAACATCGTTGGTCTTTTCTTTACCTGGCACCACTTTCATTAGTCTGATGTCGGCGATGTTTTCCTTATTTTCTACCCGTCCGCAATGTTTACAATCCACTCTACATGGTCGTCTTGACAACGCATCCGCATTTCCATGAGCGCTTTCATTCCGATGTTGGATTTCGTAGACAAAACTTCCCAATCGCTGCACATCTGGTATCCGGATCCCATATAAGGTGGAAAGTGTCGATCTTGATCCGCTCCGTGTATTCTCCTGCCATGTTGTAGTGGGCGAGGTGCACTAACCGCTCTATAACAGCTACATACTCCTGGAGCGTCTCTCCAACCTGCTGACATCGTCCCTTCAACTCCATACGATGTAGCTCCCGTCGATGGTCACCTCCGTATTTGCGCTCCAGAGTCATGATTTTGCCGTAATCCTCTCGTTCGTATTCCGGCACGATTTGTAGGAGCTCCGCAGCACTGCCTTTTAGCGCAACAACTAATGCTGCCACTCGATCCTCCTCACACCAACCATTCCTTATGGCCGCCATTTCAAACTGGAGTTTGAAGATGTTGAATGGCGTGGGTCCGTCGAACGTTGGAGGCTTCAACTTTATTGAGCTGGTTGGTCGAGTAACTTGAGCACTGCCGTAAGTTTTTAAATCCATCAGTTCTTTCTCAATCTTCATGATTCTTTGATCTGCCACCTCAGATTGCTGAAGACTGCGAGATTCAACCTGCTCAAGTTTACGCTCCATTTCTATTTTGACTGTGTAATTTTTTGTGTTCAACGTAACGGAAAGCTTTTTGTTGACACATTTTTCTTGCTGCTGCAAACGTTCGATAATGCTCTCTTGTCCGGTTCTTATGACCTCCTGTTCCGCCAACAATCTTTCCTGATCGGCTCGCATTTGGGCTTCCAATCTTTCTTGTCCACTTGCTATTTTTCCTTCGAGGCCTCCGATCATTTGCTCCGGTTCAGCACGTAATGTCCTTTGCTCGGTAATCATTTTTACTTCGAGGCCGCCGATCAATTGCTGCATTGCGGCCATTAGTTGCCCCATATCAAAACCTTCAGATGTTGTCGGAGTAGTTTCTTTAACGACGACATTCTGATCTTCCGCTCTGGTCGTTGATTCTATTGTCACTTCAACTGCTTTCACCTCGGTTGTATCCGGTGCCCCCAAATTAAATTCATATTGATCTGGGTCAACAACTTCATCCAACAAAGCAGCGCGGAGTCTTACTTGTTAAATTACGCTGGCCCAACTCCTTCTCCAAATCTGCCACTTTTAGGTCAATTTATTTCATTTTGGATATTCACAATCCCGCCGCTGTCACCAATTGTTACGATTTCGCCGAGTGGTTATTCTAATAATTTTTCCAATTCGATCACTGGATTGTGAATATTAAAATCGCAAAGGTTAAGTTTTACAATAAATTTATTTCCCAATAAATTTCACAAATAGTTCAAAAATAATTTTCATAACACTAATTTTACACAATAATTATCACTACAATTATTTGAACACTTCACTTTCACTTTTTATCACTTCCCGATATTAACACTTCGACATTCAAAATTGAACTGTTTCGTAGCTCAAATGTCTACACGTATTTATACGACGCAAATACTTGTAGAACATTCCATTATTTTGCTTCTCTACACTTCGCGAATGTTCTTCTCGTCGTATTTTGTTCGCTCAGCCTATTTATTATTTATTTTTTTCTGTTAGTATGTGTAAACATTTGGTTACAGGGTAACCACTACTGCTATAATTTATAACTCTTCTTAACTATCACAGGTGACATCTGTGATTTACACACGTCGTATTTGGTTCGCTCCGCCTATTTCATTATTTATTTTTATTTTGTTCGTATGTGTAAACATTTGGCTACCGGGAAGCCCTTACTGTTATAATTTCTCTTTTTAACTATCACAGGTGACATCTGTGATTAGTCACAATACTATGAATCGATACAATGTATTGTCACGAATCACAGATGTCATCTGTGATAATTAAGAAGAAAATTATAGCAGTAGGGATTACCCTGTAACCAAATGTTTACACATACGAACAGAATAAAAACAAATAATGAAATAGGCGGAGCGAACAAAATACGACGAGAAGAACATTCGCGAAGTGTAGAGAAGCAAAATAATGGAATGTTCTACAAGTATTTGCGTCGTATAAATACGTGTAGACATTTGAGTTACGAAACAGTTCAATTTGGAATTTCGAAGTGTTAATATCGGAAAGTGATAAAAAGTGAAGTGTTAAAATCATAGTGGTGATAAATATTGTGTAAAATAATAGTGAAAATAAATATTAGCGAATTATTTGTGAAATAATTGTGGAATTAATTGGGAAATAAATTTATTGTAAAAATTAATCTTTGCGAGTTTATATTCACAATCCAGTGATCGAATCGAATAAAATTATTTGAATAACCACTCGGCGAAATCGTAACAATTGGTGAACAACATCATCAAACCAGCAGTCAAGGTACGTCGTGTGGAAGTGGAACCAGCAATCAGTCACAAACAGAGCAATAACAGCAAACAAGCAGATAACTGGCGGATAACTAGATTCCGGGATGGAACTAGTAAATTCAGATGTTGATTTTGTGACAAAATAGGACACATCTCAAGGGAATGCTGGGAGATAAGGCGCAAACGGGCGAGAACACCATCGCCGATGTACCGAAGGCCACCAGAGGAACGAAGAATACCAGCCGAGGAGGAACGCCAAACAACAACGAAGGCGTTAAACGAGCAAGAGTCAGCTTTGAGGAGCAAAAGCTGACTCCCACAACCAAATGCTCCATAACCTTCATCCCCATTTCCAGATTGGCAAAAGGTGGTGATAGCTTGATGGTGTGAGGAGAAGTAGAGGGGCGATCCAGTATGATAACATTGGACACTGGAGCAACGAGAACGATTGTGCGGCCGGATTTCATCACGAATGGAGTTCGACCTATGGAAGGGTTCAAGTTACAAACGGCGACAGGCGACAGTGCGGCTATCAAAGGAAAGAAGGAGGTGACAATACGAATCGGGAACAAAAGTTTTCGACATGAAGTTCTGGTTGCGGATATTGTGGATGAGGTTATCCTGGGAATGGACTTCATGAAGCGAAATGGATTCGTATTGGATGTCGGACGGGAAACATTGCGCTACGGTAATGTCGAACTGCCTTTGCAACTGAACAACGGGAAGGAGCCAGTCGTAAGGAGGATAACATTGGATCATCGAACGAAGCTACCACCACACTCGGAAACGGTTGTTTGGGGGAAATTGGATAGAGGTCCTGGAACACAAGGGTTGTGGAAGCCAACAGTGACGAGCTACAAACCAAAGAAATTATCATTGGAAAAGCTTTGGTTAAACCGGATTGTGACTTTAGCGTTCCGATACGGGCTCTTAATTTATCGGATGTGACAAAAACAATCAAAAAGGAAACTATCATCGATCGAGGTGAGGAAGTATCCATCGTTATAAAATGCGAGGAGGCGAATCCGTGTGTAAAGGCCCAGGACCAACGACAACGGAAAATAACGGAGGAACTAACACAGAAATGGACGAAACAATTAACGCCAAAAGAAAAACAAGCAGGAAAGGAGTTGCTTCAAAAATATATGTCCATTTTCTGTGGTGCACCGGAAGATAATGGCAGAACAAATATGGTTAAACACCGGATCGACACAGGAGTAACACCAGCGACAATACTTTTTGGCAACAATTTAAGACTACCAGGCGATCTCAAATTTGGAGCGGTTCCATCATCAGCTCAATGTAGACAACTTGAAAGAGGAGATCAACAACATACACGGATTTGTCAGAGAGAAAATCAAATTGTCAAGTGATAAAACAAAGGCTCGGTATGATGTACGAGCAAACAATAAAGGATTTGACGAGGGTCAATTGGTATGGCTTCACAACCCACAACGTAAGAAAGGGTTATCGCAAAAATTACAACCTGGATGGGAGGGACCGTACAAGGTCATAACAAGAATAAATCATGTGATCTATAGGATCCAAAGAGGAGTACGAGGAAAACCCAAGGTTGTACACCTGGAACGACTGGCGTTCTATAGAGGAAGAGGTCTGGATCCTGTTCGGGACGAACAGGTATGGGTGGAGGGTAGTGTCACGAATCACAGATGTCACCTGTGATAGTTAAGAAGAAAATTATAGCAGTAGGGATTACCCTGTAACCAAATGTTTACACATACGAACAGAATAAAAACAAATAATGAAATAGGCGGAGCGAACAAAATACGACGGAAGAACATTTGCGAAGTGTAGAGAAGAAAAATAATGGAATATTCTACAAGTATTTGTGGCGTATAAATACGTGTAAACATTTGAGTTACGAGACAGTTAAATTTTGAATTTCGAAGTGTTAATATCGGAAAGTGATAAAAGTGAACTGTTAAAATAATAGTAGTGATAAATATTGTGTAAAATAATAGTGAAAATAAATGTTTGTGAATTATTTGTGAAATTATTGTGGAATTAATTGGGAAATTAATTTATAGTAAAAATTAATCTTTGCGAGTTTATATTCACAATCCAGTGATCGAACCGGATAAAATTATTTGAATAATCACTCGGCGAAATCGTAACAGTATATAATAAAGTTTGTTAAATCTATAAAATAATTTTTCATTTTGGTGTAACCTCTTATTCAAAGAGAAAACAAATTAAAGTTTGTTTTAATTTATCACCCAATCAAAAGCTCACGATTTTGATCAGGTGACTTTATTATGGATTGAACATTACTCGACAAAGTCCGCTCTTCTCAAATTTATAATCGTGTTAGTTTATCTCCACATATTGACCAATGAGAATGCACAATTTTCCCATGTGACTAAATTATATAAATAATATAAGTGACAGAACCTCGGTTTACTTGATCAATCAGTTAAAAGTTTTATAGAATAAACAACGTTTAGCTGCAGTTTAAATTTCATTGAAAAAAATCACGAGAAAAAAAAGTCACAGCTGAGTCAACAATATCAGACGTTTGTAATGATTTACTAAATTTGGCATCAACTCAGTTTAAACCTTATCCATATACTTACCAACGATCTGTATTAAATTTTTTTTGCATATACTCACCTTTAATTATTTGTACCCACAATACTTACATAAATACTATTCCTATACTTACCAGTAATTTTTATACACCTACCTATTGTTATATACTTACTTCGGGTTTGGTTTTGTGTTGATAAACAAAGAACAGCTGTCCGAGCTTGTTTATTAATTTGTATGCGAGTATCAATTTTGCAAATAGGGGAAATGAGCGGTAATATCAACTCTTGTCCGAGGTGTAGAGAAAAGATCGTGATGTTGGACGAGGAGTCATGTAACGAATTCGAGACAAGGAGGTCGAGATACCATGAATATATATACTAATTATCAATAATTTAAAAATAAAAAAAATGAAATTAAATTGAAAATTTGAACTTAAATATAATATATTGTATTATATTTAAGTTCAAATTTTCTTAAAATTATAAATTTTAAATAATAAAAAAAAATTATTTTTGTGAACCATATAAAATCGATTGTGGTTGTGTTAAGTTCTTTGGAAAAAAAACTAGATTCTACTTGCATGAGTTATTAATGAACCAAAAGAAAAAAATTTATTACTGTGTTTGTATGTTAACTGTGTTAAGAACAAAGTTTCAACATTGAGACAAATATTACTTTGACCGCTGTGATTTGGTTTGATAAGGCTCCTATTTGCGTATAGAGGAGTGTAATAATTAGTTAAAAAAAAAGAAAATAAATAGTCGTTTCCCTGTACGGGAATACAAACAAATTAACACGTACCATACGAAACCAATATTGGCGTACGAAACAGTTTAGATCAAACGCAGGCTGGGGGTCATGCTACTATCCCACCAACATCGACTGATGTACAAACCTCACTCATACTGGTAAAACCGAATATCAGGCGATTATATAATTTGCGATATAACATTACAACGGCTGTATTATATACACTTATAATTCAAGCATTGCATGAGGTATATGAATAGTGCGTGGAACAACTGGGAAGAACGGCTTAACATATTTTTGTTTGCGGATTACCATTGTCGAAGCAGACGAAGGGAATCATTTCGTTTGCACGTGTTCTTACCATTCTCGAACCGGCGTATTATACAAATACGGTTCATCGTTAATAATAACGGATCTCGGCGTGGTTTTATACCGTGCACACTGGCGGACCTTTATCAACCGACATCAAAGTCAACGATATTAAAGGTTATTCAACAACGCTTTTTTTGTGTTATGCGACAGTACAGCAGGACCGACATCAACATCGTCATCGGGGTCAACCAGCATCATCGTCAACCAGCAGACTTCAATTTATAAAGTATACTTTTATTAATTTTTTTTTGTTAAATTTAATTAGCTCATACAATTGCCAATATTTTTGATGATTTCGATTTTAGTGTACTTGCTAGTTCGTTACTCGAGGGAGAGACCTAATTGTATCTCTGCTGTTCACGTATACCATGATTTTCTTTTTTCTTTCCCTTGCGATAATTAAGTGAAATGTGTCATTGAAAGTGTAAAGTGAATGGAACGAAGTCCAATACAGTGTAATGGTGTATTCTACATACTAGATTAATCAATTCTGTTGATATCGTTTAGATTAATCAATTCTGTTGATAACGTTTTATACTTAGGTTTGTTCATTATATGCACACTTAGTGACTTTTTGTACCCTGGTTGCCTGTACTGGTGGAAATCTGAACCTCCCAAGCCGACGTAGAGTTACCCAAATAAACTGTACGGCTCAGAGACCAAGCAATGAGGTAACAAGTTTCCATTCCAACTCCATCACAAAAGAAAGCGCCAAGCACTAAAATGGAAGCGAAATATTGCCAAGCGTGAACGAAATAATGGAAAATAATGTATCAATCAGCGTGGCCCTCTAGATTCATCAAGAAACGTGAAACAAGCATGCGGCGATCGATGTTACCACACATGCAATGTTAATTTCACTGTGGTATATGGAAAAAGAAATCACGAATCTTTTTTGAGTCTTGATCCTACATCTAAATTAAATTTTAATTCAAAACTAACACACTAACAAAACACAAATAGGAAGAGAACAATGAAAGAAATGTTACGATTTCACCGAGTGGTTATTCTAATAATTTATGCAGTTCGATGACTGGATTGTGAATATTAAACTCGCAAAGATTAAATTTCAATTAAATTTATTTCCCACCAAAATTACACAAATAATTCCTTAATATTTATATTAACTATTATTTCACACAATAATTATCACTACTATTATTTTAACACTTTACTTTCACTTTTAATCACTTCCCGATATTAACACTTCGAAATTCAAAATTGAACTGTTTCGTAACTCAAATGTCTACACGTATTTATACGACGCAAATACTTGTGGAACATTCCATTATTTTTCTTCTCTACACTTCGCGAATGTTCTTCTCGTCGTATTTTGTTCGCTCCGCCTATTTCTTTATTTATTTTTATTCTGTTCGTACGTGTAAACACTTGGTTACAGGGTTATCCCTACTGCTATAATTTTCTTCTTAACTATCACAGGTGACATCTGTGATTCGTGACACTACCCTCCGCCCAAACCTGTTCGTCCCGAACTGGATCCAGACTTCTTCCTCTATAGAACGCCAGTCGTTTCAGGTGTACAACCTTGGGTTTTCCTCTTACTCCTCTTTGGATCCTATAGATCATTTATTCTTGTTATGATCTTGTACAGTATGTCCCATCCAGGTTGTAATTTTTGCGATAACCCTTTCTTACGTCGTGGGTTGTGAAGCCATACCAATTGACCTTCGTCAAATTCTTTATTATTCGCTCGTACATCATACCGAGCCTTGGTTTTCTCACTTGACAGTTTGATTTTCTCTCTGACAAATCACTCTAGTGTTACTCCTGTTGTGTTATGCACCGCAGATCGATAGGCCATTAAGAACAATGAAATGCCTTGATCCCAGTGCCGCTAGTTTTTATCCACTGTTTTGGCTATGAACTCCTCCAATGTGGCATTGAAATGCTCCACCATGCCATCAGATTGTGGGTGGAAAGGTGTTGTCCGCGTTTTATTAATTCCTAGTAGTTGGCACATCTCCTGGAAGAAAACTGATTCAAAATTCCGCCCTTGGTCGGAATGCAGTTCTATTGGTACCCCATAACTGCTTATCCAATTGTATACCACTGCATTGGCGATTGTGGTTGTTTCCTGATTTGGAATCGGGTATACCTCTGGTCACTTACTGAAGTAGTCCATTACTACCAAAACATATTTTTTGCCACTTTCTCTGGTTGGGAATGGTCCTGCAACATCTATGGCAATCCTCTCAAATGGTGCTCCCACATTATACTGTTGCATCGCTCCACGGCTCTTCTTTGCCGGTCCTTTCACTGCCATACATTGGTCATACTTTTGACACCATTCAGCCACTGCCTGTCTACATCTTGCCCAGTAGAATCTTTCACGTACCTTGGCTAACGTTTTGTTAATTCCTAGGTGGCCTCCGCTTGTTCCTCCGTGGTATTCCTCCAATATTTCCGCCATCCTGATCCTCGATACTACTACCAACGATTGCTTCGTCTTGCCATCGGAGCTCTCCCATGTTCGCTTTAAGCATCCGTTTTCCATAGTTAAACTATCCCATTGAGCCCAATAAGCCTTGATAGTTGGGCCTTTATCCGCAATATCGCTCCATGTGGGACGACGTTCTTCCTCCATGAACTTGATAATGACTGCCAAATCTGGATCCTCCCGTTGCTCTTTGGAGATAACATCCTCGGTCCATTCATTAGTTGACAACACTTTCATAAGTCTGATGTCGACGATGTTTTCCTTGCTTTCTACCCGACCACAATGTTTACAAGCCACTCGACATGGCCGTCTTGACAACGCATCCGCATTTCCATGAGCACTTCCTTTCCGATGTTGGATTTCGTAAACAAAACTCCCCAATCGCTCAATCCACCGTGCTACTTGTCCTTCGGGATTTTTAAACTGAAGTAGCCATGTCAAGGCGCCATGATCCGTTCTTAATAGAAATGATTGGCCATAGAGGTATTTCCTGAAATGTTCCACACATTTCACTATGGCCAACAATTCTCGTAGTTCCGTTCTGGCTTCGATAAGATCTTTGAATAATATGCGATGACACGTTCTTGCCCATCGATTTCCTGTGACAACACTACTCCCAAGCCATAATTGCTTGCATCCGTATCCAAAATAAAATGTTTATTCGGAACCGGATACGAAAGCAATGGAGCTGTGCATAATCGCTGCTTCAGTTCGTTGAACGCTTCGTCGTGTTCATCACTCAATTGGAACGGCTTGTTCTTCTGTATCAGCCCGTGTAAACTTCTTGCGATGTTGGCAAATCCTGGCACAAATCGTCGATAATATGTGCAGAGTCCGATGAAACTCTTTACTTCATGTAAATTCTGCGGTCTTGACCAATCCTTTACGGCGAAGATCTTGTCTCCATCTGTATGAATGCCGCTTGTTGTTATTTTGTGTCCAAAAAATTTGACTTCATCCCGGAACAATACACATTTCTTCGGACTTAACTTCAATCCAGCTGATTGGATTCTTTCCCATACTTCCTCTAGATTTCGTAGATGCTCGTTGAAGTCCTTTCCCATAACGATGATGTCGTCCAAATAAACCAGACATGTTTTCCAGTGGAGTCCTTTTATTACGCGTTCCATTAGCCGTTCGAAAGTCGCAGGGGCGTTACAAAATCCAAATGGCATGACATTGAATTGCCTTAATCCATTGCCCACACTGAATGCTGTTTTTTTCTTATCTTCGTCTGCGACCTCCACTTGCCAACGCAACCTCTCGCAACGTAATGGGTAACTATCCTTCTTGGTAGCTGTGTTGAGTTTCCGATAATCAACGCAGAATCTCATACTTCCATCCTTCTTTTCCACCAATACTACGGGTGAACTCCTTGGACTCGTTGACTGCTCAATTACTCCCGATGTTTGCATATCAGTTACCATCTTGTCCACTTCTGCTTGCTTAGCCAATGGCAACCTTCTTGGCGCTTGTCGAATAGGTGTTGATATTCCTGTATCAATCCGGTGTTTAACCATGTTTGTTCTGCTATTATCTTCCGGTGCACCACAGAAAATGGACATATATTTTTGAAGCAACTCCTTTGCTGCTTGTTTTTCTTTTGGTGTTAATTGTTGCGTCCATTTCTGTGCTAGCTCCTCCGTTATTTTCCGTTGTCGTTGGTCCTTGGCTTTTACACACGGATTCGCCTCCTCGCATTTTATAACGGTGGATACTTCCTCACCTTGCCCGATGATAGTTCCCTTTTTAATTGTTTTTGTCACATCCGATAAATTAAGAGCCCTTATCGGAACTCTAAAGTCACAATCCGGCTTAACCAAAGCTTTTCCGATGATAATTTCTTTGGTTTGTATCTCGTCACTGTTGGCTTCCACAACCCACAACCCTTGTGTTCCAGGACCTCCATCCAATTTCCCCCATATAACCGTTTCCGAGTGTGGTGGTAGCTTCGTCCGATGATCCAATGTTATCCTCCTTACGACTGGCTCCTTCCCGTTGTTCAGTTGCAAAGGCAGCTCGACATTACCGTAGCTCAATGTTCCCCGTCCGACATCCAATACGAATCCATTTCGCTTCATGAAGTCCATTCCCAGGATGACCTCATCCACAATATCCGCAACCAGAACTTCATGTCGAAAACTTTTGTTCCCGATTCGTATTGCCACCTCCTTCTTTCCTTTGATAGCCGCACTGTCGCCTGTTGCCGTTTGTAACTTGAACCCTTTCATCGTCCGAACTCCATTCGTGATGAAATCTGGCCGCACAATCGTTCTCGTTGCTCCAGTGTTCAACGTTATCATATTAGATCGTCTCCTACTTCGCCTTTCACCATCAAGCTATCACCACCTTTTGCCAATCTGGAAATGGGGATGAATGTTATCAAGCATTTGGTTGTGGGAGTCAGCTTTTGCTCCTCAAAGCTGACTCTTACTCGTTTAACGCCTTTGTTGTTGTTTGGCGTTCCTCCTCGGCTGGTATTCTTCGTTCCTCCGGTGGCCTTCGGTGCATCGAAGATGGTGTTCTCGCCCGTTTGCGCCTTATCTCCCGGCATTCTCTTGAGATGTGTCCTATTTTATCACAAACCCAACATCTGATTTTTCTAGTTCCATCCCGGAATCTCGTTGTCTGCCAGTTATCTGCTTGTTTGCTGTTATTGCTCTGTTTGTGAATATTTGCTGGTTCCACTTCCACACGACGTACCTTGACTGCTGGTTTGATTATGTTGTTTGCAGTCTCGTTGGTTAGTGCACACGCGATGGTGCACACGGCGAACGATGATTTCGGAGACAATACAACTGCACGTCTCGTATCCGGATCCCGTATACCATCGGTGAAAGCGTCGATCTTGATCCGCTCTTTGTATTCTCCTGCCATGTTGTAGTGGGCGAGATGCACTAACCGCTCTATATCAGCCGTATACTTCTGGAGCGTCTCTCCGACCCGCTGACATCGTCCCTTCAACTCCATACGATGTAGCTTCTATCGGTGGTCACCTCGGTTTTTCCAGAGCCAACATGATTTTGCCGTAATCCTCCCGTTCGTATTCCGGTACTATTAGTAGGAGCTCCGCAGCACTGCCTTTTAGCGCCACAATTAATGCTGCCACTCGATCATTTTCACACCAACCGTTCGTGGTAGCCACCATTTCAAACTGGAGTTTGAAGATGATGAATGGTGTGATTCCGTCGAACGTTGGTGGCTTCAATTTTATTGAGCTGGTTGGTCAAGCAATTGGAGCGCCACCGTTGGTTTTTAAATCCATCAGTTCTTTCTCCAGTTTCTGGAATCGTTGATCGGTCACCACGATTTGTTCTCCCATTTCCTTTTTAACTGTGTCCAATTTTTCATTGACATCCTCCATTAAATCGTGTTGAAACTTTTCCAGTTGCTCCATTCGTTCCAGAATTTGCTACTATCCAGTTAACATTTTTTCTTGTTCAGCTCTTGTTATCTCCTGTTCAGCCAACAATCTTTCCTGATCGGCTCGCATTTGCTCCTTTCTGTCACTCTTCATTTGATCTTGGCTGGTAATCATATCGGTTTTTAACCCACCGATCATCTGCTGCATTGCGGCCATTAGTTGCCCCATATCAAAACCTTCAGATGTTGTTGGAGTAGTTTCTTTAACGACAACATTCTGGTCTTCCGCTCTGGTCTTTGACTCTGTAGTCACTCCAATCGCTTGCACCTCGGTTGAATCCGGTGTCCCAAAATTCAACTCATGTTGATCTGGGTCAACATTATCATCCAATAAAGCTGTACGGAGTTTAACTGCAACTCATTTCGGTTGCCCGCAGCTGGTAGATTCCGTAGACCCAACTCCTTCTTCAAATTCGCCACTTTCAAGTCCAATAATTTCATCTTGGATATTCACAATCCCACCGCTGTCACCAATTGTTACGATTTCATCGAGTGGTTATTTTAATAATTTATCCGGTTCGATCACTGTATTGTGAATACTCGCAAAGATTCAATTTCAATTAAATTTATTTCCCACCAAAATTATTCACCAATATTTATTTTAACTATTATTTTACACAATAATTATCACTACTATTATTTGAACACTTTACTTTCACTTTTAATCACTTCCGATATTAACACTCCGAAATTCAAAAATTGAACTGTTTCGTAACTCAAATTGAACTGTTTCGTCTACACGTATTTATACGACGCAAATACTTGTGGAACATTCCATTAGTTTTCTTCTCTACACTTCGCGAATGTTCTTTACGTCGTATTTTATTCGCTCCGCCTATTTCATTATTTATTTTTATTCTGTTCGTATGTGTTAACATTTGGCTACAGGATAATCCTTACTGCTATAATTTTCTTCTTAACTTTCCTGTAAACTATCGTGACATCTGTGATTCGTAACAGACATTTCAAAAAGGGACGCCACATTTCAATATTTTTTGATTGCAAATTCATGTCTGCAGAATTTTCTTTTAAAATACTGTGACGAATCCCAGATGTCACCAGTGACAACTAAATAGAGTTATAGATTATAGCAATAGAACAGAATAAAAATAAATAATGAAATAGGCGGAGCGAACAACATACGACGAAAAGAACATTCGCGAAATGTAGAGATGAAAAATAATGGAATGTTCTACAAGTATTTGCGTCGTATAAATAGGTGCAGACATTTGAGTTACGAAACAGTTCAATTTTGAATTTCGGATTGTTAATATCGGGAAGTGATAAGAAGTGAAAGTGAAGTGTTCAAATAATTGTAGTGATAGTAATTGTGTAAAATATTAGTTAAAATAAATATTTGTGAATTATTTGTGTTATTTTGGTGGGAAATAAATTTAATTGAAATTGATTCATTGCGAGTTTAATATTCACAATCCAGTGATCGAAGCGGATAAATTATTAGAATAACCAATCGGCGAAATCGTAACAATACCTTAGACATATCACAAAATAGCATATTTTTTTTTTTTTTTTTTTTTTTTTTTTTACGGTTTTTACAGGCCATTATTGGCCGTACCGTGTCAACAATCTGACTCCATCGGTTTCGATCACGAGCCAGCTCTTCAAACCGTTGTAGGCAGTTTGAAGATGCCAGATCGCTCTCTACGCCGTGGAGCCATCGTCGCCGACAGCGACCTCTTCGCCTACCGAAAGGCGGTTCTCCCTTAAAGGTTCGCTGTATCATTCGGTTCGGATCAGCACGCAGAACGTGTCCGAGCCAGCGTACTCGCTGTCCTTTAATTTCATGCACGATATCAGGAATTTGCATTAAATTCCTGATCTCGTGATTGAAAAGAACTCGGTAAGTGCCATCGACGTCGCGTTTTGGACCATATATCACACGCATGATTCTTCTCTCGAATGTTAGAAGCCATCTTTCGTACTCATCCGTCAAGGTCCAACTCTCACATCCATACATGACAACGGGTCTGATCAACACTCTGTACAGTTTCAGCTTATCCGTATTTGCAAGATATTTTGATTTCAGCAGTGGACGTAGAGGGTACAAAGACCGATTGCCAGCGGCAAGGCGGACCTTGATATCCTCTCCCACACTATTATCGTGAGTGATGAGAGATCCAAGATACTTGAATCTCATCACTCCTTCAAACGTGTGGTTACCACTACTGAAATCAATTGCGTCTTGGTCTCTAAAACCCGAGATTAGATATTTGGTTTTTGACTCGTTGATTTTGAGACCAACAGAAGCTGAACACTGTTCCAGTGGATCAAGTATCTCTTTCACTCCGTTGCCATTTAATCCAATCACACAGATATCATCTGCATAAGCAAGAAGTTGATTGGATTGTCGGAATAAGATGTTGTCCTGAGGTGTTTCACTTTTACGAAGGATGTATTCCAACATGAGATTAAAAAGTATCGGGGACAGCGCATCTCCTTGTCGAACACCGGAATTGATTGCAAAAGTTCTCGATAGCCTGTTCTCAACTTTGACACAGCATTGTGACTGCGTTACTGTCATTTTACACAGATGTACATATTTTTTCGGTATTCCTAAATATTCAAGCGCATACCATAATCTCTCTCGATTGATCGAGTCATAGGCTTGCTTGAAATCCAGGAATACCTGGTGTACATCGCGAGATGTTTCGTAGTACTTGGAAAGAATCATCCGCAGCGAAAAAACTTGATCAGTGACTGACCGATTTGGACGGAATCCTCCTTGGTAGTCACCGACAATTTCCTCCGCTAGAGGAGTAATTCTTCCCAAGATAATGTATGACAGTAACTTATATGCTGTGCAAAGGAGAGCTATACCGCGATAATTCTCACATTTCAAGCGATCACCCTTCTTGAAAATTGGGCATAACGCGGCCACTTTCCATTCTTCGGGCATAACTTCATTTCGCCATACCAATCGAACAAGGTCGAAAAGACAGTTCCACAAAGTTAGCCCTCCGAATATCAAGAGCTCTGAATTAATGCAATCAACTCCAGGTGAACGATTTTTCTTTAATTTCTGCATGGCCATTGTGAATTCCTCATAGGATGGATCCTCAATGAACATCTCCGCGGTCTGTATTTGAGGGTATTCAAACACAGCTTGTGATACATGTGGAACATTAAGTAAATCAGAGAAATGTTCACGCCATGTATCGAGTACCGCATCGACGTTAACACAGAGGTTTCCATCCTGGTCCCGAATGGCAGTTGACCGAGATCTTAAGGTATGGTGCAATTCGGTGATTCCTTTAAAGAAACCACGCGAATTGTGCTCATTGCTGAGTTGTTGTACTCTTAAGACCTTAGCCTTCCACCATTCTCGCTTCTTCAGTCTACAAATGCGTTTAGCTGTCCTCCTAGCGAGAACTGCTTTGTTTTTCCTTGCGATTGTAAACCGAGTCTGCGCTTCGTTATAGGCTATATTTCGTTGCTCAACAGCAAGACGACACTCCTCATCAAACCAATCATTTTTGGGCTTAGTTTTCACTATACCGAGAGTGTGCTGGGCAGCATCGACAACCGAGGTTTTCAATACTTCCCAGACACTGTTCACATCATCAGATTGGTAATTGGATTGTATAATGCTATTGCTGACAAGATCTTGATATTTTCGTTGCGTTTCTTCATTTATCAGACCTTCACAGGAGAATCGCGTTGTATATTCTCCTGTCCTCCCTGACTTGTACGAAAATTTCCATCGTAGCTTTGCAGCAACCATAAAATGGTCACTGCCTACGAATTTTGTTGACGACCGATACGATCTCACATCTTGGACAACCCGAGCCCGCCCTTTTGAAATCAACACATGGTCAATTTGGCTTCGGGATGTTTTACGTGGGTGTGTCCATGTTTCTAAGTGGATGTTTTTATGAGGAAAGAATGTACTTGCTACTTTGAGATCATGAGCGATCGCAAAGTACATCATTCTTTCCCCATTCTCGGTCGCAGTTTCGTGTCGGGAGTACGGACCTATGTTGTTACATAAGTCGGTCTGATTTCTGCCAGCTCTAGCATTAAAGTCACCAATCACCAATTTGACATCGTGCTCCGGTATAGAACCCATCAGATTATCTAGATTATTGTAAAATGAGTCTTTATCCTGGGATTGGCTTACATCAGTGGGCGCATGTATACAGACAATTGACAGGTTGGCTAATCTCATGTGCAAGCGAAGCTTACACATTCGATTATCGACTGCTTGAAAGTCCAAGACAGCCTTTTTTACCTGTGGCCCAATGAGAAATCCAACCCCAAGATTTCCGAGGTCATCTCCACTGTGTAGCAACGTATAGCCTTGGGACACATGGTCTCCACTTTTAGGCCATCGAGTTTCTTGGAGAGCTACGAGTTCCAGCCGATACTCTTTCATGCATGTGATAAGGCCGTCCAACGCGCCAGGTTTTCTTAATGACTGCACGTTCCACGTGCCGATCTTCAATCTCGTGTCCGGGTACTTAAGCGGGGGTTCGTTTTTTTTGTTGTTTTGGCGGTATCCGATTTTTTTAGTTTTGTTGACATTTTTAACATTTTCACGGTTTTACGGATGCGGGTCGTCAGCCCAGCGATCCAACCAGATTTAGTCGCCTCCTACGACAAGCTCTGGATACTGTGGTGGTATTCTATGGGTCTCATGTTTCGTTCGTAATATTTACGAAACACGAATGCCCCCAACCACAGGGCATCAAAAATAGCATATACTATTATTATAAAACAAAGCACGACGAAATTGTTGGTATATCAAGTAGTGTAACATATGGGAACCATAATATAATGGGAAATCCAACTTAACAGAGTACGAGAACACACCCCAGCAATATGCTGTAAGCCTCTAATGGAATCACATTACTCTCGGGCAAATACGTAGAAAAAATATTTGAGCCCTGGGCTTATTATAACTTAAATGTATAATATGTATAAGATGTATGTTGAAAATTTGGTCAAATTTAACTTATATGCGAAAATTTTCAACGAGGAATTTAATTACAGATGTCATCATCCGAAAAAGTACCAGTGTAATCGATGTGTCGGATTTAATCTTTTAAAAACTCCAACAGATAACGACATAAAATGGTTTCAAAAGCATCGAATAGCTAATGAACAGACAAAACCGGAGAGGGATAACGACCAAAACATTGTGGACGACAGCACTGCGGTTCTTTGTTAAGATCTTCAAAATATGTTTGCTCTTCCAAAAGCAAAGGTTTTTAGTTTCTATTAAAAAGAAAATTCAACGTGTTTAATATGACTGGTCACTGTAGAAAAAGTAAGGTCACATACTGCTCGGTATGGCATGAAACTTTAAGCGGACGAAGTGGCAACGACATAGCATCAGCGCTGGTAAAGATTATCGAGAGGGCATTAACAGACAATCCAACTGTTACGATTTCGCCGAGTGGTTATTCTAATAATTTATCCGGTTCGATCACTGGATTGTGAATATTTAACTCGCAAAGATTAAATTTCAATTAAATTTATTTCACACAAATATTAACACTTCGAAATTCAAAATTGAACTGTTTCCGTAACTCAAATGTCTACACGTATTTATACGACGCAAATACTTGTAGAACATTCCATTATTTTGCTTCTCTACACTTCTCGAAATTTCGTTGCGTCGTATTTTGTTCGCTCCGCCTATTTCATTATTTGTTTTTATTCTGTTCGTATGTGTAAACATTTGGTTACAGGGTAATCCCTACTGCTATAATTTTCTTCTTAATTATCACAGGTGACATCTGTGATATGTGACACTACCCTCCGCCCAAACCTGTTCGTCCCGAACAGAATCCAGACCTCTTCCTCTGTAGAACGCCAGTCGATTCAGGTGTATAACCTTGGGTTTTCCTCGTAATCCTCTTGAGATCACGTCGTTAGTTCTGACCTTGTACGGTCCCTCCCATCTAGGTTCTACCTCCTTGGATAATCCATTCCTTCGTTGTGTTCCAGGACCTTCATCCAATTTCCCACAAACTACCATTTTCGAGTGTGGTGGTCGCTTCGTCCGATGATCCAGTTTTATCCTCCTTACGATTGGCTCCTTCCCGTTGTTCAGTTGCAAAGGCAGTTCGACACTACTGTAGCTCAATGTTCCCCTCCAAATTCCAATACCAATCCATTTCGTTTCATGATGTCCATTCCCAGGATGGTCTCATCCACAATATCCGCAACCAGAACTTCATGTTGAAAACCATTGTTCCCGATTCGTATTTCCACCACCTTCTTTCCTTTAATAGCTGCACTGTCGCCTGTCGCCGTTTGTAACTTGCACCCTTCCATAGGCTCAACTCCATCCGTGATAAAATCCGGCCGCACAATCGTTCTCGTTGCTCCGGTGTCCAATGTTATCAAACTGGATCGTCCCTCTACTTCGCCTCGCACCATCAAGCTATCGCCACCTTTTGCCAATCTGGAAATGGGGATGAAGGTTATGGAGCATTTGGTTGTGGGAGTCAGCTTTTGCTCCTCAAAGCTGACTCTTACTCGTTTAACGCCTTTGTTGTTGTTTGGCGTTCCTCCTCGGCTGGTATTCTTCGTTCCTCCGGTGGCCTTCGGTACATCGGCGATGGTGTTCTCACCCGCTTACGCCTTATTTCCCAGCATTCCCTTGAGATGTGTCCTATTTTGTCACAAACCCAACATCTGATTTTACTAGTTCCATCCCGGAATTTCGTTGTCCGCCAGTTATCTGCTGGTCTGATGTTATTGCCCTGTTTGTGACTGATTGCTGGTTCCACTTCCACACGACGTACCTTGACTGCTTGTTTGATGATGTTGTTTGCAATCTCATTGGTTAGTGCACACGCGATGGTTTCCGCAAACGTTGCTTTTGGAGACAATACAACTGCACGTCTCGTATCCGGATCCCGTATACAATCGGTGAAAGCGTCGATCTTGATCCGCTCTGTGTATTCTCCTGCCATGTTGTAGTGGGCGAGGTGCACTAACCCCTCTATATCAGCCGCATAGTCCTGGAGCGTCTCTCCAACCCGCTGACATCGTCCCTTCAACTCCATACGATGTAGCTCCCGTCGATGGTCACCACCATAGTTGCGCTCCAGAGCCAACATGATTTTTCCGTAATCCTCTCGTTCGTATTCTGGCACGATTTGTAGGAGCTCCGCAGCACTTCCCTTTAACACCATAATTAATGCTGCCACTCGATCATTTTCACACCAACCGTTCGTGGTAGCCGCCATTTCAAACTGGAGTTTGAAGATATTGAATGGTGTGGTTCCGTTGAACGTTGGTGGCTTCAACTTTATTGAGCTGGTTTGTCGAGTAACTTGAGCATTGCCGTTGGTTTTGAGATCCATTAGCTCTTGTTCGATCTTCATTATTCGTTGGTCTGCCGTTTCAAGCTGTTGATCTATCTCGATTTTGAAGGTGTCGACTTTTGTGTTAAATGTCGTAGCCATTTCTCGAAACTTCTCGTTGACAGTTTCTTCTTGTTGTTTTAGTCTTTCCAGGACGAGTTCTCGATCTTGCCGTAGTTCAGCTCTCATGCTTTCCTGTTCGGCCAACAATCTTTCCTGGTCGACTCGCATTTGTTCCATTAAACTTTCTTGACCACTTGTTATTTTCCCTTCGAGGCCGCCGATCATTTGCTCCTGTTCAGCACGCAATGTCCGTTGCTCGGACTAATAATAATTTATCCGGTTCGATCACTGGATTGTGAATATTTAACTCGCAAAGATTAAATTTCAATTAAATTTATTTCCCACAAATATTACACAAATATTTCACAAATAATTCACTAATATTTATTTTTACTATTATTTTACACAATATTTATCACTACTATTATTTTAACACTTCACTTTCACTATTATTTTCACTTCCCGATATTAACACTTCAAAATTCAAAATTGAACTGTTTCCGTAACTCAAATGTCTACACCTATTTATACGATGCAAATACTTGTAGAACATTCCATTATTTTGCTTCTCTACACTTCTCGAAATTTCGTTGCGTCGTATTTGGTTCGCTCCGCCTATTTCATTATTTGTTTTTATTCTGTTCGTATGTGTAAACATTTGGTTAAAGAGTAATCCCTACTGCTATAATTTTCTTCTTAATTATCACAGGTGACATCTGTGATTCGTGACACTACTGTTACTCCTGCATTCCGCAAAACAAAAATCGCATCACCACATTAGCATTGTCCAAATTGTTGGAGCAAAATACACAGTTAGTGCAAATTGAGGAAACATTTTCTGAATCGGGCCTCTCTCAATTTCAGGAAATTGATGCAGTCCATATTGAGCGAAACTTAAAAGATTTATAAATATACAGTACTGTTTCGTTATTAAGGTAGTTAAAATCTATATCATCATTCAAGGCATTTCTCCAACTTATTAAGCTCAAACCGACTGATTTTCTTAATTATAAGGTGACCTTCATATCAATGGGTTTTCCACCATTTACAACAATAAAACATTTGTTGATTGATTCAAAAAATTACAGTTGGGTTATCGGAAAAAAATTTAGAAGCGAATTCTTATATACACATTTATTGTTGACAAAAACCAGGAAAAAATCAATATGACGAATTAACGGCGAAACTACCATAAAATATTAAAGTTTGTCAGTTTAAATATAATTTGAAGCAAGAAAAATTAAATGATTTAAAATCTATGTTAAGAAATTGATAAGATGTTTTATAATACATTTTTAAGCTAATTATAATATGAGGCGTTTGTCTACGAAGAGTATGGAATCAACATTTCGATAATAATTTTTTTTTTGTGATATTATTTTTTCAATGTTTTTAGTGAAGTACTGTAGTATTTTATCATGTAAAACCTCGATTTAACGGACCCCGATACATCGGACTTCAGATAAACCGGACACGTTTTGGCCATATACGTACTAAAACACTGTGTCATTTAAAGACACTTGACCGCCGACTTGTTTTCCAAAGCAGCTCTCTTAGCATTAAAAAGTGTTAAGAGAAGATATTACAAACTCCGTTCATTACGAAAAACGTATGGGGAGCCTCTTCTACCTGTCGGAACATGAATTTCTTTATTAGTGGCCTTAATCTGAGGTTAAGTAAATACGCTCAGGACTTGGAGAGAGAATATAAATCAGTATTCTTACAGGTCGTGGTCTTACATACATAAAACACTACAAATATACTTAAGTGTGCGTATTGGACGGCTATAACGGACTGCCATCGTTTGAATTAGTCCGGTATATCGAGGTTTTACTGTATTTATTTGTTATGTAGACGATGCACATTTAAAATATAATATATTTTTCACACAATTAAAGTTTTTTAACTTTACCTATACTATTGATGATAATTATATGTCTTTGAAATTAACGAAATGATTATTTCTAAATTAATTGCACATTTTATTCTATCTCCAGAAAATTAGTTCATACGCTAGTATTAATTTGTAAAATATATTTAAGTGTAAGTCACAACATTTTAGTGTATCTCCACCAATTCTGGGACTTACTGGAGATACCCTATAAATACACTGCAATAAACATACATTTTCCAATTTTACAAATTAAAGCAAAGCAAGTTAAAGATGCTGCAGAATTTCATTTATAAAAATGCATATCTATTTCAGATATATTATATAGGTACAGTCAAAACAAAATTTTAATTTCAAAGCAGTTTTCTCACTAAGTGAAAATTAGGACTTACACCAAGATAGCATTGATATGATGTCATGCAAAAAATTTATCGTAATCAAAATCTATTGTTTTGTAATTTGAATCTTATTTGTTTTACAACACCGCCACCAATAACAACAAACACGATCACGCAAATAACAATTTTTGTACTAAATTTATTTACGTATGTAAATTTATTTATTTGCTGACGTATTAAATATTTGAAATGATATCCGGAAACATTTTAACACGAGAATAGCACAGATATCTACCAACGATCATTCACATTTAATATTCACCGCAAGAGAACACTACATTAGACCTTTTAGTACAATTACTACTTTTAATACCACTATTCACTGATGACTCTATTATCACTACTTTAAATATTCACTGTTTTTTTAGAACTGTGACCAATCACGACATATATGACCTCGAAAATTACAAATGATCTAAAAAGTACTATAATAATAAAAGAAATGAAAAACTAAATCTTAGGTTTTGTTATTAGAATGGTATTTATGACCGCGACCATTAACAACATTAACATACACCTCGAAAATTACAAACGATATAGAAATTACTGCAACACTATAAAAACGATAAGAAATGGAAAATGTTTTGTAATTAGAATCCTTATTCTTTATAACTGCGACCAATAACAACATACACGATCCCAAAATTAGAGACGATCTAGAAAAATTACTATGAAACTAAAAGATGAGAAATGGTAATGTGACGCATCACAGATGTCACCAGTGATAACTAAAACTAATTATAAATTATAGCAGTAGGGATAACCCTGCAAATGTTAACACATACGAACAGAATAAAAACAAATAATGAAATAGGCTGAGCGAACAAAATACGACGAGAAGAACATTCGCGAAGTGTAGAGAAGCAAAATAATGGAATGTTCCACAAGTATTTGCGTCGTATAAATACGTGTAGACATTTGAGTTACGAAACAGTTCAATTTGATTTTGAAATGTTAATATCGGGAAGTGATAAAATTGAAAGTAAAGTGTTCAAATAATTGTAGTGAATTATTTGTGTAATATTTGTGAATTATTTGTGTAATTTTTGTGGGAAATAAATTTAATTGAAATTTAATCTTTCGAGTTTAATATTGTTACGATTTCGCCGAGTGGTTATTCTAATAATTTTTCCGGTTCGATCACTGGATTGTGAATATTAAACTCGCAAAGATTAAATTTCCGTTGAACGTTGGTGGCTTCAACTTTATTGAGCTGGTTTGTTGAGTAACTTGAGCATTGCCGTTGGTTTTGAGATCCATTAGCTCTTGTTTAATCTTCATTATTCGTTGGTCTGCCGTTTCAAGCTGTTGATCTATCTCGATTTTGAAGGTGTCGACTTTTGTGTTAAATGTCGTAGCCATTTCTCGAAACTTCTCGTTGACAGTTTCTTCTTGTTGTTTTAGTCTTTCCAGGACGAGTTCTCGATCTTGCCGTAGTTCAGCTCTCATGCTTTCCTGTTCGGCCAACAATCTTTCCTGGTCGACTCGCATTTGTTCCATTAAACTTTCTTGACCACTTGTTATTTTCCCTTCGAGGCCGCCGATCATTTGCTCCTGTTCAGCACGCAATGTCCGTTGCTCGGACTAATAATAATTTATCCGGTTCGATCACTGGATTGTGAATATTTAACTCGCAAAGATTAAATTTCAATTAAATTTATTTCCCACAAATATTACACAAATATTTCACAAATAATTCACTAATATTTATTTTTACTATTATTTTACACAATATTTATCACTACTATTATTTTAACACTTCACTTTCACTATTATTTTCACTTCCCGATATTAACACTTCAAAATTCAAAATTGAACTGTTTCCGTAACTCAAATGTCTACACCTATTTATACGATGCAAATACTTGTAGAACATTCCATTATTTTGCTTCTCTACACTTCTCGAAATTTCGTTGCGTCGTATTTGGTTCGCTCCGCCTATTTCATTATTTGTTTTTATTCTGTTCGTATGTGTAAACATTTGGTTAAAGGGTAATCCCTACTGCTATAATTTTCTTCTTAATTATCACAGGTGACATCTGTGATTCGTGACACTACTGTTACTCCTGCATTCCGCAAAACAAAAATCGCATCACCACATTAGCATTGTCCAAATTGTTGGAGCAAAATACACAGTTAGTGCAAATTGAGGAAACATTTTCTGAATCGGGCCTCTCTCAATTTCAGAAAATTGATGCAGTCCATATTGAGCGAAACTTAAAAGATTTATAAATATACAGTACTGTTTCGTTATTAAGGTAGTTAAAATCTATATCATCATTCAAGGCATTTCTCCAACTTATTAAGCTCAAACCGACTGATTTTCTTAATTATAAGGTGACCTTCATATCAATGGGTTTTCCACCATTTACAACAATAAAACATTTGATTGATTCAAAAAATTACAGTTGGGTTATCGGAAAAAATTTAGAAGCGAATTCTTATATACACATTTATTGTTGACAAAAACCAGGAAAAAATCAATATGACGAATTAACGGCGAAACTACCATAAAATATTAAAGTTTGTCAGTTTAAATATAATTTGAAGCAAGAAAAATTAAATGATTTAAAATCTATGTTAAGAAATTGATAAGATGTTTTATAATACATTTTTAAGCTAATTATAATATGAGGCGTTTGTCTACGAAGAGTATGGAATCAACATTTCGATAATAATTTTTTTTTGTGATATTATTTTTTCAATGTTTTTAGTGAAGTACTGTAGTATTTTATCATGTAAAACCTCGATTTAACGGACCCCGATACATCGGACTTCAGATAAACCGGACACGTTTTGGCCATATACGTACTAAAACACTGTGTCATTTAAAGACACTTGACCGCCGACTTGTTTTCCAAAGCAGCTCTCTTAGCATTAAAAAGTGTTAAGAGAAGATATTACAAACTCCGTTCATTACGAAAAACGTATGGGGAGCCTCTTCTACCTGTCGGAACATGAATTTCTTTATTAGTGGCCTTAATCTGAGGTTAAGTAAATACGCTCAGGACTTGGAGAGAGAATATAAATCAGTATTCTTACAGGTCGTGGTCTTACATACATAAAACACTACAAATATACTTAAGTGTGCGTATTGGACGGCTATAACGGACTGCCATCGTTTGAATTAGTCCGGTATATCGAGGTTTTACTGTATTTATTTGTTATGTAGACGATGCACATTTAAAATATAATATATTTTTCACACAATTAAAGTTTTTTAACTTTACCTATACTATTGATGATAATTATATGTCTTTGAAATTAACGAAATGATTATTTCTAAATTAATTGCACATTTTATTCTATCTCCAGAAAATTAGTTCATACGCTAGTATTAATTTGTAAAATATATTTAAGTGTAAGTCACAACATTTTAGTGTTTCACCACCAATTCTGGGACTTACTGGAGATACCCTATAAATACACTGCAATAAACATACATTTTCCAATTTTACAAATTAAAGCAAAGCAAGTTAAAGATGCTGCAGAATTTCATTTATAAAAATGCATATCTATTTCAGATATATTATATAGGTACAGTCAAAACAAAATTTTAATTTCAAAGCAGTTTTCTCACTAAGTGAAAATTAGGACTTACACCAAGATAGCATTGATATGATGTCATGCAAAAAATTTATCGTAATCAAAATCTATTGTTTTGTAATTTGAATCTTATTTGTTTTACAACACCGCCACCAATAACAACAAACACGATCACGCAAATAACAATTTTTGTACTAAATTTATTTACGTATGTAAATTTATTTATTTGCTGACGTATTAAATATTTGAAATGATATCCGGAAACATTTTCACACGAGAATAGCACAGACATCTACCAACGATCATTCACATTTAATATTCACCGCAAGAGAACTCTACATTAGACCTTTTAGTACAATTACTACTTTGTATCAATATTAAACTCGCAAAGATTAAATTTCAATTAAATTTATTTCCCACAAATATTACACAAATATTTCACAAATAATTCACATATATTTATTTTCACTATTATTTTACACAATATTTATCACTACTATTATTTTAACACTTCACTTTCACTATTATTTTCACTTCCCGATATTAACACTTCGAAATTCAAAATTGAACTGTCTCGTAACTCAAATGTCTACACGTATTTATACGACGCAAATACTTGTAGAACATTCCATTATTTTGCTCTCTACACTTCTCGAATTTTCGTTGCGTCGTATTTGGTTCGCTCCGCCTATTTCATTATTTCTTTTTATTTTGTTCGTTTATGTAAACATTTGGTTACAGGGTAATCCCTACTGTTATAATTTTCTTTTCAATTATCACAGGTGACATCTGTGATTCGCGACACTACCCTCCGCCCAAACCTGTTCATCCCGAACAGGATCCAGATCTCTTCCTCTGTAGAACGCCAGTCTATCCAGGTGTATAACCTTGGGTTTTCCTCGTACTCCTCTTTGGATCCTATAGATCACATGATTTATTCTTGTTATGACCTTGTACGGTCCCTCCCATCCAGGTTGTAATTTTTGCGATAACCCTTTCTTACGTTGTGGGTTGTGAAGCCATACCAATTGTCCTTCGTCAAATCCTTTATTGTTCGCTCGTACATCATACCGAGCCTTTGTTTTATCACTTGACAATTTGATTTTCTCTCTGACAAATTCGTGTATGTTGTTGATCTCCTCTTTCAAGTTGTCCACATATGCTTGTCCACATTTGGCTGATGATGGAACCGTTCCAAATTTGAGATCACCTGGCAGTCTTAAATTGTTGCCGAAAAGTATTTTCGCTGGTGTTACTCCTGTTGTGTTATGCACCGCAGATCGATAGGCCATTAAGAACAATGGAATGCCATGATCCCAATTCCGCTGGTTTTTATCCACTGTTTTGGCTATAAATTCCTCCAATGTGGCATTGAAACGCTCCACCATGCCATCAGACTGTGGGTGGAAAGGTGTTGTCCGCGTTTTATTAATTCCCAGTAACTGGCACATCTCCTGGAAGACAACCGATTCAAAATTCCGCCCTTGGTCGGAATGCAGTTCCATTGGTACCCCATAACGGCTTATCCAATTGTATACCACTGCATTGGCGATTGTGGTTGTTTCCTGATTTGGAATCGAGTATACCTCTGGCCACTTACTGAAGTAGTCCATTACTACCAAAACATATTTGTTGCCACTATCGCTGGTTGGAAATGGTCCTGCAACATCTATGGCAATCCTCTCAAATGGTGCTCCCACATTATATTGTTGCATCGCTCCACGGCTCTTCTTTGCCGGTCCTTTCACTGCCATACATTGGTCACACTTTTGACACCATTCAGCCACTGCTTGTCTACATCCTGCCCAGTAGAATCTTTCACGTACCTTGGCTAACGTTTTGTTGATTCCTAGGTGACCTCCGTTTGTTCCTCCGTGGTATTCCTCCAATATTTCCGCCATCCTGATCTTCCACTTCCAACGATTGTTTTGTCTTGCCATCGGAGCTCTCCCATGTTCGCTTTAAACAGCCGTCTTCCATGGTTAAACTATCCCATTGGGCCCAATAAGCCTTGATAGTTGGGCCTTTATCCACAATATCACTCCATGTGGGACGATGTTCTTCCTCCATGAATTTGATAATTACTTCCAAATCTGGGTCCTCCTGTTGTTCTTTGGAGATAACATCCTTGTTCCATTCATTAGCTGGCAACACTTTCATTAGTTTGATGTCGACGATGTTTTCTTTGCTTTCCACCCGACCACAATGTTTACAATCCACTCTACATGGCCGTCTTGACAACGCATCCGCATTTCCATGAGCGCTTCCTTTCCGATGTTGGATTTCGTAAACAAAACTCCCCAATCGCTCAATCCACCTTGCTACTTGTCCTTCGGGATTTTTAAACTGAAGTAGCCATGTCAAGGCGCCATGATCCGTTCTTAGCAGAAATGATTGGCCATAGAGGTATTTCCGGAAATGTTTTTCACATTTCACTATGGCGAACAATTCTCTTCTTGTTACACAGTAGTTCCGTTCTGGCTTCGATAAGATCTTTGAATAATATGCGATGACACGTTCCTGTCCATCAATTTCCTGTGACAACACTCCTCCCAAGCCATAATTGCTTGCATCCGTATCCAAAATAAAACGTTTATTCGTAACCGGATACGAAAGCAATGGTGCTGTACATAATCGCTGCTTCAGTTCGTTGAACGCTTCCTCGTGTTCATCACTCCATTGGAACGGCTTGTTCTTCTGTGTCAGCTCGTGTAAACTTCTTGCGATGTTTGCAAATCCTGGCACAAATCGTCGATAATATGTGCATAGTCCGATGAAACTCCTTAGTTCTGGTAATTTTCGAGGTCTTGGCCAATCCTTTACGGCGGAGATCTTGTCTTCATCTGTATGAATGCCGCTTGTTGGTATTTTGTGTCCCAAATATTTGACTTCATCCCGGAACAATACACATTTCTTCGGACTTAACTTCAATCCAGCTGCTTGGATTCTTTCGAATACTTCCTCTAGATTACGTAGATGTTCATTGAAGTCCTTTTTCATAACAATGATGTCGTCCAAATATACCAGGCACATTTTCCAGTGGAGTCCCTTAAGTACACGTTCCATTAGCCGTTCGAAAGTCGCAGGGGCGTTACAAAGTCCAAATGGCATGACATTGAATTGCCTTAATCCATTGCCCACACTTAACGCTGTATTTTCCTTATCTTCGTCTGCGACCTCCACTTGCCAATTGCCGCTTCTGCAAATCCAATGTTGAAAACATCCGTGCTCCTGCCAATATAATAGAGGGCCAATTTTCCAATATCCAAAATAAGATGCAAGGTCGTAATTATCGTTTAAAGGTGATCGTGTCCAAAATATAAGCGGGGTTCCAAAATTTTCGTTAGCGGGTTCTCGTGTCCAGATGTATATAGCGGTAGGTCAATTAAAATCACTGTTTTATAAGAAGTTCACTGTTTTATTCGTTTATAAATGTTCACCGTGATGGTTAGTATCAGAATGGGCATTTTCACTATTTTACATTTACAAATTAAAGATTCTCTTATCTGTTAATTCTGACCTCTAACAGTTCAAACATTAATTAATAAATTTGATATAACATTGTAATAGAACAATTATAGCTCATACTACCAACTTTTATATAATAAAATGTCAACAAACAAATCTCATAACAATAACAAACATATTACACAGTAATTCATTCATATAAGTTTGTTGGTGAGAAGTAAAGAAATAAACGGAATATAAATTAATGATTGTAAATTAAATTAATTACAATAGAAATACAATTCAAAATAAGGTTTAATACTTCATCAGCAGTATTATAAGATAAGTATACGAGTAGATCGACACCCAAATATTCTTATTATTTATGTGTGTATACTTTATTTTAGCCTGTCATCTGTAGACGTCTAAATTTGTTGGATGTGCATCTTGAACATACTCCCCTCTGTTAACGACCTTGGTGTTAACTAATAGGAAGCTTACATACTTTCACTATTGAACGTTGTAAAATTGTACTCGACGTTTTGATGGTCACTACTCTCACTAAACCATCATTTCCAGGATGTGTTTGCACGACCCGTCCAAGAGGCCACTTGCATGCTGATGTGTTTTCTTCTTTAATAAGAACTATATCACCGATTTTGATGTTAGTTTGTGTGTCATGCCATTTACGCCTCTGCTGCAGATTATTTACGTAATCTCGATAGTATTTTTTCCAAAAAACTTGAACTCTTTTTTGAATTCTCTGCCATCTGGATAAGTAAGAATCGTTTGCTTCAACTTCTATTTCTGGAACCGAACTTGTAGAAGTGCCAATTAAAAAATGAGCAGAAGTTAATACTTCGTAGTCATCATCGCTGGAGGTTGCAGTGAGTGGTCGTGAATTTAAGATGTTTTCGATTTGACATAAAAGCGTCGTCATCTCTTCAAAAGTTAAATTTACATTATTGGTCGACTTTAATAAATGTGTCTTAACGGATTTGACGGCGGATTCCCACAATCCACCAAAATGAGGAGATGCTGGGGGAATGAAATGCCAATCTATACCATTATCACTAAGAAATTCTGAAACGATATAATTTTGATTAATATTTGTTATTAATTTATGAGCTTCGTTTAGAATTCTTTTAGCTCCTATAAAATTTGATCCGTTATCGGTATATATCTTCTTAGGAACAACTCTCCTTGAAGAAAATCGTTTTAGGGCAGCTAAGAACGCATCGGTAGTCATATCGCTTACTGCTTCAATGTGCACAGCTTTCACTGATAAGCACTCAAAGATACACAGATATCCTTTCACAGGATTGGTTCCGCCTCTTCCTTTTTTTGTTGCAAAATACAAAGGACCAGCAAAATCGATGCCGCAGTTTGTGAACGGTTTAGTAGGTGTAACTCGCTCCGCAGGTAAGTTTCTCATTAAATTTCTCCCAAATTAATTTTTCGGTAAAAATATGATTTAACGGCAGGATAATAGGATGTTTGTTGTTATATTCGCAGTCTGCATTAAAGAGTCTACCACCAACTCGAAGAATATCTTTATTGTCCAAGAAAGGCGCCAAAGACAGTAACTTGGAGTCTTTGTTCACTGTTTTATCTCGCTTCAGTTTCCTGATATCATCGCTGAATTGTTCTTCTTGCACCCATTTAATGCACATAAGTCTAGCCTGTTCAATCTCGCTTGCCTTCAACTCATCGAAATTTCTTCTCCTTGAATCCCTGATTTGTGAATTTCTTACAAATCGTACCACATACGCGATTATCCGAAATATTGTCTTTAGTTTTGAATATCGGTTAAATATTTCATCTAGCCAAGAATCTCTTTTCATGATTTGTAAAGTTAATATTCCCGACTTACTCTTGCTAGCTTCAGCGTCAATCGCCGTTTGATGATTCATAGGAGTAGCTTGTGTTGAAGGCCAAAATGATTCTGGTTGTTTTAGCCATTCAGGACCATACCACCATTGGTTTAAATTGACGAGATCTTTTGGGTATATTCCTCGAGAGCCATGATCTGCAGGGTTGTCAGTTGATCGCACATGTCCCCAATGTTGTCTAGGAAATTTATCTATTATTTGACTCGTTCTGTTAGCAACGAACGTTTTCCATTTAGCAGGATTTGTTGATAACCATGCCAAAACAATAGACGAATCCGTCCAAGCGTGACACCTCGCAGTGGGGTCTATCGTTTCCTTGACCGCAAACATCAAATTTGATAACAAATGAGCCGCACTCTTGGTAATGAGATCTTTTTCACAGGAGCAACTTTAGTTTTAGCAGTTAGGAAGTTGACACTTATTTCGCCCTGTTGGTTAATTGTTCTGCTATAAACTACAGCGCAATAAGCCACTTCACTAGCATCTGCAAATCCATGAAATGAAATAGGCTCGTAATGATTTGTGAACCGCTGGATTTTAACGTCTTCGAAGTATTTAAATTCATCTCTTATACATTTGTAAGTATCTTCGAAGTATTTCGGCAGTTTTTCATCCCAATCAATTTTTTGAAACCATAATTTTTGAAATAATACTTTTAGTAAAATAATTGATGGAGATAAGAAGCCCAATGGATCAAAAACTCGTGAAGATTCAGAAATAATTTTACGTTTCGTAACTGGCCCCTCATTTTCTGGATTAACTTTAAAGGTTAACATATCCTCGCTAAGTCTCCAATGCAAACCCAAGATTTTGATCGCAGTATTTTGATCATCGCATAAATCTTGTGTAGTTGTGTTGTTCACGTCGTCACATAAGCTAGGAATATTTGACTTCCATTTTCTTAAGCAAAATCCTCCTTGAATTAATATGCTTGATAGGGTTTCTTTCAGTTTGGTTGCACTTTTGACATCTTGAGATCCAGTTAAAAGGTCATCAACATAAAAATCATTTAATATACATTTTTTGGTGAAATCATCGGCATTCTCGTGAGCTAGTTGTTGTAATGCTCGTATCGCTAAATATGCCGAACAAGCAAGACCAAAAGTAACCCTGGTCAATTTATAATGACGAATTTGTTGTTTTGGATTATCTCGCCACAAGACACGTTGATAATTGGAATCATCCGAGGAAACGATAACTTGTCTATACATTTTCTCTATATCCGCGGTTATAGCTACTTTATGACCTCTGAAACGCATTAAAATAGACCATAATGTGGGTTGAATGGTTGGTCCTACCATTAAGGTGTCGTTTAGAGAAATACCTGTACTACTTTTGCTGGAACCGTCAAAAACTATTCTCATTTTGGTAGTTTCACTATCTTCCTTTGTCACTGAATGATGAGGCAAATAGAAGAAAGTATTATCACTTGATTTGTGCTGTTCTTGAAGAATTTCTGTCATATGTCCCATCTCCAAATATTCTCGCATTTGCTGACTATAGTTCATTTGTAAATTTGGATTTTTAACTAATTTACGCTCAAGAGAAAAAAATCGTTGTGTAGCCCCATTCAACGAATTTCCTAATTCTACTGATAGATTCTTAAAGGGAAGTCTCACTATGTATCTGCCATCTTCTCGTCTCTTGTAGGTTTGAAGGAAAAGTTCTTCACATCTGGAATCCTCCGGTGAAAGCTTACTACTCAACGGTAATTCTTCTATCTCCCAAAATTTTCGTAATGTAGCATCTACATCCATATCTAAATATGTGTTCAATGCCATGTAACAGGATGAATTCTCTGTTTGTATTCCAGTAGGTTGACCAGACACTATCCAACCAATAGAGTTTTATATAAAATTGCATTTTTGTATTGTTTCTGTACACCCTCTAAAATAGAAAAGAACTTGTCTGCTCCTATCAAAACATCTATGGGTGCTGGCTTATCAAAATCTGGATCGGCTAACTGTACATCCTGACACCACTGATTATCTTCGGACTCGATATTGTTTGATGGTAATCTTGAGGGAAGAGCGTTAATTATTAAGGCATTCACATGAATTTGTACGCCAGAATCATATAGTGATTGAATAGTTAGAACCACCTTTCCTTTAGATGTAACAGATCCTGATGCTATTCCACTTATGCTTACATTTGCTCTCTGTCGCTTTAAATGAAGTTTTTGTATACAATTTTCCGACGCGAACGATGATTGTGACCCGGAATCTAAGAGCATGCGACATTTTTGATATGTACCAAACTTATCCTTTATTAGAACGCTTGCAGTAGGCAAGATTGCTTGTGATAGTTTTGTTCCTTGCGTGTTTGGTGTTAATACAGCATTCATAGTAGTTACTGATTCATTTTGGTTTCCATTCAATTTCACTTCTGAATTTTCAACAACTGCAGCTGTTGTATGTAAAGTTACATGATGTTTTCTTCTACAGATTTGGCAATTATATTTTGACCGGCACACGGATGATTGATGAGTTGATCCCAAGCAGTTAAAACATAATTTCTTTTCCGCTACTATTTGTTTTCTGTCAGGAATATTGAAATTGAGATATTTTTCGCATCTTGCTAAATAATGCTCTTCAGAACATAAAGGACATCTAATATTAGCTGATTGTGCTACTAACGAGCTTACCCGTTTAACAGGATTTAATTTTGCTTTATGAATTGAACTTAAACTTTCCAAAGTATCACTTCTTTTGTTTAGAAAACTAAATAATTGATCCAAAGTGGGAAAATCAATTTCAGCTGTTTCATGTGCCCAAGCAGTTTTCGATTCATAATCTAATTTATTTATTAAAATATAAATTAACCATGGATCTCGACACTCTGCCTTTTCACCAAGAACTTTAAGCCCACGGATAACTTCGTCTGATACATCGGATAATTGACGAAGAGTTTTTGAGCAGCTTTGTTGTAAATTTGGCTGATCAATAAATTTTTTCAATAGAGTATGTACCACATGCTTTCTTTTATCATATCTAACCTTTACCTTATCCCACGCTTCGTCATAGTTAGCTTCAGTGATCGTTAAGTGCGTAATTAAAGCATATGCGTCTCCTTTCAATAAACCTTTCAAATATTGTAGCTTATGCACTTTGGAAATATTATTATTTTTATGAATTGAAGCTTCAAACAGATCACGAAATGATGGAAATTCCGAATAATTTCCACTAAAGGTTGGAATATTTACACGTGGTAAACGAAGCTCATTTTCCTTTTTGCTCATAGTGGACATTTGGTGTAAAAAATTGGTTTGATTAAGCATCAATTCATCCATTGCGTTAACCGAATGGGAAGAATTGTTTTCCTCATAAAGCTTTTCCCATTTAAATAATTTTTGCTTTAATTTAAAATGGAGCCCTTCTATTTTGTCAATAGAATCTAAATTTGATTCGTCAAATTTTCCCTTTTGAGCTTTTTCTAGAGACTGAAACTCCTTCCATTCATCGGCTAGAAGAGCTTGGCCCGTTTTAATATCACTTATTCGCGTATCATCGGTAAACTGCGATACAAGTACTTCAATATTTTCTTAACCCTTCAACAAGCGTTTGATTGCTCTTGCTTCCGACATTTTAATTACGGAGCGTTATACAGAATACCAAATTAAACTTGTTTTTTTAAAGAGATTATTTTAAATTCACAGTTCAAAGCACTTTAAATTTCTGTTCTGAATAACTTCACTGGTTATGGGCTCGTATAAATAATTACAAAAATAATTTTGTGTTTACTCACTGTGTTTATACCGCCAAAATTAAATATCCGGCTCGAAGGACCATGAAAATGCCAAATTGGTTTTGGGAGATTTGAGGTGTTAATATAATCACCGTTGTGTATCCTAATTTAACACCGTTCGCTGTTAAATCTCTTTACAAATCCAATGTAATGTGTTTATTTAACATATAAACTCGTATCCGTGTGTCTTCGCAGTTTCCAAATATAATAGAGGGCCAATTTTCCAATATCCAAAATAAGATGCAAGGTCGTAATTATCGTTTAAATGTGATCGTGTCCAAAATATAAGCGGGGTTCCAAAATTTTCGTTAGCGGGTTCTCGTGTCCAGATGTATATAGCGGTAGGTCAATTAAAATCACTGTTTTATAAGAAGTTCACTGTTTTATTCGTTTATAAATGTTCACCGTGATGGTTAGTATCAGAATGGGCATTTTCACTATTTTACATTTACAAATTAAAGATTCTCTTATCTGTTAATTCTTATCTGACCTCTAACAGTTCAAACATTAATTAATAAATTTGATATAACATTGTAATAGAACAATTATAGCTCATACTACCAACTTTTATATAATAAAATGTCAACAAACAAATCTCATAACAATAACAAACATATTACACAGTAATTCATTCATATAAGTTTGTTGGTGAGAAGTAAAGAAATAAACGGAATATAAATTAATGATTGTAAATTAAATTAATTACAATAGAAATACAATTCAAAATAAGATTTAATAATTCATCAGCAGTATTATAAAATAAGTATACGAGTAGATCGACACCCAAATATTCTTATTATTTATGTGTGTATACTTTATTTTAGCCTGTCATCTGTAGACGTCTAAATTTGTTGGATGTGCATCTTGAACAGTAATGGGTAACTATCCTTCTTGGTAACTGTGTTGAGCTTCCGATAATCAACGCAGAATCTCATGCTTCCATCCTTCTTTTCCACCAATACTACTGGTGAACTCCATGGACTCGTTGACTGCTCAATTACTCCCGATGTTTGAATATCAGTTACCATCTTATCCACCTCCGCTTGCTTAGCCAATGGTAACCTTCTTGGCGCTTGTCGAACAGGGGTTGATGTTCCTGTATCGATCCGGTGTTTAACCATATTTGTTCTGCCATTATCTTCCGGTGCCCCACAGAAAATGGACATATATTTTTGAAGCAACTCCTTTGCTGCTTGTTTTTCTTTTGGCGTTAATTGTTCCGTCCATTTCTGTGTTAGTTCCTCCGTTATTTTCCGTTGTCGTTGGTCCTTGGCCTTTACACACGGATTCGCCTCCTCGCATTTTATAATGGTGGATACTTCCTCACCTCGGCCGATGATAGTTCCCTTTTTAATTGTTTTTGTCATATCCGCTAAATTAAGAGCCCTTATCGGAACTCTGAAGTCACAATCCGGCTTAACCAAAGCTTTTCCGATGATAATTTCTTTCAAAATTTAAATATTTTGATAGCCGCACTGTCGCCTGTTGCCGTTTGTAACTTGAACCCTTTCATCGTCCGAACTCCATTCGTGATGAAATCTGGCCGCACAATCGTTCTCGTTGCTCCAGTGCCCAACGTTATTAAACTGGATCGTCCCTCTACTTTGCCAATCTGGAAATGGGGATGAAGGTTATGGAGCATTTGGTTGTGGTAGTCAGCTTTTGCTCCTCAAAGCTGACTCTTACTCGTTTAACGCCTTCGTTGTTGTTTGGCGTTCCTCCTCGGCTGGTATTTTTCGTTCCTCCGATGGCCTTCGGTACATCGGCGATGGTGTTCTCGCCCGTTTGCGCCTTATCGCCCAGCATTCCCTTGAGATCTGTCCTATTTTGTCACAAACTCAACATCTGATTTTACTACTTCCATCCCGGAATCTCGTTGTCCGCCAGTTATCTGCTGATCTGATGTTATTGTCCTGTTTGTGACTGATTGGTGGTTCCACTTCCACACGACGTACCTTGACTGCTGGTTTGATGATGTTGTTTGCAGTCTCGTTGGTTAGTGCACACGCGATGGTTTCCGCAAACGGTGCTTTTGGAGACAATACAACAGCACGTATCGTATCGGGGTCTCGTATTCCATCTGTGAAAGCGTCGATCTTAATACGCTCGGTGTGTTCTCCTGCCATGTTGTAGTGGGCGAGGTGCACTAACCGCTCTATATCCGCCGCATACTTCTGGAGCGTCTCTCCAACCCGCTGACATCGTCCCTTCAACTCCATACGATGTAGCTCCCGTCGATGATCTCCTCCATATTTGCGCTCCAACGCCAACATAATTTTTCCGTAGTCTTCCCGTTCGTATTCCGGTACGATTTGTAGGAGCTCCGCAGCACTGCCTTTTAGTGCCACAATTAATGCTGCCACTCGATCTTTTTCACACCAACCGTTCGTGGTAGCCGCCATTTCAAACTGGAGTTTGAAGATATTGTATGGTGTAGTTCCATCGAACGTTGGTGGCTTCAATTTTATAGAACTGGTTGGTCGTACAATTTGAGCACTGCCGTTGGTTTTTAAATCCATCAGTGAATCAACCAACTGCGGGCAATCGAAATGAGTTGCAGTTAAACTCCGTACAGCTTTGTTGGATGATAATGTTGACCCAGACCAACATGAGTTTAATTTTGGGGCACCAGATTCAACTGAGGTGCAAGCGGTTGAAGTAACTACAGAATCAACGACCAGAGCGGAAGATCAGAATGTCGTCGTTAAAGAAACTACTCCAACAACATCTGGAGGTTTCGACATGGGACATTTGTTGGCGGCTATGCAACAAATGCAACTTCAGACGAAACAAATGATTACCGAGCAAAGCACATTGCGTGCTGAACAAGAGCAGATGATCGGTGGGCTAAAAACCGATTTGATTACCAGCCAAGATCAATTAAAGAACGACATAAAGGAGCAGATGCGTGCCGATCAAGAAAACATGTTAATTGGACAGCAACAAATTCTGGAACTAATGGAACAACTGGAAAAGTTTCCACAAGATTTAAGGGAGGATGTCAATGGAAAATTGAGCATAGTTAAAATGGATCTCAACACTAACGGCAGAGCTCAATACCAGCTCAATAAAGTTGAAGCCACCAACGTTCGACGGAACCACACTATTCAACATCGTCAAACTCCAGTTTGAAATGGTGGCCACTAGGAATGGTAGGTGTGAGGAGGATCGAGTGGCAGCGTTAATTGTTGCACTAAAAGGCAGTACTGGGGAACTACTGCAAATTGTGCCGGAATACGAACGGGAGGATTACGGAAAAATCATGATGAGTTTATAGCGTAAATATGGAGGTGACCATCGACGGGAACTACATCGTATTGAGTTGAAGGGACGATGTCAGAGGATTGGAGATACGCTACAGGAGTATGCGGCGGATATAGAGCGGTTAGTGCACCTCGCCCACTACAACATGGTGGGTGAATACAAAGAGCGGATCAAGATTGACGCTTTCACAGATGGAATACGAGATCCCGATACGAGACGTGCTGTTGTATTGTCTCCGAAATCAACGTTTGCGGAAACCATCGCGTGTGCACTAACCAACGAGACTGCAAACAATATCATCAAACCAGCAGTCAAGGTACGTCGTGTGGAAGTGGAACCACCAATCAGTCACAAACAGGGCAATAACATCAAACCAGCAGATAACTGGCGGACAACGAGATTCCGGGATGGAAGTAGTAAAATCAGATGTTGGGTTTGTGACAAAATAGGACACATCTCAAGGGAATGCTGGGAGATAAGGCGCAAACGGGCGAGAACACCATCGCTGATGTACCGAAGGCCACCGGAGGGAAGAAGAGCAGCAGCCGAGGAGGAACGTCAAACAACAACGAAGGCATTAACGAACGCGTCAGCTTTGAGGAGCAAAAACTGATTCCCACAACCGAAAGCTCCATAACCTTCATCCCCATTTCCAGATTGGCAAAAGGTGGTGATAGTTTGATGGTCTGAGGCGAAGTAGAGGGACGATCCAGTTTAATAACGTTGGACACTGGAGCAACGAGAACGATTGTGCGGCCAGATTTCATCATGAATGGAGTTCGGACGATGAAAGGGTTCAAGTTACAAACGGCGACAGGCGACAGTGCGGCTATCAAAGGAAAGAGGGAGGTTACAATACGAATCGGGAACAATGGTTTTCGACATGAGGTTCTGGTTGCGGATATTGTGGATGAGGTCATTCTGGGTATGGACTTCATGAAACGAAAAGGATTCGTATTGGATGTCTGACGGGAAACATTGAGCTACGGTAACGTCGAACTGCCTTTGCAACTGAACAATGGAAAGGAGCCAGTCATAAGGAGGATAACATTGGATCATCGAACGAAGCTACCACCACACTCGGAAACGGTTGTCTGGGGCAAATTGATGGAGGTCCTAGATCCCAAGGATTGTGGGTTGTGGAAGCCAACAGTGACGAGATACAAACCAAAGAAATTATCATCAGAAAAGCTTTGGTTAAACCGGCTTGTGATTTTAGAGTTCCGATAAGGAATTTTAATTTATCGGATGTAACAAAAACAATCAAAAAGGGAACTATCATCGGCCGAGGTAAGGAAGTACCCACGGTAAAAAAATGCGAGGAGACGAATCCGTGTGTAAAAGCCAAAGATCAAAGGCAACGAAAAATAACGGTGGAACTGACACAGAAATGGACAGGACAATTAACATATAAAGAAAAACAAGCAGCAAAGGACTTGCTCCAGTAATGAATGTCCATTTTCTATGGGGCAGCGGAAGATAATGGCAGAACAAACATGGTTAAACACCGGATCGACACAGGAATAACACCTATTCGACAAGCGCCAAGAAGGTTGCCATTGGCTAAACAAGCAGAAGTAGATAAGATGGTAACTGATATGCAAACATCGGGAGTAATTGAGCAGTCAACGAGTCCATGGAGTTCACCAGTAGTATTGGTGGAAAAGAAGGATGGAAGTATGAGATTCTGCGTTGATTATTGGAAGCTCAACACAGTTACCAAGAAGGATAGTTACCCATTACCAAGGATCGACGACACACTGGATACATTGGCAGGAGCACGGATGTTTTCAACATTGGATTTGCAGAGCGGTTATTGGCAAGTGGAGGTCGCAGACGAAGATAAAGAAAAAAAAAGCGTTCAGTGTGGGCAATGGATTATGGCAATTCAATGTCATGCCATTTGGATTTTGTAACGCCCCTGCGACTTTCGAACGGCTAATGGAACGCGTAATAAAAGGACTCCACTGGAAAACATGCCTGGTTTATGTGGACAACATCATCGTTATGGGAAAGGACTTCAACGAGCATCTACGAAATCTAGAGGAAGTATTCGAAAGAATCCAATCAGCTGGTTTGAAGTTAAGTCCGAAGAAATGTGTATTGTTCCGGGATGAAGTCAAATATTTGGGACACAAAATAACAACAAGCGGCATTCATACAGATAAAGACAAGATCTCCGCCTTAAAGGATTGGCCAAGACCGTAAAATTTACATGAAGTAAGAAGTTTCATCGGAAAATGCACATATAATCGACGATTTGTGCCAGGATTTGCCAACATCGCAAGGAGTTTACACGAGCTGACACAGAAGAACAAGCCGTTCCAATGGAGTAATGAACACAAGGAAACGTTCAATGAACTGAAGCAGCGATTATGTACAGCACCATTGCTTTCGTATCCAGTTCCGAATAAACGTTTTATTTTGGATACGGATGCAAGCAATTATGGCTTGGGAGAAGCATGTGAAGTTATCCCAGTATTTCATCCCAGAAAAAATACAAAGTTGCATCAGGCAACATTTTTCTATTTCATCCCAGTTTTTTCGTTCTATCTAAAATTCGCGACATAAATAATAATAAAAAGAAACTTAATCATCCCATCCCAGTTTTTTTTCAGTTTCATGTATTTTATACTACATATTTTGCACCAATTGATAATAGAACTATAGAAATTTAAGATATTTCGGAACCTGGCTCCTGAGAACCTATCGGGCCGGAAATGATTCTTGATGTTTTGAGTTGGTCATGGTATGGACCAACTCTAGTAAATATAACAGAACCATCCGGTGGATGGAATTGGCACAATCGCGCTGCGTTCAGAAACTTCCATATAAAATTCTATAATTTAAGACAAACCGTTTCTTGGCTCCTGAGAACCTATTGGGCCGGAAATGATTCTTGATGTTTTGAGTTTGTCATAGTATGGACCAACTCTAGTAAATATAACAGAACAATCCGGTGGATGGAATTGGTACAATTGAGCTGCGTTCAGAAACTTCCATATAAAATTCTATAATTTAAGACAAGCTGTTACCTGGCTCTTGAGAACCTATTGGACCGGAAATGATTCTTGATGTTTTGAGTTGGTCATGGTATGGACCAACTCTAGTGAATATAACAAAACCATCCGGTGGTTCGAATTGGTACAATCGAGCTGCGTTCAGAAACTTCCATATAAAATTCTATAATTTAAGACAAACCGTTACCTGGCTCCTGAGAACCTATTGGGCCGGAAATGGTTCTTTATGTTTTGAGTTGGTCATGGTATGGACCAACTCTAGTTAATATAACAGAACCATCCGGTGGATGGAATTGGTACAATTGAGCTGCGTTCAGAAACTTCCATATAAAATTCTATAATTTAAGACAAGCTGTTACCTGGCTCTTGAGAACCTATTGGACCGGAAATGATTCTTGATGTTTTGAGTTGGTCATGGTATGGACCAACTCTAGTGAATATAACAAAACCATCCGGTGGTTCGAATTGGTACAATCGAGCTACGTTCAGAAACTTCCATATAAAATTCTATAATTTAAGACAAACCGTTTCTTGGCTCCTGAGAACCTATTGGGCCGGAAATGATTCTTGATGTTTTGAGTTTGTCATAGTATGGACCAACTCTAGTAAATATAACAGAACCATCCGGTGGATGGAATTGGCACAATCGAGCTGCGTTCAGAGACTTCCATATAAAAGTCTATAATTTAAGACAAACCGTTACCTGGCTCCTGAGAACCTATTGGGCTGGAAATGATTCTTGATGTTTGAGTTGGCCATGGTATGGACCAACTCTAGTTAATATAACAGAACCATTCGGAGGATGGAATTGGTACAATCAAGCTGCGTTCAGAAACTTCCATATAAAATTCTATAATTTAAGACAAACCGTTATCTGGCTCCTGAGAACCTATTGGACCGGAAATGATTCTTGATGTTTTGAGTTGATCATGGTATGGACCAACTCTAGTGAATATAACAGAACAATTCGGTGGTTCGAATTGGTACAATCGAGCTGCGTTCAGAAACTTCCATATAAAATTCTATAATTTAAGACAAACCGTTACCTGGCTCCTGAGAACCTATAGGCCGGAAATGATTCTTGATGTTTTGAGTTGATGTTTTGATTCTTTGCACAATCGAGCTGCGTTCAGAAACTTCCATATAAAATTCTATAATATTTATAAGACAAACCGTTACCTGGTTCCTGAGAACCTATTGGGTCGGATATGATTCTTGATGTTTCGAGTTTGTCATAGTATGGACCAACTCTAGTGAATATAATAGAACCATCCGGTGGATGAAATTGGCACAATCGAGCTGCGTTCAGAAATTTCCAAATAAAATTCTATAATTTAAGACAAACCGTTACCTGGCTCCTGAGAACCGATTGGGCCGGAAATGATTCTTGATGTTTTGAGTTGGTCATGGTATGGACCAACTCTAGTGAATATAACAGAACAATCCGGTGGATGGAATTGGCACAATCGAGCTGCGTTCAGAAACTTCCATATAAAATTCTATAATTTAAGACAAACCCTTTCCTGGCTCCTGAGAACCTATTGGGCCGGAAATGATTCTTGATGTTTTGAGTTGGTCATAGTATGGACCAACTCTAGTAAATATAACAGAACCATCCGGTGGATGGAATTGGTACAATCGAGCTGCGTTCAGAAACTTCCATATAAAATTCTATAATTTAAGACAAACCGTTACCTGGCTCCTGAGAACCTATTGGGCCGGAAATGGTTCTTTATGTTTTGAGTTGGTCATGGTATGGACCAACTCTAGTTAATATAACAGAACCATCCGGTGGATGGAATTGGTACAATTGAGCTGCGTTCAGAAACTTCCATATAAAATTCTATAATTTAAGACAAGCTGTTACCTGGCTCTTGAGAACCTATTGGACCGGAAATGATTCTTGATGTTTTGAGTTGGTCATGGTATGGACCAACTCTAGTGAATATAACAAAACCATCCGGTGGTTCGAATTGGTACAATCGAGCTACGTTCAGAAACTTCCATATAAAATTCTATAATTTAAGACAAACCGTTTCTTGGCTCCTGAGAACCTATTGGGCCGGAAATGATTCTTGATGTTTTGAGTTTGTCATAGTATGGACCAACTCTAGTAAATATAACAGAACCATCCGGTGGATGGAATTGGCACAATCGAGCTGCGTTCAGAGACTTCCATATAAAAGTCTATAATTTAAGACAAACCGTTACCTGGCTCCTGAGAACCTATTGGGCTGGAAATGATTCTTGATGTTTGAGTTGGCCATGGTATGGACCAACTCTAGTTAATATAACAGAACCATTCGGTGGATGGAATTGGTACAATCAAGCTGCGTTCAGAAACTTCCATATAAAATTCTATAATTTAAGACAAACCGTTATCTGGCTCCTGAGAACCTATTGGACCGGAAATGATTCTTGATGTTTTGAGTTGATCATGGTATGGACCAACTCTAGTGAATATAACAGAACAATCCGGTGGATGGAATTGGCACAATCGAGCTGCGTTCAGAGACTTCCATATAAAAGTCTATAATTTAAGACAAACCGTTACCTGGCTCCTGAGAACCTATAGGCCGGAAATGATTCTTGATGTTTTGAGTTGATGTTTTGATTCTTTGCACAATCGAGCTGCGTTCAGAAACTTCCATATAAAATTCTATAATTTAAGACAAACCGTTACCTGGCTCCTGAGAACCGATTGGGCCGGAAATGATTTTTGATGTTTTGAGTTGGTCATGGTATGGACCAACTCTAGTGAATATAACAGAACAATCCGGTGGATGGAATTGGCACAATCGAGCTGCGTTCAGAAACTTCCATATAAAATTCTATAATTTAAGACAAACCCTTTCCTGGCTCCTGAGAACCTATTGGGCCGGAAATGATTCTTGATGTTTTGAGTTGGTCATGGTATTGAGCAACTCTAGTTAATATAACAGAACCATCTGGTGGATGGAATTGGTACAATCAAGCTGCGTTCAGAAACTTCCATATACAATTCTAAAATTTAAGATAAACCGGTACCTGTTTCTGTTTTAATTGTTGTATATTGTCTTTTCCTTCTACTTCATCAAATCAAAATATCTATTTCAAATCAAAATCTCTATCATCCCAAACACAAATACCCAAAATAACACGCGGAACCATCTTTTACACGATATACTACACCCAATCCGGGAACAATCTTTTACACGGTACTACACCCAATCCGGCAACTAATTTTTTCTTTCCCCCCTCTTACTTTACGACAAATTACTCATATGCGTGGCGCATTTTTTCTTCGTTCTTATTTTTCCTCTTCTTTGCACGGTTATACTACGAAACAAAATACAAAAACCACATTTCGTATTCTTATTCTTCTTTGCACGGGTTGTACTACGAAACAAAATACAAAAACAAAATTTTATAAAAAATACAAAAATGTTACGATTTCGCCGAGTAATTCAATAATTTATGCGGTTCGATCACTGGACTGTGAATATCAAACTCGCAAACTTTAAATTTTAACTAAATCTATTTCCCACAAAAAATACACAATTATTTCACAAATAATTTACTAATATTTATTTTCACTATTATTTTACACAATATTTATCACTACTATTATTTTAACACTTCACTTTTTATCACTTCCCGATATTAACACTTCGAAATTCAAAATTGAACTGTTTCGTAACTCAAATGTCTACACCTATTTATACGACGCAAATACTTGTAGAACATTTCATTATTTTGCTTCTCTACACTTCTCGAATTTTCGTTGCGTCGTATTTGGTTCGCTTCGCCTATTTCATTATTTCTTCTTATTTTGTTCGTTTATGTAAACATTTGGTTACAGGGTAATCCCTACTGTTATAATTTTCTTTTTAATTATCACAAGTGACATCTGTGATTCGTGACACTACCCTCCGCCCAAACCTGTTCGTCCCGAACAGGATCTAGATCTCTTCCTCTATAGAACGCCAGTCGTTCCAGTTGTACAACCTTGGGTTTTCCTCGTACTCCTCTTTGGATCCTGTTCAGGATCAGAAGCTGAAAAACAATAATTAAATAGTTACATGTATTATAGTAAACAAAATGAATTTAAATTAACTTATCTTAAATTTAGTTGAATCGGGCATTTATTGTCTGACATTCGTGGAAATTAAGTCCAATTTACTTCTTATATTTATCTGTAAGATTTAAAGTTATTAATCAGTTATTATGAAATTATTTATGAATTAATGTAAATCAATCACTTATCTTAAATGTTGAATGCAATCAGCTGTTCTGCAAACTTTGACATTTATAATTGTCATTTATACTCATGATAATGTAGAAAATTGTTTTATCGATAGTTGATTTTTTAAGTAATGCTCTATGTTTGCAGAGTGTAGCTAATAATTGGTAGCACAAGTATTAAGCATATTTATTTGAATTTATATTACCGCACTTTTAACTGCTGATAAGCTCAACTATTATATTTTTATTGAACTTTATATTTCTCATCCACTTACTTTTTGACCGCAGAGCAGCCAAATCAAAAATTTCAATCAGTTTTGTGAATTAAATTTAAGAATTTTTTTGTGAATAATATCAAGAATTATAAAACTTTAAACACAGTAGTTTTGTTAGTTTCTTTTTCTAATTTATATTTGGAACATTACACATCCGTACATTTTTTGGTCCTTCGAGCCGGATAGCTGTTTACGATCCAGAATTGAGAAAACACAGACAAAACCACATGGAATGGAAGCATCCAGAAAAGAAAAAACGCATTGAGTATCAATTTATTTTATATAATAATCAATAAAGTTTACAAATTATATTAAATTTTCTCTGAGTTCTCAATTATACGAGGTTGTTTATTTAAATTACATAAACTTTGGAATTTATATAGTCGTGCTAATCATTTATTGAAGCCTTTAGTTAACGTATATTGAGTGAACTCTCCCAAATCCGCGTGAACTATATTAGTGTTTAGTGCAAGTGACAATTAAAGCATTAAAATATTGTGATAATTTGATATAATTCAATAGAACTATTAGTTGAATTCTCGAGCGTTCTTTCTTATTCCCGTGTTACTGTGTAGTAAATTTATAGTGTTCTTGCGGTAGTTAAACAAATTTTGCAACAGCTATTTCAAGATGGAAGCCCTGAAAGGAAAAAGAGCATATGTTAAAGGTCAAATTACCAGACTTGAAAACTTTGTTCGTACAATTAAGGATGATATGAGTGTAGAAGAATTAACAGTCAGATTAGAAAAAATCCATCAATTGCATAAAGATTTCGTAGATATCGAACATCAAATGATCGAAATATCTGATGTAGTGGAAACTGACATCGAAACCATCGACGATCAGTATTATAGTATTGTCCCCAAATTACAAGCAGCTATACGTAAAAGGAATGTGGGTCCACCCGTGCCAAATTTAGATCAAACGCTTAACATGTCACAATCCGCATCTATCGATTTTCGTTTACCACGAATTACTATTCCTCCCTTTGATGGGAATTTTAAGGAATGGCAATCGTTCTTTGACCTGTTTGGATCAACGGTACATGAAAATCCCAACTTGTCGCCTGCGCAAAAATTCCAGCTACTTAAAGGACATCTAAGGGACGAAGCACTAGCACTCGTTCGTCACTTTCCAATAAATGATGCTAATTACATTGAGGCATACCAAAAATTGTGTAAACGGTATGATAAAAAGCGATACATTGTAGAGTCATTTATTCAAACGTTTGTCGATCAACCAAATGTAAATCAAGCAACAGCACAATCCATTACACGTTTACACGATACGTGTGATGAAGTGATACGTGGGCTTAAGGCACTTGGTACGGAAGCAGAGAGTCGAGATCCATGGCTCATTTACATAGCTACCCAGAAAATGGATCCCGAAACGAGGCAAATGTGGAAATTGGAGACTACAGAGCTAGAATATCCTACAATAGGAAATTTGTTATCAGTGTTAACGAAACGAATGGATTCTCTACAAGGAATCAAGCATGAACCCCGTGGAATCCGATCCGTCACAAAGCAATCCCAACATTTAAAAGCAATGCACACAGCAGTCGCAGTAAATTGTGCATTTTGTGGTAATGGTCACAATTTACCTGAGTGTCCTAAATTTTCAGAACTGGAAATTCAGCAAAAAAGAGATTATGTAAAAAAAATGCATTTTGTTACAATTGTCTAAAAAATAATCATTTGGTCTATCAATGCAAATCGAGACGAAGATGCAATTTGTGCCAGAAAAAGCATCATGAAATTTTGCATTTAGAAACCCCTGCAAGTACCTCCGAGCAAACGACGTGTAGTCATGCCAATTTAATTAATAACACAATTCTTCCCACAGTACAACTGGAAATAGAACGTCATAATGGAGACTGGGAACGGTGTCGTGCGCTCTTGGACTCCGGATCACAGACATCTTTCGTAACGGAAGACTGTTTTCAGCGTCTCGGTTTAAAAAGAGAAAATGGTCGAATCTGGATTCAAGGATTAAACGATGCTACGTCAGGAATTTCAAAGGGCATGTCAAGCATACGCATTAAATCTAGATTCCAGAATGATAGTTATAGGACCACAGCAAAAGTTCTGATAGTACCAAAGATATCATCATATCAACCATCAATGACAGGATTGGATGATCTACGAAGTTTGGACACGTTGAAACTCGCCGATCCAAATTTCTACAAAAACAAAAGAATAGATATCCTTTTAGGCAGTGACATATTTTTTGAGCTACTGTATGATGGCAAAAAGTACATTCCCAACTCCAGGCTAATAGCACACAATACGAGACTTGGATGGGTCATAGCAGGAACGCCAATACAAACTGAAGGTGTCAAAGCATTCCCAGTAAACCTACACGTTGATTGACTCGACTCTTCGAAAATTTTGGGAGCTCGAAGAAATCAAGAATACTGTTCCATACACAGACGAAGAAACATTTTGTATTGAACATTATCGAAATACGGTTCAAAGAGCAGCAGATGGCAGATATATAGTAAGCTTACCATTCAAAGGAGGTTTACCCAGCCTGCACGGAAAAAAATTTTAGGCTGGGAATCATCAAAAAACAGTATAATAATCATTAAAATCTGCTCCAGTCGATCCAATGGTGATTAAAATTAAACTGCTTTAGTGAATTTTTCCTGCAGTGAATAGTACAAAACTGACAAATGCTATTCACTAAATATTCATATTGAATATTTGTGACGTCATAAAACAAATTATTAACTACGAGCATTAAATCTCTAATGAATTTCATTGAAAAATAAGTAAAAATCAGTATTTATTTTGATGAAAATCTCTTTTATTATAGCCAATAAAAACAAATGGTGAATAACATGTAATATATATATATATATATATATATATATATATATATATATATATATATATATATATACATATATATATATATATATATATATATATATATATATATATATATATATATATATATATATATATATATATATATATATATATATATATATATATATATATATATATATTTATATATATATATATATATATATATATATATATATATATATATATATATATAATATATATATATATATATATATATATATATTAGTTTAGATTTATAATAAAACACATAGTTGTTGATTTATTTTCAACGAGACCTTTTATCTTAATTTATTATTTTATCTGTCAAAATCTATTTTTATATGTTCGACAAAGTTTGATGATTCTGTATCAATCACTTCGGTACTATTTTTTTCAGGTATTTCATATTCTACTATCTATATATATATATTCGATAAATAATCAGTAATCGAAATCTGTAACATAATAGAGCGTATTAAATGACACGACATGTTTTATTTCATACTTACCCGCATATAATTATATATTGTATCAAAATACTTATTTGATTATATGCAGGAATACTTCTGATATGCAAAACCACTTAAAATTGAAAATTATTAAACTATAATAAATAAATAAAAAACGACCGAAATAATAGGAAAAGCGTCTTAAATGACAGTTAATTGAAAATATTTGATAAATATTCTATCACCAAAAGTTTTTGATGTTTACAGAATTACTATGAAAATCAATCTATATTTTACTGATATGCACAAATTTTTCCTGACGTACGGACCTTTTCAAAAATTTATATAATGAATTTCAGAAAACGTTCTTTATGAATATCGATAGTCAACAAAAATTCATTAATTCATTTAATCAATATCACTCAAAAAGAAGTTAAAATCAGTAAAAATTTAATGAGCATCACAAAAATCTAGTTACCAAACTACAATAATGATATTAATCAAAATATTTTTTTCCGTGTGGGCAATTCCAAAATAATGGCATTTAAACGATTGAATCAAACAGACGAAAAATTCACACGCGACGCTGAATTTGAACAACAATATAACCAATTCATGGATGAATATCACCAGTTAGGTCATATGGAGATCTCAAGAGACATTCACTGAGAAAAATTTGAGTTTTCATTTCAAAGGAATCAATCCTTTAGAAAATTATTCTTTGTTTTAAAGAAAATTTACGTGAAAGTACCATTTATTTCAAAAGAAAAAAAATCTTTGTTATCGAATGTTAAATGAACGGCCTTTAATGGATCCTTAAGGCCTTGAAAATCCTTAGATTTTAAGAATGTATACTTTGCTTCAAAACAAATTTTTCTAGATATTATGATTATTTAATATTTAAGATTTTGCATTCTTTAGATAAAAGGATCTCAACCTTTAAAGAAAAGTATATATGCTCTGTCAAAATCGTGTATATTTTAAACTAAAGTTTTAAGGCTTTGTTGCAAATGTTTTGATTATTTGTTTATGCAATTCTTCTGTGAAGAATGTGATTTTATTTAATGTCGTACCGCGCAAGCAGTGAGTTGATTATTTTAATTTAAAGTGAAATTTAATAAATAGTAAATATAATTAAAAGAAATTTGGAGTGTAATCTTTATTTGGGATAGTTTGATGTAAGTATACTCGTATTACATTAGTTTTTGTGTTAATTGTTTAAAAAAAAGAATTCCATTTCAAACAACTATTTGACTGAAGGAAAATAACAGAATTTTGTTTTTATTTTTATAACTAACTAACAAAATTGCATCTAATTTCTCTTGTATGTTTGAACGTGCGTTGCATCCGATCACGAGTATGACATTGTGGAAACTTTGCAAACAACCATCACGTTATGTCAAAAAATTATAGACTGGCAATTGTTTTCATCACTGAGTTTCAGGTAAGCATAATTTTAAATATAAACTAAATTCATTTGCTTAAAGTTTATGCTATGGTACAATGTTTTTATAATAAATTATTGGAACGCAGGATGAATATTATACTTTCCTCGTAAGAGCTAGAAGAAACCATCGGGAAAGCTGTACGTTCGCTACAGTAACATGTGGTAGGTATACAACGTTTTTGAAACATTCCCATTTAAATTCAACAACCGGCAAAATTTCAAACCCGTCTACTCCCGATTTTATTCCCAATGGTAATTTTTTTTTAAATAACTTAATATATTATGTTATGCATATGTGTTTTATATATTTTCAGATTATTTTCAAAGAAACAAACAATGACTGAAAATAAATTTCAAACCTTAACCATTAATATGTGATTAATGGAAAGAAACGTCAAGTGATTGGACTTCAGCATTTAAATCATCATCAAATACGAATATTTCAGAGTTTACAATTATTTTAAGTATTATCTAAATCAAAGATAATATGATAATAATAATGCAAACTTATGAGAGGAATTTTTAATTTATTTAAAAATGTATTGATATATATTATTTATTGATATTTCATAATAAAGAATTTTAAAATATAACAATTTTGTTTTATTAAAAATTTAAATGCATGTTTTGAAACAAATATTAAGATCCTTTGAAACAAAGCCTAAATAAATATTATTTTTATAAGTTTTCTGTCTTTGAGCTAAAAGAGATATATTTTTCAAAGAAAAGTTCAAAATGTTTGAAATAAAAGTTCGATAATCTTTAAATCAAAATCTTCTGTGCATTAAACCAAAATATGACAATTCTTTGATATAAATAATTTAAGTTTTCAATAACCTTCTGAAGAAAAGAAAAAGTCCTTTATTATTACTTCTCAATAGTTTATTCCAAATGATAAAAAAAACTTTGATTTAAACTTTTCGAATTGTTTAAATTAAAACTAAAAAAGTTTTGCGCAAAATCTATAGGCAAAAATTCTTTAAGTTAAAGAAGAATCCTTTGTTTTTAAGATACAATTTTTCTCAGTGTTGGTGGCCAACAGTATTTTTTACCGCATCATGGGGTGATCAAAGAAAGCAGTACGACCACCAAGTTGCTGGTGGTATTTGATGGGTCAGCCAAAACATTGGAAGGAAACTCGCTGAATGACCAACTAGCAGTAGGGCCGCAGGTGCAATCAAGTCTGTTCGAGCTTTTATTAAGATTTCGAAATCACAAGATTATTTTCACGGCTGACATCGAAAAGATGTATCGGCAGATTTGGGTTAACCGAGTAGATAGCGACTACCAAAAAATTGTATGGAGAAAGAAGGCATCTGAAGAATTAAACGTATACAAGCTTCTTACTGTAACATATGGCACGTCATCAGCTCCGTTTTTAGCGACGCAAACGCTAAACCAACTTGCTTCTGATTATGAGCAAGACTATCCAGAAGCCGCCAAAATAGTAAAACGAGATTTTTATGTCGATGACCTCATGTCGGGTACGAGCAACCTGAAGGATGCTAAAGTCATAGTTCAAGACCTAATAACCTTAATGAACAAGGGAGGATTCAATCTTCGGAAGTGGGCATCTAATTGTGAAGAACTCATGCGTAACATTCCTGAAATAAATCGAGCCTCCACAATTTTGGATATTGAAGACGAGTTACAAGCGATTTCAATACTTGGAGTGAGGTACTCCACCAAAACAGATTGTTTCCAATTTAAAGTTAAATTAGAAGATCAGAAACTAACCAAACGATATATGCTATCCGAGACTTCAAAGATTTTTTACCCCATAGGTTGGTTATCACCGACAGTAATCAAAATTAAGATCATCTTTCAGAAATTGTGGCTAATAGGAATCGATTGGGATGAGCTTCTACCGGACCCAGTGTATCAAGAGTACGAAGCGATAAGAATCAACTTAAAGCGACTAGAGGACATCAGAATCAATAGGTGGTTGTTCACAGAGGGAGAAATAGAATTGCACGGATTTGCGGATGCCTCTGAACTGGCATATGCTGCAGTAATTTATAGCAGGGTAAAGACCAAAGATGGGTACAAGACCAATATAGTTACAGCAAAAACCAAGGTGGCTCCATTGAAATCGATCAGCATTCCACGCCTTGAGCTGTGTGCCGCTACATTACTGACAAAATTATTAATGTCCGTGCTGGAAATATTTAAAGGCCAAGTCATTACCACCTATCGTTTGTGGACAGATTCCACGATTGTGCTCAGTTGGTTATCATCATGTCCACGGAGATGGCAGACGTATGTGGCAAATCGTGTATCATTTATCTTGCAGCATACAAATCGAAGTCAATGGAGCCATGTATCCTCAAACGATAACCCAGCTGACTGCGCTTCGAGAGGTATATTTCCGGAGGAGTTGCTTAATCACGAGTTATGGTGGAATGGTCCGTATTGGTTGAAGAAAGTCGAAGAAGAATGGCCAAGTCAAACAAGGTTAAAGAATGATCTATCAGAAGCGGTATTGAGAGAGCAAAAGATTAATTCAGTGGTGTTGAGCAACACAATTGAAGATGGCAGAAACGATTGGGTGTTTAGACTCATTGACCGATGTTCGAGATTCACGAAAGTCATCTTCACCATTACTAGAATTCTAATGCTGTTTAGAAGAAAATCAAAGACCAGAGCAGTTGAGAAGTTCGAGATTTCGAGATTTGAGAACGAGGCCAAGATTGATGCATTCAATTTCATTATCCGACGAGTCCAGTCGAAGAGTTTCTTATCAGAAATAAATGCGCTCACCAATAACAAACCAATTTGTAAAAATTCAAAATTAACGTCACTTTTTCCCTTTCTAGACAAATTTGGTTTATTACGAGTTGGAGGCAGATTGTGTAACGCGAATGTTACGTTTGATCAAAAACATCCAATCATCATACCAGCAGGGTATCAAGTGACAACATTAATTATAAGGGAGGAACATCTCAAGCATTTCCACGCAGCCCAAACCTTTTTAATGTCTACTTTGAAGCAGAAATTTCACATACTCAGATGCAAGGATGAAATTCGAGCAGTCATTGGGCGATGCGTTAAATGTGTGAGATTGAAGGGAAAGCAACAACATCAACTGATGGGTCAGTTACCACAATGCAGAGTCACATTGCAGCGTCCATTCTTATCCACGGGTGTAGATTACGCAGGACCGCTGTTTATCAAAGCGTCCAAATTGCGAGGTGCTAAATTAATCAAAGCGTATCTGGCACTTTTTGTTTGTATGGCAACCAAGGCGGTACATTTGGAATTAGTCGGCGATATGACGACGGAAGCTTTCTTGGCAGCTCTGCGACGATTCCATGCTCGACGCGGCATTTGCAGTCACATATATAGTGACAACGGGACAAATTTTGTTGGTGCCCAAAAGGAACTACAACGAAATTTCGAATTGATATTGAAAGATGAGACAGTTATGAGGTACATCACCTTAAACAACGTCGAATGGCATTTTATTCCTCCAGCTGCTCCTAATTTTGGTGGTTTATGGGAGGCTGCCATTAAATCAACTAAATTTTATATGACTTATTATTGTACTTGGAGAATCACGGCTTACATATGAAGAAATGTTGACATTGTTAGTCGAAATAGAAGCGATCCTTAATTCACGACCACTGTGTGAGATGTCAGCTGATGAATTCGATCCGCTCACACCAGGTCATTTGTTAATTGGGCATCCTATAAATCTAATCCCAGAACCCAACTTGCTACCTTTAAAAGAGAACCGGTTATCACGTTGGCAACACATTCAAAGGATGGTCCAGCATTTTTTCATGCAGATGGCATAAGGAATATATCTTAACATTACAGCAACGCCACAAATGGAAGTATCCCACAAAGAATCCAAGCATCGGGAATTTGGTGGTTGTGATGGATAATGATGTTCCACCAACAAGATGGCTCATGGGTCGTATTATATCGGTAGTTCCAGGTCAGGATGGACTAATCAGAGTGGTCGTCATCAAAACAAAACTGGGTGAAATAAAGAGGCCAGTTACCAAAATATGTATATTACCTTCTGGCTCTGGTGAGCCAAGCGGCGCGGGATGTTCAGGATCAGAAGCTGAAAAACAATAATTAAATAGTTACATGTATTATAGTAAACAAAATGAATTTAAATTAACTTATCTTATATTTAGTTGAATCGGGCATTTATTGTCTGACATTCGTGGAAATTAAGTCCAATTTACTTCTTATATTTATCTGTAAGATTTAAAGTTATTAATCAGTTATTATGAAATTATTTATGAATTAATGTAAATCAATCACTTATCTTAAATGTTGAATGCAATCAGCTGTTCTGCAAACCTTGACATTTATAATTGTCATTTATACTCATGATAATGAGAAAATTGTTTTATCGATAGTTGATTTTTTAAGTAATGCTCTATGTTTGCAGAGTGTAACTAATAATTGGTAGCACAAGTATTAAGCATATTTATTTGAATTTATATTACCGCACTTTTAACTGCTGATAAGCTCAACTATTATATTTTTATTGAACTTTATATTTCTCATCCACTTACTTTTTGACCGCAGAGCAGCCAAATCAAAAATTTCAATCATTTTTGTGAATTAAATTTAAGAATTTTTTTGTGAATAATATCAAGAATTATAAAACATTAAACACAGTAGTTTTGTTAGTTTCTTTTTCTAATTTATATTTGGAACATTACACATCCGTACAAATCCTATAGATCACATGATTTATTCTTGTTATAACCTTGTACGGTCCCTCCCATCCGGGTTGTAATTTCTGCGATAACCCTTTCTTACGTTGTGGGTTGTGAAGCCATACCAACTGACCCTCGTCAAATCCTTTATTGTTCGCTCGTCCATCATACCGAGCCTTTGTTTTATCACTTGACAATTTGATTTTCTCTCTGACAAATCCGTGTATGTTGTTGATCTCCTCTTTCAAGTTGTCCACATATGCTTGTCCACATTTGGCTGATGATGGAACCGCTCCGAATTTGAGATCGCCTGGTAGTCTTAAATTGTTGCCAAAAAGTATTGTCGCTGATGTTACTTCTGTTGTGTTATGCATCGCAGATCGATAAGCCATTAAGAACAATGGAATGCCTTGATCCCAATTCCGCTGGTTTTTATCCACTGTTTTGGCTATAAACTCCTCCAATGTGGCATTGAAACGCTCCACCATGCCATCAGGCTGTGGGTGGAAAGGTGTTGTCCGCGTTTTATTAATTCCCAGTAACTGGCACATCTCCTGGAAGACAACCGATTCAAAATTCCGCCCTTGGTCGGAATGCAGTTCCATTGGTACCCCATAACGGCTTATCCAATTGTATACCACTGCATTGGCGATTGTGGTTGTTTCCTGATTTGGAATCGGGTATACCTCTGGCCACTTACTGAAGTAGTCCATTACTACCAAAACATATTTGTTGCCACTATCGCTGGTTGGAAATGGTCCTGCAACATCTATGGCAATCCTCTCAAATGGTGCTCCCACATTATATTGTTGCATCGCTCCACGGCTCTTCTTTGCCGGTCCTTTCACAGCCATTGGTCAAACTTTTGACACCATTCAGCCACTGCCTGTCTACATCCTGCCCAGTAGAACCTTTCACGTACCTTGGCTAACGTTTTGTTAATTCCTAGGTGGCCTCCGCTTGTTCCTCCGTGGTATTCCTCGAATATTTCCGCCATCCTGATCTTCGGTACCACCACTAGCGACTGCTTTGTTTTGCCATCGGAGCTTTCCCATGTTCGTTTTAAGCATCCGTTTTCCATGGTTAAACTATCCCATTGGGCCCAGTAAGCCTTGATAGCTGGGCCTTTATCTGCAATATCGCTCCATGTGGGACGACGTTCTTCCTCCATGAATTTGATAATCACTGCCAAATCTGGGTCCTGCTGTTGCTATTTGGAGATAACATCGTTGGTCCATTCATCAGCTGGCAACACTTTCATTAGTCTGATATCGACGATGTTTTCCACCCGTCCGCAATGTTTACAATCCACTCGACGTGGCCGTCTTGACAATGCATCCGCATTTCCATGAGCGCTTCCCTTCCGATGTTGGATTTCGTAAACAAAACTCCCCAATCGCTCAATCCACCGTGCTACTTGTCCTTCGGGATTTTTAAACTGAAGTAGCCATGTCAAGGCGCCATCCGTTCTTAATAGAAATGATTGGCCATAGAGGTATTTCCTGAAATGTTCCACACATTTCACTATGGCCAACAATTCTCTTCTTGTTACACAGTAGTTCCGTTCTGGCTTCGATAAGATCTTTGAATAATATGCGATGACACGTTCCTGTCCATCGATTTCCTGTGACAACACACCTCCCAAGCCGTAATTGCTTGCATCCGTATCCAAAATAAAACGTTTATTCGGAACCGGATACGAAAGCAATGGTGCTGTACATAATCGCTGCTTCAGTTCATTGAACGCTTCCTCGTGTTCATCACTCCATTGGAACGGCTTGTTCTTCTATGTCAGCTCGTATAAACTCCTTGCGATGTTGGCAAATCCTGGCACAAATCGTCGATTATATGTGCATAGTCCGATGAAACTCCTTAGTTCATGTAAATTCTGCGGTCTTGGCCAATCCTTTACGGCGGAGATCTTGTCTTCATCTGTATGAATGCCGCTTGTTGTTATTTTGTGTCTCAAATATTTGACTTCATCCCGGAACAATACACATTTCTTCGGACTTAACTTCAATCCAGCTGCTTGGATTCTTTCGAATACTTCCTCCAGGTTTTGTAGATGTTCATCGAAGTCCTTGCCCATAACGATGATGTCGTCCAAATAACCAAGCATGTTTTCCAGTGGAGTCCTTTTAGTACGCGTTCCATTAGCCGTTCGAAAGTCGCAGGGGCGTTACAAAGTCCAAATGGCATGACATTGAATTGCCATAATCCATTGCCCACACTGAACGCTGTCTTTTCCTTATCTTCGTCTGCGACCTCTACTTGCCAATAACCGCTCTGCAGATCCATGGTTGAAAACATCCGTGCTCCTGTCAATGTATCCAGTGTATCGTCGATCCTTGGTAATGGGTAACTATCCTTCTTGGTAACTGTGTTGAGCTTCCGATAATCAACGCAGAATCGCATGCTTCCATCCTTCTTTTCCACCAATACTACTGGTGAACTCCATGGAGTCGTTGACTGCTCAATTACTCCCGATGTTTGCATATCAGTTACCATCTTATCCACTTCTGCTTGTTTAGCCAATGGTAATCTTTTTGGCGCTTGTCGAATAGGTGTTGATGTTCCTGTGTCGATCCGGTGTTTAACCATATTTGTTCTGCCATTATCTTCTGGTGCACCACAGAAAATGGACATATATTTTTGAAGCAACTCCTTTGCTGCTTGTTTTTCTTTCGGCGTTAATTGTTCCGTCCATTTCTGTGTTAGTTCCTCCGTTATTTTCCGTTGTCGTTGGTCCTTGGCCTTTACACACGGATTCGCCTCCTCGCATTTTATAATGGTGGATACTTCCTCACCTCGGCCGATGATAGTTCCCTTTTTAATTGTTTTTGTCATATCCGATAAATTAAGAGCCCTTATCGGAACTCTGAAGTCACAATCCGGTTTAACCAAAGCTTTTCCAATGATAATTTCTTTGGTTTGTAGCTCGTCACTGTTGGCTTCCACAACCCACAACCCTTGTGTTCCAGGACCTCCATCAATTTCCCCCAAACAACCGTTTCCGAGTGTGGTGGTAGCTTCGTCCGATGATCCAATGTTATCCTCCTTACGACTGGCTCCTTCCCGTTGTTCAGTTGCAAAGGCAATTCGACATTACCGTAGCTCAATGTTCCCCGATCGACATCCAATACGAATCCATTTCGCTTCATGAAGTCCATTCCCAGGATGACCTCATCCACAATATCCGCAACCAGAACTTCATGTCGAAAACTTTTGCTCCCGATTCGTATTGTAACCTCCTTCTTTCCTTTGATAGCCGCACTGTCGCCTGTCGCCGTTTGTAACTTGAACCCTTTCATTGTCCGAACTCCATTCGTGATGAAATCTGGCCGCACAATCGTTCTCGTTGCTCCGGTATTGGAGACAACACAACAGCTCCAACAGTATCTGGATCCCGTATTCCATCTGTGAAGGCGTCGATCTTAATACGCTCTGTGTATTCACCTGCCATGTTGAAGTGGGCGAGGTGTACTAGTCGCTCTATATCAGCCGCATATTCTTGAAGCGTCTCTTCAATCCTCTGACATCGTCCCTTCAACTCAATACGATGTAGCTCCCGTCGATGGTCTCCTCCGTATTTGCGCTCCAGAGCTAACATGATTTTGCCGTAATCCTCTCGTTCGTATTCCGGCACGATTTGTAGGAGCTCCGCAGCACTTCCCTTTAACGCCACAATTAATGCTGCTACCCGATCCTCTTCACACCAACCGTTCCTTGTGGCCGTCATTTCAAACTGGAGTTTAAAGATGTTGAATGGTGTGGTTCCGTCAAATGTTGGTGGCTTCAATTTTATTGAGCTGGTTGGTCGAGTAACTTGAGCACTGCCGTTGATTTTTAAATCCATTAGCTCCTTTTTAAGTTTCTGGAATCGTTGATCAGCCACCTCAAATTGCTGATCCATTTCGATTTTGATGGTGTCAACTTTTGTGTTAAATGTAACGGAAAGCTCTCGAAATTTCTCGTTGACACATCTTTCTTGATGATCCAACCGATCGATGATGCTCTCTTGGCCTGTTCTCATGACCTCCTGTTCCGCCAACAATCTCTCTTGTCCGCTCTTTATTTTTCCTTCGAGGCCGCCGATCATTTACTCCTGCACACAAACCATTTCATTTTTAAGACCTCCGATCATCTGCTGTGTTTGTAGCTGCATCTGTTGCATTACAGCCATTAGTTGCCCCATGTCGAAACCTCCAGATGTTGTTGGAGTAGTTTCTTTAACGATGACATTCTGGTCCTCTTCCGCTCTTGTCGTTGATTTTGTAGTCACTTCAACCGCTTGCACCTCGGTTGAATCCGGTGCCCCAAAATTAAACTCATGTTGATCTGGGTCAACAGTTTCATCCAACAAAGCTGTACGGAGTCTCAACTGCAACTCATTTCGGTTGCCCGCAGTTGGTAGATTCCGTAGACCCAATTCCTTCTTTAAATCTGCCACTTTTAAGTCCAATAATTTCATCTTGGATATTCAAAATCCCGCCGCTGTCACCAATTGTTACGATTTCGCCGAGTGGTTATTCAATAATTTATCCGGTTCGATCACTGGACTGTGAATATGAAACTTTAAATTTTAACTAAATTTATTTCCCACAAAAAATACACAATTATTTCACAAATAATTTACTAATATTTATTTTCACTATTATTTCACACAATAATTATCACTACTATTATTTTAACACTTCACTTTCACTTTTATCACTTCCCGATATTAACACTTCGAAATTCAAAATTGAACTGTATCGTAACTCAAATGTCTACACGTATTTATACGACGCAAAGGCTTGTAGAACATTCCATTATTTCCTTCTCTACACTTCTCGAATTTTCGTTGCGTCGTATTTGGTTCGCTCCGCCTATTTCAGTATTTCTTTTTATTTTGTTCGTTTATGTAAATATTTGGTTACAGGGTAATCCCTACTGTTATAATTTTCTTTTTAATTATCACAAGTGACATCTGTGATTCGTGACAAAAACAACATTTTATAATTTTAATTTAAATATGCGATCACAGTTTTATTTTTTTTTCTTCTTCCTATATACGATCATTTTTTTCGAAGTTTGTTTTTCCTTATTTTACTCTAAGTAAGCAAGTTGTACTTTTTAATTGCTTTTTTGGTTACCCAGCTACACTAACAATTTCATATGTTTTTTTTTAAATTTTAGATTTTTGTTTTTACACTGGGTAAGCAAGTTGTCCTATACTACTTAGAGCTTCAGTTTGAATTACAACAGCGACAGATTAAAATCGGGAAAAGGTGATAAATAGTGAAATAGTGAAAGTAACAGTGTAGAAAAAGTACTGTTAACGTGACTTGTGGAATAATTAAATAAAGTTATAGTGAAATACAAGCAAGTGGTTTTAATTATTCACAATCCAGTGATCGAACCGTGGAGTGGTTTGAATCCCTGCTAGGTGAAAACGTAACAATATTGTCACGAATCACAGATGTCACCTGTGATAATAAAGAAGAAAATTATAGCAGTAGGGATTACCCTGTAACCAAATGTTTACACATACGAATAGAATAAAAATAAATAATGAAATAGGCGGAGCGAACCAAATACGAGAAGAATATTCGCGAAGTGTAGAGATGAAAAATAATGGAATGTTCTACAAGTATTTGTGTCGTATAAATACGTGTAGACATTTGAGTTACGAAACAGTTCAATTTTGAATTTCGAAGTGTTAATATCGGGAAGTGATAAAAAGTGAAGTGTTAAAATAATAGTAGTGATAAATATTGTGTAAAATAATAGTGAAAATAAATATTTGTGAAATTTTTGTGGGAAATAAATTTAATTGAAATCTAATCTTTGCGAGTTTAATATTCGCAACCGAAACGAGTTGCAGTTGAGACTCCGTACTGCTTTGTTGGATGAAACTGTTGACCCAGATCAACATGAGTTTAATTTTGGGGCACCGGATTCAACCGAGGTGCAAGCGGTTGAAGTGACAACAGAATCAACGACCAGAGCGGAAGATCAGAATGTCGTCGTTAAAGAAACTACTCCAACAACATCTGGAGGTTTCAATATGGAGCAACTAATGGCCGCAATGCAATAAATGATCGGTGGCGTCGAAGGAAAAATAACAAGCGGCCAAGAAAGCATGCGAACTGGACAAGAGAGAATCATCGAACGGTTGGAGCAGCAAGAAAAATGTATCAACGAGAAGTTTCGAGAGCTTTCCGGAACGACTGGCGTTCTATCGAGGTAGAGGTCTGGATCCTGTTCGGGACGAACAGGTTTGGGCGGAGGGTAGTGTCACGAATCACATATGTCACCTGTGATAATTAAGAAGAAAATTATAGCAGTAGGGATTACCCTGTAACCAAATGTTTACACATACGAACAGAATAAAAACAAATAATGAAATAGGCGGAGCGAACAAAATACGACGGAAAGAACATTCGCGAAGTGTAGAGAAGAAAAATAATGGAATATTCTACAAGTATTTGTGTCGTTTAAATACGTGTAGACATTTGAGTTACGAGACAGTTCAATTTTGAATTTGGAAGTGTTAATATCGGGCAGTGACAAAAAGTGAAGTGTTAAAATAATAGTAGTAATAAATATTGTGTAGAATAATAGTGAAAATAAATATTAGTGAATTATTTGTGAAATAATTGTGGAATTTATTGTTAAATAAATTTATTGTAAAAATTAATCTTTGCGAGTTTAATATTCACAATCCAGTGATCAAACCTGATAAATTATTAGAATAACCACTCGGTGAAATCGTAACAATATGTTTAAAAAATTATCCTTTATTTTTGCATGGATTACTACCATGGCACTTTGAATTACAAAGAACTCCAAATGCTTTGCATTGGCATTTCTTTAAGGAGCAGTTTTGCTTGCAGTTGCATTTTTTAAAGCCCTGGCCTCCAATCAATGATTCGAAATTTTTGCTTCAGGTACCTGAATCTCTATCAACTTTTTTGTATAAACGTCAAACTGATTTCTCGTATAATGTTGATTTAAAGTTCCTTCGTTCGTGCCTAATTTGTATAATTGTTTTATACTATCAACTCTTAATACAAAACACAGCAAATTTTTGGAATCTGTTTTACCTCGATCAAATTCAGGTATAGGAACCTTAACAATATCTCCCACTGATGCCTGAATAAATTTTGAATTTGATTGGCTGAGTATTTTGTTGGATTGATTTTGTAAATTTTCTTTTGCAATCAATCGATTGTTTTCAATGAGATTCTGTTTCTCAGCCAAAAGTGCTAAATTGTTAGTTGTCTTTCGATCAAATAGTTCTTGCGGACGTTCTGATGGTTCTCCTACAGATTGAACAGAAACATTTTCATTTAATACCTCGGTATGTTCAATTATATCTTTTAACTCTTCTTCGGAAATAACTTCATTGATGACACTATCTGGTAAACTAGTTGTTTTTAGGCCAAGTTTTATTTTTGTTCCAAACATCGCTTCATATGGCGTTTGGTTAATTCCTGAATAATGGGCGCGATTTTTCATCATTTGGACAATTTTTAAACCACGAGACCAATCGGTACATTTATTTGTGGCCATCCACGTGGCCAACATATTTTGAACGTCCTGGTTGGCCCGTCAATCGATTAATAATCGATTCTATTGTTATGTTTTTATATTTAACATTTAATTCTTTAATTAAACGGTTTTGTCCCCCATGACCAGTAGCATGGTGGGCATTGTTTATGATATCAAAAATTTCATCTGTCGATACAAAATATTTAATTTGACCATTTGTTGTTACTGGAGCAATTAATTTCGTTTCCTTTCCGAAGATGATTATATCGTACCTTTTTAAACGCCGATAATCTTGCGCTGTTTTTTGCTGTCGCTTCGATTTTGCTTCACTCACATCTCTGATGAGATTGTTTAATAATTTGTGGGTCATATAAAATGTATTATTATTTGTTTTTTTTCTACTAATTCGTTTAGCAACGCGTTAAATTTATCCTTCATATCGATAATCTATAAAAAAACTAATATTAAATTTAAGTAATATTTTTGCAGAACTTTAAGAGCCACTCACCACTTGTATACGTAATAATTTTTTAATTCCAAAGCCAAATGAATTTGAGTCGGTTTGTTTAAAATTTTTTGCAGCAACGAGAATTAGTTTGGTGAAATATGTCATTTTTATTTGTCGATCCACTCGTCTTTTAAAATCTTTTATCGGTGTCAATAAATGGGAAAGAACATAGTATTGTTACATAGTAAGCGCTCGTTCTTTCAATTTTTGGTTGAAATCAAAAATTATTTTAAGGTAGATTTACATATCCGACGATTTTTCTGCGCCGAACATCACGTGACACACCAATTAGAAAAAAAGATTGGAAATGAAGTGATAAAAAGTGAAAGTGAAATCTTGAAATAATTGTAGTGATAATTATTGTGTAAAATAAGTGTTGTGATAATTATTTGTGAAATAATTGTGGAATTTATTGGGAAATAAATTTAGTGAAAAATTAATCTTTGCGAGTTTATATTCACAATCCAGTGATCGAACCGAATAAATAATTTGAAGAAACACTCGGCGAAATCGTAACAAAACGAATAAAATAAAAATAAATAATGAAACAGGAGTAGCGTATAAAAAACGTCGCCACGAAACTTCGAGTAGTGTAGAGAAGCAAACGATGAAGTTCCACAAGGATTTACATGGTATATAAAGTTGTAGACATTTGGTTGAAAAACAGTTTAATTTTGAATTTTAAAGTGTTACTATATCGAAAAATGATAATAAGTGAAAGTGAAGTGTTTTAGATTTTCGGGTGTTAATTATTGTTTAATATAAGTATAATCACTTCATTAACTCAAAGTGAGTCAACTAAAATTCAAATATATAGTTGTAGACATTTGAATTACGAAACAGTTCAATTTACGTAATTCCTTGAAGTACATTTCATTGACGATTGGAAAACCAAAATTGATCAATATGTCTAAATTAAATGTTTCTTAATATTTTCTTTCTTACCAAGTTAAAACTGATAAAATCTGAACACATTTTATTTGCGTCTGTTATGCCTCGTCCAATTTTTTTAAATAAATTAAGCCTGATTTCCATTATATACAAATACTGACAAAATAGTCAAGGTGGGGTAAAAAATATAATTTTTCTGAAAGTGCGAGTAAAATACAAAATATTTCCAGTATACAATTTTTTTTCAATACTGAATAAATTTTTATGGTTACTGAGAAAATAATTATAGCAGTACTGAAAAATATATCAAGAGAAGTATTTTTATTCAGTACTGGAGAAATATTTTTTAGGAAGAATAAAGATGGATGATTTTTTATAGTCAATCCATAATTTTATCATTTTGTTTTGTGTCATTCATTGTGAAAATAATTGAAATAATGAATAATTATTTTAAGTTTTTTTTTTTAATTTATTGTTGTAGATTTAAAGTGTATTTTGTCTTCTTTTTGAAAAACAAATTAAAATTAGATATTTATTGGTTATGTTACACGCAGCTGTCAAAATATATCCACCATAAAAACAAGAAAAAAGGAAAAAACGATCTCAGTCACTCTAATGGCATTTTCAATTTTTTTCTCGCTTTGGTTTTTTCAGTAAAAAATACTGACAAAATCTTTTTTGATAATGGAAATCAGCCTTTAAACGTAATTGCATTTTAGAAACTACGCATATATTAAAATTCATGTGGGTGCGACAGTTAAATTTTCTTCCGCTAGAGAACTCCCATTCCAATCTTCAATTACCGTTTGCATTTCTACATTTCGCGAAGTTTCTTTTCGTTGTATTTTATTTTATTATAATTAAATTAATTTAATTTTCATTATATTATTTTATTATAATAAAATTATTAAAAATAAAATTTATTATAATAAAATAGATTTAATAAATATTTTAATGTGTTTTATTTTAATACTGTTTATAATTACATGTAATTACATGTTAATATTTTAACAATATTCACTTGTCTAATTACAAACAGTTAAAAATCTACAAATTTATAAATTACTGAAAATTACAAAACGGCTTTATGTTCTTTAAATTCAGAAAATTAGGTCTCAAAATATTGTGTTATGTATATGAGTGAAACAAATTGCACATTAAACTCGGCGAATATGTAAATTATCGAAATACAGAGTTCGCCGAATTTACACTGAAAAATATATAAATCCACACAAGCCGACTGTAGTGTGTGTGTATATTCACACAAGCCTGCTTCTTTTTTTTACACGAGCGTAATCAAACGAAAATATCAACCTTTGAGTGTGTTGGTAAACGAAAAAATTCATAAATGTTTTAATAAAACTTTTATCTAGTTACATTAGATTTTATTAAAAAAAATTTTTCGAGTTAAAATTTTCATGTCTTTAGGTATATCGTTGAGTAGAACAGTTTGTGTAGATTTTTCATGTACATCACGGTATGAATGTTTACATGTGATAAAAAATAAATGTGATGTTCAAAATTTGAATATTTTAAAATGTCCAGGAAATCGATTTTGCAATTAAATTACAATTAATTCACGCGATAATGTAACTAGTTTTGAAGTCAATATAAATACTATGTTTCCATGCTAGGTTGAAACAAAGTAGAGTTAGGGTTGGCGTTCATGGAAACCGAGTTTAGGGTCGAGATTCGATAAATGTGTTTAACTCGACGAAACTAGTCAAGTTGAGTAGAGTTTAAATTTATATTGGCGACGGTTACTTTGTTTGTGATTTTGTGACCAAAGGTTTTTTCCTATGCACTAGAAACAGTATTTTAAATTTCTTATTTACTATGATTTTCCCCTTTATTTAAAAAAATACAGTTGTTAAGTATTAACGCACGATTAAAACTATTCACTTCACTAATGTTCAGATGATAAACACAAATAATGATTTAAACAAAAAATATAAAGTTGTCAACTCAACCCAACTCTGTTTTTTTTCATGGAATTTAATAACTCAACCTAACTCTATACTCTAATGCGATATTCTTTGGACAAAAAAAAAGTTGCTCTGACAGCTAAAAAGTGCTCTTTTTGCTCGAAACACGTGCGTTTTTGACATAACACATTCTTTGGAAATGATCTCGAGCACTTTTTTTTGATCTCGAGCACTTTTGAAAAATCGAGATTTTTTCGCAGATTTTACACACACATATAAATTTTTAAATGCCAAAACAATATAAACAAAAACAACGCCATTTTTAATTTCATTTGTGAACTATATTTTGTCGTAAATGTGTGAAATTATCCAAATTAAATAAAAAGTTAATAACAATAATAATAAGGGATTTTAATAAAATAAATCTATATGTTTTAAAAGACAATACTATGAAATTTATGTTTGTGTTAATTGTGTAGCATCATAATTTGTATTTTATTTTCACCAATACATCGACAAAAAGAGCAATTTTTTTTTTCGTATTCATTGATAAAAAAAAAAAGTGCTCTTTTCTCTCATTTTGCAAAGAATATCACATAAATGGAAACATGGTAATAGTGTATTAAATGATCGTTGAGTTTGATACAGAGAGTAAAACACGCTCATTCGTTTTTATTTTACCCTTTTTGTACATTTTTACTCAATAATACTTAGGTGGTGTGCGTTTGTTTATTTTTTCTACACTGTATTCGCAATCGTGTACGAATAAAAAAATATTCACAACACCGCTAAAGGTTGATATGCTTCTACAGCATATGTATGCATAAAGTTTTGTTTGTGTGAACACACACACACTACAGACGGCTATGCTTGTGTGAACACACACACTACAGTCGGCTTTGAAATCCACCTTTAATTCTTATTGTTCGAACTGTTTTATCGAATATGAAATATGCTTTGACATTCAATATGATCATATTGGACAGTCATATTCCATAACATTTGCTAATATTACGTCGGCTTATTTTAAATATTTTACTTTGTTAAAATTCTAGAACTCTCTTACAATTGGTAAATCTTTCACATACCATTGGTTTTTAATCAATTTAATATATTTTTTTATCAGATTGTAAAAATGAAGGATACATTTTTACAATCGAATTAATCAATAAAAAAAAATGTTAATAACGTTTACATAACCCAAGATTTATATAGTAATCTTATTAGAGATGTGACTGAAGCGAAATCAAAGCGATGTCAGAAAACAGCTCAAGATTATCGACGTTTGAAAAAATATGACATAATCACCGTGGGAAAGGAAACTAAACTAATTTCCCCACTCACTGCTAAATGGGAAAATTAAATATTTTGTGTCAACAGATGATATTTTTGACATAATACACAATACCCATCTTTTGCTTAACCATGGCGGAAGAGACCGTTTATTTGATGAGCTGAATGTTTAATATAAAAATATAACGGTTGAAGCAATAAAATTATATTTAAGTTAATGTACAACTTATGAAGCAAAAAAAAAGAAAACCAAAAATGCATCAAATGCAACTTTAATGCATCTAATGCAACAAATTGAAAGCAAAAATATTTCAAGCTGCCGAATCCATTTTATAGATTTAAAAGAACAACCAGACGGCGAGTTTAATTTTATTTTGACCTTCGGACGATGTTTGTTATTTATTAGACCACTCAAAACAATAACGACAGCAGAATTGGCTGATCAACTATTTGATATTTTTTCGTTACTATGAGCCCCAGCTAATTTACATAGTGAAGACGGTCTTCATTTTATAAATGAAACTATTATAAAATTAAAAGAATTATGGAATGAAATACAAATTCGTCCCGGTGACCAACATATTCAAAATGAACTTCTATTTAAACAAGAAATCCGGGATATTCAAAATATGTTGACAGAATGGATTGGTACTAATAAATACGCCAAGTGGTCTCAAAGACTGAGAATAGTTCAATCTATAAAAAATCGAACATGTAATCCTAATATGAAGCAATCACCTTATGAAGCCATGTTTGGGACCAAAATGATACTTGGATTTTCAATCTGAAGAATTACTAGATTTTTGGAGTCTAACGTGAAACTAAACCTAAAACCAATAAATCAGTTACAGGGACAATCAATAAAGCATCACCCAGAATATAAATTAGAACCATTAACTGGCAAAATATTGCAAAGTGTTGAAAATATTGAATATAATTTTATTAAATATTCAGACTTGCCAGATTCAACACACAAAAACACATTAGGTGATTGTATTAATTTCGACGAAATTGACATTGAAGCAGCAATAATTGCTGAAAATTTATTAACGGAAACTCACAACCAAAAATTATTAATCAATCCAAACAAATATAAGTGCAAAAAACATTCACCTAAAACAATAAAGCTTTCGTAGTTATTTGTAGCCCAAAATGTCAACAAATGCAAAAACTTGCAAAAATTTAAAGTAATTTGGTGCAGAAAATTTACATATGTACTTAATTTACAATGTATTGAATTATTATATTTTAGAAATTATTGTAGATTTGTACTATTTAGTTCTTTCGTTTTATCAAACTAAATAAATAATGAATTATCTAATCATTTTTTAGTTTTGTTCTTATTCAACTGTGAAAGAGCTTTTAACGACTATTTTCTTTGGGATTATATATGAATTTTCACGCTTAAAGTTTATTAAAATAATTTTCACCGCTATTCCCATCATCCTACCATTTCATTGTGCAAATAGCTGCAGTGACCACAAATACATTGATGCAACCTAGACCATCACCATCTTCGAATAATCTTAGACAATAGACTATCTCGATATGTAGTTTATAACACCCTGTACGGTGTATATTCACAATAATTTATTTTCAAATTATTGAATTTATATTAATTTATTTTAATTAATTTTTATTATTTATTATTAATTTATTAAATACAATTGTTAATTAATAACTAAAAATGTTTATTTAAATTATTCAAAATTGTTTTATTTAGTTTCTAAATTATTTTATTGAGTTATTTATTATTTTTTTATAATTTTGTTTTTCCAACGCACACTGCACTGCCGCGAATTCGAAAAGGTAATAATGTAATGGCCGAAAAATATTGGCTTGTCAACTCAACCAAAGGGGAGGACACGCGCGCCGCGATCGAGAAATACTAACGTATTGTCACGAATCACAGATGTCACCTGTGATAATTGAAAAGAAAATTATAACAGTAGGGATTACCCTGTAACCAAATGTTTACATACGAACAAAGTAAAAAGAAATAATGAAATAGGCTGAGCGAACCAAATACGACGCAAAAAAAATTCGAGAAGTGTAGAGAAGAAAAATAATGGAATGTTCTACAAGCCTTTGCGTCGTATAAATACGTGTAGACATTTGAGTTACGAAACAGTTCAATTTTGAATTTTGAAGTGTTAATATCGGGAAGTGAAAATAATAGTGAAAGTGAAGTGTTAAAATAATAGTAGTGATAAATATTGTGTAAAATAATAGTGAAAATAAATATTAGTGAATTATTTGTGGAATATTTGTGTAATTTTTGTGGAAAATAAATTTAGTTAAAATTTAATCTTTGCGAGTTTATATTCACAATCCAGTGATCGAACCGGATAAAATAATTGAATAACCACTCGGCGAAATCGTAACAATTGGTGACAGCGGTGGGATTGTGAATATCCAAAATGAGATTAATGGACTTAAAAGTGGCAGATTTGAAGAAGGAGTTGGGTCTACGGAATCTACCAACTACGGGCAACCGTAATGAGTTGCAGTTGAGACTCCGTACAGCTTTGTTGGATGATAATGTTGACCCAGATCAACATGAGTTTAATTTCGGGGCACCGGATTCAACCGAAATACAAGCCGTTGAAGTCACAACAGAATCAACGACTAGAGCGGAAGATCAGAATGTCATCGTTAAAGAAACTACTCCAACAACATCTGGAGGTTTCGACATGGGAAAATTGTTGGCGGCTATGCAACAAATGCAACTTCAGACGCAACAAATGATAGCCAAGCAAGAACAAATGATCGGCGGCCTCGAAGGGAAAATAACAAGAGGCCAAGAAAGATTGGAGGAGCAGATGCGTGCCGATCAAGAAAGCATGAAAACAGGACAAGAGAGCATCATCGAACGGTTGGAGCAGCAAGAAAAATTTGTCAACGAGAAGTTTCGCGAGCTTTCCGTTACGTTGAACACAAAAGTTGACACAGTGAAAATAGAAATGGAGCGTTAACTGGAGGGGTTTGTATCTCGCAGTCTTCAGCAATCTGAGGTGGCAGATCAACGATTCCTGAAACTCGAGAGGGAAATCATGGATCTCAAAACTAACAGCAGCGCTCAAGTTGTACGACCAACCAGCTCAATAAAGTTGAAGCCACCAACGTTCGATGGAACCACACCATTCAACATCTTCAAACTCCAGTTTGAAATGGCGGCCACAAGGAATGGTTGGTGTGAAGAGGATCGGGTAGCAGCATTAATTGTGGCGCTAAAAGGTAGTGCTGCGGAGCTCCTACAAATTGTGCCGGAATACGAACGGGAAGACTACGGAAAAATAATGTTGGCTTTGGAGCGCAAATATGGAGGAGATCATCGACGGGAGCTACATCGTATGGAGTTGAAGGGACGATGTCAGCGGGTTGGAGAGACGCTCCAGGAGTATGCGGCTGATATAGAGCGGTTAGTGCACCTCGCCCACTACAACATGGCAGGAGAATACACCGAGCGTATCAAGATCGACGCCTTCACCGATGGTATACGGGATCCGGATACGAGACGTGCAGTTGTGTTGTCTCCAAAAGCAACGTTTGCGGAAACCATCGCGTGTGCCCTAACCAACGAGACTGCAAATAACATCATCAAACCAGCAGTCAAGGTACGTCGTATGGAAGTGGAACCAGCAATCAGTCACAAACAGGGCAATAACATCAAACCAGCAGATAACTGGCGGACAACGAGATTCCGGGATGGAACTAGTAAAATCAGGTGTTGGGTTTGTGACAAAATAGGACACATCTCAAGGGAATGCTGGGAGATAAGGCGCAAACGGGCGAGAACACCATCGCCGATGTACCGAAGGCCACCGGAGGAAAGAAAAACAGCAGCCGAGGAGGAACGCCAAACAACAACGAAGGCGTTAAACGAGTAAGAGTCAGCTTTGAGGAGCAAAAGCTGACTCCCACAACCAAATGCTCCATAACCTTCATCCCCATTTCCAGATTGGCAAAAGGTGGTGATAGCTTGATGGTGAAAGGCGAAGTAGAGGGACGATTCAGTTTGATAACATTGGACACCGGAGCAACGAGAACGATTGTGCGGCCAGATTTCATCACGGATGGAGTTCGGACGATGAAAGGGTTCAAGTTACAAACGGCGACAGGCGACAGTGCGACTATCAAAGAAAAGAAGGAGGTGACAATACGAATAGGGAGCAAAAGTTTTCAACATGAAGTTCTGGTTGCGGATATTGTGGATGAGGTCATCCTGGGAATGGACTTCATGAAGCGAAATGGATTCGTATTGGATGTCGGACGGGAAACATTGCGCTACGGTAATGTCGAACTGCCTTTGCAACTGAACAACGGGAAGGAGCCAGTCGTAAGGAGGATAACATTGGATCATCGAACGAAGCTACCACCACACTCGGAAACGGTTGTTTGGGGGAAATTGGATAGAGGTCCTGGAACACAAGGGTTGTGGAAGCCAACAGTGACGAACTACAAACCAAAGAAATTATCATCGGAAAAGCTTTGGTTAAACCGGATTGTGACTTTAGAGTTCCGATAAGGGCTCTTAATTTATCGGATGTGACAAAAACAATCAAAAAGGGAACTATCATCGGCCGAGGTGAGGAAGTATCCACGATTATAAAATGCGAGGAGACGAATCCGTGTGTAAAAGCCAAGGATCAAAGGCAACGAAAAATAGCGGAGGAACTAACACAGAAATGGACGGAACAATTAACATCTGAGGAAAAGCAAGCAGCAAAGACGTTGCTCCAGAAATACATGTCCATTTTCTGTGGGGCACCAGAAGATAATGGCAGAACAAATATGGTTAAACACCGGATCGACACAGGAATATCAACACCTATTCGACAAGCGCCAAGAAGGTTGCCATTGGCTAAGCAAGCAGAAGTGGATAAGATGGTAGCTGATATGCAAACATCGGGAGTAATTGAGCAGTCAACGACTCCATGGAGTTCACCAGTAGTATTGGTGGAAAAGAAGGATGGAAGCATGCGATTCTGCGTTGATTATCGGAAGCTCAACACAGTTACGAAGAAGGATAGTTACCCATTACCAAGGATCGACGACACACTAGATACATTGGCAGGAGCACGGATGTTTTCAACATTGGATTTGCAGAGCGGTTATTGGCAAGTGGAGGTCGCAGACGAAGATAAGGAAAAGACAGCGTTCAGTGTGGGCAATGGAATATGGCAATTCAATGTCATGCCATTTGGACTTTGTAACGCCCCGGTGACTTTCGAACGGCTAATGGAACGCGTACTAAAAGGACTCCACTGGAAAACATGCCTGGTTTATTTGGACGACATCATCGTTATGGGAAAGGACTTCAACGAGCACCTACGTAATCTAGAGGAAGTATTCGAAAGAATCCAATCAGATGGATTGAAGTTAAGTCCGAAGAAATGTGTATTGTTCCGGGATGAAGTCAAATATTTGGGACACAAAATAACAACAAGCGGCATTCATACAGATGAAGACAAGATCTCCGCCGTAAAGGATTGGACAAGACCGCAGAATTTACATGAACTAAGGAGTTTCATCGGACTATGCACATATTATCGACGATTTGTGCCAGGATTTGCCAACATCGCAAGAAGTTTACACGAGCTGACACAGAAGAACAAGCCGTTCCAATGGAGTGATGAACACGAGGAAGCGTTCAATGAACTGAAGCAGCGATTATGTACAGCACCATTGCTTTCGTATCCGGTTCCGAATAAACGTTTTATTTTGGATACGGATGCAAGCAATTATGGCTTGGGAGGAGTGTTGTCACAGGAAATCGATGGGCAGGAACGTGTCATCGCATATTATTCAAAGATCTTATCGAAGCCAGAACGGAACTACTGTGTAACAAGAAGAGAATTGTTGGCCATAGTGAAATGTGTGGAACATTTCAGGAAATACCTTTATGGCCAATCATTTCTATTAAGAACGGATCATGGCGCCTTGACATGGCTACTTCAGTTTAAAAATCCCGAAGGACAAGTAGCACGGTGGATTGAGCGATTGACGACCATGTCGAGTGGATTGTAAACATTGCGGACGGGTGGAAAACAAGGAAAACATCGTCGATATCAGACTAATGAAAGTGTTGCCAGCTGATGAATGGACCAACGATGTTATCTCCAAAGAGCAACGGGAGGATCCAGATTTGGCAGTGATTATCAAATTCATGGAGGGAGAACGTCGTCCTACATGGAGCGACATTGCAGATAAAGGCCCAACTATCAAGGCTTACTGGGCCCAATGGGATAGTTTAACCATGGAAGACGGATGCTTAAAACGAACATGGGAAAGCTCCGATGGCAAAACAAAGCAATCGTTAGTGGTGGTACCGAAGATCAGGATGGCGGAAATATTGGAGGAATACCACGGAGGAACAAGCGGAGGCCACCTAGGAATCAACAAAACGTTAGCCAAGGTACGTGAAAGGTTCTACTGGGCAGGATGTAGACAGGCAGTGGCTGAATGGTGTCAAAAGTGTGACCAATGTAAGGCCGTGAAAGGACCGGCAAAGAAGAGCCGTGGAGCGATGCAACAATATAATGTGGGAGCACCATTTGAGAGGATTGCCATAGATGTTGCAGGACCATTTCCAACCAGCGATAGTGGCAACAAATATGTTTTGGTAGTAATGGACTACTTCAGTAAGTGGCCAGAGGTATACCCGATTCCAAATCAGGAAACAACCACAATCGCCAATGCAGTGGTATACAATTGGATAAGCCGTTATGGGGTACCAATGGAACTGCATTCCGACCAAGGGCGGAATTTTAAATCGGTTGTCTTCCAGGAGATGTGCCAACTACTGGGAATTAATAAAACGCGGACAACACCTTTCCACCCACAGTCCGATGGCATGGTGGAGCGTTTCAATGCCACGTTGGAGGAGTTTATAGCCAAAACAGTGGATAAAAACCAGCGGAATTGGGATCATGGCATTCCATTGTTCTTAATGGCTTATCGATCTGCGGTGCATAACACAACAGGAGTAACACCAGCGACAATACTTTTCGGCAACAATTTAAGACTGCCAGGTGATCTCAAATTTGGAGCAGTTCCATCATCAGCCAAATGTGGACAAGCTTATGTTGACCACTTGAAAGAGGAGATCAACAACATACACGGATTTGTCAGAGAGAAAATCAAATTGTCAAGTGATAAAACAAAGGCTCGGTATGATGTACGAGCAAATAATAAAGGATTTGACGAGGGTCAATTGGTATGGCTTCACAACCCACAACGTAAGAAAGGGTTATCGCAGAAATTACAACCTGGATGGGAGGGACCGTACAAGGTCATAACAAGAATAAATGATGTGATCTATAGGATCCAAAGAGGAGTACGAGGAAAATCCAAGGTTGTACACCTGGAACGACTGGCGTTCTATAGAGGAAGAGATCACAGATGTCACCTGTGAGCGAACCAAATACGACGCAACGAAAATTCGAGAAGTGTAGAGAAGAAAAATAATGGAGTGTTCTACAAGCCTTTGCGTCGTATAAATACGTGTAGACATTTGAGTTACGAAACAGTTCAATTTTGAATTTTGAAGTGTTAATATCGGGAAGTGAAAATAATAGTGAAAGTGAAGTGTTAAAATAATAGTAGTGATAAATATTGTGTAAAATAATAGTGAAAATAAATATTAGTGAATTATTTGTGGAATATTTGTGTAATTTTTGTGGAAAATAAATTTAGTTAAAATTTAATCTTTGCGAGTTTATATTCACAATCCAGTGATCGAACCGGATAAAATAATTGAATAACCACTCGGCGAAATCGTAACAGTATTATGCGAAGTTATTAAATGGTAATGCAGGTGCGTTCTACTTTGAATAGATGTCGACACGAGAAAATATCTATTCAAAAGTAGTAACAACTGACTGTACTAAATATGCTATCGAAATGAGAATATTCTACTGAAATATAGATGGAGCATCGGTCACTGTGAATATTCATTTACCTCGATTATACGATAGAACGTGACGTAATAAATATCGGCAATTAATGAAAAAGTTGCATTTAATAAATAAGAAGCGGTTTGAAATATTATTCAACAATATGTTGAACCGCTACAGGACCCCCTTCGCAGATAGAGCCCGCGAATATCGAAATGTTATACAGAAAATCGAACTTTTTTATGTCGTGTCATAGCTGCTATCTGATCAGCAGAATTTAAAATGCCGTACGCTGGTTTCAATCTGTCAATCGTAATAGATTGATTTTTGCCTTTGATTGAAACAATAAATCTCTTGCGTAAACGCTGTATAACTTTATAAGGTCCGTCGTAAGGAGTTTGCAACCCTGTTTTAACTCTATCAACCCTAACGAAGACATAATCGCAATTATCTAGTGATTTTGGAACAAAAATATCTGTTTGTTTCGCCTGTCTGGTTGAAGTGGGGATGAGATTTTGCATGGTGGTGCGGAGTTGATTGACAACTGTGTCGGTTGGTGGCAAAGACCGAAGAGGATTTTCGATGAAGAACTCACCGGGTAACTTAATTGTTTGGCCATAGACCATCTCCGCAGGTGAGCACTTCAGATCTTCTTTAACCGTTGCTCGAATACCAAGTAAAACGAGTGGTAATTCGGAACTCCAATGGATTGTGTTGCCTCTGGCCTTAAGGGAAGCTTTAAGTTGGCGGTGAAATCGTTCAACCATGCCATTAGCTTGAGGATGATAAGCTGTTGTCCGTATCCGATGTGTGCCAAGAAGTTTCGTTAACTCAGTAAAAAGTTTGGACTCGCAGTTTCGTTTGGAAACCCTTCGCAGATAGAGCCCGCGAATATCGAAATGTTATACAGAAAATCGAACTTTTTTATGTCGTGTCATAGCTGCTATCTGATCAGCAGAATTTAAAATGCCGTACGCTGGTTTCAATCTGTCAATCGTAATGGATTGATTTTTGCCTTTGATTGAAACAATAAATCTCTTGCGTAAACGCTGTATAACTTTAAAAGATCCGTCGTAACGTCGTTCGTTAACTCAGTAAAAAGTTTGGACTCAATCTGCGTTCCTTGATCAGTAGTTATGTCAAGAGGAACGCCAAAACGTGATACATAATTTTGGACAAATGTGTTAGCTATCGTAATTGCAGACATATCGTTCATGCAATGAGCTTCGGGCCAGCGAGTAAATCTATCGACACAGATAAGTATATAAGTAAATCCATTAGATGGTGGAAGAGGTCCAACAACGTCTAAATGGATGTGTTCGAATCGACCAGGTGGGATATCGAACTGTCCATGAGGTGATTTAGTATGCCTCTGGACTTTATATTTTTGGCAGGCTAAGCAGGCTCGTGCCCAATGGGTCACGTCCTTGTTAATACTAGGCCAAAAGTAGCGAGCAGTAATCAATTTACGAGTAGCACTGATACCAGTATTATCAATTTACGAGTAGCACTGATAAGTATTAAAAATAATTTTGCGTAATGGTTCTGCGATATAAGGGTGATTATTGCCTGTTGACGTTTCGCAGTAAATTTCGAAGCTAGGAAGCTTGAAAAGCGCTAGTTTCATATTGGAACTAGTAAGACATTCGGAACCAGAAAGTAAATTCTGAAGTTCTAGGTCTACTTTTTATGCTGGAAGAAACCTCCCTAACCGTATCATCTACTGTGCGGGAAAAGGTATCCGCTACTACGTTGTCTTTACCGATCACATGTTGAATGTCCGTGGTAAATTGACTAATATAATCCAAATGTCGTGCTTGCCTTGGATTACGTTCAGTTTTAGACTGAATTGCTCTCGTTAAAGGCTTATGGTCGGTGTAAATAGTGAAATCTCGACCCTCGACAAAGTATCTAAAATGTTTAATCGATAGATAAATTGCGAGTAATTCCCGATCGAATGCGGAGTATTTACGTTCGGCATTCGTTAATTTCTTAGAGAAAAATCCCAATGGTTCCCAATTATTATTATTAAACTGTTGCAGGAGGGCCTCAACTGCCGTGCTCGATGCATCAGTAGTCACGCTGAATTTAGCATCGTTCAGCGGATGAACTAATAAAGTTATATTAGCCAATTCACTTTTAAGCGAAATGAATGCATTCTGACATTCTTCGGGCCAGGAAAAACTCTTTGGCGTCTTGGGCTTCTTTAATAGAGCTGCCAAGTGTGAGTGAATTGGGGCAAGCAATTCAGCTAACTTTGGTATAAATCGGTGGTAATAATTAACCATCCCGATAAACTGCTGAATGCGCCTAATTGTAGTGGGTGCTGGGAATTCCTTAATGGCATTAATTCGTTCTGGCGAAGGCAGAATACCATTAGGAGTAATCTTGTGCCTGAGGAAATCAAGAGTTGTAACTCCAAAAACACATTTGTGCTATTGATTCGAACATCAAACTCTGCTAATCGTTTAAATAGCGTTTCCAAATGGAGTTTGTGTTGCTCCTCGTTAAGTGAAGCTACAAGAATATCGTCAATATAGACGAATACGAAGTCCAAATCTCGTACGACTTCGTTAATAAAACGCTGAAACATTTGTGCGGCGTTTTGAAGTCCGAAAGGCATTCGGGTAAATTCGAAAAGACCAAAAGGTGTGGTTATGGCCGTCTTATGAACGTCTTCAGGAGCTACGGGAATAAGATGATAAGCTCTAACTAAATCGATTTTGGAGAAAATATGATTTCCATGTAAATTTATGGAAAAGTTTTGAATGTGGGGTATCGAATAGCGGTCTGGAATAGTAACTGTATTCAATCTACGATCACCATGGTCTCCAATCGTTATCTTTCTTGTTGACCATATGTAACGGACAAGAAACTGGGGATGCCGATGGTCGGCAAATCCCTAAATCTACCATATGCTGAAACTCTAATTTGGCAGCTTTATGGCGAATCGGATCTAGTCTTCGTGGTTTTGATACTGGTAAATGCCCTTCAGTAACAATGTGATGTACCACGGAATGACAAACTGGTGAATTATAATTTGGCTCCGCTGTTAGTGAAGGAAATTTCTTCAAAAGCGTGCCATAGCCATTGTCGATTGCGTAAAAAATCGGTGTGGGGGTATTAACACGCACCGTAGTGGCATGTATTGACAGCTGAGTCGCTGGATCAATAAGCCGTTTTCGCTTAAGGTCGACTAAAAGGCCAAATTTACTTAAAAAGTTAGCGCCAATAATCGGACGATTCACTGCTGCTAAAACAAATGCATGCGTGAAATTACGTCGAATATAGTCCGATATTCACCTGGAGCAATTTAGTTCCATAGGTGTTAATTTTTGTGCTTTGGCGGCTGTTAACACTAGATCGTGTGATTTTAAATTTAAAAATATCGACGTGGAAAAACGTCGGACAGGGAGAATAAGAAAAGTCAGGTGGTTTATTACGTCATAAATAAAGAAGCGGCTGTTATTTAAGGTCGAGAGTGCGGCCGACTCGACCAGGTGATCTACAAGGTTTTTTGATCATTGGATTTTAATGTGTCATACTGACAGGGTTTAATACACTTGTTCGCTCTGTCTTTATATTTTTCGTGGTAGAAGCAAATACCACGTTGATTGACAGTATGAGAATTCTGGGATGGTCGAAAACGAGAACGAGACCGCGAGCGAGATCTTGATTTTGATAAAGATCGGGAGAAATGTCTACCTCGCGGTTGTGTTGGTGCGCCAAGGTTTAATCGCTCGACAATTTGTTCAAGTCGCGTGAGACGTGAGGCGAATGAACTGGGCGACTGCGTTCTGTGACGGTAGTTATGATTTGGTTCTCGGTTCGATCTACGTGTTGTCCCGTTACTAATGGATGATTGGGAGCTTCATAGGCGTGTACGTTTCCCTGCTGCAACCTGATAGTCTCGTACATTCGATCTGCAATTTCGGCCAGCGTGCTCAACGATGCCGAATCAGGCTGCGCTGCTAGCGCAATTCGTATTAGTTCGTGCATTTTGCGCGTCCACAAAGAGCGAATAATGGGGATACCGAAATTGTTCCCAGCGAGGTTCTCGATGAGACGGAGTGCTTCGGACGGTTTTCGATCACCTATGTCTTTACCACTTAATAAAGCCTCAAGCTGCCGTTCGTCGGATGGCGCGAGTCCTGTCAATAATATTTTCTTAAGATGTTCGTAATGGATTTCAGTTGGCGGCTCCCTCAACACGTCCGGTATTGTTGTTTGGAACAATTGTGAAGGGATTGACGAAATGACTTGTAGATACTTTTGTTTAGTCGACGTTATTTTTTAAAGATCAAAAGTGATTTCCGCCAGATCAAGCCATCCTCTTACGTCATCCATCCACAGTGGCTGTAATGGCAATGCCTTCGCCGACGATAACTCACCGTATTTTGGTTCGCTGTTCCATCGCGACGTCTCGTTCTTTCGTCTCGCTCATTTTATTATGCACTTCACTTAATATTCGATCGTTTAGAGAGTAGAAAACAAATAACTATATAATATATATTCAATAGTTCGGGCCGAATGTTTAGGGAGCGTATTTTATCGTCACTTATTTCACGCTTTCTTTATTTTACGAGTGGTTTTAAAAAAAACCTATTCTTTTTTTTTAAGTATATAGACGATAATGGCGGGTGGACTTTTTGAGAAAAAACTTAAATAGAAATTTAGATTGTGTGTGTGTGTGTGTGTGTGTGTGTGTGTGTGATGCGAAACCAATTTTACAATTTTTTTATAAAATATATGCTAAAATTATATGTTTCTACTTTAATTTTTTTTTTTAAACAAAAATGAATTTATAATTTACTTTATTTTTCAATTAGAATTGATTTGTAAGAAAGAAAAATGGAAGAGAAAAAAAAACTTACAACGTTTTTAACCATTAAAATGTTGCGGTGTGGGTAATTCGCAACACCGTTTCGCTGCTCGTCACGTGTTTTTCGTTCGACGTCCCTCGGTGCAGGGGGTAATTATTACACGTGTTTTCGTTTGGCGTCCCTCGTGGCTTTGTTACTGCGGCTCCGGATCCCTCGCTGTACTCGTACTTACGTTACACGTGGATTTGTCGCACGTGGTTTGCTACTGCGGCTTCGGATCCCTCGCAGTCTGTGTGGGTACTTAAATGATTGCGTAGGGCCCTAAAAAGGGCCGTTGGGGTCACCACTATAACACCCTGTACGGTGTATATTCACAATAATTTATTTTCAAATTATTTAATTTATATTAATTTATTTTAATTAATTTTTTTTATTTATTATTAATTCATTAAATACAATTGCTAATTAATAACTAAAAATGTTTATTTAAATTATTCAAAATGTTTTTATTTAGTTTCTAAATTGTTTTATTGAGTTATTTATTATTTTTTTATAATTTTGTTTTTCCAACACACACTGCACTGGCGCGAATTCGAAAAGGTAATAATGTAATGACCGAAAAATATTGGCTTGTCAACTCAACCAAGAGGAAGGTCACGGGCGCCGCGATCGAGAAATACTAACGTATTATGCGAAGTTATTAAATGGTAATGCAGGTGCGTTCTACTTTGAATAGATGTCGACACGAGAAAATATCTATTCAAAAGTAGTAACAACTGACTGTACTAAATATGCTATCGAAATGAGAATATTATACTGAAATATAGATGGAACATCGGTCACTGTGAATATTTATTTACCTCGATTATACGATAGAACGTGACGTAATAAATTTCGGCAATTAATGAAAATGTTGCATTTAATAAATAATGTTACGATTTCGCCGAGTGGTTATTATAATAATTTTTCCGGTTCGATCACTGGATTGTGAATATTAAACTCGCAAAGATTAAATTTCAATTAAATTTATTTCCCACAAATATTACACAACTATTTCACAAATAATTCACTAATATTTATTTTCACTATTATTTTACACAATATTTATCACTACTATTATTTTAACACTTCTGTTAAGACGAGCTCAACAGTTACTTATTAATCAGCATTTATAGCATCGTTATAAAATTGCATTTATAAAATGCGGTTATCGCACGTATATTATATTACTTATATTTTATATTTTTAGATTACTACAAAAAAATTGTTACTATAGTTCAGTTTTGCGGTATAGACCATTTTTATATATAATAAGTAAAATAATAATGTAGAATTCATATTATAAAAAAAAGTTAAATGTAAGCAATTTTTTAATATATAAGTGCCACGCAATTTATATAAAACAGAATAAAATATTTAAACTACGAAAAAGCCAACATCGTATTATTTGTTCTCCGTAATAATTAATAGACCCCACCCGAGGTAATCTATTTAATTAATTATAATACAAGACTCTAAAATACTTGATCTTGAATTATACATGGTCCTTCGAACCATTAAAAAACAATTGGTACATATATAAAAACATACGCCAAACAATAACCGGCAAAGTCAAACGCCAAACAACAACCGGCTTAACTAAAATCAACAGTCAGATTCCGCACCGAGTAATTCATCAGCAACAACATGGAAGAACTCATACAACAACAAACACAAAAGGCGGAAGAGATCGAACAGTTCATCTCTAACTACAAGAAAGATGGAACAGCACGGAAAACCAAGAGCTATTTGGAAAATAAAATAGCGTTGTTCAAGAAGTTATACAATGAGTATGTGGATGTCGATAATAAAATCAGAGAGTTCCATCCACCACTCAAATTGACAAACCAGTACTTCAAGGACAGACTAAAGGTGTTCGAAATCTTCACGAAAAACATTGAAGATATGCGCCAACGTCTCAACGGACCGTTATCGACACCTTCACCAACTCCAACATCAGATGAAATAAAAAAAATCGATGAGGAAGCCAGTAACAATGGCATAGAAAATCAAGAGGCAACAACAAGCGCATTTCGGTCCAGCCAAATACTAGAGGCAACAAAAGTTGGATCAAACAATGAATTCAGCGAAACTCTAAAAACTACCCAACGATTGAAACAACAAGAAATTCGAATGCGATCGTTATACAGGGAAATGCGACTGGCTGAGGAGATACTGGAAAACAGCAACAGATCCAGACCAGCATTAAAAATTAAACTAAAAAACATGGAGAGGATGATGATGCAGATCATAGACCTTCATGAACAAATTTGCATAGAAATCTCCGAAGAACAAGAAGCTAACCTAAAATATTTCATAGACCAACACTATGAAAACTTAAACGAGCAATACGAAAAGGTAGTAATACAATTAACAACATTGTTGGAAGAAGAACAGGGTGAAGTGAAGCCACTGGAAATTCGTCTACCACCAGTAGAAATCCCACATTTTCATGGAGACTACATGAAATGGGTAGGTTTTTCAGACACGTTCAAACGGTTAGTTCATGACAACGACAAGCTAACCAAGACGCACAAAATAAACTACCTTAAAAGTCACGTGGGAGGATCAGCTGGAAAATTACTAAACCATTTGGAACCCACTGGAGACAACTACGATACAGCTTGGGAGATTCTAGAAAACCGTTTCAATAACAAGAGGTTACTTGTATCTAATCTGTTAAACACCTTGTTGAATCAACACACCAGTAACACAGAATCCGCTGCTGCAATAAAAGGTCTACACGATACAACAACCGAGTGCCTTTACGCCATTAGGAACACAGGAATTAGAATTGAAACGTGGAATCCTTTCATAATATTCACGTTATTGAAAAAATTAGATAACGAATCCCGGCGGCTATACGAAAGCTCGTTAGAAAACACAAGAGAATTTCAAGAAACAAGCCAATTTTTGAAATTCCTAGAAAAGCGCTTCCAATCTTTGGAAGCAATGGGTAACAAGACAATACCAACTCAACAAGTGAAAATTCAACCACAACCACTGAAACATGCGTTCATAGCTGCTACGCAACCAAATTATATTTGCATATGTTGCCAAAAAGGCCACAGAATCGACTCATGCCCACGTTTCAAAGATCTAAGCATCTCCGAAAGGAATCAGATGGTTATGCTTCATAATCTGTGCAGAAATTGTCTCAGCCAAAACCATACGACAACAAGTTGTGGCAGTAAAATAAATTGTTTTACCTGCAAAGGAAGACACCACACATTTCTACACGTCAAGAATAAGGGTCCAGAGATGCATATTGCGAAGCTAAATGTATCAACATTCGACAACGATTGTGGCCAGGTACTTTTAGCAACAGCCTTGGTAAACGTACAGAATATTTACGGCAATTGCAACATATTACGGGCACTAATCGATCCGGGCTCGCAGGCTACTTTCGTCACAGAACAAGCAGCACAACAACTAGGCCTCCCGAGAACAAGGGTTCTAACTGAAGTATCCGGAATTTCTGCAACAAAAGGACGATCACATCAACAAATAGCTTTAGAGATAGGTCCAAGATTTCCATCAATCTTCAAGATTCAAGCTAATGCTTTGGTTCTAAGAACCATTACTAAACCGATTCCAGACAAAAACCTATTAGGATTGGACAGCGATCTACAGAAGGATATAATCCTAGCTGACCCTACCTTTGACACTCCTGGTCCTATTGACCTTCTAATAGGCGCTGATATATATGGAGAAATTATGTTGGAAGGAATAAAAAGGGATTCATACCATAAGTGTATAGCCCAAAGGTCAGAATTAGGATGGATCATATCTGGTCGCCTAACTCAAAACGACAGCACACCAATCACTCGATTATACAGCCACGTCACGTTAGCAGATATAGACAAACAATTAAAACAGTTTTGGGAAACCGAAGAACTACATCCGGAACGAAACTTAACAACTGAAGAAATCGAATGTGAAGAGCACTATAAAGCAACACACAAACGTTTAGAAAATGGACAATATGAGGTTCGGATTCCATTTAACAATAACAAATTCAAAGAAGTAGGAATAGGAGAATCTAAGGGAAAGGCAGCAGCTAGATTACTCCAGATGGAAAAGAGATTCAAAAAAGATGAGAGTTTCAAAATTCAATACCACAAATTCATGAACGAGTACATCCAGCTTAACCATATGGAGCTTATTAAGGATGATCGTAAAACAGATGCTTCCCAAATCTACTACATGCCACATCATTCTGTTATAAAAGAGGATAGCACCACAACGAGATTGAGAGTAGTTTTCGACGCGTCCTGCAAAACAACAACAGGCATATCACTTAATGAAATTATGCATGTAGGCCCAACGCTACAAAACAATCTAACCGCAATACTAGTCAGATGGAAGAAACATCGTTATGTGATTGCATCAGACATTGAGAAAATGTTCAGACAGATCAAAATGGAAAGGAAAGATCAAGACTTTCAACGAATCCTCTGGAGGTCAGATCCAAATAAACCAATGAACAGCTACAGATTAAAAACCGTCACCTATGGGACAGCTTCTGCTACTTATTTGGCTACCAAAACATTGCAACAATTAGCTATTGATGATGCCTCAAAATATCCAATTGCGTCGAAGATCGTTCAAAACGACTTCTATGTCGATGATCTTCTTTCTGGAGCTAACACAATAGTAGAAGCAATAGCTGCGCAGAAGGAATTACTAAACCTTCTCTCCGGTGGAGGCTTTAATCTGCGAAAGTGGACTAGCAACGAAAAGGCGATACTAGAAGAGCTTCCCGAAAATCTGAGAGAACCTGGACTTCATGCAATAGAATTTAATGATACAGTAAAAACACTTGGATTATTCTGGAATTCTTCAACAGATACCTTTCAATTCAAGGTGTCCTTGCCAGATTCAAAACCAACTGTAACCAAACGAACAATTTTATCAGAGGCATCAAAACTTTTCGATCCACTAGGATGGCTAGCACCAGTAGTCGTCCAAGCAAAAATTCTGCTTCAAGATTTATGGGCTTCCGGCGTTGGGCGGGACGATAAACTCGATATCACTTATGAAAACAGATGGCTAACCTACAAAACGGAATTACCACAATTAGAGGAAATCAGAACTCATCGTTGGATAAATTACATTACCGGTGCCAAAATTGAATTACATGGTTTCTGCGACGCTTCTAATCAAGCATATGCTGCAGTGATATACAGCAAAATTAACAACAAGATTACACTAATTGCAGCCAAAACAAAGGTTGCACCCTTAAACCAATCAATATCACTACCGAGATTAGAACTTAATGCCGCACTACTACTTTCAAAACTGCTTAAAAATGTTCTTCAAGCACTGAGCATCAACGACAATCTATCAACATTTTGCTGGAGTGATTCTACAGCAGTTTTAGGCTGGATTAGAGGAAAGCCACAACAACATAAAACTTTTGTGGCCAACAGAATAACAGAAATACAATCAAACACCGATCCTAGCCAATGGCATCACGTGGTGTCTGAAGAGAATCCTGCAGACTGTGCTTCTCGAGGACTAAACCCAGGGAAATTATTAACACACAGTATTTGGTGGGAGGGACCAGTCTGGCTAAAGAATCAAAAGTATCCAAACACTAAACTCGAAAATGGGGAGATGCAAGAAGTAATCAGCTTGGAACGAAGGTCGATAAGAACATTTACAACAACAGAGCGAAAGGCAATGGTTGAATTCGATCGTTTCTCATCATTGAAACGGCTTGTTCGCAGCATTGCATACTGTTTACGATTTTCATCAAATACAAAATTTAAGACTAGAAACATCTCCCCCTTTCAACCAGAAGAACTTAACAGATCATTAAGAGCACTAGTTCGACTAGCACAGCAGGAAGCCTTTGCACCAGAGTTAGAAAAGTTAAAAGCTAATAAAAACTTACCCCAAGGCAGCACAATCAGATCGCTTACTCCATTTATCGATGGAGACGGTCTACTAAGAGTCGGTGGGAGGCTAAAAAATTCGAATCTCTCATTTGAAGAAAAACATCCAATAATAATGCCCAGAAGTCATAACTTATCAAGATTGCTTATCCAAGACGCACATCTAACAACACTACATGGCGGAAATCAAGCAACGTTAGCACACCTGAGAGCACAGTATTGGATAATAAATGCTAAAGATACAATTCGTTATATCATACACAAGTGCATAACCTGTACCAGAGCAAGGCAACTAACATCTCACCAGCTAATGGGTATGTTACCTAAAGAACGTGTAACACCAGCCCCCGCGTTTACAAACAGCGGCGTAGACTATGCAGGACCAATCACCATAAAATTGTGGAAAGGCCGCTGCAATAAAACAACAAAGGGTTATATAGCCTTATTCATATGCTTAGCCACGAAAGCAATTCATCTCGAACTTGTGAGTGACCTGTCAACAGATTCCTTTCTAGCCGCATATCGTCGATTCATATCGAGAAGAGGGATATGCCTGAGAATATTTAGTGATTGTGGCACAAACTTCGTAGGAGCAGACAAACAACTTCAAAGAGAAGCCAAACAGCAGCAAGCTGCGATCACAAGTAAGACAGCTCAGATTGGAACTGAGTGGCATTTCGTGCCCCCGGGAAGTCCCCACTTTGGAGGATTATGGGAAGCCGGAGTCAAGTCAACAAAACAACACCTCCGCAAAGTAATTGGAACTCATACATTAACCTTTGAAGAGCTCTCAACACTTTTAGCTCAAATTGAGGCATGTTTGAACTCTAGACCACTAGCACCTCTCTCAAATGACTCAGACGATGATGGATTTTTGAGCCCAGCACATTTCCTGATAGGGAGGACAATCATTTCAACGCCACAACCTGATATCACGAGTATAAATGTCGTGACAAGGTGGAACTTGCTAACTAAACTCAGCCAAGAATTTTGGAAAAAATGGCACACGGATTATCTTTCGCGATTACAACGAAGGCCGAAATGGTTGCTAGAACACCCTAACATCCAATTAGGAGAACTAGTTATTCTCAAAGATGAGCAACAACCACCCACGCATTGGCCTCTAGCAAGAGTCGTTGAGCTGCACCCAGGACAAGATGGACTGGTCAGAGTAGTGACACTTAAATACAAAAACAGCACACTCAAAAGGAATATCACAAAAATATGCCGCTTACCTTTGACCAATAACAACATACATTGCGAGAGGAATAATTCTGGCCCTTCAGTGGTTGCTAACGATGAAAACACGGGTCAGCAGCCACCAGAAAGTTCCGAAGAAACGCTGACAAAAACCACACATATAGACAAGCAAGAGTCTATGGGAACCAAGCTACTTCCGTCCGGAGAAGACAACCACGGTACGAGAAAGCAACCTCACAGGCGAGCAAAGAGTGGATGTAATATAAATTCTCTGGCATTAGCGATACTTTCAATTTGCTGCTTACTTGGGCAAACACAAGCTCAGATCAAGATTACCCAATTTAACTACTCGGCAGGAATTTATTTCGAGAATCTAGGCAAACTCGAGCTGGTAGCAATGAAGTGGACTTTAGTGATTTATTACAATATGACCAGCTATTGGGAGGAAATTGAAACCTTTAAGCAAGCACAAAACGAATTGATAACAGCTTGTAAAGGATTGTCTAGTTTAAACTGCAACGTAATCCTACAACAACTTCAGTGGCAGTTAAACAACCTAATCGCAGACAATGATCTTCTACTAACAAGCAACAAAGAACGACGACGGATGAAGCGAGGATTAGGAGACACAACCGGTATTATCTTAGGGGATATGTTTGGCATTCTGTCCCAGCGCGACGCTAACCACAATGAAGCCCAATTTGATAACATCAACAACAACGAGAATCATCTAATGGCGCTAATCAGAAACCAGACGTCGATAATAGATAACACAATCAAACTGACGAAACATAATTCAAACCTCACAATGACATCATTGAACAATCTGATAAAGGACCAACAGAGATTAAGCTTAGAAATGTTGCAACTAAATGAATATAGAACATACGAAGAAAGAGTTCGCTCGATATTAATGAGCATGATCGCGTTGACCTTGATACTAAAAAATTTAGAGGACACGCAACAAGGTCTTCTAGATATTGTGTACTCTGCGCATCATAGCACTTTACATCCTTCAATACTTGCGCCACTACAACTAGAGAATCAACTGCAATTTATAAGCCAACACACACCAGCGACTATAACCATCCCTGGCCATGATATTCATGACTTAATTCATGTATATCAAAGCATGAATATACGTAGTAGAGTAACACAACGAAATGTGATAATTGAAGTTATAATACCATTGGCTTTTGCGACGGATTATAATCTACTAGGTGTATTCGCGGTTCCAGATCTTAATAATAACAACACTCAATCTCACATCATTACATCAACGGAATATCTAGTAGTCGACAATCATCGAGAACATTTTGCCGCTTTAACAGCAGAAGAAGTCAACCGCTGCCAAATATTTCAACCCACACAATTTCTATGCGAAGTGTCACCAGTTTTCAATGCAATAGCTAACAAACACCAATGCGAAGTAGCAATCTTACAGCGAAAACCCGCGCTTCATTCAGTATGCAACGTTAAAGAAACAAATTCAACTAAACATTGGATAAAGCTGCATGCTCCAAATGAATGGATATATATCATTCCTAATAAAACGACAGTTGATGTCATATGCGGATCCAACGTAGATACATACAGCTTTCAAGGATCTGGCTTAGTAACGATTAACGCTGGTTGCACATTACGGGACGAGCATCTTTACATCATCGCCATCGGCACAGCGTACAACAATATAAGCAGTTCATTCAAAAAATCATCTTATTTAATAAATGGAGGGATCAACCTGAAGGAATTTAGTTCACAAATACGAACTACAATAACCGCAAACGACACTCTGAAACTGGTACCATCAATAGATATTACAGACCTGGAAATAGAACTAGAAATGATAAAGAAAAATGAACGATTGCCATCAGTGATGAATCATCATGATGTTCATCATTACACGATTTCCTACGTTACTATAGGAATCTTGATAGTATTGTTCGCCATCTCATATTTTAGATTTAAAACACAAAATCAATCTACAATACCAGCAGCACTACCTCGTTCGTTGAGCGAAGTGTAAAACAACACCATTCCAAATAATGTGGCCCGGGAATATGTTAAGACGAGCTCAACAGTTACTTATTAATCAGCATTTATAGCATCGTTATAAAATTGCATTTATAAAATGCGGTTATCGCACGTATATTATATTACTTATATTTTATATTTTTAGATTACTACAAAAAAATTGTTACTATAGTTCAGTTTTGCGGTATAGACCATTTTTATATATAATAAGTAAAATAATAATGTAGAATTCATATTATAAAAAAAAGTTAAATGTAAGCAATTTTTTAATATATAAGTGCCACGCAATTTATATAAAACAGAATAAAATATTTAAACTACGAAAAAGCCAACATCGTATTATTTGTTCTCCGTAATAATTAATAGACCCCACCCGAGGTAATCTATTTAATTAATTATAATACAAGACTCTAAAATACTTGATCTTGAATTATACACTTCACTTTTTATCACTTCCCGATATTAACACTTCGAAATTCAAAATTGAACTGTTTCGTAACTCAAATGTCTACACGTATTTATACGACGCAAAAACTTGTAGAATACTCCATTATTTCGCTTCTCTACACTTCTCGAATTTTCGTTGCGTCGTATTTGGTTCGCTCCGCCTATTTCATTATTTGTTTTTATTTTGTTCGTTTATGTAAACATTTGGTTACAGGGTAATCCCTACTGTTATAATTTTCTTTTTAATTATCACAGGTAACATCTGTGATTCGCGACACTACCCTCCGCCCAAACCTGTTCGTCCCGAACAGGATCCAGACCTCTACCTCTATAGAACGCCAGTCGTTCTAGGTGTACAACCTTGGGTTTTCCTCGTACTCCTCTTTGGATCCTATAGATCACGTCGTTAGTTCTGACCTTGTACGATCGCTCCCATCTAGGTTCTATTTTCTTTGGTAATCCGTTACTTTGGCGTGTTCCAGTTCCTCCATCCAATTTCCCCCAAACAACCGTTTCCGAGTTTGGTGGTCGCTTCGTCCGATAATACAGTTTCATCCTCCTTACGATTGGCTCCTCCCCGTTGTTCAGTTGCAAAGGCAGTTCGACATTACCGTAGCCCAATGTTCCCCGTCCAAAATCCAATACGAATCCATTTCGTTTCATGATGTCCATACCCAGGATGACCTCATCCACAATATCCGCAACCAGAACTTCATGTCGAAAACCCCCCTCCCGATTCGTATTTCCACCTCCTTCTTTCCTTTAATAGCTGCACTGTCGCCTGTCGCCGTTTGTAACTTGAACCCTTCCATAGGCTCAACTCCATCCGTGATAAAATCCGGCCGCACAATCGTTCTCGTTGCTCCGGTGTCCAATGTTATCAAACTGGATCGTCCCTCTACTTCGCCTCGCACCATCAAGCTATCGCCACCTTTTGCCAATCTGGAAATGGGGATGAAGGTTATGGGGCATTTGGTTGTAGGAGTCAGCTTTTGCTCCTCAAAGCTGACTCTTACTCGTTTAACGCCTTTGTTGTTGTTTGGCGTTCCTCCTCGGCTGGTATTTTTCGCTCCTCCGGTGGCCTTCGGTACATCGGCGATGGTGTTCTCGCCCGTTTGCGCTTTATCTCCCAGCATTCCCTTGAGATGTGTCCTATTTTGTCACAAACCCAACATATGATTTTACTAGTTCCATCCCGGAATCTCGTTGTCCGCCAGTTATCTGCTGGTTTGATATTATTTCCCTGTATGTGACCGATTGCTGGTTGCACTTCCACACGACGTACCTTGACTGCTGGTTTGATGATGTTGTTTGCAGTCTCGTTGGTTACTGCACACGCGATGGTTTCCGCAAACGTTGCTTTTGGAGACAATACAACTGCACGTCTCGTATCCGGATCCCGTATACCATCGGTGAAAGCGTCGATCTTGATCCGCTCTGTGTATTCTCCTGCCATGTTGTAGTGGGCGAGGTGCACTAACCGCTCTATATCAGCCGCATACTCCTGGAGCGTCTCTCCAACCCGCTGAAATCGTCCCTTCAACTCCATACGATGTAGCTCCCGTCGATGGTCACCTCCGTATTTGCGCTCCAGAGCCAACATGATTTTGCCGTAATCCTCTCTTTCGTATTCCGGCACGATTTGTAGGAGCTCCGCAGCACTTCCCTTTAACACCACAATTAATGCTGCTACCCGATCCTCTTCACACCAACCGTTCCTTGTGGCCGCCATTTCAAACTGGAGTTTGAAGATGTTGAATGGTGTGGTTCCGTCGAATGTTGGTGGCTTCAATTTTATTGAGTTGGTTGGTCGAGCAATTTGAGCGCTGCCGTTGGTTTTGAGATCCATTAGCTCTTGTTCGATCTTCATTATTCGCTGGTCTGCCGCTTCAAATTGTTGATCCATTTTGTGATCGATCTCCATTTTAACCTTGCTCAATTTTCCATTGACATCCTTCCTTAAATCTTGTTGAAACTTTTCCAGTTGTTCCATTCGTGTTAAAATTTGTTGCTGTCCAGTTATCATTTTTTCCTGATCGGCTCGCATCTGCTCCTCCCATCTTTCTTGGCTGCTTGTTATTTTTCCTTCGAGGCCGCCGATCATTTGCCCCGTATACCTGGATATCATTTGCTGCGTTTGAAGCTGCATTTGTTGCATAGCCGCCAATAATTGTCCCATGTCGAAACCTCCAGATGTTGTTGGAGTAGTTTCTTTAACTACGATATTCTGATCTTCTTCCGTTTTGGTCGTTGATTCTGTAGTTACTTCCACCGCTTGCACCTCGGTTGAATCCGGTGCCCCAAAATTAAACTCATGTTGATCTGGATCAACATTTTCATCCAACAAAGTTGTACGGAGTCTCAACTGCAACTCATTTCGGTTGCCCGCAGTTGGTAGATTCCGTAGCCCCAACTCCTTCTTCAAATCTGCCACTTTTAAGTCCAATAATTTCATTTTGGATATTCACAATCCCACCGCTGTCACCAATTGTTACGATTTCGCCGAGTGGTTATTCTAATAATTTTTCCGGTTCGATCACTGGACTGTGAATATTAAACTCGCAAAGATTAAATTTCAATTAAATTTATTTCCCACAAATATTACACAAATATTTCACAAATAATTCACTAATATTTATTTTCACTATTATTTTACACAATATTTATCACTACTTTTATTTTAACACTTCACTTTTTATCACTTCCCGATATTAACACTTCGAAATTCAAAATTGAACTGTTTCGTAACTCAAATGTCTACACGTATTTATACGACGCAAATACTTGTAGAATATTCCATTATTTTGCTTCTCGAATTTTCGTTGCGTCGTATTTGGTTCGCTCCGCCTATTTCATTATTTGTTTTTATTTTGTTCGTTTATGTAAACATTTGGTTACAGGGTAATCCCTACTGTTATAATTTTCTTTTAATTATCACAGGTGACATCTGTGATTCGCGACAGTAAAAAGTTGTTTGAAATATTATTCAACAATATTGTCACGAATCACAGATGTCACCTGTGATAATTAAAAAGAAAATTATAATAGTAGGGATTACCCTGTAACCAAATGTTTACATAAACGAACAAAATAAAAAGAAATAATGAAATAGGCGGAGCGAACAAAATACGAGAAGAACATTCGCGAAGTGTAGAGAAAAAAATAATAGAATATTCTACAAGTATTTGTGTCGTATAAATACGTATAGACATTTGAGTTACGAGACAGTTCAATTTGGAATTTTGAAGGGTTAATATCGGGAAGTGAAAATAATAGTGAAAGTGAAGTGTTAAAATAATAGTAGTGATAAATATTGTGTAAAATAATAGTGAAAATAAATATTAGTGAATTATTTGTGAAATATTTGTGTAATATTTGTGGGAAATAAATTTAATTGAAATTTAATCTTTGCGAGTTTAATATTCACAATCCAGTGATCGAACCGGATAAATAATTCGGATAACCACTCGGCGAAATCGTAACAATTGGTGACAGCGGCGGGATTGTGAATATCCAAGATGAAATTATTGGACTTGAAAGTGGCAGATTTGAAGAAGGAGTTGGGACTACGGAATCTACCAACTGCGGGCAACCGCAATGAGTTGCAGTTGAGACTCCGTACAGCTTTGTTGGATGAAAATGTTGACCCAGATCAACATGAGTTTAATTTTGGGGCACCGGATTCAACCGAGGTGCAAGCGGTTGAAGTGACAACAGAGTCAACGACCAGAGCGGAAAACCAGAATGTCATCGTTAAAGAAACTACTCCAACAACATCTGGAGGTTTCGACATGGGACAGTTGATGGCCGCAATGCAACATATGATTGGAGGTCTTAAAAATGAAATGGTTAGTGTGCAGGAGCAAATGATCGGTGGGCTCAAGACCGATATTGCAAGCGGACAAGAAAGTTTAAAGGAACAAATGCGAGGTGATCAGGAAAAATTGATTGAACGAATGGATCACCAGGAAAAGTTTCAGCAAAATTTAATGGCTGATGTCAACGAGAAATTTCGAGAAATGTCGGAATCATTAAATACAAAAGTAGACACGGTAAAGAAGGAAATCGATCAACAACTTGAGGTGGCCGACCAACGATTCATGAGGATTGAAAAGGAGTTGATGGATCTTAAAACAAACGGCAGTGCTCAAATTGTACGACCAACCAGTTCTATAAAATTGAAGCCACCAACGTTCGACGGAACTACACCATACAATATCTTCAAACTCCAGTTTGAAATGGCGGCTACCACGAACGGTTGGTGTGAAAAAGATCGAGTGGCAGCATTAATTGTGGCGCTAAAAGGCAGTGCTGCGGAGCTCCTACAAATCGTGCCGGAATACGATCGGGAACACTACGGAAAAATAATGTTGGCGTTGGAGCGCAAATATGGAGGTGACCATCGACGGGAGCTACATCGTATGGAGTTGAAGGGACGATGTCAGCGGGTTGGAGAGACGCTCCAGGAGTATGCGGCTGATATAGAGCGGTTGGTGCACCTCGCCCACTACAACATGGCAGGAGAATACACAGAGCGGATCAAGATCGACGCCTTCACCGATGGTATACGGGATCCGGATACGAGACGTGCAGTTGTATTGTCTCCAAAAGCAACGTTTGCGGAAACCATCGCGTGTGCACTAACCAATGAGACTGCAAACAACATCATCAAACCAGCAGTCAAGGTACGTCGTGTGGAAGTGGAACCAGCAATCAGTCACAAACAGGGCAATAACATCAAACCAGCAGATAACTGGCGGACTACGAGATTCCGGGATGGGACTAGTAAAATCAGATGTTGGGTTTGTGACAAAATAGGACACATCTCAAGGGAATGCTGGGAGATAAGGCGCAAACGGGCGAGAACACCATCGCCGATGTACCAACGGCCACCGGAGGAAAGAAAAGCAGCAGCCGTAAGAGTCAGCTTTGAGGAGCAAAAGCTGACTCCCACAACCAAATGCTCCATAACCTTCATCCCCATTTCCAGATTGGCAAAAGGTGGTGATAGCTTGATGGTGAAAGGCGAAGTAGAGGAACGATCCAGTATGATAACATTGGACACTGGAGCAACGAGAACGATTGTGCGGCCAGATTTCATCACGGATGGAGTTCGATCAATGGAAGGGTTCAAGTTACAAACGGCGACAGGCGACAATGCAGCTATTAAAGGAAAGAAGGAGGTGACAATACGAATCGGGAACAACAGTTTTCGACATGAAGTTCTCGTTGCGGATATTGTGAATGAGGTCATCCTGGGAATGGACTTCATGAAACGAAATGGATTCGTATTGGATGTCGGACGAGGAACATTGAGCTACGGTAATGTCGAACTGCCTTTGCAACTTAACAACGGGAAGGAGCCAGTCGTAAGGAGGATAACATTGGATCATCGGACGAAGCTACCACCACACTCGGAAACGGTTGTTTGGGGGAAATTGGATGGAGGTCCTGGAACACAAGGGTTGTGGGTTGTGGAAGCCAACAGTGACGAGCTACAAACCAAAGAAATTATCATCGGAAAAGCTTTGGTTAAACCGGATTGTGACTTTAGAGTTCCGATAAGGGCTCTTAATTTATCGGATGTGACAAAAACAATCAAAAAGGGAACTATCATCGGCCGAGGTGAGGAAGTATCCACGATTATAAAATGTGAGGAGGCGAATCCGTGTGTAAAGGCCAAGGACCAGCGACAACGGAAAATAACGGAGGAACTAACACAGAAATGGACGGAACAATTAACACCAAAAGAAAAACAAGCAGCAAAGGAGTTGCTTCAAAAATATATGTCCATTTTCTGTGGTGCACCAGAAGATAATGGCAGAACCAATATGGTTAAACACCGGATCGACACAGGAATATCAACACCTATTCGACAAGCGCCAAGGAGGTTGCCATTGGCTAAGCAAGCAGAGGTGGATAAGATGGTAACTGATATGCAAACATCGGGAGTAATTGAGCAGTCAACGAGTCCATGGAGTTCACCAGTAGTATTGGTGGAGAAAAAGGATGGAAGCATGCGATTCTGCGTTGATTATCGGAAGCTCAACATAGTTACCAAGAAGGATAGTTACCCATTACCAAGGATCGACGACACACTAGATACATTGGCAGGAGCACGGATGTTTTCAACATTAGATCTGCAGAGCGGTTATTGGCAAGTAGAGGTCGCAGACGAAGATAAGGAAAAGACAGCGTTCAGTGTGGGCAATGGATTATGGCAATTCAATGTCATGCCATTTGGACTTTGTAACGCCCCTGCGACTTTCGAACGGCTAATGGAACGCGTTCTAAAAGGACTCCACTGGAAAACATGCCTGGTATATTTGGACGACATCATCGTTATGGGAAAGGACTTCAACGAGCACCTACGTAATCTAGAGGAAGTATTCGAAAGAATCCAAGCAGCTGGATTGAAGTTAAGTTCGAAGAAATGTGTATTGTTCCGGGATGAAGTCAAATATTTGGGACACAAAATAACAACTAGCGGCATTCATACAGATGAAGACAAGATCTCCGCCGTAAAGGATTGGCCAAGACCGCAGAATTTGCATGAACTAAGGAGTTTCATCGGACTATGCACATATTATCGACGATTTGTGCCAGGATTTGCCAACATCGCAAGAAGTTTACACGAGCTGACACAGAAGAACAAGCCGTTCCAATGGAGTGATGAACACGAGGAAGCGTTCAATGAACTGAAACAGCGATTATGTACAGCACCATTGCTTTCGTATCCGGTTCCGAATAAACGTTTTATTTTGGATACGGATGCAAGCAATTATGGCTTGGGAGGAGTGTTGTCACAGGAAATCGATGGGCAAGAACGTGTCATCGCATATTATTCAAAGATCTTATCGAAGCCAGAACGGAACTACTGTGTAACAAGAAGAGAATTGTTGGCCATAGTGAAATGTGTGGAACATTTCAGGAAATACCTTTATGGTCAATCATTTCTATTAAGAACGGATCATGGCGCCTTGACATGGCTACTTCAGTTTAAAAATCCCGAAGGACAAGTAGCACGGTGGATTGAGCGATTGGGGAGTTTTGTTTACGAAATTCAACATCGAAAAGGAAGCGCTCATGGAAATGCGGATGCATTGTCAAGACGGCCATGTCGAGTGGATTGTAAACACTGCGGACGGGTAGAAAACAAGGAAAACATCGTCGATATCAGACTAATGAAAGTGTTGCCAGCTGATGAATGGACCAACGATGTTATCTCCAAAGAGCAACAGGAGGACCCAGATTTGGCAGTGATTATCAAATTCATGGAGGAAGAACGTCGTCCCACATGGAGCGATATTGCAGATAAAGGCCCAGCTGTCAAGGCTTACTGGGCCCAATGGGATAGTTTAACCATGGAAGACGGATGCTTAAAACGAACATGGGAAAGCTCCGATGGCAAAACAAAGCAATCGCTAGTGGTGGTACCGAAGATCAGGATGGCGGAAATATTGGAGGAATACCACGGAGGAACAAGCGGAGGTCACCTAGGAATCAACAAAACGTTAGCCAAGATACGTGAAAGATTCTACTGGGCAGGATGTAGACAGGCAGTGGCTGAATGGTGTCAAAAGTGTGACCAATGTATGGCAGTGAAAGGACCGGCAAAGAAGAGCCGTGGAGCGATGCAACAATATAATGTGGGAGCACCATTTGAGAGGATTGCCATAGATGTTGCAGGACCATTTCCAACCAGCGATAGTGGCAACAAATATGTATTGGTTATAATGGACTACTTCAGTAAGTGGCCAGAGGTATACCCGATTCCAAATCAGGAAACAACCACAATCGCCAATGCAGTGGTATACAATTGGATAAGCCGTTATGGGGTACCAATGGAACTGCATTCCGACCAAGGACGGAATTTTGAATCGGTTGTCTTCCAGGAGATGTGCCAGTTACTGGGAATTAATAAAACGCGGACAACGCCTTTCCACCCACAGTCTGATGGCATGGTGGAGCGTTTCAATGCCACATTGGAGGAGTTTATAGCCAAAACAGTGGATAAAAACCAGCGGAATTGGGATCAAGGTATTCCATTGTTCTTAATGGCTTATCGATCGGCGGTGCATAATACAACAGGAGTAACACCAGCGACAATACTTTTTGGCAACAATTTAAGACTACCAGGCGATCTCAAATTCGGAGCGGTCCCATCATCAGAAAAATGTGGACAAGCATATGTGGACAACTTGAAAGAGGAGATCAACAACATACACGGATTTGTCAGAGAGAGGATCAGATTGTCAAGTGATAAAACAAAGGCTCGGTATGATGTACGAGCGAACAATAAAGGATTTGACGAGGGTCAATTGGTATGGCTTCACAACCCACAACGTAAGAAAGGGTTATCGCAGAAATTACAACCTGGATGGGAGGGACCGTACAAGGTCATAACAAGAATAAATGATGTGATCTATAGGATCCAAAGAGGAGTACGAGGAAAACCCAAGGTTGTACACCTGGAGCGACTGGCGTTCTACAGAGGAAGAGATCTGGATCCTGTTCGGGACGAACAGGTTTGGGCGGAGGGTAGTGTCACGAATCACAGATGTCACCTGTGATAATTAAAAAGAAAATTATAATAGTAGGGATTACCCTGTAACCAAATGTTTACATAAACGAACAAAATAAAAAGAAATAACGAAATAGGCGGAGCGAACAAAATACGAGAAGAACATTCGCGAAGTGTAGAGAAAAAAATAATAGAATATTCTACAAGTATTTGTGTCGTATAAATACGTGTAGACATTTGAGTTACGAGACAGTTCAATTTGGAATTTTGAAGTGTTAATATCGGGAAGTGAAAAGAATAGTGAAAGTGAAGTGTTAAAATAATAGTAGTGATAAATATTGTGTAAAATAATAGTGAAAATAAATATTAGTGAATTATTTGTGAAATATTTGTGTAATATTTGTGGGAAATAAATTTAATTGAAATTTAATCTTTGCGAGTTTAATATTCACAATCCAGTGATCGAACCGGATAAATAATTCGGATAACCACTCGGCGAAATCGTAACAATATGTTGAACCGCTACAAGTTCGACCAACCTCAATAACTCGACAGCGGAATCTTCTGAAAGGATATTCTCGAAAACTAGATTATATTAACTGAGAGAAAAAACTGAATACAATACAGAAAATAGTATTCATAAATGCTAATACCAAGGTTTTAGGGAAATAAATTATTAAGATAAAATTATAAAAATAAAACTTATTTTCTGATCTATTTTCATTATTTTTATTTCTTGGCGTAACATCTGATTTCGTTTTTTTGTGCTAGTGGCTCAAATAATAAACCCATGGTTGTTAGATTTTCTTGGCTTTCTATAAAGTTCATCTCGTTTTCCTCCATTTCGAAATATGTTGGTTTGTTAGTTTTAATTGCGTTTTTTCATAATTTATTAGTCATTTTCTAATCGTTAAACCGCTTGAACTCGCTAGTATTTGGATTCTTATGTTTGCTTAATTTACTATGGTTAATTTAGCAAAGATAAGAACCGAATTAATATGTAGTTGCTTTCCAATCAATGAGACGCAGTATACAGGTTCTTATGTTTGCTAAACTAGCCATAGTAAATTAAGCCTAGACAAGAACCGAACTTCAAGCGGTTAACTAGCTGGTACCAGCTGTTGTTCGATTGGAAAACAACTATTGACAACTGCGCGTTTCTCATTTATTCAAAAAATACTCTTTCGTTGGAAATAAAATAAATGACAATTATTTGAAGTTATCTGTTTTCAATTTGGAGGTGCTGAAAAATCATTCTTCACATTCTCCCAAAATATTGTTACGATTTCGCCGAGTGGTTATTCAATTATTTTATCCGGTTCGATCACTGGATTGTGAATATAAACTCGCAAAGATTAAATTTTAACTAAATTTATTTTCCACAAAAATTTCACAAATATTTCACAAATAATTCACTGATATTTATTTTCACTATTATTTTACACAATATTTATCACTACTTTTATTTTAACACTTCACTTTTCATCACTTCCCGATATTAAAACACTTCGAAATTCAAAATTGAACTGTTTCGTAACTCAAATGTCTACACGTATTTATACGACGCAAAGGCTTGTAGAACACTCCATTATTTTTCTTCTCTACACTTCTCGAATTTTCGTTGCGTCGTATATGGTTCGCTCCGCCTATTTCATTATTTCTTTTTATTTTGTTCGTTTATGTAAACATTTGGTTACAGGGTAATCCCTACTGTTATAATTTTCTTTTTAATTATCACAGGTGACATCTGTGATTCGTGACAATATCATTTTCTTCCATCTGTTCCGATACATATTGTCACGAATCACAGATATCACCTGTGATAATTAAAAAGAAAATTATAACAGTAGGGATTACCCTGTAACCAAATGTTTACATAAACGAACAAAATAAAAAGAAATAATGAAATAGGCGGAGCGAACCAAATACGACGCAGCGAAAATTCGAGAAGTGTAGAGAAGAAAAATAATGGAGTGTTCTACAAGTATTTGCGTCGTATAAATACGTGTAGACATTTGAGTTACGAAACAGTTCAATTTTGAATTTTGAAGTGTTAATATCGGGAAGTGAAAATAATAGTGAAAGTGAAGTGTTAAAATAACAGTAGTGATAAATATTGTGTAAAATAATAGTGAAAATAAATATTAGTGAATTATTTGTGAAATATTTGTGGGAAATAAATTTAATTGAAATTTAATCTTTGAGAGTTTAATATTCACAATCCAGTGATCGAACCGGAAAATTATTAGAATAACCACTCGGCGAAATCGTAACAATATATAAGAATACCTGGCATATTGATGGCAAGAATGCCCGCAAATTGTTTAGGACTTTAAATTTTAGTTTGTGAATCTTTCGACCACCAGGAAAAAGAATTAGAAGAACCAATCATTAGGACCATAAATATTTTGATGGAACTTTTTCTTCTTTTCTATTAACCCAAAACCCTCATCACAAGTTGACAATTTCAGTATTGTAACTATGTAGTTACAAAAGCAGACCATTTTTATATTCCGATTTTGTGCACCATCCGATCACTGTACATTATATGTAAGTGAACTAGTTATATGTAGTTTTTTATATAAAAAATTAAGCAGTAAGCAATTTCCTGCGCACCCCGTGAAGCTAAGCTTCATTTCAGACATGCACGATGCCTGCATTGGGTGATAAATTGTGAACATAGTAAAAGGTCCGACACGGTGTGTTGGTAATAACAAACCCCTGAACTAACTAGTGTAAGTAGCGTTTTCATAAGATCAAACGAAATGACTGTCACTCGTTGTTTTTGTCGTTTTTGTTTATGGAATCAATCTTCATTTCATTTCTCGCCACTTCAGCCTTTCTATGATGTGACTCTTTATCAATCCTAACTTTTTGCCGTTCCTCAAAAGTTGTTGCTGTATTTTTATTGCGCAATGAAAGAAGGGTGCCCAAATCACATGAAAAGATACAACTTGTGGATTAGAATAGTTTTATATTTTAATTTGTGTTGAAAGCAACGTTAAATAACGTGAAATTGAAATTTAGTGGGTTGGGTTACTTTGCTTCTCAACGCCTCAATTCAGTAAGTGCTTTTAATTGTAGATTTCAGGAAACAAAAATTTGGCTATATCAAAATTAAAACCTAGAAATAAAATCACTTCATATTTATTATCTGATCTTACTGGTTTTATTTAATTTTAACTTAAATTAAATCGAATTATAATTCTGAACATTACATTATCAGTTTTAGAATGTACACTCGCATAAATTCAATGGAAAAATATAAAAACGTAGGTAAATATTTACATTTACAAAAGTGTAATATAAATATACACATTCATCGGAAAATGAAAGAATTATTAAATATATTTAGTTTTATATTTACTTTTACGAATCATTTTGGCAAATGTGCACATTTCCCGGTTAATGTGGGCATTCGCCAATTTCGGACTTTAACCGTAACATATATATATATATATATATATATATATATATATATATATATATATATATATATATATATATATATATATATATATATATATATAATACGGGAAAGAAAATGTGGGGATTTTTGTATTTTCTGACATTTTTGGATTACATCCTGGCACGGAGCAATAACGAGACATATTTATCTTAGATTCTCTTAAAAATTAAACAGAAAGTGTCAAAAACGACGTGTACAAATTGTAAAAGGACGTCACCCAAGTGTAATCTTAATTCTTAGTTAAGTTACAGTATTTTTGTAAGTGTGGTTAGTAGTTATTTTTAATATTCGGTAAGTAACTTGCTTTTTAACCAAAATTTTAATCTGTATTTATTATATCTACTAAAAATTTGAAAAAATGAATTGTATTGACTATTTGTTAGTGCATCCATTTAGTTTGGCTTCATTAGAAGACAAAATTGAAATTAAAAGACTGGGATCACACCAGCCAACCGATTTTAATCTAATTACGAAAGATAAAAAACAAAACCGTAAATTTAGTTTAGAATGGTTCACGAAAAAACTCGCTCTTTTGTTTTTATTGCATCTTATTCAAAGGTGACAGTGTTTGGAATCAAACAGGTTACCGCGATTAAAACACCTGTATGACGCAATTAAAAAACATGAAAATAGTACTAAACACATTCAATCCGCGTTAGATTTTAAAATGTTCAATAAAGTAAATATTTTGAGTGCAATTGATAGTGGTTATGCTGTGTCAATTCGTAGACACAACGAAACGGTAACAAAAAATCGCATAGTCCTCAGTAGAATAATCGATATACTTAAATTTTGTGGAAGTCATAATTTGGCTCTCCGAGGTCATGACGAAACTAATGTATCAAGCAATCCCGGGATTTTTCTAGGTCTTGTTTCCTATACAAGACAAATTGATTCAGTTTTTGACGAATTTTTACAAAATGCTACGGTGGTGCAGAACACCTCAAAAGTTATTCAAAATGAACTTCTAAATTGTAAATATATATATATATATATATATATATATATATATATATATATATATATATATATATATATATATATATATATATATATATATATATATATAGATATATGTATATATATATATATTTTTAATATCAATATCAGCTTTATTAAAACGATTTTTTTTACAATTATAACTAATAAAGGGTCCGCCATCTAAAGTTTTTTTTCAACTAGTGCTTATTTCGTGAATGGTAACACTTAGCTCATGTCTGATTTTTTTTTTTTATATTAAGCTTTAATTGGGTGCAGGGCGGACTTTTAGACTGACCTAGCTCCTTATAACTGTCAGAGCTCCTGCACCCAACGCGCGGTCCTTCAAGTAAAGGTTGATAGCTGCCTTAAACTTGTGCATTCTATAATCCAATGGAAACTGAAAACCGGATAACCAATTCCACTTCCTGGATGTTCGATGAATGAATTCGCGCTTTGTACCTTCAGTTCGAGGTTTCGGCAGCTTCACCGTAAACCTATGCGTATTGACCGTTCCTCGTGTTAATCGTCCTGGCGTAACTAATGGTGGTATTTTCTCCTTTAATTCTGCAGAACATTTACCCCTTATTAATCTATAGAACACGCATAGTTCTGCAACATCTCTGCGGTGCTGTAGGCTGTCTAGATCTTTCTTAAGTCTGGAGTTTCATATTATTCGTATGACACGCCGCTGAACTCTATCCAGCAACTGGAGAGCAGTGCCATATGCTCCACCCCATACTTGACAGCAATATTCTATACACGGTCTAATAAAGGTTTTATATATCTGGAGAACCTGATGCGATTTAAAAAACCGTCTGCATCTATTGAGGAACCCGAGTTTACGTGAAGCTGATTTGGCCAATGCGATAATGTGATTTGACAGATAATTAGTTTTATCCTTCCGCTGAACCATCATTGAGACGAATTTTGCAAGACCTTGGTATGACACCATACAAAGTCCAATTGGTTCAGGAATTGAGGCCAACTGACCATCCAATGCGTTTTCGCTTCGCTGAGTGGGCCTGTGATCGACTTACAGAAGATGCCGATTTTGCCAAAAAAATCACATTTTCGGATGAATCTCAGTTTGATCTTGGCGGGTATATAAACAAGAAAAATTGTCGCATTTGGGGCACGGAAAACCCGCATGCATACATTGAAATGCGGTACACCCAAAACGAGTCACTGTTTGGTGCGGATTTTGGTCCAGAGGCATAATTGGGCAATTTTTCTTCGAAAATGAGCAAGGAGTGGCCATTACAGTCAATGGCGATCGTTATTGGGCCATTTTCAACGAATTTTTGTTCACAAAAATTGAAGAGGAGGATATTGGCAACATTTGGTTTCAACAGGACGGCGCTACGTGCCACACAGCTGAAGCTACACTCGATGTTTTGCGCCCTGTTTTTGAAGATCGCATTATCAGCCGCTGAACTGATGTCGTTTGGCCACCTCGGAGCTGCTTTTTGACTCCGTTGGACTATTATTTGTGGGGTGCCCTCAAAGATAAGTGTTACGCCGACAAGCCAGATACAATTGACGCTTTAAAGGACAATATTCGTGAAGCCATTGTTGAAATACAGCTGCACACAATCGATAATGTGATTAAAAATTGGACCGATCGTGAAGGCTACTGCAGGGCCAGCCGAGGCAGCCATTTGAATGAAAAATGTTTCCATTATTAACCGAAAGAATTGTACTTTTAAATAAAAAAAGAAATTTCATAAAATATTCAGTTGTTTTTTTTTATAGCATTTTCAAAAAAAAAAAAAGTTATTTGGCGGACCCTTTATATACAGTTGTAGCTGATAAGATAAGTGGAACCATTGGATCTAGAGATCACGTGCCTGGTCCACTGATTCTTTACAAAAAATTTTATATTTAATTAGCAATTAACAATAAAACAAATAAAAATTAATAAAATTTAATACACATTATACGGGTGTGAAGAATTCCACATTTTTCCACAAAATTTCATTGTGTTAGTAATACACTGTTAAACTTAATTCCAATTAGAAAAATTATTTCTTATTTAGGACTTGAGTAGATTTTAATAATATGATATTTCATTATTGAAATATAATATTTGATACGTGAAATATTTAAAAATTCAATATGACGTAAATACAATAATACATTTTAATTCAATTTTGTATTAAAGAAAATTAAAAATGACCGCCAAAAATATGAGTGTGATTTGGTTTTTGTGGAAAAAATTTCATAGCAAAATATCTGAACGCTCAAACCTTTTGAATTTTACTGTATAAGTAGATAATATCATTATCTATAATAAACAGAAGCCATACTTGAGTCAACATCTATAGGGATGGCCGATAATGGCCATGGATCGAGGAAAATATGAGTGTGATTTGGTTTTTGTGGAAAAAATTTCATAGCAAAATATCTGAATGCTCAAACCTTTTGAATTTTACTGTATAAGTAGATAATATCATTATCTATAATAAACAGAAGCCATACTTGAGTCAACATCTATAGGGATGGCCGATAATGGCCATGGATCGAGGAAAATATGAGTGTGATTTGGTTTTTGTGGAAAAAATTTCATAGCAAAATATCTGAATGCTCAAACCTTTTGAATTTTACTGTATAAGTAGATAATATCATTATCTATAATAAACAGAAGCCATACTTGAGTCAACATCTATAGGGATGGCCGATAATGGCCATGGATCGAGGAAAATATGAGTGTGATTTGGTTTTTGTGGAAAAAATTTCATAGCAAAATATCTGAATGCTCAAACCTTTTGAATTTTACTGTATAAGTAGATAATATCATTATCTATAATAAACAGAAGCCATACTTGAGTCAACATCTATAGGGATGGCCGATAATGGCCATGGATCGAGGAAAACATGAGTGTGATTTGGTTTTTGTGGAAAAAATTTCATAGCAAAATATCTGAATGCTCAAACCTTTTGAATTTTACTGTATAAGTAGATAATATCATTATCTATAATAAACAGAAGCCATACTTGAGTCAACATCTATAGGGATGGCCGATAATGGCCATGGATCGAAGAAAATATGAGTGTGATTTGGTTTTTGTGGAAAAAATTTCATAGCAAAATATCTGAATGCTCAAACCTTTTGAATTTTACTGTATAAGTAGATAATATCATTATCTATAATAAACAGAAGCCATACTTGAGTCAACATCTATAGGGATGGCCGATAATGGCCATGGATCGAGGAAAACATGAGTGTGATTTGGTTTTTGTGGAAAAAATTTCATAGCAAAATATCTGAATGCTCAAACCTTTTGAATTTTACTGTATAAGTAGACAATATCATTATCTATAATAAACAGAAGCCATACTTGAGTCAACATCTATAGGGATGGCCGATAATGGCCATGGATCGAAGAAAATATGAGTGTGATTTGGTTTTTGTGGAAAAAATTTCATAGCAAAATATCTGAATGCTCAAACCTTTTGAATTTTACTGTATAAGTAGATAATATCATTATCTATAATAAACAGAAGCCATACTTGAGTCAACATCTATAGGGATGGCCGATAATGGCCATGGATCGAGGAAAATATGAGTGTGATTTGGTTTTTGTGGAAAAAATTTCATAGCAAAATATCTGAATGCTCAAACCTTTTGAATTTTACTGTATAAGTAGATAATATCATTATCTATAATAAACAGAAGCCATACTTGAGTCAACATCTATAGGGATGGCCGATAATGGCCATGGATCGAGGAAAATATGAGTGTGATTTGGTTTTTGTGGAAAAAATTTCATAGCAAAATATCTGAATGCTCAAACCTTTTGAATTTTACTGTATAAGTAGATAATATCATTATCTATAATAAACAGAAGCCATACTTGAGTCAACATCTATAGGGATGGCCGATAATGGCCATGGATCGAGGAAAATATGAGTGTGATTTGGTTTTTGTGGAAAAAATTTCATAGCAAAATATCTGAATGCTCAAACCTTTTGAATTTTACTGTATAAGTAGATAATATCATTATCTATAATAAACAGAAGCCATACTTGAGTCAACATCTATAGGGATGGCCGATAATGGCCATGGATCGAAGAAAATATGAGTGTGATTTGGTTTTTGTGGAAAAAATTTCATAGCAAAATATCTGAATGCTCAAACCTTTTGAATTTTACTGTATAAGTAGATAATATCATTATCTATAATAAACAGAAGCCATACTTGAGTCAACATCTATAGGGATGGCCGATAATGGCCATGGATCGAGGAAAATATGAGTGTGATTTGGTTTTTGTGGAAAAAATTTCATAGCAAAATATCTGAATGCTCAAACCTTTTGAATTTTACTGTATAAGTAGATAATATCATTATCTATAATAAACAGAAGCCATACTTGAGTCAACATCTATAGGGATGGCCCATAATGGCCATGGATCGAGGAAAATATGAGTGTAATTTGGTTTTTGTGGAATAAATTTCATAGCAAAATATCTGAACGCTCAAACCTTTTGAATTTTACTGTATAAATAGATAATATCATTATCTATAATAAACAGAAGCCATACTTGAGTCAACATCTATAGGGATGGCCGATAATGGCCATGGATCGAGGAAAATATGAGTGTGATTTGGTTTTTGTGGAAAAAATTTCATAGCAAAATATCTGAATGCTCAAACCTTTTGAATTTTACTGTATAAGTAGATAATATCATTATCTATAATAAACAGAAGCCATACTTGAGTCAACATCTATAGGGATGGCCGATAATGGCCATGGATCGAGGAAAATATGAGTGTGATTTGGTTTTTGTGGAAAAAATTTCATAGCAAAATATCTGAATGCTCAAACCTTTTGAATTTTACTGTATAAGTAGATAATATCATTATCTATAATAAACAGAAGCCATACTTGAGTCAACATCTATAGGGATGGCCGAAAATGGCCATGGATCGAGGAAAATATGAGTGTGATTTGGTTTTTGTGGAAAAAATTTCATAGCAAAATATCTGAATGCTCAAACCTTTTGAATTTTACTGTATAAGTAGACAATATCATTATCTATAATAAACAGAAGCCATACTAGAGTCAACATCTATAGGGATGGCCGATAATGGCCATGGATCGAGGAAAATATGAGTGTGATTTGGTTTTTGTGGAAAAAATTTCATAGCAAAATATCTGAATGCTCAAACCTTTTGAATTTTACTGTATAAGTAGATAATATCATTATCTATAATAAACAGAAGCCATACTTGAGTCAACATCTATAGGGATGGCCGATAATGGCCATGGATCGAAGAAAATATGAGTGTGATTTGGTTTTTGTGGAAAAAATTTCATAGCAAAATATCTGAATGCTCAAACCTTTTGAATTTTACTGTATAAGTAGATAATATCATTATCTATAATAAACAGAAGCCATACTTGAGTCAACATCTATAGGGATGGCCGATAATGGCCATGGATCGAGGAAAATATGAGTGTGATTTGGTTTTTGTGGAAAAAATTTCATAGCAAAATATCTGAATGCTCAAACCTTTTGAATTTTACTGTATAAGTAGATAATATCATTATCTATAATAAACAGAAGCCATACTTGAGTCAGCATCTATAGGGATGGCCGATAATGGCCATGGATCGAGGAAAATATGAGTGTGATTTGGTTTTTGTGGAAAAAATTTCATAGCAAAATATCTGAATGCTCAAACCTTTTGAATTTTACTGTATAAGTAGATAATATCATTATCTATAATAAACAGAAGCCATACTTGAGTCAACATCTATAGGGATGGCCGATAATGGCCATGGATCAAGGAAAATATGAGTGTGATTTGGTTTTTGTGGAAAAAATTTCATAGCAAAATATCTGAACGCTCAAACCTTTTGAATTTTACTGTATAAGTAGATAATATCATTATCTATAATAAACAGAAGCCATTTTTTAGAGGTAGGAAAATGTGAGTGTGATAATGACAAGTGATCCTTGAGAATATGATTAAGTAAAAAGACAATTAGTTGTTATTTATTTTTATTTATTTTTAGTTTTTTGAGTATATTAGAACAGCTGGGTTTACTTGATGGTTCATCTCAACAATACGAGGATGTCGTTTTAAATCGTCATATATTTCCCATAACCCATTTGGCCGCATAATATAAGCACAGTAATGTCCTATTTCATTTTCTTTTAAAGGGGGGTAAAAGTGTATAAGTCCTTTTAAAAACAAAATTTCGTCAGCAAGTTTAATAGTTGTCTGAATACTTTGCAGTTCGATTGAATATGCTAGTAAATTTGTAGCTTGTACATCCACAAAAGCCAGTCCATTTAAAGAATAAATTCCTGATCCAATCGCAGTACCCTTACATAAATGACAAGATGCCTCTGGTAGGCTAATTATTTCATTTATAATTTTAAAATCTTTTTGGGTAAATTTAAATATGTCTATTGGTATGAAGTGATATAGTTTAAACCGTCGATCACAGTTAGCTTTTGAGCATATGAATTTCACGTTTAGCGTCTTTGGAATAAAATGACATATTATATCTATAATATTGCAGCTGACATCGACAGCTAATTTGGTTCCCGATTTTGTCTCTCGTTTTGATGGGAAATTAAGTAGTAAATTAGTACGTATAATATAATTTTGATCATTTGTTCCATTCTCGAACAAATTTGAAATATAATGATAAAACTCATTATTATTATTACTAAACAATTTTTTAAAATATTCTGTATCTACTGCCAAACCGTAGAATATTTGCGCTAGTGCATCAAAAGCACACGTATTCAATACAGTGATTTGAGTCCCAATTTTAGTTGTATATGAATGTCCATTCCTTAAAGTATCAATACGTGAATTAGGCAATAAATTTTTAATTTTACATTCATCTTTTTCCGTACTAGTTTCACAAATTGAATGATTATCTGATTCGATTTTGCTAGTTTTTCTTGAATCGATTTTTATTTTTCTAATTGATTTTAATTTCGTGGAATTTAACAATCGGAAATTTGCATATCGCTTCAAAACTCGTTGCCCTATGTGCTTAGGAGTTCTATTTAATCGTTTGTTTTTGTTCCACATTTCTTCATTTCGAATATCGTCAGGCTCTAAGCACTCCATGTCTGATTTTTTGTATGTTTCCAAATTTTTGCTGTGTACGTTTGTTTTTGATGTCTTTATTCGTTTTGTTCGACTTTGTGAAACTTGAATAAGCTTGTATAAAGCAGAGGATTTTTCTTTTAAAATTTCTACAAATCTCCCTATTTTCATGTGTTGCTGGTTAAGATATTGATTTTTAACCAGGTTAAACCAGTTTTCTACAGTCGAATTAGATATCCGACTTTCTATTTGCAGTTTTCTGGAAAAACAAGTAGCCCAAAACGGTAAAAAAGCAAAGTATTGCTTGATGGTAAATGATACAAATAGGGGATAAAACAATTCATTCACTGAAACACTACCAGTTGAAGTTTTGATAACTTCGATGCAATCGTTATAAATTGAGATAAAACGTTTATAAAATAAACTTCTCTGGTAGTTTGGTTTATCTTCGCTGGTCTCAACAGTATAACTTTCTTTATTTGTGTTATATTCAACTGATATATCTGGTAGGTTATCAGTATATATACAGTTTACCTTATTTTTAAACTTTTGAAATGATTGTTGCACATGTTCTGTTGCGTATGGACTGCAAAATATGATGCAAAAACACCGAAATAGCTCGTCGACTTCGCATAAATTTTTGGCATTTAAAATTGCACAGAAAAAATCTAGTATGAGATCCTTAGCTGTTTTTTTAATATTAGGACACTTTTTATTTATCTGCCGAACAATGATGTTGATTAAATGAGAGCAACAGATATATACAGGAATTATATTTCCAATAGATTCCGATTCATTTGTTAGAATGTTATATGAAAAATTAATGTATTCACATACATTCATTCTATTAAAACTATATAAAATAGCAACTATTGACGCCCATGACCAATCGACTACGAAACCGTTCGGCATTTCGATTTTATTATTCTTTATTTCTTTCTTTAGATCCAACATAAATTTTTCTAAAGTGATGGAATCATGATGACACGATAACATTTCCGCGATTGGAATGGTTACATCATTTATTTTTAGGACCGCGGCATAGTATAATATTCTAGGATATTTATGTTTTTTGTGGCATTTGGGATTCTTGACTACATTGCCAGTAGCATCAAAATAAACCAAACCTTCGTATCTTGATAAAAGATGTAAGTAGCTACGCCGCATCAATAATATATTGAGTGGTTCAGTGGCTGAATATATGAACCTAAAATATAAGAATTATATCTTTAAAACGATTATAGGAAATATGTTTAAATATATATGTCATTTGGACTGAATGCGAACCAGGTATGAATATAGTCTATTAATCATACTATTATAATCTTTTTTTTTTTTTTTTTTTTTTTTTTTTTTTTTTTTTTTTTTTGCGGTTTTTACAGGCCATTATTGGCCCGTACCGTGTCAACAATCTGACTCCAACGGTTTCGATCACGAGCCAGATCTTCATACTGTTGCAAGCAGTTGGAAAATGCCAGATCGCTCTCTACGCCGTGGAGCCATCGTCGCCGACAGCGACCTCTTCGCCTACTAAAAGGTGGTTCTTCCTTTAAAGATCGCTGCATCGTTCGTTTCGAATCCGCACGCAGAACGTAAACGAGCCAGCGTACTCGCTGACTTTGATTTAATGCAAGATATCAGGATTTGCGTTAAATTCCTGATCTCGTGATTGAATGGAACTCGGTATGTGCCATCATCGTCGCGTTTTGTGCCATGTATCACACGCATGATTCTTCTCTCGAATGTTAGTAGCCATCTTTCGCACTCCTCCGTCAGGGTCCAACTCTCACATCCATACATGACAACGGGTCTGATCAACACTCTGTACAGTTTCAGCTTATCCGAATTTGCAAGATATTTTGATTTCAGCAGTGGACGTAGAGGATACAAAGCCCGATTGCCAGCGGCAAGGCGGACCTTGATATCCTCGCCCTCACTATTATCGTGAGTGATGAGAGATCCAAGATACTTGAATCGCATCACTCCTTCAAACGTGCCGTTTTCACAACTGAAATCAATTGTGTCTTGGTCTCAAAAACCAGAGATCAGATTTTTGGTATGGACTCATTGATTTTGAGACCAACGGAAGCTGAAAACTGTTCCAGTGGATCAAGTATCTCTTTCACTCCGTTGCCATTTAATCCAATCACACAGATATCATCTGCATATGCAAGAAGTTGATTGGATTGTCGGTATTAGATATTGTCCTGAGGTGTTTCACTTTTACGAAGGATGTATTCCAACATAAGATTAAAAAGTATCAGGGACAGCGCATCTCCTTGTCGAACACTAGAAGTAATTGCAAGAATTCTCGATAGCCTGTTCTCAACTTTGACACAGCATTGTGACTGCGTTGCATATAACATTATTTATAGGTTATTTACTAAAATAGTCCTTGCACTGGTTCTATGCAATCTTACTTACTGCATATGAAGTGCCCAACATACCACGAATATCTTCTTCGTCCCTATAGAGGTCATCATTCATGCCTCGTAGCATTTTACTTTGAAAAGTTTGTATTATTTTGGCGTTGGTCTTGTGTGTGGGCTAGAAGTAAATTCCGTACGTCCATACAGGTGTTAACACCTCTTGATATAATAGCAATTTATTTTCGGTTGACAATTCCGAATTTTTTACGAGAAGCCAAAATATTTTTCGAAATTTGATATAAAGTTCATCTTTTTTCTTTTGAACGTGCTCTTTCCATCTGAGCCTTATATCTATGGTCCTCCCTATATATTAAGCCTTATTTCAATACGAAATCTGCTGAGCATTAATAATTAAAGGTGTGTAACTGACTTTGATTCGATTCCTCGATAGTGTCTCGTGCTGAGAGGACTGCAGTCTCCTCAGCAAATATTGCAACGAGAACTTCGTTTAATTGAGGTAAACATTTGGCGTAGAATAGGTCCCAAAATATTATCCTGCGGGACACTTGCCAACATTTTTTAAGTTCGGAAAATTCTTCTTCATATTTCACCCGTAAGTTGCGATTTTCACTATGTAATTTGAAGAGTAAGCCTCTGTGCCACACCTTATCGAAGACATGCACCAAATCCAAGAAGACACTAGAGAAAACTTTTTCCTGTCTAGGGTTCTCAATGACATCCGTAAGCCTATGAACTTGCACTATAGTTGAGTGTCTCTCTCTCTTTCTCTCTCTCTCTTTCGCTCTCTCTCTCTCTCGCGCGCAAACAATTTTCCTAGTGTTGGTAAAAGTGAAGTTGGCCCGGTTTCGGAATCATTATTACTTCTGCTACATTAGTTTCAACTGCATTGGAGCATATTTTTTTCTGAGAACCGCATTGACTATATGCAATAAATTACGGGAGCCTTTTCAAGCAGTTCCTGTATTATTTTTTCCGTTTTTAGATCGTAACCAGGAACTTTAAGTTCTTTAAATGTTAAAATCCTGATACCTTCGTAGTTGAAGGCATATATACATATATATATATATATATATATATATATATATATATATATATATATATATATATATATATATATATATATATATATATATATATATAACTATACATACACACACATATATATATATATATATATATATATATATATATATATATATATATATATATATATATATATATATATATATATAGCTATATATACATATATATATATACATATATATATATATATATATATATATATATATATATATATATATATATATATATATATACATATATATATATATATAGATATATATATATATATGTATATATATATATATATATATATATATATATATATATATATATATATATATATATTATAAAACTTTAATTTAAACTTTAATTGTAAGGTATATATATATAACCTTACAATTTAAGTTTAATAATTGATCATTTTAGTTGAAATTTGTGCGTATTTACCTGTCTTGATTATTATCCTGAATGGAACATTTGTAAAAAATATCCATACAGTCACAATCTCGTACTATATCATCTCTCTTTAACGCAGATGATCGTATTTTTCTTATCACTTCGTCAGACGCCATTGATTGAGTATTACCTTTAATGGCTAATTCGATATTACTATTTTGTAAAGTTTTTAGTTTATAATTGTGAGCAGAGATTTGGATAAGTTCCTTTTCTATTTGATTTCTTCGATGGCCACGAATTTGATTATATATTTGGTGGCCCGTATGAATAAGTACATCTTCACCATTGACAAATACATTTAGTGTTTTGTCCTGACAAAGAACAAATTTATATTTTTGAGCATGATTTTCATATTTGCATTTGCCGTATACGATACAGTTTTCATTTTGATTGTCCATTCGAACTTCTTTAAAAGAAATTATGCAACTATTTTCTGCAATTTCTAGTGCTTTTGTTATCCCATTTCTTATGTATTCCTTTGATAAAATTGGTGTCAGTTGAAAGTTTTCTCCCAAATTTAAATTCATTTTCAGTCGCCAGTTTAATGATTTTTCATTTAAAATTGGTTCTTTAGATAATTTGAAAGAATCAGTTTGAGTTTGTTTAAAATTCATCGTATTTTCATTAACATGGTCGTTACCAATAGTTTGTTCTAAATTATTTATATTAAAATTATTTGAATTATTGTTCGTATGAAAATCACTATAGTCTATATGTGAATTTCTAAAATTTTCCATAATTGTTTCCGAATGAAGCTCTAATTTCAATTTTTTCAGAATTAACCAAATTTTTTTGTAATTTTTTCTATTAGCTGCTATTTTTAATAGTTTACATATCTCACTTATCACTTTCGTATTTACTGTGAATTCTGAAACAGAACCTATTTTTTTTAAGCATAGCTTAATCTGATTGGCATCAATTTTATTTTTATATTTATAATTGTACTTAACTCTAGATTTTACAGGACCGGTCATTGTTCTTTTTTAAACTTTCAATCTATATTATTTTAATATAATTAATATTATTTCACAGTTTACACTCAAATTATAATTTTTAAAGACAATTCACTATTTAATTGTTCTAATCACTAATTACTACACTATTAAAACAATAGAAATAAGTAACTTTATATAACAATGTTTAAAATAAACGATGGATATCAATAACTATAAAAATATTCCCAAAAAATCACACGTTTAATTATTAAATTAATAGATCACTTAAACTGCCTTTAGATTAAATAAACCACAATCAATGTTTGATAAAATTCATAATAAAACTCATAATATACTCACAACATTTACCAAAATATAGTAGTCTAGAAATTAACGGTATTTAATTAAATATCAGAAATTTCTGAAAACTGTAGTATTTATAAACAATTTCCTAGTATTATAAAAAAAATACAAACATATAATTTTTACATGAAAAATAAGAAATAATATATTTATAGTAAAAAATATTTCAGGGCATAACGAATTTCAATATATAATATATTTTCCTCGATCCATGGCCATTTTCGGCCATCCCTATAGATGTTGACTCAAGTATGGCTTCTGTTTATTATAGATAATGATATTATCTACTTATACAGTAAAATTCAAAAGGTTTGAGCATTCAGATATTTTGCTATGAAATTTTTTCCACAAAAACCAAATCACACTCATATTTTCCTCGATCCATGGCCATTATCGGCCATCCCTATAGATGTTGACTCAAGTATGGCTTCTGTTTATTATAGATAATAATATTATCTACTTATACAGTAAAATTCAAAAGGTTTGAGCATTCAGATATTTTGCTATGAAATTTTTTCCACAAAAACCAAATCACACTCATGTTTTCCTCGATCCATGGCCATTATCGGCCATCCCTATAGATGTTGACTCAAGTATGGCTTCTGTTTATTATAGATAATGATATTATCTACTTATACAGTAAAATTCAAAAGGTTTGAGCATTCAGATATTTTGCTATGAAATTTTTTCCACAAAAACCAAATCACACTCATATTTTCCTCGATCCATGGCCATTATCGGCCATCCCTATAGATGTTGACTCAAGTATGGCTTCTGTTTATTATAGATAATAATATTATCTACTTATACAGTAAAATTCAAAAGGTTTGAGCATTCAGATATTTTGCTATGAAATTTTTTCCACAAAAACCAAATCACACTCATGTTTTCCTCGATCCATGGCCATTATCGGCCATCCCTATAGATGTTGACTCAAGTATGGCTTCTGTTTATTATAGATAATGATATTATCTACTTATACAGTAAAATTCAAAAGGTTTGAGCATTCAGATATTTTGCTATGAAATTTTTTCCACAAAAACCAAATCACACTCATATTTTCCTCGATCCATGGCCATTATCGGCCATCCCTATAGATGTTGACTCAAGTATGGCTTCTGTTTATTATAGATAATAATATTATCTACTTATACAGTAAAATTCAAAAGGTTTGAGCATTCAGATATTTTGCTATGAAATTTTTTCCACAAAAACCAAATCACACTCATGTTTTCCTCGATCCATGGCCATTATCGGCCATCCCTATAGATGTTGACTCAAGTATGGCTTCTGTTTATTATAGATAATGATATTATCTACTTATACAGTAAAATTCAAAAGGTTTGAGCATTCAGATATTTTGCTATGAAATTTTTTCCACAAAAACCAAATCACACTCATATTTTCCTCGATCCATGGCCATTATCGGCCATCCCTATAGATGTTGACTCAAGTATGGCTTCTGTTTATTATAGATAATAATATTATCTACTTATACAGTAAAATTCAAAAGGTTTGAGCATTCAGATATTTTGCTATGAAATTTTTTCCACAAAAACCAAATCACACTCATGTTTTCCTCGATCCATGGCCATTATCGGCCATCCCTATAGATGTTGACTCAAGTATGGCTTCTGTTTATTATAGATAATGATATTATCTACTTATACAGTAAAATTCAAAAGGTTTGAGCATTCAGATATTTTGCTATGAAATTTTTTCCACAAAAACCAAATCACACTCATATTTTCCTCGATCCATGGCCATTATCGGCCATCCCTATAGATGTTGACTCAAGTATGGCTTCTGTTTATTATAGATAATGATATTATCTACTTATACAGTAAAATTCAAAAGGTTTGAGCATTCAGATATTTTGCTATGAAATTTTTTCCACAAAAACCAAATCACACTCATGTTTTCCTCGATCCATGGCCATTATCGGCCATCCCTATAGATGTTGACTCAAGTATGGCTTCTGTTTATTATAGATAATAATATTATCTACTTATACAGTAAAATTCAAAAGGTTTGAGCATTCAGATATTTTGCTATGAAATTTTTTCCACAAAAACCAAATCACACTCATATTTTCCTCGATCCATGGCCATTATCGGCCATCCCTATAGATGTTGACTCAAGTATGGCTTCTGTTTATTATAGATAATGATATTATCTACTTATACAGTAAAATTCAAAAGGTTTGAGCATTCAGATATTTTGCTATGAAATTTTTTCCACAAAAACCAAATCACACTCATATTTTCCTCGATCCATGGCCATTATCGGCCATCCCTATAGATGTTGACTCAAGTATGGCTTCTGTTTATTATAGATAATGATATTGTCTACTTATACAGTAAAATTCAAAAGGTTTGAGCATTCAGATATTTTGCTATGAAATTTTTTCCACAAAAACCAAATCACACTCATATTTTCCTCGATCCATGGCCATTATCGGCCATCCCTATAGATGTTGACTCAAGTATGGCTTCTGTTTATTATAGATAATGATATTATCTACTTATACAGTAAAATTCAAAAGGTTTGAGCATTCAGATATTTTGCTATGAAATTTTTTCCACAAAAACCAAATCACACTCATATTTTCCTCGATCCATGGCCATTATCGGCCATCCCTATAGATGTTGACTCAAGTATGGCTTCTGTTTATTATAGATAATGATATTATCTACTTATACAGTAAAATTCAAAAGGTTTGAGCATTCAGATATTTTGCTATGAAATTTTTTCCACAAAAACCAAATCACACTCATATTTTCCTCGATCCATGGCCATTATCGGCCATCCCTATAGATGTTGACTCAAGTATGGCTTCTGTTTATTATAGATAATGATATTGTCTACTTATACAGTAAAATTCAAAAGGTTTGAGCATTCAGATATTTTGCTATGAAATTTTTTCCACAAAAACCAAATCACACTCATATTTTCCTCGATCCATGGCCATTATCGGCCATCCCTATAGATGTTGACTCAAGTATGGCTTCTGTTTATTATAGATAATGATATTATCTACTTATACAGTAAAATTCAAAAGGTTTGAGCATTCAGATATTTTGCTATGAAATTTTTTCCACAAAAACCAAATCACACTCATATTTTCCTCGATCCATGGCCATTATCGGCCATCCCTATAGATGTTGACTCAAGTATGGCTTCTGTTTATTATAGATAATGATATTATCTACTTATACAGTAAAATTCAAAAGGTTTGAGCATTCAGATATTTTGCTATGAAATTTTTTCCACAAAAACCAAATCACACTCATATTGTCCTCGATCCATGGCCATTATCGGCCATCCCTATAGATGTTGACTCAAGTATGGCTTCTGTTTATTATAGATAATGATATTGTCTACTTATACAGTAAAATTCAAAAGGTTTGAGCATTCAGATATTTTGCTATGAAATTTTTTCCACAAAAACCAAATCACACTCATATTTTCCTCGATCCATGGCCATTATCGGCCATCCCTATAGATGTTGACTCAAGTATGGCTTCTGTTTATTATAGATAATGATATTATCTACTTATACAGTAAAATTCAAAAGGTTTGAGCATTCAGATATTTTGCTATGAAATTTTTTCCACAAAAACCAAATCACACTCATATTTTCCTCGATCCATGGCCATTATCGGCCATCCCTATAGATGTTGACTCAAGTATGGCTTCTGTTTATTATAGATAATGATATTGTCTACTTATACAGTAAAATTCAAAAGGTTTGAGCATTCAGATATTTTGCTATGAAATTTTTTCCACAAAAACCAAATCACACTCATATTTTCCTCGATCCATGGCCATTATCGGCCATTCCTATAGATGTTGACTCAAGAATGGCTTCTGTTTATTATAGATAATGATATTATCTACTTATACAGTAAAATTCAAAAGGCTTGAGCGTTCAAATATTTTGCTATGAAATTTTTTCCACAAAAACCAAATCACACTCATATTGTCCTCGATCCATGGCCATTAGCTGTTGACTCAAGTATGGCTTCGGTTTCTTTTTGATATTGTTTTGATCTTAGTTTACGTCAAAATTTCAAAGGCTCTATCATGTTAATAATTTGGAAAATTGTGGAAGGTTACTTTCGGAATTTCGTTTCCTATTTTGAAACGATATTGATTAAAGCATTTTAATTTAAGTTTGGTTTGATTTACCATTGTTAATTCGATTTGATAAGACACAATTATAGTTAGTTTTGTTTCATAATTAAAGGAAATTTAGTTATATAATAACAGTAATTATAGATTTGAAAATCATATATTTGCCACATGGGCTTTTAAAAGTTTAATTTTAATATTCTTAAAGGTTAGAAACTTCATATTTTGTAAATGATGTCAAATGTAACAACCAACATATCTGTTTCAAATAATTTTTTTTAAATTAATAAAATATCTTTAAAATTTATTATGGATTGAATTACAATTTTTGCTGAAAAATATATACGATATTTAAATAACAGTGTAAATTACCACTACAAAGGAAAACAATCAGAATTAGTAAATATTCCAATTGGATTCGTATACATATATGTGTGGAAGAATTGTGGAATAATTCACAGGCTCACACATTATACAATAAACCATTATAGTACAAAAAATCACGGGTGTGAAGAATTCCACATTTTTCCACAAAACTTCAATGTGTTAGTAATACACTGTTAAACGCAATTCCAATTAGAAAAATTATTTCTTATTTAGGACTTGAGTAGATTTTAATTATATGATATTTGATACTTGAAATATGATATTTGATACTTGAAATATTTAAAAATTCAATATGACAAAATACAATAATACATTTTACTTCAAACTAAATTAAAGAAAATTAAAAATGACCGAGAAAAATATGAATGTGATTTGGTTTTTGTGGAATAAATTTCATAGCAAAATATTTGAACGCTTAAACCTTTTGAATTTTACTGTATAAGTAGATAATATCATTATCTTTAATAAACAGAAGCCATACTTGAGTCAACATCTATAGGGATGGCCGATAATGGCCATGGATCGAGGAAAATATGAGTGTGATTTGGTTTTTGTGGTATAAATTTCATAGCAAAATATCTTAACGTTCAAACCTTTTGAATTTTACTGTATAAATAGATAATATCATTATCTATAATAAACAGAAGCCATACTTGAGTCAACATCTATAGGGATGGCCGATAATGGCCATGGATCGAGGAAAATATGAGTGTAATTTGGTTTTTGTGGAATAAATTTCATAGCAAAATATCTGAACGCTCAAACCTTTTGAATTTTACTGTATAAATAGATAATATCATTATCTATAATAAACAGAAGCCATACTTGAGTCAACATCTATAGGGATGGCCGATAATGGCCATGGATCGATGAAAATATGAGTGTAATTTGGTTTTTGTGGAATAAATTTCATAGCAAAATATCTGAACGCTCAAACCTTTTGAATTTTACTGTATAAGTAGATAATATCATTATCTATAATAAACAGAAGCCATACTTGAGTCAACATCTATAGGGATGGCCGATAATGGCCATGGATCGAGGAAAATATGAGTGTGATTTGGTTTTTGTGGAATAAATTTCATAGCAAAATATCTGAACGCTCAAACATTTTGAATTTTTGTGTATAATCATATAATTTCAATATCTATACAATTACCGAAGCTAAACTTGAGTCAACATCTATAGGGATGGCCGATAATGGCTATGGAATGTGGAAAATATGAGTGTGATTCGGAAATAGTGGGAATAATTCCATATCAAAATATCTGAACGCTCAAACATTTTTGAGTATAATCAGATAATTTTAATATCTATACAAATCCGAAGCTAAACTTGAGGCAACATCTATAGGGATGGCCGATAATGGCTATGGAATGTGGAAAAATTGAGTGTGATTTTTTATGTGTGGAAATATGTAGTTACATAGAATTTTATTTCCTTAAATAACTAATCACGCTCAATTTATTAACACAATACGGTAATCCCTATAGATGTTGGGTTTTGTTTATTATATTTATTATAATTATTTAATTACACTCTAAAATTCAAAAGACTGGGACGTCCAAATAATTAACAATAACATATTATATTTGTGGAATATTCCAATTGGAATTCTATTTTTTATTTTTTATGTGTTCATTCATGACTATCTGATTTCAACTCCAATTTGATTTTATTTACTAGGTTTAATTTAATTTAATACGATAGATAATAATAATACATTTTTATGTTATAATTTGAGCAAAGTCAGTTGGATAATCACATTAACTAAAGTTTGAAAATCGTATATGTGTCACATTGTTTTCTAAAGATTTATTTTATCAATCTTAAAGGGTACATTCATATTTTGTAAATGGTGATAAATGTTACAACTAATATATCTGTTTCATATTATTTTTATTTAAAATTAATCAACTATCTTTGTTATTTATTATTGATTAAATTACAATTTTTAATGGAAAAACATACAATTTAATAATCATAACAGTGTAAATTACCACTACAAATGAAAGCAATCAGAATTAGTAACTATTCCAATTGGATTCGTATATATATACGTGTGGAAGAATTGTGGAATTCTTCACAGGCTCCAAAAAATCACTGCTTTTTTTGACTTATAATTGTTAAACTAATAAACAAATAGATCAATATTTTTGGTTTGTTAAAGCCATGTTTTAAGAGTTATAAATTATTGGTGCTACAATATTGAAACAAGTTTTTGGCAGATCTAATCTAAAATTTGGACATGTTTAACAAAATTCTGATTAGTACGAAGATTATAACCTGCGTGAGTAACAAAATTATTACCACTTTTAATATAAAATAGTCTCAATACCTTGAAAACATATGTGTATATATATATATATATATATATATATATATATATATATATATATATATATATATATATATATATATATATATATATATATATATATATATATATAGTTAAGTGTTTGAGTTAATGACCGTTTATTTAACGTGGAAACGTTACCACTTTTTAAATAAATGAACTAATTTTAGTATTTTAACAAAGAAAAGGTTTTATATATATTTAATTATTTTTGTGTGTTGACAATGTGAAATACGAACAGCAACTAATTTAACAATCTTTACATGAATATGCATTTTGTGGCACAAAATGCAATATCAATAATAAAATTAAACTGTTTCTTTATAAAGTGCTGAAGGCACAATATATTTTCATAAATGCTGAAGGCATAATTTTTATAAATTTTTAAAGAAATATGATGTTCATTAAACGCGTTCATCCGTTTGTACATTGATCATTGATGCCGCCTTATGTAGGGGTGGTTGTCCGGTTGTACCATGACATGACTCCTCCCGCCGAAGATTGACGTCGTCCTTTTTTATGTCTACCAGGATGTTTTGCTCTATGCGAGTGTTATTTTCTTGATGTTTTCTATAAATAAAATAAACGATACAGCTGATCGCAATGATCAGTATTATGGTTATTCCCGATATAGTGTAATACTAATCATTAATTTTTGTTTGCATATAATGATTATCCCATTTTTCCATATTCTGTATGTCCTGTTTAGCCAGACGTGGTAGGCTAATTAGGGGCTCCATATTAGTTGAAATATAAGTGCCGTGTGCCGTCAAATGGTTGTATTACATATATCTTATTATATTTGGTTTTGTATTCATTTATGAACCTCTCGTTGTTTATTTTAATAGAGCAGTTCTTAAAATTTACTAATTTTTTCCTTTAATTGTGAAACGTTCACTTTTACATGTTGAATAGATTTGTACTCCTTTTACCGAAGATATGTAAATGTACTCCGATTCCAAGTACTCTATTTCATCAATGTCTTCTATTTCGATTGTATTGCACTGTGCATCTTGGTTAAGTAATATTTGTGGTATGCAAGAATTGTTTGTATCATATTTTGCTACCGTTGACAATAATGTACATTTACGATCACTTGACATGTTTTTTTTATTTCCATGTAAATTTGTTTGTTCAGGATAATGGAGTTTGTATTGGTTTTAATAATTTGGGAGTTATTTATTGGAATAGGTTTTATATACGGTAAGATGTTTATTGGGATTTGTGGCATTGCCCAAACTATATTTGTTCTGTTATGATAAGCTTTCAATCTAAGCAATGAGTAAATTTCTTCATCTGATGAGATTTTCACGTTACTATGATCTAAATGTTCATTAATGTAATTCAATTCCTCTTTGTCCAGTATATGTCTGGAGATAGTTTCTATTTTTGCGAAAGTAATAATTTCATGAATGTTATTAATTTGTTCTTGTAACATATATATGTTCGTCTATTTTATAAAAATATTCTTCTAGTAAAAAGACGTTCCAATGTGCTTAGGACTCATTAAGGTTGTATTTCAAACTTTTTTCTATATTTTCTGCTAATAAATTAATATGATCTGTTAAATTTTCGAATCTGTTTGTCATTAATTCGCTTAATTTAATTTGACTTTTATGAAATTCGTTTACTCTATAATTACCATTTTCTAATTTTATGATTGCGTTTTGAATTTGAACGTAATCGGCCTAATCCATGTTACCTGAAATACTTTTTATAACTGATCCTAAACCATTCCACAGTCCTCTTCTATTTTTTACTATTGGCAAAATACTCTTTAAATCTAATTCTAATTTCCTATATTTTCTTTTTGCAATAGATAGTTTATAATCTGATAATGTGTTATTTTTGATAATATTTTCTACCTGATCAATTTTTCGTTTAATAGCTTCTAGATTTTTGGTTAGATCTTCAAGTTCTATTATGTGTACTAGTTTGGAATATTCTGTTATAATCCGTGCATTGCCTAGATATAATCCCAAGATTCCCTTATTGTTATCCATGTCGAATATTTCAATAAATTGGGTGGTTGACATCGATATGTACCTGAAATAATTTTTATTTTTTATCATAACGTTTCTTTCATCAAGTTGTGATTATCGTCGACTGTAATTACTACTTGGTTTTTGAATTAATTTAATAAAGAACTTATGTTATGAATTCTTTTAATAATGTTTTCGGAATTTGGTATATTATCACTTCCTAAATGCATGTTAATGAATTGATGTATTAATTGGGTTACATCGTTAGTATCTTTTGTGATACTATGAACTTCATCGTTCAAGTTTATTTCATTCGAATGATTTTTTTTTTAATTTCCGCGGATTGATTTAGAGAATTTTTTTTTCTCTTATTGAATCAATTGTATTTGGGTAAGCTAATTTTCCTTGATTCAACAAATTATTTATTTCTAATCTAGAGAGGGCATTGCTGCATTTGTATTTGCTGAGCCTTTTTTGTAAATTGTTAATTTACATTTTTCCTCTCAATTTAAATGATTAGTTTTTATTATATTTTTGATACTATGTATCTTTTCGTGTTTATGAGTTTAAGTATATTGAAAATTAATTTCATTATATTTATCGCTAAATATTTCGACATTTATTGGTTGAAGTAAGAAAATTTTATTTGGTGTGCTTGAATAATTGATTATCTCCACAAACGCTTCAAATGGTTTGTGTATTGTATATATCCCTTCCTGAATTTGCACGTCCTGTTGTAACGTAATTGGTTTCGTGTAAAATTCACCAATTTGTTTGTTTACAGGTATTTGGGTGATTATTTTTGATAGTGGCTGCACAAAGAATGGTTTTATGCATGATGTTATTCTGTTTTGTAATTTAATTTTAAAATAAGGGCTTATTAACATATTTTCGTTAAGAATAATGTTAGCTTTCAGATCAGATAATGTTTCGTATCCAATTAATCCGTCGTAAAATTTATGAAATTTTAATAAATAAAATTCTATTGGTTTATTTAATTCGTCGAATTTTATAAATATTTTTTGTTTAATATTGGATTTTTGGAATAAACTGTTGACTGTTGTATCAGTATTGATTATATTTTTTTTCTACTAGTTCTGGATTAATATATGATTTGTTCGCTCCAGTATTAATGAGTAATTTTAATAATTTGTCTTTGAAATTTAGTAAAATGAAAATTAATTTTGAAGTTTGAAAAGTATTGAAATCATTTAGTTTTCCGAGGCTTGTTGGAAAAAATTCTCGTCATCGATATTGGTTTCGATGTTATAAATTTTGTTAATTGGTTTTTCATGTTCTCGTTTAAACTCTTGTTTAATGGGTTTAGTTTGGTTTCGGAAGTCAAGTTTTTTATAATTTGCGTTAAAATTGCTCCGTGAAGGATTGTAATGGTTTGGTTTTTCATCTGGATTGGAACTGTCAACTTTATTGTATTGTTTCCAAGGCTTATACTAGTTTTTAGTACCTGGTTTGATGTTTGGTTCCTTTACATTTAATATATTACTTTCTTTATTAACATAATCTAACGCTTCACATAATGAAATGGGACCTTTTGCCCTTAACCATTTCCCTAATGGCTCTCTTAAACCTGCCATAAATATAATTAAGCCAGTTTTCTTAAACGAATTTAATTGATATTTTTCTACATCTTCCCCTAAATTTTTTAATTTTAACTGATTTGATAACAAATTCATTATATAAATTATTTTATTATATAATTCTTCATGAGAGAGATTACACTTCACTAGACCATATAGCTCAAATAGAAGGGTTGTTTCGTCTCTTTTATCGGCAAATGAACTTATTAAATGTTGTTTTATATCACCCCATGAATTTTTAACACTATTTAGAATTAATGACTGACTAGTTTTTCCTTTGATTTTGCTTCTAATATTTTCTAAAATTATTTTATACTGATCTGATTCTTCTATTTTTTTACAATGTTTCAGTGTATTGTCTACGCTTTCTATAAATCTATATACAGAATTTTTATCACCGTCAAATTTATCGATATTTTTCGTTATATCGTCTACTTTAAATAATTTTATAGTTTCTTCTACCAACAGATCCATATTTTGTTTTTTGAATTCGCGATTACTTTAACTAACTGTAGCGGACTCACAGTTTTTTGTTTGTGCGTATCAATATCGTCCTGCGTCACGTTGTTTTTTTTCACTCATGAACTTTTAGAAATTAATCTTTACGAGACACTCGCAGAAAAATAATTACTTTTTTTTTTAATTCGATTTATATGATATATCTCGCAAATCGATTAGATTTTTTATTTTACAAAACAAATTCTAGTTTTGGAGTTGCGTCCAAAATTCTATTTTAGAGTTAAGTTAGTTATTAGGAATTTACATGAAAACTTACCATGTCAGTAATACGAAAATGTTTGTTTTCATATTTTTTTTTGATGTTGGCTTTCTTTGTTCTATCTTATGTTGATCAGTCACAAGAGAATTTGTAAATTCTAAAGATAAACTTTAAAGAGTGTTTGTAGTTAATGACCGCTTATTTAAAGTGGAAACGTTACCACTTTTTAAATAAATGAACTAATTTTAGTATTTTAACAAAGAAAAGGTTTTATATTTATTTAATTATTTTTGTGTGTAAACAATGTGAAATATGAACAGTAACTAATTTAAAAATCTTTACATGAATATGCATTTTGTGGCACAAAATGCAATATCAATAATAAAATTAAACAGTTTCTTTTTAAAGTGCTGAAGGCACAAAATATGAAAAATACATTCTATTATACCTGTAATATGAATACGTTCAATCAATATATTTTCATAAATGCTGAAGGCATAATTTTTATAAATTTTTAAAGAAATATGATGTTGCTTAGAAATATGATGTTCATTAAGCGCGTGCATTCGTTTGTACATTGAGCATTGATGCCGCCGTATGTAGGGGTGGTTGTCCCGTTGTACGATGACATGACTATATATATATATATATATATATATATATATATATATATATATATATATATATATATATATATATATATATATATATATATTATATATATATACATATATATATATATATATATATATATATATATATATATATATATATATATATATATATATATATATATATACATATATATATATATATATATATATATATATATATATATATATATATATATATATATATGATGTACATATACAGGGTGGCTGAGACCAAGTGTTACCAAATGAAAACGCTGTAATTTTTTTAATTTTGATTATTTTTTATTGACATTTCGTGGAATATGTTGAAAACCGAATACATTTTATGAAAAACATGTTACTGCTCGATATAACCTCCTTTGGCTCTGATTATTTGCTTCAGTCTTCCGTAGAAAGCATTGCATGCTGACCGTACGTGGGCTTGCGGAATTTTATTCCATTCTCGAACAAGAGCTGACTTCAATGCATCAACACTTTCGTATTTTTTAGTGGACACCTTAATCTTCAAAATGGACCATATGGAGAAATCCATGGGATTCAAGTCTGGTGAATATGGTGGCCATTCTTTCGATGAAATCAGCCGCGGAACGTAATTTTGTAAAAATTGCTGTGTCGCTCAAGCTTTGTGTGACGGTGCCGAGTCCTGTTGGAATGTCCAACGGTTCGTACCAAAGTGCTTACGTGCCCAAGGAAGCAAAGCATCGTTTAGGATCTTTTGGCGGTACATCTCTTGGTTTACCTTGACTTCATGTTCGATGAAAACCAGAGGAGTGCGTCCATCTGCAGTAACTGCAGCCCAAACCATAACATAAGCTGGTGATTGCTTGCGCATGGCAACTCTTGTGTCCAAATTATCGTTGCACTTGTGCTCTAACCAAACATGATCATTTTGTTTATTCACATACTGTTGAATGGTGAAAATGTTCTCATCAGAAAAGACAATTTTTGGAATCTCATTACGTTCGGCCAAGGCCTTCAATGCTCGTGTTCTTTCAAGCCTAACTTTTTTTTGTGCCTCCGTAAGATCTTGAACTTTTTGCATCTTGTAGGGCTTCAAGTGTAGTTCATTTTTCAATATGGTTTAATGCTGTATCGTGAAACATGTAGACGTGCGACTAATTGATTGGCACTTTGACGAGGATTTCGTTGGATTCGTTTCTTCACCTTTCGTATCATTTCTTTTGATGTTGCTGTCTTTTTAGGACCGCCTCTATTGCGTTTAGCGATGCTACCAGTTTCGTTGTATCGAGTTATGGTTCCATACACAAACATTTTATTCACATTCAAATCCTGGAGCTGACGAACTATTGCTGTTTGTGAATTTCCACCCAAATACAGTGCAATTACACTATTACGTTTGAATTCCATTACGATTTTTTTATCAAGATATTAATTTAGAACAACTATTAATTGACCACATATAAAAAACTAACCAAACTTCAATCTGGCAAAAAATTGACGCGCGAAAAATGACAAGTACACAAATGACAGCAGAGTGAAGTTAGTAACATATGGTCTCAGCCACCCTGTATACATATATATATATATATATATATATATATATATATTTATATATATAATATATAAATATATATATATATATATATATATATATATATATATATATATATATATATATATATATATATATATATATATATATATATATATATATACATATATTTATATATATATATATATATATATATATATATATATATATATATATATATATATATATATATATATATATATATATATATATATATATATATATATATATATATATATATATATATATATATTGTCACGAATCACAGATGTCACCTGTGATAGTCAAGAAGAAAATTATAGCAGTAGGGATTACCCTGTAACCAAATGTTTACACATACAAAAATAATAAAAACAAAGAATGAAATAGGCGGAGCGAACAAAATACGAGAAGAACATTCGCGAAGTGTAGAGAAAAAAATAATGGAATATTCTACAAGTATTTGTGTCGTATAAATACGTGTAGACATTTGAGTTACGAATCTGTTCAATTTTGAATTTTGAAGTGTTAATATCGGGAAGTGAAAATAATAGTGAAAGTGAAGTGTTAAAATAATAGTAGTGATAAATATTGTGTAAAATAATAGTGAAAATAAATATTAGTGAATTATTTGTGAAATATTTGTGTAATATTTGTGGGAAATAAATTTAATTGAAATTTAATCTTTGCGAGTTTAATATTCACAATCCAGTGATCGAACCGGATAAATTATTAGAATAACCACTCGGCGAAATCGTAACAATTGGTGACAGCGGTGGGATTGTGAATATCCAAAATGAAATTATTGGACTTAAAAGTGGCAGATTTGAAGAAGGAGTTGGGGCTACGGAATCTACCAACTACGGGTAACCGAAATGAATTGCAGTTGAGACTACGTACTGCTTTGTTAGATGAAAATGTTGACCCAGATCAACATGAATTTAATTTTGGGGCACCGGATTCAACCGAGGTGCAAGCGGTTGAAGTAACAACAGAGTCAACGACCAGAGCGGAAGACGAGAATGTCACCGTACGGGAAACCACTCCAACAACACCAGGAGCGTTCGACATGGGGCAATTAATGGCCGCAATGCAGCAAATGATCGGTGGGTTAAAAAACGATATGATTACCAGCCAAGATCAAATGAAGAGCGATATAAAGGAGCAGATGCGAGCCGATCAAGAAAGATTGTTGGCGGAACAGGAGGTCATGAGAACCGGTCAAGAGAACATCATCGAACGGTTGGAGCAGCAAGAAAAATGTGTCAACGAGAAGTTTCGAGAGCTTTCCGTTACGTTGAACACAAAAGTCGATACCATCAAAATGGAAATGGATCACAAATTAGATCAACAAATCGAGGTGACCGATCAACGATTCCAGAAACTTGAAAAGGAGCTAATGGATCTCAAAACCAACGGCAGCGCTCAAATTGCTCGACCAACCAGCTCAATGAAGTTGAAGCCACCAACGTTCGACGGAACTACACCATTCAACATCTTCAAACTCCAGTTTGAAATGGCGGCCACAAGGAATGGTTGGTGCAAGGAGGATCGAGTGGCAGCATTAATTGTGGCGTTAAAAGAAAGTGCTGCGGATCTTTTGCAAATCGTGCCGGAATACGATAGAGAGGATTACGGAAAAATCATGTTGGCTCTGGAGCGCAAATACGGTGGTGACCATCGACGGGAGTTACATCGTATGGAGTTGAAGGGACGATGTCAGCGGGTTGGAGATACGCTCCAGGAGTATGCGGCTGATATAGAGCGGTTAGTGCACCTCGCTCACTACAACATGGCAGGAGAATATACAGAGCGGATCAAGATCGACGCTTTCACCGATGGTATACGGGATCCCGATACGAGACGTGCAGTTGTATTGTCTCCAAAAGCAACGTTTGCGGAAACCATCGCGTGTGCACTAACCAATGAGACTGCAAACAACATCATCAAACCAGCAGTCAAGGTACGTCGTGTGGAAGTGGAACCAGCAATCAGTCACAAACAGGGCAATAACATCAAACCAGCAGATAACTGGCGGACTACGAGATTCCGGGATGGGACTAGTAAAATCAGATGTTGGGTTTGTGACAAAATAGGACACATCTCGCGGGAATGCTGGGAGATAAGGCGCAAACGGGCGAGAACACCATCGCCGATGTACCGACGGCCACCGGAGGAAAGAAAAGCAGCAGCCGTGGAGGAACGCCCAACAACAACGAAGGCGTTAAACGTGTAAGAGTCAGCTTTGAGGAGCAAAAGCTGACTCCCACAACCAAATGCTCCATAACCTTCATCCCCATTTGGTGGCGATAGCTTGATGGTGCGAGGCGAAGTAGAGGGACGATCTAGTTTAATAACGTTAGACACTGGAGCAACGAGAACGATTGTGCGGCCGGATTTTATCACGAATGGAGTTCGACCTATGGAAGGATTCAAGTTACAAACGGCGACAGGCGACAGTGCGGCTATCAAAGGAAAGAAGGAGGTTACAATACGAATCGGGAACAACAGTTTTCGACATGAAGTTCTCGTTGCGGATATTGTGGATGAGGTCATCCTGGGAATGGACTTCATGAAGCGAAATGGATTCGTATTGGATGTCGGACGAGGAACATTGAGCTACGGTAATGTCGAACTGCCTTTGCAACTGAACAACGGGAAGGAGCCAGTCGTAAGGAGGATAACATTGAATCATCGGACGAAGCTACCACCACATTCGGAAACGGTTGTTTGGGGGAAATTGGATGGAGGTCCTGGAACACAAGGGTTGTGGGTTGTGGAAGCCAACAGTGACGAGCTACAAACCAAAGAAATTATCATCGGAAAAGCTTTGGTTAAACCGGATTGTGACTTTAGAGTTCCGATAAGGGCTCTTAATTTATCGGATGTGACAAAAACAATCAAAAAGGGAACTATCATCGGCCGAGGTGAGGAAGTATCCACGATTATAAAATGCGAGGAGACGAATCCGTGTGTAAAGGCCAAGGACCAACGACAACGGAAAATAACGGAGGAACTAACACAGAAATGGACGGAACAATTAACTCCAAAAGAAAAACAAGCAGCAAAGGAGTTGCTTCAAAAATATATGTCCATTTTCTGTGGTGCACCGGAAGATAATGGCAGAACAAATATGGTTAAACACCGGATCGACACAGGAACATCAACACCTATTCGACAAGCGCCAAGAAGATTACCATTGGCTAAACAAGCAGAAGTGGATAAGATGGTAACTGATATGCAAACATCGGGAGTAATTGAGCAGTCAACGAGTCCATGGAGTTCACCAGTAGTATTGGTGGAGAAAAAGGATGGAAGCATGCGATTCTGCGTTGATTATCGGAAGCTCAACACAGTTACCAAGAAGGATAGTTACCCGTTACCAAGGATCGACGACACACTGGATACATTGGCAGGAGCACGGATGTTTTCAACATTGGATTTGCAGAGCGGTTATTGGCAAGTAGAGGTCGCAGACGAAGATAAGGAAAAGACAGCGTTCAGTGTGGGCAATGGATTATGGCAATTCAATGTCATGCCATTTGGGCTTTGTAACGCCCCTGCGACTTTCGAACGGCTAATGGAACGCGTACTAAAAGGACTCCACTGGAAAACATGCCTGGTTTATTTGGACGACATCATCGTTATGGGGAAGGACTTCAACGAGCACCTACGTAATCTAGAGGAAGTATTCGAAAGAATCCAAGCAGCTGGATTGAAGTTAAGTCCGAAGAAATGTGTATTGTTCCGGGATGAAGTCAAATATTTGGGACACAAAATAACAACAAGCGGCATTCATACAGATGAAGACAAGATCTCCGCCGTAAAGGATTGGCCAAGACCGCAGAATTTACATGAACTAAGGAGTTTCATCGGACTATGCACATATTATCGACGATTTGTGCCAGGATTTGCCAACATCGCAAGGAATTTACACGAGCTGACACAGAAGAACAAGCCGTTCCAATGGAGTGATGAACACGAGGAAGCGTTCAATGAACTGAAGCAGCGATTATGTACAGCACCATTGCTTTCGTATCCGGTTCCGAATAAACGTTTTATTTTGGATACGGATGCAAGCAATTATGGCTTGGGAGGAGTGTTGTCACAGGAAATCGATGGGCAGGAACGTGTCATCGCATATTATTCAAAGATCTTATCGAAGCCAGAACGGAACTACTGTGTAACAAGAAGAGAATTGTTGGCCATAGTGAAATGTGTGGAACATTTCAGGAAATACCTTTATGGCCAATCATTTCTGCTAAGAACGGATCATGGCGCCTTGACATGGCTACTTCAGTTTAAAAATCCCGAAGGACAAGTAGCACGGTGGATTGAGCGATTGGGGAGTTTTGTTTACGAAATCCAACATCGGAAAGGGAGCGCTCATGGAAATGCGGATGCATTGTCAAGACGACCATGTAGAGTGGATTGTAAACATTGCGGACGGGTAGAAAACAAGGAAAACATCGTCGATATCAGACTAATGAAAGTGTTGCCAGCTGATGAATGGACCAACGATGTTATCTCCAAAGAGCAACGGGAAGATCCAGATTTGGCATTGATTATCAAATTCATGGAGGAGGAACGTCGTCCCACATGGAGCGATATTGCAGATAAAGGCCCAGCTATCAAGGCTTACTGGGCCCAATGGGATAGTTTAGCCATGGAAGACGGATGCTTAAAACGAACATGGGAAAGCTCCGATGGCAAAACAAAGCAATCGCTAGTGGTGGTACCGAAGATCAGGATGGCGGAAATATTGGAGGAATACCACGGAGGAACAAGCGGAGGTCACCTAGGAATCAACAAAACGTTAGCCAAGGTACGTGAAAGATTCTACTGGGCAGGATGTAGACAGGCAGTGGCTGAATGGTGTCAAAAGTGTGACCAATGTATGGCAGTGAAAGGACCGGCAAAGAAGAGCCGTGGAGCGATGCAACAATATAATGTGGGAGCACCATTTGAGAGGATTGCCATAGATGTTGCAGGACCATTTCCAACCAGCGATAGTGGCAACAAATATGTATTGGTTATAATGGACTACTTCAGTAAGTGGCCAGAGGTATATCCGATTCCAAATCAGGAAACAACCACAATCGCCAATGCAGTGGTATACAATTGGATAAGCCGTTATGGGGTACCAATGGAACTGCATTCCGAGCAAGGGCGGAATTTTGAATCGGTTGTCTTCCAGGAGATGTGCCAGTTACTGGGAATTAATAAAACGCGGACAACACCTTTCCACCCACAGTCTGATGGCATGGTGGAGCGTTTCAATGCCACATTGGAGGAGTTTATAGCCAAAACAGTGGATAAAAACCAGCGGAATTGGGATCAAGGTATTCCATTGTTCTTAATGGCTTATCGATCGGCGGTGCATAATACAACAGGAGTAACACCAGCGACAATACTTTTTGGCAACAATTTAAGACTACCAGGCGATCTCAAGTTCGGAGCGGTCCCATCATCAGCCAAATGTGGACAAGCATATGTGGACAACTTGAAAGAGGAGATCAACAACATACACGGATTTGTCAGAGAGAGGATCAGATTGTCAAGTGATAAAACAAAGGCTCGGTATGATGTACGAGCGAACAATAAAGGATTTGACGAGGGACAATTGGTATGGCTTCACAACCCACAACGTAAGAAAGGGTTATCGCAGAAATTACAACCTGGATGGGAGGGACCGTACAAGGTCATAACAAGAATAAATGATGTGATCTATAGGATCCAAAGAGGAGTACGAGGAAAACCCAAGGTTGTACACCTGGATAGACTGGCGTTCTATAGAGGAAGAGATCTGGATCCTGTTCGGGACGAACAGGTTTGGGCGGAGGGTAGTGTCACGAATCACAGATGTCACCTGTGATAGTCAAGAAGAAAATTATAGCAGTAGGGATTACCCTGTAACCAAATGTTTACACATACAAAAAGAATAAAAACAAAGAATGAAATAGGCGGAGCGAACAAAATACGAGAAGAACATTCGCGAAGTGTAGAGAAAAAAATAATGGAATATTCTACAAGTATTTGTGTCGTATAAATACGTGTAGACATTTGAGTTACGAATCTGTTCAATTTTGAATTTTGAAGTGTTAATATCGGGAAGTGAAAATAATAGTGAAAGTGAAGTGTTAAAATAATAGTAGTGATAAATATTGTGTAAAATAATAGTGAAAATAAATATTAGTGAATTATTTGTGAAATATTTGTGTAATATTTGTGGGAAATAAATTTAATTGAAATTTAATCTTTGCGAGTTTAATATTCACAATCCAGTGATCGAACCGGATAAATTATTAGAATAACCACTCGGCGAAATCGTAACAATATATATATATACATATATATATATATATATATATATATATATATATATATATATATATATATATATATATATATATATATATATATATACAGGGTGAGTTTTCTAATAAATGCAGGGCTTTTATCTCGAGAACGGTGCTAGATAGGAGAAAATTATAATATTTTATAATGAAATTTATTAAGATTCGAGGGGGACGTCTAGTGGTGATCTTCAATGACCTTAAAACTCATTAGTTTCGGAGATATAGGCTAAAGTTAGGTTTTTTAAATTAGACCCTATACTTTTGAGTGTTTGTTTTTATTAAGCAATTAAAAGTAAACTCTTTTTGCTCACAAATCATTTTTGTAAAGTGTATGATTTCAGATATATGAGCAAAAATTGATATTCACTAATCGAATTTTCCCTAAGTTCTACAAACTAAAATAGAAAATATCAAATGTTCTTTGACTTTTATGCAATTATAAGTAAAATATAGTAAAATAAGTAAACATAGTAAATATAGTGAAATATAGTATATATTTATAAGTAAAATAAAGTTAATATAGTAAAATATAAAGTAAAATAAGTAATAAGTCAAAGAACATTTGATAGATTATATATATTTATATATATATATATATATATATATATATATATATATATATATATATATATATATATATATATATATATACCACCATTCGGCCAAACTTCTTGGTTACAATTTTATACGCATCTCCCCATGGATCTTCTTCTATCCTGCTGCAGAGCTTTTGCCAGCAATTCTTCTTTGATTTCAGTATAGCCATTCTCATGTTCTTTCTTGTACATTTCACTTCCTGTTGGATAGATGTATCCACTTGACCACGGGTACGCCGGTTCTCTTGCAATAATTTTCTTCTAGCGCAGTGGCAACATCTGCGCAGTTCAGAAATTTCCGGTGTTCACCAGTACACGCCTACTTTCCTGCCTCGTCTGCCAGTCTGTAGTGCCTTCTCACATGCCTTCCTAGTCGCATCTACCAGTTGCGCAGGCGTTGTAATACATGAATCCAGGTGACGCTGAATTGCACTGCGAAAAGTTTCTTGTTTGGATTCACCTATGCGCCAGCTCCTAGTAGCAATTTTATTCTGTCCTACTCTTCTATTTGACGGATTTCTAATCACTTCGAACATAATATAGCGATGATCACTAAGGCTTTCGTTGTCTAGAACCTCCCAGTTCCGAAGCAGGTTAGCAATTCTTTCGGAACCAAAAGTAACATCGAGGAAAGAGCCGTAGTTTCCTCTTTCATAGGTTGGTATCTGCCCTACATTTAAACTATTAAGATTGCAGGAAGCGGCCCAGTCTGCGAGCATTTGTCCTCTGTTGTCCAGTATTTCACCTCCCCATAATGGGGACTTTGAGATGAAATCTCCTGCTACAATTACATCTTTATTCAGACTCCGAATAATCAAACCAAGTTCATCTAGCCTTTGGACAAACTCTTCCACCGGTTTATTGGGTGAAAAATAGCAACTCATAATAATGAGATCGTCTTAATCCACCCAGACAACACCTTTTATAGCACCGAAACTAGTGGTGGCAATCCTTTGGATAATATAATAAGTGCTGCATCACCGTTTAGGTCTGCTTTCCAGTTTCCTCCCTGTAGTTTCCGTCGGTTTTGCTCACTCACCAATACCATGTCCACGTTGTTTTGAATAGCTGTGGCAACAAGGAGATCCTGTGCCAGTCTACTGCGACGTGCATTAATTTGTAGTAGACGCATGACTAGCTTCTACTACTGTATTTGATACTAATAAACTTGCTGCTGCGGTCGAATTGTTCACA